>CM039676.1:421208774-422408774 GCA_022496015.1 Hordeum marinum
TGATAAGAGTTCGTCGTAAAGAGTTACGTCGATGCAAGCTTTAACACCTATCCGGATGACTAGTAGTAGCAATCTGGATACGTATAGTGGAGAAGCCATTTGGAAATAGTACCAAGTGGAGTGTGGTAGCAGTGTTTACGGTTTGACATAGAGATATGCAAAGTACACACGGATCTGAATATCGTAGACCCGTTGACTATAAGACCTCTCTCACATTTAAAGCATGATCGAGCCCCAGAACTCATTGGGTGTTAGATTCATAACAATGTGAATCACATGGTGATGTGAACTAGATTATTGACTCTAGTGCAAGTGGGAGACTGTTGGAAATATGCCCTAGAGGCAATAATAAATTAGTTATTATCATATTTCCTTGTTCATGATAATCGTTTATTATCCATGCTATAATTGTATTGATCGGAGACTTAAATGCATGTGTGGATACATAGACAAAACCATGTCCCTAGTATGCCTCTAATGGACTAGCTCGTTGATCAAAGGATGGTTAAGGTTTCCTAGCCATGGACATGAGATGTCATTTGATAATGGGATCACATCATTAGGAGAATGATGTGATGGATAAGACCCAAACTACAAACATAGCATATGATCGTGTCAGTTTATTGCTACTGTTTTCTGCATGTCAAGTATATGTTCCTATGACCATGAGATCATGCAACTCACGGATATCGGAGGAGTGCCTTGTGTGTATCAAACGTCGCAACGTAACTGGGTGACTATAAAGGTGCTCTACAGGTATCTCCGATGGTGTCTGTTGAGTTGGCATGGATCGAGACTGGGATTTGTTACTCCGTGTAACGGAGAGGTATCTCGGGGCCCACTCGGTAATGCAACATCACAATAAGCCTTGCAAGCAATGTGAATAATTGTTAGTTGCGGGATCTTGTATTACGGAACGAGTAAAGAGACTTGCCGGTAACGAGGTTGAACTAGGTATGGAGATACCGACGATCGAATCTCGGGCAAGTAACATACCGAAGAACAAAGGGAACGATATACGGGATTAACTGAATCCTTGACATAGAGGTTCGACCGATAAAGATCTTCGTAGAATATGTAGGAACCAATGTGGACGTCCAGGTCCCGCCATTGGTTATTGACCGTAGAGGTGTCTCGGTCATGTCTACATAGTTCTCGAACCCGCAGGGTCTGCACACTTAAGGTTCGGTGACGTTTCGGTAGTGTAGAGTTATGTATGGTGGTGACCGAAGGTTGTTCGGAGTCCCGGATGAGATCCCGGACGTCACGAGGAGCTCCGGAATAGTCCGGAGGTAAATATTCATATATAGGAAGTCCCAGTTTGGTTTCCGGAAAAGTTTCGGGCTCATCGGTAGTGTACCGGGAGTATCGGTATTGTACCGGGAGTGCCGGTAGTGTACCGGAGGACCTCCGGGAGGGGTATTTCGACCCCAAGAGGTCCATGGGCTGTGGGAGAATAATAACCAGCCCTTAGTGGGCTGGGAAAACAGCCACAAAGGCCCATGGCGCAGGAGAGAAAGTCCTAAAGCAAAAAGTGGAAAATCAGCCAATAGGAGGCAATCCTACTCCAACTAGGATTGGAGGTGAAGTAGGATTGCTCCCGCCTCCTATTTCGGCCGACCCAAAGGCCTTGGATGCCTCTCCTCTCCTCTCCTCCTATATATACTAGTGGATTGGGTGGTTTTTGGACAGAATTTCCGGCCACGTGCTACCCGTTTCACCGGTGCACAGTTTCTCCTCTAGATCGGTTTTCCGCAGCGCTTAGGCGAAGCCCTGCCGGAATCACTCCACCACCATCACCGGAGCGCCGTCACGCTTCCGGTGAACTCTCTATCCTCTCCACCTCCTCTCGCTGGATCGAGACGGTGGAGATCGTCATCAAGCTGCACGTGTGCTGAACGCGGAGGTGCCGTCCGTTCGGCGCTAGATCGGAAGGACCGTGATCGAGATCGCGAGACAATTCGTGATGAGATCGCGGAACGGATCGTGATGAGTTCGCGGGACATATCGTGATCAAGATCGTGAGACGGATCGTGATGAGATCGCGGGACGGATCGTGATGAGTTCACGGTACGGATCGTGATTGGATCGCGGGACGGATCGTGATGAGATCGCGGGACGCTCGGCGATTTGGATCGCGAAGATGTTCGACTACACCAACCGCGTTTCTTAACGCTTCCCGCTTAGCGATCTACAAGGGTATGTAGATCCACTCTCCCTCTCGTAGATGCTCATCACCATGGATAGGTTTGCATGTGCGTAGGAAAATTTTTGTTTCCCATGCGACGTTCCCCAACAGTCTCTTACCGACTTACCGCTATCATTTTGGGGATATGCATTAGGGACTGCCGCATTCACTTTAAATAGGGCACCGTCAAAATCCGTTGATACAACATTGTATGAATTATGGTTTGGAAAGAAACCTAAGCTATCGTTTCTAAAAGTTTGGGGATGCGATGCTTATGTGAAGAAACTTCAACCTGAGAAGCTCGAACCCAAAGCGGAAAAGTGCTTCTTCATAGGATATCCCAAAGAGACTATTGGGTATACCTTCTACCTATGATTCGAGGGAAAAAATTTTGTTGCCAAGAATGGATCCTTTCTCAGGAAAGAGTTTATCTCGAAAGAAGTAAGTGGGAGCAAAAATAGAACTTGATGAGGTAATTGTACCTCCACTCGAACCGGAGAGTAGCGCAACACAGGAAGTTGTTTCTGTGGAGCCTACACCGGCTGGAGAGGAAGTTAATGATGATGATCATGAAACTTCAGATCAAGTTACTATTGAATGTCGAAGGTCTATTAGGACACGTTCCGCACCAGAGTGGTACGGCAACCCTGTCCTAGAGATCATGTTGTTAGACAACGGTGAACCTTCGAACTATGAAGAAGCGATGGCGGGCCCGGATTCGAACAAATGGCTTGAAGCCATGAAATCCGAGATAGGATCCATGTATGAGAACAAAGTATGGACTTTGGTGGAATTGCCTGATGATAAGCGAGCCATTGAAAATAAATGGATCTTTAAGAAGAAGACTGACGCGGATGGTAATGTGACCATCTATAAGGCTCGTCTTGTCTCTAAGGGTTATCGACAAGTTCAAGGAGTTGACTACGATGAGACTTTCTCACCCGTAGCGATGCTGAAGTCTGGCCGAATCATGTTAGCGATTGCCGCATTTTATGATTATGAGATCTGGCAAATGGACGTCAAAACGGCATTCCTTAATGGCTTCCTCAAGGAAGAACTGTATATGATGCAGCCGGAAGGTTTTGTCGATCCTAAAGATGCTAACAAGGTATGCAAGCTCCAGCGCTCCATCTATGGGCTGGTGCAAGCATCTCGGAGTTGGAACATTCGCTTTAATGAAGTGATTAAAGTGTTTGGGTTTGTACAGGTTTATGGAGAACCCTGTATTTACAAGAAAGTGAGTGGGAGCTCTGTAGCATTTCTCGTATTATATGTGGATGACATACTGATAATGGGAAATGATATAGAACTCTTGGAAAGTGTAAAGGCCTACTTGAATAAGTGTTTTTCAATGAAGGACCTTGGAGAAGCTGCTTACATATTAGGCATTAAGATCTATAGAGATAGATCGAGACGCCTCATAGGTCTTTCACAAAGCACATACCTTGAAAAGATATTGAAGAAGTTCAATATGGATCAGTCCAAGAAGGGGTTCTTGCCTGTGTTACAAGGTGTGAGATTGAGTACGACTCAATGCCCGACCACAAAAAAGGATAGAGAAGAGATGAGTGTCATCCCCTATGCTTCAGCCATAGGCTCTATTATGTATGCCATGCTGTGTACCAGACCTAATGTGAACCTTGCCATAAGTTTGGTAGGGAGGTACCAAAGTGATCCCGGAGCGGAACACTGGACAGCGGTCAAGAATATCCTGAAGTACCTGAAAAGGACAAAGGACATGTTTCTCGTATATGGAGGTGCCGAAGAGCTCGTCGTAAAGGGTTACGTCGATGCTAGCTTCGACACAGATCCGGACGACTCCAAGTCGCAAACCAGATACGTGTATATTTTAATGGAGGGGCAGTCAGCTGGTGCAGCAGCAAGCAAAGCGTCGTGGCGGCATCTACATGTGAAGCGGAGTACATAGCTGCTTCGGAAGCAGCAAAGGAAGGAGTCTGGATGAAGGAGTTCATCACCGACCTAGGAGTAATTCCAAGTGCGTCGGGCCCGATGACTCTATTCTATGACAACACTGGAGCTATTGCCCTTGCGAAGGAGCCCAGGTTTCACAAGAAGACAAGACACATCAAGCGCTGCTTCAACTCCATCAGTGATTACATTTAGGAGGGAGATATAGATATTTGTAAAGTGCATACGGATCTGAATGTCGCAGATCCGTTGACTAAACCTCTCTCACGAGCAAAACATGATCAACACCAGAATGCTATGGGTGTTCGATTCATCACAATGTAACTAGATTATTGACTCTAGTGCAAGTGGGAGACTACTGGAAATATGCCCTAGAGGCAATAATAAAATGGTTATTATTGTATTTCCTTGTTCATGATAATTGTCTATTGTTCATGCTATAATTGTGTTAACCGGAAACCGTAATACATGTGTGAATGCATAGACCACAACATGTCCCTAGTGAGCCTCTAGTTGACTAGCTCGTTGATCAATAGATGGTCACGGTTTCATGACCATGGACATTGGATGTCGTTGATAACGGGATCACATCATTAGGAGAATGATGTGATGGACAAGACCCAATCCTAATCATAGCACTAGATCGTGTAGTTCATTTGCTAAAGCTTTTCGATGTCAAGTATCGTTTCCTTAGACCATGAGATTGTGCAACTCCCGGATACCGTAGGAATGCGTTGGGTGTGCCAAACGTCACAACGTAACCGGGTGGCTATAAAGGTGCACTACGGGTATCTCCGAAAGTGTCTGTTGGGTTGGTACGAATCGAGACTGGGATTTGTCACTCCGTGTAACGGAGAGGTATCTCTGGGCCCACTCGGTAAGACATCATCATAATGAGCTCAATGTGACTAAGGAGTTAGTCACGGGATGATGTATTATGGAACGAGTAAAGAGACTTGCCGGTAACGAGATTGAACAAGGTATAGAGATACCGACGATCGAATCTCGGGCAAGTATCATACCGATAGACAAAGGGAATTGTATACGGGATTGATTGAATCCCCGACATTGTGGTTCATACGATGAGATCATCATGGAGCATGTGGGAGCCAACATGGGTATCCAGATCCCGCTGTTGGTTATTGGCCGGAGAAGTGTCTCGGTCATGTCCACTTGTCTCCCGAACCCGTAGGGTCTACACACTTAAGGTTCGATGACGCTAGGGTTATAGGGAAATGGTATATGTGATTACCGAAAGTTGTTCGGAGTCCCGGATGAGATTCTGGATGTCACGAGGAGCTCCAGAATGGTCCGTAGGTAAAGATTGATATATAGGAAGTCCAGTTTTGGTCACCGGAAAGTTTTTGGGCTCATCGGTAGTGTACCGGGAGTGCCGGGAGGGTGCCGGAGGACCCCGGGAGGGGTGTGACGACCAAAGGATTTCGTGGGACCTTAGAGGAAGTGTGCCAGCCCTTTTTGGGCTGGCCAAGACCTTCTAGAAAGGCCCATGTGGCTAGAGATAAGTGATAGGGCTGAAAAGGCTTCAAAAGGAAGAGATCCACCTCCCTTGTGGGAGGTGGACTCTTCCCTAGGGTCGGCCGAACCTCTCCTCTTTGGAGGAGGGGACAAGGCAGCCCTCCCTCTCCCTCCTCCTATATATATGCAAGGGTTTGGGCTGTTTTGAGGAACGACTTCTTTCTCTCTCGGTGCAGCCCTACCCTTCCTCTTCCTCGTTCTCCGTAGCGCTTGGCGAAGCCCTGCCGGAGTTCACGTAGCTCCACCGTCACCACGCCGTTGTGCTGCCAGAGCTATCCCTCAACCTCTCCCTCCTCCTTGCTGGATCAAGGTGCGGGAGACGTCACCGCTATACGTGTGTTGAACGCGGAGGCGCCATTTTTCGGCGCTGAGATCGGAATCCACCGCGATCTGAATCGCTGCGAGTACGACTCCACCAACCGCGTTCTTATAACGCTTCCGCTTAGCGATCTTCAAAGGTATGAAGATGCAATCTCTCCCCTCTCGTTGCTGGTTTCTCCATGGATAGACCTTGGTGATCGTAGGAAATTTTTTGATTTACTACTACGTCTCCCAACACCCGGTACACTACGAGAGGCATCCATATAGAGTCATCTTATTTCATCATTGAGTTGTTATATCGAGTTGTAAGTGTGATGATCATCATTCTTAGAGCATTGTCCCAGTGAGGAGGGGATGATGGAGACTATGATTCCCCTAGAAGTCGGGATAGACTCCGGACGAAAAAATGGGTGAGGCCAAATGAACACACCAAGAAAAAGAAAGGGAGAGAAAAATGAAAAAATGAAAAGAAAAAATGATTGAGAAAACAAATAATGGACTTTACTACTATCCTTTACACACGTATGCTTCAAAGTAGCACCATGTTCATTTTTCATTATATAACTTGGCTTGTATATTCCAATGATTCTCTTCCTCAAATGCCCTAGGTATTCATGAGCAAGCAAGGTGGATGCACACCCACTTAGTTTCATTTGAGCTTTCATACACTTATAGCTCGGGTGCATCCATTGCATGGAAATTCCTAGTCCTCGCGTCGATACCGATCGATGGGCATATCCATAGCATGTTGATCCACCCAGTTGATGCAAGACTTTCCCTCATTTTGACTCCTTTGATGTCTACCACCATACTCTATTACACCTATATGGCTATATGCTATATTCATGGCTCACGCTCATGTATTGCATGGGAGTTAAAAATGCTGAAACGCATTAGAAGTACGAGTCTGCTTGATTTGACACCGGGGTGCTCATGATTTATACTTTATGCTAGGAAGACTAAGCATGACAGACTATATGATATCGTAAGGATAGCGTTCTTTAGAATTGTTATTTTGAAAGGACATGGTTGTTTGCTAGTAAACCTTAGTATGGATGTCTTTATGTCAAATGATAGACTATTCCCTTGAATCACTTGCATCTTAATAGTCATGACATGATTAGACATTTATTCAATATTATGTTAGGTAGAATTCTAGATCAAAAAATATCCTCTTATCATTTACCTACTTGAAGACGAGTAGGAATTAAGCTTGGGGAAGCCAATACATCTCTGTTGTATCTATAATTTTTGATTGCGAATACTCTACAACTTTCATATACTTTTGGCAACATTATAAAATATTTTGGGACTAACTTACTGATCGAGTGCCCAGTACTAGTTCCTATTGTTTTTACATGTTTTGTAGCCAATCCAATGGATTCCAAACGCGATAAAAAAATCATAGAGATTTTTTTTGGAATATATGTGAATTTTGGGAAAAAGAATCAATGCAACAGGGTGCCCTAGGTGCTCCCAAGCCAACAGGGCATGACCATGGGGGGTGGTCGCGCCCTGATGGCTTGGGACCACCACGTTCTCAGTTGGGACCCTTCTTTCGCTGCACGAAAGATAATTTCCCGATAAAAATTCCCTCAAAAATTCATCCCAATCCGAGTTACAGATATCCAGATATTTAAGAAATGGTGAAGGGGTCAGAAAACAGTCACGAAAACAGAAGATAAATAGAGAGAGAAATCCAATCTCGGAGGGGTTGCTGCCCTCTGGGAGCCATGGCGGCCATATACCAGAGGGGAAACTCACCCCCCATCTAGGGGGAGACCAAGGACGAAGAATAAGTAGGGGGCTTTCTCACCCTCTCTCCCGGCAGGGTCGGAACGCCGCCGGGGCAACTAGCGTGATGACAAACTGCACCAACAACTTCACCGCTGTAACCACTAACTCTTTCTCGCTCTATGCAGCGGTGTATGGGTTTCTGAACCCATGGTTCTCTTTCTTTACCATGCTTCCTAGCAACAAAGTCTCTTTTGTAATATCTATTATTCTTAGGTTGTGGGTTCTCAAGATCAACAATAGGTTCAATCTCCACATCATTATCATTACTAGGTTGAGCATCAACATGAACATCGTCATTAATATTATCACAAGGCTCATGTTCATCACCAGATTGTGTCTCATCATCAGAAACACAAATATCATTTGGGTTTTTCGATGTATCTATAACAGGTTCACTAGCAACATGCAAGGTCATATCATCATTATTTTACCTTTTATTAATGGGACGACTAGGTGCATCGGTATTAATTATCTAAGAATCTTGCTCAATTCTCTTAGGATGGCCCTCGGGATACAAAGGTTCCTGAGTCATTTTACCACCTCTAGTCACAACTCTAACAGAATGATCATTGTTCTTACTATTCATCTCATTAAGCAAATCATTTTGTGCCTTACGTACTTGTTCTACTTGAGTAGTTACCATGGAAGCGTATTTACTAATAAGCGTAAGATAATTAATAGTTCTACTCATATAATCACCTAAGTGATCAATCATGTAAGCATTATGTTTCAATGTCTACTAACATAAGCATTGAAATTTTCTTGATTAATAATAAAGTTATCAAACTCATCCAAGCATTGGCTAGCAGACTTAGTATAAGGAATATCACCTTCATCAAATCTTCGGAGAGAATTTACCTCTACTACCTGTGTTGGGTTATCAAGACCATGTATTTCTTCAATAGGTGGTAGATTATTAACATCTTCACCTTTAATACCTTTTTCTTTCGTAGATTTCGTTGCCTCTTGCATATCCTCAGGACTAAGACATAGAATACCTCTTTTCTTCGGAGTGGGCTTTGGAGGTGGTTCGGGAATAGTCAAATCATTATCATTTCTCAATATATTATTCAATAGAAGTTCAGCTTGTTCGACAGATCGTTCCCTGAAAACACAACCAACACAACTATCTAGGTGGTCCCTAGAAGCATCGATTAGTCCATTGTAAAAGATATCAAGTATTTTGTTTTTCTTGAGAGAAGATAATTAGGCAAAGCATTAAGTAATTGGAGAAGCCTACCCCAAGCTTATGGGAGACTCTCTTCTTTAATTTGCACAAAGTTAAATATTTCCTGCAAGGCAGCTTGTTTCTTATGGGCAGGAAAATATTTTTCAGAGAAGTAATATATCATATCCTGGGGACTATGCACACAACTAGGAGCAAGAGAATTAAACCAAATATTAGCATCACCCTTTAATGAGAAAGGAAACAACTTAAGAATATAGTAATAACGAATTTTTACCTCATGAGTAAATAGGGTGGCTATGTCATTCAATTTAGTAAGATGTGCCACAACAGTTTTAGATTCATAACCATGGAAAGGATCGGATTCAACCAAAGTAATTAACTCAGGATCGACAAAGAATTCATAATCCTTATCAGTAACAAAGATACGTGAAGTAGTAAACTTAGGATCATATTGCATTCTAGCATTCAAAGATTTTTCCTTCCATTTACATAGCAGTTTCTTAAGATCGTCTGTATCCTTACAAGCAAGAAATTCCCTAGCTGCCTCTCCCTCCATAACATAACCCTCGGATATATCAGGCAATTTATATCTAGGAGATCTAGGTCTAACATGTGTCTCATAGCATTCAGTTTCAAAAATTTCATGAGTTTTAGAAGTATCATCAGTTTCAGCATTGAATCTAGCAAATTGTTCATCAAGAAATTCACCCAGTGTCACAGTATTATCTAGCAAAGTATTATCATAAGCATCATGCATAGCAGAAGTGGCATCATCAATTACTTGCAACATATCAGAATCAATAGCAGGTGGCGGTGTCGCAAATTTACTCATAACAGAAGGTGAATCAAGTACTGAGCTAGATGGCAGTTCCTTACCTCCCCTCGTAGTAGAGGGATAGATCTTGATTTTTGGGTCTTTAAGATTATTCATAGTGATCAACAGATATAAATCCCACGTGACTTAGAGAATTTATGCTCCCCGACAACGATGCCAGAAAAAGGTCTTTATAATCCACAAGTATATGGGATCGCAACAGTTTTTGAGGGTAGAGTATTCAACCCATATTTATTGATTCGACACAAGGGGAGCCAAAGAATATTCTCGAGTATTAGCACCTGAGTTGTCAATTCAACCACACCTGAAAGACTTAATATCTGCAGCAAAGTATTTAGTAGCAAAGTAGTATGGAAGTAATGGTAATGATGGAAAAAGTGACAGCAACAGTTTTGTAGTGATTGTAACAGTAACAATGGAAAAGTAACTTAGCAAGGATCAATATGTGAAAAGCTCGTAAGCAATGGATAAGTGATGGATAATTATGTCGGGTGGCATCCATCATGCAATAGGTATAACATAGGGTGACACAGAACTAACTCCAATTCATCAATGTAATGTAGGCATGTACTCCATATATAGTCATACGTGCTTATGGAAAAGACTTGCATGACCTCTTTTGTCCTACCCTACCGTGGCAGCGGGGTCCTAATGGAAAATAAGGGATATTAAGGCCTCCTTTTAATAGAGAATCGTACCAAAGCATTAGCACTTAGTGAATACATGAACTCCTCAGACTACGGTAATCACCAGAAAGAATCCCAGTTATTGTCACCCCGGGGTATGCGAATCGTAACTCGTAATACGTGTCTACAACTTGCAAGATAGGATCAAGAACACATATATATTCATGAAAACATAATAGGTTCAGATCTGAAATCATGGCACTCGGGCGCTAGTGACAAGCATTAAACATAGCAAAGTCATGGCAACATCAGCCTCAGAACATAGTGGATACTAGGGATCAAACCCTAACAAAACTAACTCGATTACATGGTAAATCTCATCCAACCCATCACCGTCTAGAAAGCCTACGATGGAATTACTCATGAACGGCGAAGATCATCATGGAATTGGTCATGAAGGATGGTTGGTGATGACGATGGCATCGATTTCCCCTCACCGAAGCCCAAAACGGACTCCAGATCTGGCCTCCCGGGGAAGAACATGAGGTGGCGGCGACTCCATATCGTGAAACACGATGAATTCTTCTCCCTGATTTTTTTCTCCATGGATGTGAATATATGGAGTTCAATTGAGGTCGGTAGAGCTCCAGGGGGCCCAAAAGCCTCCTAGGCGCGGCCAGGGGGGTGGTTGCTGTTGGGGAACGTTGCATGGGAAACAAAAAAATTCCTACGCACACGCAAGATCTCTCCATGGTGATGAGGATCTACGAGAGGGAGAGTGGATCTACATACCCTTGTAGATCTCTAAGCGGGAAGCGTTAAGAAATGTGGTTGGTGTAGTTGAACGTCTTTGTGATCCAATTCGCTGAGCGTCCCGCGATCCAATCACGATCCGTCCCGATCAAGCACCGAACGGACAACACCTCCGCGTTGAGCACACGTACAACTTGATGATGATCTCTGCCTTCTTGATCTAGCAAGAGGGAGCGGAGAGGTAGACGAGTTCTCCGTCAGCGTGACGGCGCCGCGGCGATGGTGGTGGAGCAATTCCAGCAGGGCTTCGCCTAAGCACAGCAGAAAACCGATCTAGAGGAGAAACTATGCACTAGAGGAACGGGTAGCACGTGGCTGAAAATGTAGTGCCAAACCCCTAAAACCTCTAGTATATATAAGAGTAAGAGAGGAGGAGGCTTGGCCCAAGGGCCAAGCCATCTAGGCTTCGGCCGAACCAAGGAGGAGAGGAGGAATCCTCCTCCAATCCTAATAGGACTAGGACTCCTTCCTATTTTGCCTTTTTCGCCTTTTTCCACCTTTTCTCTTTGGGATTTTCTTTCCCAGCCACATGGGCCTTGTGTGGGACTTCCACCAGCCCACTAAGGGCTGGTATTCACTCTCCCACAGCCCATGTAGCCTCTTGGGTCAAAATACCCCTCCCGATGGTCTCCCGATACACTACCGGCACTTCCGGTACACTACGATGAGACCGAAACTTTTCCGGCGACCAAAATAGGACTTACTATATATCAATATTTACCTCCGGACCATTCTGGAGATCCTCGTGACGTTTGGGATCTCATCCGGGGCTCCAAAAAACCTTCGGTCACCACCATACATAACTCTATACTACCGAAACGTCACCGAACCTTAAGTGTGCAGACCCTGCGGGTTCGAGAACTATGTAGACATGACCGAGACACCTCTACGGTCAATAACCAATAGCGGGACCTGGATGCCTATATTGGTTCCTACATATTCTACGAAGATCTTTATCGGTCGAACCTCTATGTCAAGGATTCAGTTAATCCCGTATGATGTTCCCTTTGTTCTTCGGTATGTTACTTGTCCGAGATTCGATCATCGGTATCTCCATACCTAGTTCAACCTCATTACCGGCAAGTCTCTTTACTCGTTCCGTAATACAAGATTCCATGACTAACACTTAGTCACATTGCTTGCAAGGCTTATTGTGATGTTGTATTACCGAGCGGGCCCTGAGATACCTCTCCGTCACATGGAGTAACAAATACTAGTCTTGATCCATGCCAACCCAACAGACACCCTCGAAGATACCTGTAGAGCACCTTTATAGTCACCCAGTTACGGTGCGACGTTTGATACACACAAGGCACTCCTCCGGTGTCCGTGAGTTGCATGATCTCATGGTCACAGGAACATATACTTGACATGCAGAAAACAGCAGCAATAAACTGACACGATCATATGCTACGTTTGTAGTTTGGGTCTTGTCCATCACATCATTCTCCTAATGATGTGATCCCATTATCAAATGACATCACATGTCAATGGCTAGGAAACCTTGACCATCTTTGATCAACGAGCTAGTTCACTAGAGACCTACTAGGGACAAAGTGTTGTCTATTTATCCACACATGTAATGTGTTTCCAACCAATACAATTATAGCATGGACAATAAACAATTATCATGACCAAGGAAATATAATAATAAACACTTTATTTATTGCCTCTAGGGCATATTTCCAACAAATGCGCCCCTGGCTTGTGGCCTATGGGTGGCCCCCTCCGATTGATTCTTTTGCGAGTATTTTTTATTAATTACAAAAATAATCTCCATAAATTTTGTTGGAAATATGCCCTAGAGGCAATAATAAAATGGTTATTATTGTATTTCCTTGTTCATGATAATTGTCTATTGTTCATGCTATAATTGTATTAACCGGAAACCGTAATGCATGTGTGAATACATAGACCACAACATGTCCCTAGTGAGCCTCTAGTTGGCTAGCTCATTGATCAATAGATGGTCACGGTTTCATGACCATGGACATTGGATGTCATTAATAACGGGATCACATCATTAGGAGAATGATGTCATGGACAAGACCCAATCCTAAGCATAGCACAAGATCTTGTAGTTCGTCTACTAAAGCTTTTCTAATGTCAAGTGTCATTTCCTTAGACCATGAGATTGTGCAACTCCCGGATACTGTAGGAATACTTTGGGTTCTCCAAACGTCACAACGTAACTGGGTGGCTATAAAGGTATACTACGGGTATCCCCGAAAGTATCTGTTGGGTTGGCACGAATCAGACTGGGATTTGTCACTCCGTGTGACGGAGAGGTATCTCTGGCCCACTCGGTAAGACATCATCATAATGAGCTCAATGTGACTAAGGAGTTATCCATGGGATGATGTGTTGCGTAATGAGTAAAGAGACTTGCCGGTAACGAGATTGAACAAGGTATAGGGATACCGACGATCGAATCTCGGGCAAGTATCATACCGATAGACAAAGGGAATTGTATACAGGATTGATTGAATCCCCGACATCGTGCTTCATCCGATGAGATCATCGTGGAGCATGTGGGAGCCAACATGGGTATCTAGATCCCGCTTTTGGTTATTGACCAGAGAGGTGTCTCGGTCATGTCTACGTGCCTCCCGAACCCGTAGGGTCTACACACTTAAGGAGCATCAAGTGTTGATGGTCAATAAGACCACTAGTTTCAAGAAAGGCAAGGGTAAGAAGAACTTCAAGAAGGACGGCAAAGCAGTTGCCGCGCCCGGTAAGCAAGTTGCTGGGAAGAAGATCAAGAATGGACCCAAGCCTGAGACTAAGTGCTTTTATTGCAAGGGTACCGATCACTAGAAGCGGAACTGCCCCAAGTACTTAGCGGATAAGAAGGCTGACAACGTTAAATTTATATGTGATATACTTGTTATTCATGTGTACCTTACCAGCGCTCGTAGTAGCTCCTGGGTATTTGATACCGATGTAGTTGCTCACATTTATAACTCGAAGCAAGAGCTGCGGAATAAGCGGAGACTGGCAAAGGACGAGGTGATGATGCGCGTCGGAAATGGTTCCAAGGTCGATGTGATCGTTGTCGGCACGCTACCTCTACATCTACCTTCGGGATTAGTTTTAAACCTTAATAATTGTTATTTAGTACCAGCTTTGAGCGTGAACATTGTATCTGGATCTCGCTTGATGCGAGATGGCTACTCATTTAAATCTAAAATAATGGTTGTTCTATTTAAATGAGAGAAATGTTTTATGGTCATGCCCCGCTGGTCAATGGTTTATTTTTTATGAATCTCGAACGTGATGTTACACATGTCCATAGTATGAGTACCAAAAGATGTAAGGTTGATAACGATAGTCCCACTTACATGTGGCACTACCACCTTGGTCATATTGGTGTCAAACGCATGAAGAAACTCCATGCTCATGGACTTTTGGAGTCTCTTGATTTTGAATCATTTGACACATGTGAACCATGCCTCATGGGCAAGATGACCAAGACTCCGTTCTCCGGAACAATGGAGCGAGCAACTGACTTGTTGGAGATTATACATACCGATGTATGCGGTCCAATGAGCGTCGAGGCTCGCGATGGCTACCGTTATATTCTCACCCTCACTGATGACTTGAGCAGATATGGGTATGTCTACTTAATGAAACGCAAATCTGAAACCTTTGAAAAGTTCAAGGAATTTTAGAGTGAGGTAGAGAATCAACATGACAGGAAAATAAAGTGCCTACGATCTGATCGTGGCAGAGAATATTTAAGTCACGAGTTTGGCACGCACCTAAGGAAATGTGGAATTGTTTCACAACTCACGCCGCCTGGCACACCTAAGCGAAATGGTGTGTCTGAACGTCATAATCGCACTCTATTGGATATGGTGCGATCTATGATGTCTCTTACCGACTTACCGCTATCATTTTGGGGATATGCATTAGAGACTGTCGCATTCACTTTAAATAGGGCTCCGTCTAAATCCATTGAGACGACACCGTATGAATTATGGTTTGGAAAGAAACCTAAGCCGTCGTTTCTAAAAGTTTGGGGATGCGATGCTTATGTGAAAAACTTCAACCTGAGAAGCTCGAACCCAAAGCGGAAAAGTGCATCTTCATAGGATACCCCAAAGAAACTATTGGGTATACCTTCTACCTTAGATCCAAAGGAAAAGTCTTTGTTGCCAAGAATGGATCCTTTCTAGAGAAAGAGTTTCTCTCAAAAGAAATAAGTGGGAGGAAAATAGAACTTGATGAGGTAATTGTACCTCCACTCGAACTGGAGAGTAGCGTAGCACAAAGTTGTTTCTGTGGAGCCTGCACCGGCTGGAGAGGAAGTTAATGATGATGATCATGAAACTTCACATCAAGTTGCTGTCCGAAGGTCCACTAGGACACGTTCCGCACCAGAGTGGTACGGCAACCCTGTCCTGGAGATCATGTTGTTGGACAATGGTGAACCTTCGAACTATGAAGAAGCGATGGTGGGCGCAGATTCCAACAAATGGCTTGAAGCCATGAAATCCGAGATAGGATCCATGTATGAGAACAAAGTATGGACTTTTGTGGACTTGCCTGATGATAAGAGATCCATAAAAAATAAATGGATCTTTAAGAAGAAGACTGACGCAGATGGTAATGTGACCGTCTATAAGGCTTGGCTTGTCGCTAAGGGTTATCGACAACTTCAACAAGTTGACTACGATGAGACTTTCTCACCCGTAGCGATGCTGAAGTCCGTCCGAATCATGTTAGCAATTGCCGCATTTTATGACTATGAGATCTGGCAAATGGACGTCAAAACGGCATTCCTTAATGGTTTCCTTAAGGAAGAACTGTATATGATGCAGCCGGAAGGTTTTGTCGATCCTAAAGATGCTAACAAAGTATGCAAGCTTCAGTGCTCCATCTATGGGCTGGTGCAAGCATCTCGAAGTTGGAACATTCGCTTTAATGAGGTGATTAAAGCGTTTGGGTTTATACAGGTTTATGGAGAACCCTGTATTTACAATAAAGTGAGTGGGAGCTCTGTAACATTTCTCATATTATATGTGGATGACATATTTTTGATGGGAAATGATATAGGAATTTTGGAAAGCATAAAGGCCTACTTGAATAAGTGTTTTTAAATGAAGGACCTTGGAGAAGCTGCTTACATATTAGGCATCAAGATCTATAGAGATAGATCGAAACGCCTCATAGGTCTTTCACAAAGCACATACCTTGAAAAGATATTGAAGAAGTTCAATATGGATCAGTCCAAGAAGGGGTTCTTGCCTATGTTACAGGGTGTGAGATTGAGTACGACTCAATGCCCGACCACGGCAGAGGATAGAGAAAAGATGAGTGTCATCCCCTATGCTTCAGCCATAGGCTCTATTATGTATGCCATGCTGTGTACCAGACCTAATGTGAACCTTGCCATAAGTTTGGTAGGGAGGTACCAAAACGAAGGATTTGTTTCTCGTTTATGGAGGTGCCGAAGAGCTCGACGTAAAGGGTTACATTGATGCTAGCTTCGACACAGATCCAGACGACTCCAAGTCACAAACCGGATACGTGTATATTTTGATCGGAGGGGCAGTCAGCTGGTGCAGCAACAAGCAAAGCATTGTGGCGGCATCAACATGTGAAGCGGAGTACATAGCTTCTTCGGAAGCAGCAAAGGAAGGAGTCTGGATGAAGGAGTTCATCACCAACCTAGGAGTGATTCCCAATGCATCGGGCCCGATGACTCTATTCTGTGACAACACTGGAGCTATTGCCCTTGCCAAGGAGCCCAGGTTTCACAAGAAGACAAGACCCATCAAACTCTGCTTCAACTCCATTCGTGATTACATTCAGGAAGGAGATATAGATATTTGTAAAGTACATACTGATCTGAATGTCGCAGATCCATTGACTAAACCTCTCTCAAGAGCGAAACATGATCAACACCAGAACTCTATGGGTGTTCAATACAGCACAATGTAACTAGATTATTGACTCTAGTGGAAGTGGGAGACTATTGGAAATATGCCCTAGAGGCAATAATAAAATCGTTATTATTGTATTTCCTTGTTCATGATAATTGTCTATTGTTCATGCTATAATTGTATTAACCGGAAACCGTAATGCATGTGTGAATACATAGACCACAACATGTCCCTAGTGAGCCTCTAGTTGGCTAGCTCATTGATCAATAGATGGTCACGGTTTCATGACCATGGACATTAGATGTCGTTGCTAATGGGATCACATCATTAGGAGAATGATGTGATGGACAAGACCCAATCCTAAGCGTAGCACAAGATCGTGTAGTTCGTCTGCTAAAGCTTTTCTAATGTCAAGTATCATTTCCTTAGACCATGAGATTGTTCAACTCCTGGAGACCATAGGAATACTTTGGGTGTGCCAAACATCACAACCTAACTGGGTGGCTATAAAGGTATACTACGGGTATCCCTGAAAGTATCTGTTGGGTTGGCACGAATCAGCCAGGGATTTGTCACTCCGTGTGACGGAGAGGTATCTCTGGACCCACTCGGTAAGACATCATCATAATGATCTCAATGTGACTAAGGAGTTAGCCACGGGACGATGTGTTGCGGAACGAGTAAAGAGACTTCCCGGTAACAAGATTGAACAAGGTATAGGGATACCGACGATCGAATCTCGGGCAAGTATCATACCGGTAGACAAAGGGAATTGTATATGGGATTGATTGAATCCCCGACATAGTGCTTCATCCGATGAGATCATCGTGGAGCATGTGGGAGCCAACATGGGTATCCAGATCCCGCTGTTGGTTATTGACTGGAGAGGTGTCTCGATCATGTCTATGTGCCTTCCAAACCCGTAGGGTCTACACACTTAAGGTTCGATGATGCTAGGGTTATAGGGAAATTATGTACGTGGTTACCGAAGGTTTTTTGGAGTCCCGGATGAGATCCCGGACGTCACGAGGAGTTCCGGAATGGTCTGAAGGTAAAGATTCATATATAGGAAGTGAGGTTTTGGTCACCAGAAGTGTTTCGGGCACCGCCGGTAATGTACCGGGACTATCGGAAGGGTTCTGGGGTTCCACCGGGAGGGACCACTAGCCCCAGGAGGCTACATGGGACAAGAGTGGGAGGGAACTAGACCCTAGGTGGGATGTTGTGCCTCCTGCCTGGCCCAAGGCGCAGCAAAGGAGAGAGAGGGGCAAACCCTAGGCCCACCCTAGGGCGCCTAGGGCTGCCGCACCACCTCTCCCCTCCCTTGGCCGCCGCCCGAAGTCCCATCTAGGGCCAGTCGCAGTCCTAGGGTGGGAACCCTAGGGCTGCGCCCTCCCTGCTCCTCCTATATATAGTGGGGTTTTTTGGGGGCTGCCAACACACAAGTTTCTCTCCCTCTCGACGCAGCCCTACCCCTTCTCCTCCTCGTCCTCCGTAGTGCTTGGCGAAGCCCTGCCGGAGTACCACGTAGCTCCACCGTCACCACGTCATCGTGCTGTCGGAGCTCTCCCTCAACCTCTCCTTCCTCCTTGTTGGATCAAGGCATAGGAGACGTCACTGGGCTACACGTGTGTTGAACGCGGAGGCGCCGTTGTTCGGCGCTTGGATCGGAATCCACCGCGATCTGAATCGCCACGAGTACGACTCCACCAACCGCATTCTAGTAACGCTTACGCTTCGCAATCTTCAAAGGTATGAAGATGCACTCCCCCTTTGCTCGTTGTTGGTTTCTCCATAGATTGATCTTGGTGACACATAGGAATTTTTTTGATTTACTACTACGTCTCCTAACAAATTTTCAGGTCAATCCGAGAACATTTATTTCTGCACAAAAATAACACCAAGGCAATTCTGCTGAAAACAGCGTTAGTTCAGGTTAGTTCCATTCAAATCATGCAAATTACAGTCCAAAACAAGGGCAAAAGAGTTTGGAAAAGTAGATACGATGGAGATGTATCAACTCCCCCAAGCTTAACCCATTGCTTGTCCTCAAGCAATTCAGTTGATAAAATAAAAGTGATAAAGAAAAACTTTTATAAACTCTGTTTGATCTTGTTGTTGTAAATATGTCTAAATCATGTTCAGATTTTCAGCAAAGATTATAGACTAACCACGTTCACAATAACATTTAAATCTCACATTTACTCATATCAATGGCATAACCAACTAGCGAGCAATAATAATAAATCTCGGATGACAACACTTTTATCAGAACAAGCATGATACAATATGATATAATGGTATCTCGCTAGCCCTTTTTGAGATAGCAAAACATAAATGCAGAGCACCCCTGAAGAATAAGGACTGACTAGACATTGTAATTCATGGTAAAAGAGATCCAGTCACACTCATACTCAACATCAATTAATAGCAAGGCATACAAATGACCGTAGTGCTCTCTAACTGGTGCTTTTTTTACAAGAGGATGATGACTCAGCAATATAGTAAATAGATACGCCCTTCGCAAAGGGAAGCATTGATTTGCAGAGGTGCCAGAGCTCGAGTTTTTAAAAGAGAGATGAATAATAATTTTGATCGGCATGCTTTCATTGTCCACATAACAACCAAGAGATTTCACCATCTTCCATTCTAGATACATTATAGGCGGTTCCCAAAGAGAATGATAAAGTTTTTACTCCCCCTCCACCAATCAATCGCACTCCATGGCGAGCCGAATCCACGGTACCGTCCATACAAACAACAGTCCTGTGGGAGTTTTCTTTCATTATATTTTGATTTGATTCTGAGCATGGAACCATGCATCCCAAATACCATCCATTTTGTCGTGAATGATAGTTAGTCAACACATATCGTGAGAATAACCCACCTAGCATGGAACATACTGACTGCCCAGTCGCTACATGAGCGATTTGGGCATATAAAATAGAATATTATTTGAAATTTTAGAGTTTGGCACATGAACATGTACTTGGAACAGCAGGTGAATACTGCATATAGGTAGGCATCGTGGACTCAGATGGAACAACTTTGGGTTTAAGAAAGTGGTTGCACAAGCAGTATTCCCGCTTAGTACAGGTGAAGGCTAGCAAAAGACTGGGGAGCGACCAAGTAGAGAGCGACAACACTCATCAACATGCTTTGATATTAACCAACATTGAATGCACATATGAGTAGGATATAGATCACCATGAACATGAATATCATGGAGGCTATATTGATTTTGTTTCAACTACATGCATGAACATGTGCCAAGTCAAGCCACCTAAATCATTCAAAGGAGGATACCATCCTATCATACTACATCACAACCATTTTAATATGCATGTTGGCACTCAAGACAAACCATTATCCACTCTTAGATAATTAAGCATGGCATGAGTAACTATAATCTCTAATTGTCATTGCAAATATGTTTCACCTATAATGAGGTGAATTCAGAACAATGAGCTAATCATATTTATAAAAGCAAAATAAGTCGAGTTCGTACCAGCTTTTCTCAATCTCAATCTTTTCATCATATATCATCATTATTGCCTTCCACTTGGACGACCGAATGGTGTGAATAATAATAAAAGTGCACATGCATTGGACTAAGCTGGAATCTGCAAACAATAACTCAAAGGAGAAGGCAAGGTAATATGGGCTCTCTGATAGATAAACTATAATGCATATGAGAGACACTCAACATTTTCATTGTGGTTTTCTCCTTATGGCCCAAAGAAATAAATTTCAAAACAAGAACGAGAAAAAACTATTTACACGGGAAAGCTACCAACAAGCAAAAGAAAAACAAAAAATCGTTTTGGATTTTCTTTTAATGCTACAACTAAACAGACTGGAAGGTAAAGCTATAACTATCTTTTGGATTTTATTAAGATTAATTAGGCACACAAGAAGAAATCGGAAAGAAGAAATAAACTACCATGGATGGTACAATGAAAAAGTGTGAACACCCACTACTAAGATGAGTGTGTGAACATGAATGTAAAGTCGGTGAGAAATACGTACTCCCCCAAGCTTAGGCTTTTGGCCTAAGTTGGTATAGGGCCATGGCTGAAAATAACCATCTCCTGGATACTCCAGAGGGTCTTGAGGATTCCACTGGTTGGCAAGCTCTTGTGGCTCCCACTTAAAAACTGGTTCCTGGTACAGATCGAGGGCTGGTGCCGGCTCAGGTGCTGGGGGTTGCGTCAATCCCCAATATCTGTAGATGTCCTTGGGCATAATAGTGTACCTGCCTGAATGAATATTGAACAAAGAAGAAGCAGGAAGAACAATAATCTCACAAGTACCTTGACTAAATACTAAGTTGTAAAGCAACCTCCTATCATTACTCTTCGTAATAAAATTATGTGTTACCATACTGTCATAGTCTAAATGTCTTGTAAGTAGCAGCATTTCCTCTTCCTCGTCAAGCCTAATGGGTATCTCAAAGTGTCTGGCTGCACGAGATGCATAGATACCTCAGAATATGGGGCCCTTTGAACGGTTTAAGTTCAACCATTGGGCCACCATAGCGCCCAGACTAAAAGTTCTATCAGCAAGTAAAGTGTGGCGCAAAATGGCAAGGTCGGGAGCACTAAGGCCTCCGCTCTCCCCGTGACCAACTAAACATCTCCGCACAAATAATGAATAATAGCGTAGAACAAGAAAATGTAAACTAGCTTCTCTTGCCTTTGACACCCCTCTCTCTTCCCCTATAGTGATTGCGGCAATAAAAGCCTCCATGTCTCTAAGACGTGGTTCACTGATGCTGCCCTCATAGGGTATTTTGCAAACATTGAGAAATAGTAAAGGTTCATCTTCTTAGGCACATCATATAAGTGAAATTCTACTGTAGGAGGGTCTTCCCTATAATGAAAGTGGAAGTTTTGCATAAAGGTATTAGTGAGCAAGAGGTACTGGTCACACTTATCGTTGAGGAAGTCAGTGATGCCTGCATTCTCTCATTTTCATATTCTTTAGAGCCCCGGCTTGAAGAGCCTCTTCACATTCTCCTCATCATTTATTTCTCTGAAAAATTTCTGAAATTTTTAGTGACTCAAAATAAAGGTGAATAAAACTCAACAAAACTTATAGCAACTACTCCCATAAGTGCCTAGAGGCTATATCATGCATCAAAACTACTTGGGACCATACAAATTTGGTATGCAAGCTCAAGAACAAGGTCACCACAGCAACAAAAAATTGCAATATATAAAGCACTAGAACAAAAACTAATTGGACCAATTGAGTAGTCACATACCGATGATCAATCCCCTAAAACAGTTTTGTGAATGGAGCTTTGCACAAGGAGATAAAAAATGGCAGCAAAATGAGCTAGAACACGGGTTTGAGCAATGGTGAGATTTTTTCTGGAGGAATACAAAGTGGATAGGTGCTGGAATAAGTGAAGGGGGCCTACGTGGGACACACAAGCCAGCTAGGCGCGACCAGGGGTGGTCACGCCATGTGGGCTTGTGAGCCACTGGTGCAGCCCCCTGGTATGTACTCAGTGCCAGATATTCTTAAATGTTGTAGGAAAAATCATACTATATTTTCAGGGCATTTGAAGAACTTTTATTTTCAGGTCATTTCTCTACTGCATGGAAAACTTAGAAAATAGAAAAATAATAGCATTTTACTTTATTTACTCTAACTAATAGAAAGTAAAAGTTGGGCGCACAAGATTGTGCTTTCTAAATTCATCCATCGCATGCTCATCAAAAGGAATCCATCAATAAGGTTGATCAAGACTTATTAACAAACTTCTTTCGAGTAACATGAAATCGGAGAATTTTTGAATAATACTAAGTTACCTCAATGGGGATATGCATATCCCCCACAATAAGTATATCATATTTCTTCTTGACGGTAGGGAGAGGGAATTCAAAATCTCCAATAATAATCGTTGAATTGTTTTTCAATGGAGTTGATACTATGAACTTGAATTTGTTTCTTCGGAAAGAGTACCTTATGCTCATTACCATTAACATGAAAAGTGACATAACCCTTGTTGCAATCAATAACAGCCCCTGTAGTATTCAGAAAGGGTCTACCAAGGATGATCGACATACTCTTGTCCTCGAGAATATCAAGAATAACAAAGTTCGTTAGGATAGTAACATTTGCAACTACGACAGGCACATCCTCACAAATACCGATGGGTAAAGCAGTTGATTTATCAGCCATTTGCAAAGAGATTTCAGTAGGTGTCAACTTATTCAAATCAAGTCTACAATATAAATAGAAAGGCATAACACTAACACCAGCTCCAAGGTCACATAAAGCAGTTATAACATAGTTTCTCTTAATGGAGCATGGTATAGTTGGTACTCCTCGATCTCCTAATTTCTTTGGTATTCCACCCTTAAAGGTATAATTAGCAAGCATGGTGGAAATCTCAGCTTCTGGTATCTTTCTTTTATTTGTCACAATATCTTTCATATACTTAGCATAAGGAGACACTTTCAGAATATCAGTCAAGCGCATACGCAAAAAGACAGGTCTAAGCATCTCAGCAAAACACTCAAAGATGCACCTGTTTACGATATAAAGAGACAGGGCAGCAACCCCTCCGAGATTGGATTTCTCTCTCTATTTATCTTCTGTTTTCGTGACTGTTTTCTGACCCCTTCACCATTTCGTAGACTTGATTTGAATAAGCTAACACCTACTGAAATCTACTTGCAAATAGTTGATAAATCAACTGCTTTACTTATCGGTACTTGTGAGGATGCACCTGTCGTAGTTGCAAATGCTACCATCTTAACGGACTTTGTTATTCTTGATATTCCCAAAGACGACAGTATGTCGGTCATCCTTGGTAGACCCTTTCTGAATACTGCAGGGACTGCTATTGATGGCAACAAGGGAAATGTCACTTTTCATATTAATGGTAATGAGCATACAATACACTTTCCGAAGAAGCAACCCCAAGTTCATAGTATCAACTCCTTTGAAAAAATTCCGACGATTACTATTGGAGACTTTGAATTCCCTCTACCTACTGTCAAGAAGAAATATGATATGCTTATTGCTAGGGATATGCATATCTCCATTGAGGTAACCTAGTGCTATTCGAAGATTCTCCGGTTTCATGCTACTCGAAAGAAGTTTGTTAATAAGACTTGATCAACCTTATTGATGGATTCCTTTTGATGAGCATGAGATGGTTGAATTTAGAAAGCACAACTTTCTGTACCTAACTTTTATTCTTTGTTAGTTAGAGTAAATCAAGTAAAAATGATTTATTATTCAGTTTTATGAGTTTTCCTTGCAATAGAAAAATGACCCGAATATAGAAGTTCTTCAAATGCCTTGAAAATGTAGTATGCTTTTATCTAGAATATTTAAAAATATCTGGCACTGAGCACACATCAGGGGGCAACACCCGTGGGTCACAAGCCCACAGGGCGTGGCCACCCCCCTAGCCGCGCCTAGGTGGCTTGTGGATCCCACGTAGGCCTCCTTCACTTATTCCAGCACCCATCCACTTCGTCTTCCTCCAGAAAAAACGTGTTCTACCTCATTTTGCTGCCATTTTTGATCTCCTTGTGCAAAGCTCCATTCGCAAAATGATCTTAGGAGATTGTTCTTCGGTATGTGACTCCTCCAATTGTCCAATTAGTTTTAGTTCTAGTGATTTATATATTGCAAATTTTTGTTGCTGTGGTGACCTTGTTCTGGAGCTTGCATGTCAAATTTGTATGGTCCCAAGTAGTTTTGATGCATGACATAGCCTCTAGGCACTTGTGGGAGTAGTTGCTATAAGTTTTGTTGGGTTTTATTCACCTTTATTTTGAGTCATTAAAAATTTCACAAATTTTTCAGAGAAAGAGAAATGTTGAGGAGATTGTTAAGGGGCTTGTCAAGTCGGGGCTCTAAAGAAGACAAAAATGAGATGAAGAAGAAGTCCTAGTACAATCTTCCTCGTGTCGCAAAAGTTCGACCATGTGAATGGCCAAGTAATGCATTCTTGAGGGCGGCCGGAATTTATGAAGATTTCAATTATTTGGCTGAGAATGCAGGCATCACCGACTTCCTCAAAAATAAGTGTGATCAGTACCTCCTGCTCACTAATACCTTTGTGCACAACTTTCACTTTCATTATAGGGAAGACCATCCTACGATAGAATTTCATTTATATGATGTGCCTAAGAAGATGAACCTTTATGATTTTTGAAATGTTTGAAAATACCGTATGAGGGTAGAATAAGTGAACCACATCATAGATACATGGAAGACTTTATTGCCACAGTCACAGTAGGAGAAGAGAGAGGAGTGTCGAAGGCAAGAGCAGCTAGTTTACATTTTCCTAGTCTACGTTATTATTCATTATTTGCGAGGAGATGTTTAGTTGGTCGTGGGGAGAGTGGAGGCCTTAGTGCTCCCTTCATCGCTATTCTGCGCCACGCTTTACTTGCTGATAGAACCTTTAGTCTGGGCGCTATGGCGGCCCAGCGGTTGAACTTCTACCATTCGAGGGGGGTCGTATTTGGAGGTATCTATGCAACTCGTCTATCTGAACACTTTAAGATACCCATTAGGCTTGACGAGGAAGAGGAAATGATGCTACCCGAGAAATTTTTAGACTATGATAGTATGGTAACACATGATGTTATTAGGAAGAAGGATGATAGGAGGTTGCTTTACAACTTAGTTTTTAGTCAAGGTACTTGTGAGATTATTGTCCTGCTTGCTTCTTCCTTGTTTGCTATTCATTCCGGCAGGTACACTATTATGCCCGAAGACATTTATAGATATTGGGATCTGTCACAACCCCCAGCTCCTGAACCGGCACCAATCCTTGATCAGTATCTGGAGCCAGTTTTCCAATGGGAGCCACAGGAGCTCACTAACCAGTGGAACCCTCAAGACCCTCTGAAGTATCCAGGAGATGGTTACTTGTAGACATGGCCCTAGAGCAACTTAGGCCAAAAGCCTAAGCTTGGGGGAGTGCGTATTTCTCACCGACATTACATTCATGTTCACACACTCATCTTAGTAGTCGGTGTCCATTGTACCATCCATGGTAGTTTATTTCTTCTTTCCACTTTCTTCTTGTGTGTTTAATTAATCTTGAGAAAATCCAAAAAAAATAGTTCTAGCTTTATCTTCTAGTTTGTTTAGTTGTAGCATCAAAAGAAAACCCAAAAAGATTTCTCGGTCCTCTTTTGCTTGTTCGGAGCTTTCCCGTGTAAATAGTTTTTTGTTCTTGTTTTGAATTTTCTTTCTTTGAGTCTAAAGGAGAAGACCACGATGAAAATGTCGACTAGCTCTCATATGCATTATTGTTTATCTATTAGAGAGCCCATATTATCTTGCCTTCTCCTTTGAGTTATTGTTTGCAGATTCCATCTTAGTCCAATGCACGTGCACTCTTATTATTATTCACACCGTTCAGTCATGCAAGTGAAAGGCAATAATGACGATATATGATGAAAAGATTGAGGTGGAGAAAAGCTGGTATGAACTCTACCTATTTTGCTTGTAAATATGATTAGCTCATCGTTCTGAATTCAGCTCATTATGGGTGAAACATATTTGCAGTGACAATTAGAGATTATAGTTATTCATGCGATGCTTAATTAGCTAAGAGTGGATAATGGTTTGTCTTGAGTACCAACATGCATATTAAAATGGTTGTGATGTAGTATGATAGGATGGTATCCTCCTCTGAATGATTCAAGTGGCTTGACTTGGCACATGTTCATGCATGTAGTTGAAACAAATCAACATAGCCTCTACGATGTTTATGTTCATGGTGATTTATATCCTATTCATGCTTGCATTAAATGTTGGTTATCTCAAAGCATGTCGATGACTGTTGTCGCTCTCTAGTTGGTCGCTCCATAGTCTTTTGCTAGCCTTCACTTGTACTAAGTGGGAATACTACTTGTGCATCCAATTCTTCAAACCCAAAGTTATTCCGTCTGAGTCCACCATACCTACCTATATGCGGTATTCACCTACCATTCCAAGTAAATTTGCATGTGCCAAACTCTAAACCTTCAAATGATTATTCTGTTTTGTATGCCCGAATTGCTCATGCAGCGATTGGGGGTTGTTAGTATCTTCCATGCTAGGTGGGTTATTCTCACGATATGTGTTGATTCACTATCATTCACGAGAAAGTGGCTGGTAATCAGGAATCCCAGTTCCATGCTCAAAATCAAATCAAAATATAATTAAACAAAACTCCCCGGGGACTATGTTTGTATGGATGGTACCCGTGGATTCGGCTCGCCGTGGAGTGTGATTGATGGTGGAGGGGGAGTAAAACCTTTATCATTCTGTTTGGGAACCGCCTATAATGTATCTAGCATGGAATATGGTGAAATATCTTGGTCGTTATTATGACAATGAAAGCATACCACTAAAAATTGCTATTCATCCATGTTTTAAATACTCGAGCTCTAGCACCTCTGCAAATTAATGCTTCCCTCTACGAAGGGCCTATCTATTTACTTTATTGCTGAGTCATCCTCCTCTTATAAAAAACACTAGTTAGAGAGCACCACCGTCATTTGTATGCCTTGCTATTAATTGATATTGAGTATGAGTGTGACTGGATCTCTACCATGAATTACAATGTCTAGTCAGTCCTTGTTCCTTAGAGGTGCTCTGCATTTATGTTTTGCGGTCTCAGAAAGGGCTAGCGAGATACCATTATATCATCTTGTATCATGATTGTTTTGATAAAAGTGTTCTCATCCGAGGGTTATTATTATTGCTCGCTAGTTGATTATGCAATGTTATTGTGAATGTGGTTAGTCTATAATCTTTGTTGAAAATCTGAACATCAGTTAGACATATTTACAACAACAAGATCAAACAGAGTTTGTAAAAGTTCTTCTTTACCACTTTCAGTTTATCAACTGAATTGCTTAAGGACAAGCAATGGGTTATGCTTGGGGGAGTTGATACGTCTCTGTCATATCCACTTTTCCAAACTCTTTTGCCCTTGTTTTGGACTCTAAGTTGCATGATTTGAATGGAACTAACCCGGACTGAAGCTGTTTTCAGCAGAATTGCCTTGGTGTTATTTTTGTGCAGAAATAAAAGTTCTTGGATTGACCTAAAAATATACGGAGATTATTTTTGGAATTAATAAAAAATATTGGCGAATAATAAACCAGAGGGGGCCCACCCACAGGTGACAACCCCACGAGGCGCGGCCACCCCCTAGCTGCGCCTAGCAAGCTTATGGCCCCCCTGTGTCTCAACTGACCTAAATTCCCATCCTATATATTCCTATTTGTGGAGAAAAAATCAAGGAGAAGAGTTCATTGCATTTCACGATACGGAGACGCCGCCACCTCCTGTTCTTCCTCGGGAGGCCAGATCTGGAGTCCGTTTTGGGCTCCAGAGAGGGGAAATCAACGCCATCGTCATCAGCAACCATCCTTCATCACGAATTCCATGATGCTCTCCGCTGTCCGTGAGTAATTTCATCGTAGGCTTGCTGGACGGTGATGGGTTGAATGAGATTTATCATCTAATCGAGTTAGTTTTGTTAGGGTTTGATCCCTAGTATCCACTATGTTCTGAGATTGATGGTGCTATGCCTTTGCTATGCTTAATGCTTGTCACTAGGGCCCGAGTGCCATGATTTCAGATCTGAACCTATTATGTTTTCATGCATATATATGTGTTCTTGATCCTATCTTGCAAGTTGTAGACACCTATTACGAGTTATGATCCGCATCCCCTAGGGTGACAATAACTGGGATTCTTTTCGGTGATTACCGTAGTTTGAGGAGTTCATGTATTCACTAAGTGCTAATGCTTTGGTCTGGTTCTCTATTAAAAGGTGGCCTTAATATCCCTTAGTTTCCATTAGGACCCCGCTGCCACGGGAGGGTAGGAGAAAAGATGTCATGCAAGTTCTTTTCCATAAGCACGTATGAGTATATATGGAATACATGCCTACATTACATTGATGAATTGGAGCTAGTTCTGTGTCACCCTATGTTATAACTGTTGCATGATGAATGCCTGATACGTCTCCAATGTATCTATAATTTTTGATGATGTCATGCTATTATATTATTTGTTTTGGATGTTTTATATGCATTTTTATATTATTTTTGGGACTAACCTATTAATCTAGAGCCTAGTGTGAGTTTCTATTTTTTCCTTGTTTTTGAGTTTTGCAGATATGGAATATTAAATGGAGTCCAAATGGAATAAAACCTTCAAAATGATTTTTTCTGGAAGGAAAGAGATCCACGAGACTTGGAGTGCACGCTAGGGGATCTACCAGGAGATCACAAGCCTAGTAGGCACGACCACCCCCCTGGTCGCACCTGGAAGGCTTGCTGTCTCCTGGCAGGTCTCCTAACCCTATTCTTCGTCCTATAAATACCCAAATATTCCCCCAACACCAGAGGGAGCCACGCAAATACTTTTCCGCCGCCAGAAGCCTCCGTTCCCGAGATATCCGATCTTCGAGCCTTTTCCGGTAATCTGCCGGAGGGGGTTTCGATCACGGAGGGCATCTACATCAACTCCGTTGCCCCTACGATGACACGTGAGAGATCCACAATAGACCTATGGGTCCATATCTAGTAGCTAGATGGCTTCATCTATCTCTTTGATCTTCAATACCATGTTCTTCATGATCTTCATGGAGATCTATCCGACGTAATAATCTTTTGTGGTGTGTTTGTCAAGATCCGATGAATTGTGGGTTTATGTTCAGATTATCCATGAATCTTATTAGAATCTTCTCTGAATTCTTATATGCATGATTCCTTCCTTGCAAGTCTCTTCAAGTTATTGGTTTGGTTTGGCCAACTACATTGGTAATTCTTGCAATGGCAGAGTGCTTGGTTTGGGGTTCAATCGTGAATTGTCCTCACCCATTGACATAGTAGGGGTAGCGAGGCACGTACTGTATTGTTGCCATCAAGGGCAACAAGATGGGTTTTTCATCATATTGCTTGAGTTTATCCCTCTACATCATGTCATCTTACTTAATGTGTTACTCTGTTCTTCATGAACTTAATACTCTAGATGCAGGCAGGAGTCGGTCGATGTGTGGAGTAATAGTAGTAGATGCAGAGTCGTTTCGGTCTACTTGACACGGACGTGATGCCTATATGCATGATTATTGACTTGGATATCTACATGATTATTCTCTTTTTGATCATTTGCTTGACAGTAATTTGTTTACCCACCATGATATTTTCCTTCGAGAGAGAAGCCTCTAGTGAAATCTATGGCCCCCGGGTCTACTTTCCATAATATATTTTCAGATCTACAAACCGAAAATACCAAAAATACGTTGCTGCAATTTACTTACCTTTTACTTTCCGTTTTCATTTACAACTATCTCTATCGGATCTAATTCTTGCAAATAACCGTGAAGGGATTGACAACCCCTTTATAGCGTTGGGTGCAAGAGTTTGATTGTCTGTGTAGGTGCATCCATTGGTGACTTGCTTGTTCCTCCTACTGGATTTATACCTTGGTCCTCATCAACTAAGGGAAATACTTATCTACTTAGTTGCATCACCCTTTCCTCTTCAAGGGAAAACCAACGCAAGCTCAAGAGGTAGCACGAAGGATTTATTGCGCTGTTGACGGGGAGGATACATAGCAAGTCAACCATCGAGCCTACCAAGTACCCATCACAAACTCATCTCTTGCATTTACATTATTTGCCATTTGCCTCTTGTTTTCCTCTCCCCCACTTCTAAAATGATTTTCAGAAAATACCAAGAAGATTAGCCTTTTTATTCGCCCTTCTCCCGTTCGCCTTTTCGTTTGTCCGTCTATATGGCTCCACCCAATAACTTTAATCCTTATCTTAGGAAATTGGAAGATATTGAGGATAATGCTACAAGATTCATGTCACTCCAATTTGACCATAATAACTTCCTTAGAAATGAGCTTAAAGAACAATAGAGTATGCTTGAATACATGAACAAGGAACTTGATGATATGTCTAAAGAGTTTTATGGATTGAAATCTCAGTTTGCTCATCTTGAGGATTTAGTAGGCCAAATTTCTTATAAACAAGCTACCTTAGTCAATAAGATGGCCGCCAAGCTAGAATCTTTCAATAATGATGAAGATCTCAAAGTGATTGATGTGACTTCTATTGAATCTTTGTTTTCTAATATGAATCTTGATAATTATGGGACTAGAGATAAGTTAACTTTAGTTAAAAGGTGTCCCAGTGATTCGGAGTCTATAGATCTCAATGCTAAGATTGATAAAAGTGGGATTGAAAAGGTCGAAACTTTAAATAGCAATGAACCCACTCTTTTGGATTTCAAGGAATTTAATTATGATAGTTGCTCTTTGATTGATTGTATTTCCTAGTTACAATCCATGATGAATTCTCGACATGCTTATAATCACAATAAGGATTTTACTAAACATAACGTTGATGCTATGATTAAATCTTTTGAAGAAAAACTTGAGTTACAAGTTTCTATCCCTAGAAAGCTTCATGATGAGTGGGAACCTATTATTAAGATTAAAATCAAAGATTATGAGTGCCATGCCTTGTGTGATTTGGGTGCTAGTGTTTCCACGATTCCAAAAACTTTATGTGTTGTGCTAGGTTACCATGATCTTGATGATTGCTCTCTAAATTTGCATCTTGCGGATTCCACTATTAAGAAACCTATGGGAAGGATTAATGATGTTCTTATTGTTGCAAATAGGAATTATGTTCCCATAGATTTCATTGTTCTTGACATAGATTGCAATCCTACATATCCTATTATTCTTGGTACACCATTCCTTAGAAAGATTGGTGCAATTATTGACATGAAATAAGGAAACATTAGATTCCAATTTACATTAAGTAAAGGCATGGAACACTTTCATATAAATATAATAAGATTCCCTTATTAATCTATTATGAGAGCTACGTTTGGATTGCATACCAAAGATGACAATACCTAGATCTTTTGCGTTTTGCCTAGCTGGGGGCATTAAACAATAGCGCTTGTTGTGGAGGCAACCCAATTTTATTTTTGTGTTATGTTTTTGATTCTGTTTTTGAGTGTTTCCCATATTATTACTTCTATATTAATTGTGTTTTGGTGTTTTAGTTAGTGTTTGAGCCAAGTAAAACCTTTGGGGTGATCTATAGTAAACTTTTGCGCTCAGTCCAGAAATTTTCTAATTTTTTCAGAGCATCTAATGAGTCTGAAATTTTCACAAAAGATTGATATATATAAATTACCCAGGTTGTACACAATTTTCAGAATTTTTTGAGTTACATAAGTATACTAACTTTTCAGATTGCTACAGATTGTTCTGTTTTTGACAGATTCTGTTTTCTTTGAGTTGTTTGCCTATTTTCATGAATCTATGGGTTGTATCATGGGTTATGATCCATGGAGAAGTTAGAATACAGTAGGTATAACACCAATATAAATAAAGAATGAGTTAACAACAGTACCTAAAGTGGTGATTTATTTACTTATACTAACGGATCTCACGAGTTTTCTGTTAAGTTTTGGGTAAAGGTTTGATGGACTATGGAATAAGGAGTGACAAGAGCCTAAGCTTGGGGATGCCCAAGGAACCCCAAGTCATATTCAAGGATGCCAAATATCCCAAGCTTGGGGATTCCTTGGAAGGCATCCCCTCTTTCGTCTTCAATCCATCGGTAAATTTACTTGAGGCTATATTTTTATTCACCACATGATATGTGTTTTGCTTGGAGCGTCTTGTATGATATGAGTCTTTGCTTCTTAGTTCACCACAATAAACCTTGCTGCACACATCTTTTGAGATAGACACGCTGAATCGTGAATTTATTATAATACTCTATGTGCTTCAATTATATCTTTTGAAATAGGCAATTTTGCTCTATGTGCTTCACTTATATTTTTTAAAGCACGGTGGTGTTTGCGTTTTATAGAAACAATTGAACTCTCGTACCTCACTTATATTATTTTGAGAGTCTATAAATAGCATGGTAATTGGTTTAGGTTATGAATTTAGTCATAATATGATAGGCATCCAAGAGGGATATAATTAAAACGCCCATATTAAGTGCATTGAATACTATGAGAAGTTTGATTCGTTGCATAGAGTTTTGAGATATAAAGATGGTAATGTTAAGAGTCATGTTAGGAAGTAATTGTGATTTGGTAAAAATACTTGTGTAAAGGTTTGTGATTCCCATAGCATGCACGTATGGTGAACCGTTATGTAAGGAAGTCAGGTCATGATTTGTTTATAGATTGTCGACATTTGTGTGAGGGTCGGGAGCGCGCGATGGTTAACTCCTACCAACCTCTCCCCTAGGAGCATGCGTTCAATAATTTTCTTCAAGGACTAATATACTTTTGCAATAAGTACGTGAGTTCTTTATGACTAATGTTCAGTCCATGGATTATACGCACTCCCACCCTTCCACCTTTGCTAGCCTCTCTAGTACCGCGAACCTTTTGCCGGTACAACAAATATACCTTCCTCAAAACAGCCACCATATATCTTCCTCAAAACAGACACCATATACCTTCCTCAAAACAGCTACCATACCTACCTATTATGGCATTTACATAGCCATTCCGAGATATATTGCCATGCAACTTCCATCGTTTCCTTTTATGATATGCACCGTCACTTCCATATTGCATATAGAGTCATATTTTGTCATAGGTATCAAGTTGTAATTTTCATTTGAGTTGTAAGTAAATAAAAGGGTGATGATTACCATTATTAGAGCATGTCCCATGTGAGGAAAGGATGATGGAAGCTATGAATCCCTCACAAGTGGGGATGAGATTCCGGACTTTATGAAAAATAAAAGAGGCCAGCAAAGTCCAAATAAAAAATAAAAGAGGCCTTAGGTGCCCACCAAAAAATAAAGAAAATGAAAAAATGAGAGAAAAGAGAGAAGGGACATTGCTACTATCTTTTTCACACTTGTGCTTCAAAGTAGCACCATGATCTTCATGATAGAGAGTCTCCTATTTTGTCACTTCATATACTAGTGGGAAATTTTCTTTATATAACCTGGCTTGTATATTCCAATAATAGCCTTTCTCAAATTGCCCTAGGTCTTCATGAGCAAGCAAGTTGGATGCACACCCACTTAGTTTCCTCTTGATCTTTCATACACTTATAGCTCTAGTGCATCTGTTGCATGGCAATCCCTACTCACTCACATTGATATCTATTGATGGGCATCTCCATAGTCCGTTGATACGCCTAGTTGATGTGTGACTATCTTCTCCCTTTTCTTGACAACCTCCACCATATTCTATTCCACCTATAGTGCTATATCCATGGCTCACTCTCATGTATTGCGTGAGAGCAGAAAAAGTTTGAGAAAATAAATGTGTGAAAACAATTGCTTGACTTGTCATCGGGGTTGTGCATGATATAAATAGTTTGTGTGGGGAAGTTGGAGCATAGCCAGACCATATGATATTGTAGGGATAACTTTATTTTGCCATTATATTTTGAAGAGATACAATTGCTTTGCTAGTATGCTTGAATTTTATTATTTTTATGTCAATATTAAGCTTTTGTTTTGAGTCTTATGGATCTGAATATTCATGCCACAATAAAGAATATTACATGCATAAATATGTTAGGAAGCACTCCACATCAAAAGTTCTATTTTTATCATTTACCTACTCGAGGACGAGCAGGAATTAAGCTTGGGGATGCTGATACGTCTCCAACGTATCTATAATTTTTGATGATGACATACTATTATATTATCTGTTTTGGATGTTTTATATGCATTAATATGTTATTTTATATTATTTTTGGGACTAACCTATTAATCTAGAGCCTAGTGCAAGTTTATGTTTTTTCCTTGTTTTTGAGTTTTACAAATATGGAATATTAAACGGAGTCCAAACAGAATAAACCCTTCAGAATGATTTTTCTGGAAGGAAAGAGATCCACGAGACTTGGAGTGCAAGCCAGGGGATCTACCAGGAGATCACAAGCCTGGTAGGCGCGGCCACCCCCTTGGCTACGCCTGGCAGGCTCGCCGTCTCCTGGCAGGTCTCCTAACCCTATTCTTCATCCTATAAATACCCAAATATTCCCCCCAACACCAGAGGGATCGACGCAAATACTTTCCAGCCGCCAGAAACCTCCGTTCCCGAGAGATCCTATCTTGGAGCCTTTTTCGGTAATCTACAAGAGGTTTTTTTTATCATGGAGGGCATCTACATCAACTCCATTGCCCCTCCGATGATGCATGAGTAGTCCACCACAAACCTACGGGTCCATAGCTAGTAGCTAGATGGCTTCTTCTCTCTTTGATCTTCAATACCATGTTCTTCATGATCTTCCTAGAGATCTATCCGATGTAATAGTCTTTTGTGGTGTGTTTGTCAAGATCCGGTGAATTGTGGGTTTATGTTCAGATTATCCATGAATCTTATTTGAATCTTCTCTGAATTCTTATATGCATGATTTCATATCCTTGCAAGTCTCTTCAAGTTATTGGTTTGGTTTGGCAAACTAGATTGGTAATTCTTGCAATGGGAGAAGTGATTGGTTTTGGGTTCAATCTTGCGGTGTCCTCACCCTGTGACATAGTAGGGGTAGCGAGGCACGTATTGTATTGTTGCCATCAAGGGTAACAAGATTGGGTTTTAATCATATTGCTTGAGTTTATCCCTCTACATCATGTCATCTTACTTAATGTGTTACTCTGTTCTTCATGAAGTTAATACTCTAGATGCAGGAAGGAGTCGGTCGATGTGTGGTGTAATAGTAGCAGATGCAGAATCGTTTCGGTCTAGTTGACACGGATGTGATGCCTATATGCATGATCATTGCCTTGGATATCTACATGATTATTCTCTTTTCTATCAATTGCTTGAGAGTAATTTGTTTACCCACCATGATATTTTCCTTCAAGAGAGAAGCCTCTAGTGAAATCTATGGCCCCCGGGTCTACTTTCCATAATATATTTTCAGATCTATAAACCAAAAATACCAAAAATACATTTCTGCAATTTACTTATGTTTTACTTTTCGTTTTCGTTTACATCTATCTCTATCGGATCTAATCCTTGCAAATAACCATGAAGGTATTGACAACCCCTTTATAGAGTTGGGTGCAAGAGTTTGATTGTTTGTGTAGGTGCATCCATTGGTGACTTGCTTGTTCCTCCTACTGGATTGATACCTTGGTTCTCATCAACTGAGGGAAATACTTATCTACTTTTCTGCATCACCCTTTCCTCTTCAAGGGAAAACCAACGCAAGCTCAAGAGGTAGCAATGCCATCCGACATAATTATCCATCACTGATCCATTGCCTACGAGCTTTTCACATATTGATCTCTGCCAAGTTACTTTTCCATTGCTACTGTTGCAATCACTACAAAACTGCTACTATCACTTTTGTCATTGTTATTGTTACTTCCATACTACTTTGCTACTGAATACTTTGCTACAGATATTAAGTCTTTCAGGTGTGGTTGAATTGACAACTCAGCTGCGAATACTCGACAATATTCTTTGGCTCCCCTTGTGGCGAATTAATAAATTTGGGTTGAATACTCTACCCTCGAAAATTGTTGTGATCCCCTATACTTGAGGGTTATCAGTGGCGGCGGCTCCGTATCGTGAAACGCGATGAACCCTTCTCCTTGATTTTTTCTCCACGGATGTGAATATACGGACTTGGAATTGAGGTCGGGGGAGCTCCAGGGAGCCCACAAGCCTACTAGGCGCGACCAGGGGGTGGCCATGCCCCCTGGCTTGTGGCCTGTAGGTGGCCCCCCTCTGGTTGATTCTTTCGCCAGTATTTTTCATTAATTCCAAAAATAATCTCTATAAATTTTCAGGTCAATCTGAGAACTTTTATTTTTGCACAAAAATAACACCAAGGCAATTCTGCTGAAAACAGGGACAGTCCGGGTTAGTTCCATTCAAATCATGCAAATTAGAGTCCAAAACAAGGGCAAAAGAGTTTGGAAAAGTGGATACGATGGAGACATATCAGGTTCCCCTCACGTAGAGGAGAACGTGATTGGTGGAGATGTGGATCTAGATCTCCTCTCTCTTTTCCCTCAAGAACTAGCAAGAATCATTGGAGGGATTGAGAGTTAGCAAGCACGAAGAAGGTCAACAATGGGGAGCAAACATGAGATCAATGGATAAGGTCCATTGGGAAAGATGACCCCTTTTATAGGGGGGAAAATCCAACCTTTGCCCCCTCAGCCCGCACACAAGCGGTACTACCGCTCAGGGGAGTGATACTACCGCTCTGGCGGATGAGACAGCCAAACAGAGCAATGGCACGAGGTGCGATAGTGCCGCCAGAGCGGCACTGCCGCCTGTATGAGCGGTACTACCGCCTATAGGAGCGGTACTACCGCTGAGCAGCGGTAGTACCTCGTCCTACTGCCGCCCAGGGTAGCATGGGGTACTAGAGTACAGAAGAGTAGCCGATAGTAGCGAGCGGTACTACCGCTGACTACTACTACGCACAAGAATAGAAGGGTAGCCGATAGTGTTGGGCGGTACTACCATGCCAGAGCGGTGCTACCGCTCGCTGGAGCGGTACTACCACTTACTACCTTGAAAACCAGAACAAGAAACGGATGAACACAGGAACACAAGAACTGCCATAACTTGTGCAAATGAGCTCCGAATTGAGAAAACTCAAGCTTGTTAGATTCGGGACGACAAGAGCTATCCAACAGGGTTATAATAAGAAGAGGCAGGGTGAAAATGCCAATGATATAGAGATGTTTAATCTCTATGAATGAAGAACTGGCAGAAACTCCAACATCGAAAACATCATAGAAGATTCATATGAACTCCGTTTTCAATGAACTCGAGCTTGTCATGAAGATGACCATAAGCTCTAAAACTCACAAAGAGAAACACCAAACAAGAACCACGAAATATGATGCAAGGATGCAAATGGTTCGAGCTCTCAACAAACGATATGATCAAGCTACTCACTTGAGAGCCCCCCTTAATAGTACGACAATCGATCCTATAACCTGGTTTCCCAACTACCATCATGAGACCGGTAAAATAGAAAATCCTATCAAGGTCAAACCTTTGTCTTGTTCTTAGTTCACTTGAGCTAGATGATGACGATCTTGTCCTCCTCAAGATGGACCACCTTTCTTGATTGCGTCGGCTCGATGAAGACTAGTAGATTTCTCCCCCAGACTCCACTGTGTGTGAGCCACTCTTTGGCATCTTCACAGGTCCACTGTCACCACAATGGATGGAAAGCTTCAAGCATGATCTCTCCGTGATGCTTCACTTGAACTTGCACAATGCAAACTTGATGACGATCACCACTTGATCTCATCCTCCATGGGTTGTATGGGATCTTCCTATTGATGCAAGCCCATGGAAATATACCTAACCCCAAAAATAACACTCACAAGGAACATGGGTTAGTACACAAAGCGTAATGGACAATACTTATCGTACCATGGAATCACTTGATCCCTCTCGGTACATCATGTACACTTTGTAAGTTGATCAACTTGATTTACTATTTGACTTAGTCTTGATCAACCTTGTATTGTATCTTCTCTCTTCGGAAAGATGATTTCTTGAAGGTAAACATGAATGCTCGCACAATCTTATTCTTCAAGACATGCTTGCAATAAGCTCAACTCTCACATGACCAATCTTTGGATAAAACCTTGAATACCACCTTGGTCAACATATAAACTCCTTGAAACCAACAGATGGACTTCAAGAAGTGCTTATGGACAAATCCTTCGAATAAAGCTCAAGGCAACAATTAGTCCACAGGGATTATCATCAATTACCAAAACCACACATGGATAAATGTGCTTTTATAATAAGTGCATGTGATCCAAGTACAAAAAGTATGTTAGTGTATGCCTCTCCCTCATTGCATATAATAAGTATCTATCTTGTTATTGCCTATGGACAATCTTTCTTTTGTGCTATAAAATGCTATCTACTAAAACTTTTATTATCTTGCAAAGTATTCGTAGTTTTATTATCGCAAAGTACTTCAGGTTTTATTCCCGCAAAATAGTTGCAAACTTGTTCAAGGTAAAGTAAGCGTTAGCGTGCGTGAAGTTGTATTAGTGGTCGATAGAACTTGAGAGAATATTAATTCTACCTTTAGCTCCTCGTTGGATTCGACACTCTTACTTATCAAAAAAGGCTACAAACGATCCCCTAAATTTGTGGTTATTAGTCACTAGCACCCCCTCACATCCACTTACGCACGCCGACTGCCCGTACGGGGAGGGTGCAGGGCTCTTCACCGTCTGCTACTCCACCATGCCCGCATGGTGTTAGTCATTTTATTCACAAGTTACCATGGACAGTGGGGATGAGTTCCTTTTCAATAACTTCATTTGTTTATCGGATGATAAGGATTTTGTGGTTGTGACTATGGTTGTCAATGATCATACTGCTAGGTAGTGACCGAGGTTTAGGAGGTCGACACTAGGCCCTGCTCCAGCGTTGAATCGTAATAGATAAGCATGACATTGCCTACTCTTTATCGATTACTTTCAGTGCTCATACCCACTCCACAATCCCAAGCTTTTTCGACGCCACTTCCTGATGGTGAGTCATTTGTTCATCCGTATTCGGGGGAGGGGTGATGGCGTTAGATGATTACTTTAGATGCGAGGAAGATGCCCTTGAAAAGGTTGACTTCTCCTCTTATCAGAAATGTAATGCAGCTATACAAATGCTATGCTTGCATATGGAATTCCTGGTAATCTTGTGGATGGGTATGTCCACGCAAGCGAGTCCACAAGTGATGCATCATTATACAAGTTATGCAAGGCTGTGGTAGAAATGTTTAGCCTTGAGTACTTGAGCGAAACAAATGTTGCGGATACATCCTGGTTGTCGGCGATCAATGAAGAGAGAGGCTTTTAGAAAAGGCTTGGTAGCATTTATTGTATGCACTTAAAGTGGAAGAACCACCCATTTGCTTGACATGGTCCATACAAGGGGCAAATTAAAGCTTGTACTGCATTACTTGAAGTTTTGGTTTCACGACATCTCTCAATTTGACACTCTTTTTTTAACATTTGCTGGTTTTCACAGTGACATCAACATGTTTCAGTGCCCTGCGATGTTTGGAAGGCTTGTAGAAGGAAATTGCCCAAAGGTCAATTTTGAGATCAATGTCCACAACTATAACAAGAGATACTATCTAGATGGTGGTATCTATCTTGAGTGGTGAACTCTTGTGAAGACAATCTCCAATCTTATAGGAGAGAAGAGGGCTAGCTTTGTCCAAGTACAAAAGAGTGCTAGGAAAGATGTGGAGTGCTTTTGATGTGCTTAAATCTTGATGGTCTATCGTATGACACCCTGTTAGAACATGGATCCAGCATAAAATGTGGTCAATAATGCCAGCTTCTGTAATCATGCACAACCTGATCGTAAAATATGAGCATGATGATGTCATCTTCGACAAGGGTTTCAATTTTAGGTTGAAAATCTTGTGCCTGAGCATGGACCAACAACATTTGCACAGTTCATCCAATTTCACACAGAAATGTGTCATTAGGCAACTCGCATTCAACTCCAAAATAATTTGATTAAGCACATGTGGACTCAGCTTGGCAACAGGTAGATGTATCGACTCATTTTTATTTCAATGTATTTGTGAAATTTTTAATTTGGTTGTAATTTGTAAACTATTTATTATTGTGGTGAAAACTATGTGATTTATTTGGTTATAGCTATGTGTAATGTTATTTAGTTCAGATTTATATGCATGAAAGTCTATTTTTTGTAAATTTGATGGCCTATCAGCCAGGCGGGCCAAATGGGTGGCCAATTGGGCACACTTGCTAGGTAAACACAGACATGGTCGAATGTTACCCCTTCGACCGACCCAAATGAACAAAAAGGACCAAATCTGCATCCATTTGGCTTAGCGAGTTGGAGTTGGCCTTAAGGGCAGAATCCGAACACGTCCCCTGGCAATGATGCATGAGCCGCTCATACAACGTTGCATACCTTCTAATAGAATTTGAACAAACTGAGCGATTTTCATTCAAAGTAGATGATTTTCATTTAAAATGGAACACATTTATTACAATATTGTACGTATTTATTAAGAAATGTTTGGAAGTTAACCTAGTCTAAATCCTCGTCGGCGTCCGTCCTCCAAGTATTTATTGTTCCCTATGTCCAGCACCCCGATCCAACCCAAAAACCCTCTCGCGTGAAGAGGATGGTACATATTCAAGTCGGAGATCATAGCTCAATAACGAACGCGACTCCGTGACATTGATGTCGGTCAAAGGGACGTGAACGAACGAGCGGGTGGCGCAACTTCAATGTAGACGCGGTGACGAAGAGGCCTATTCTCATTTTTGTTCCCCTTTGAAGCCGACTTCCAGTTCGTTCGTCTAGCCGTTGCGCCTATTTAAACATGACTCCAGCGTCATCCAAACCGCACCACTCTTTGATCCACTTCGCTCCCACCCTCCCCTCTCCTGTCTGCTCTGGCACCGGCGATACCACGTCTCCACACAATACTAAAGTTGTGGTTCTTTGAGCCGGTGGGCGGTGGCTGCTCTCAATCTCCCTTCGGATCTTAGCACCGCCGTCGTTTATCTCTGGGGTCATCTTCCTCAACAGTCGCTGCCTCCTCCAACAAGGAGGTGACTGTCATCTCCTCAAGCGATGAGAAGGACCAAGTGTCGCCGCCGCAGCCATGCCCCCTCTTTTGGGCCGTGACCACAAACAAAGAGTTCTTGCAGTAGTCGAACACTGATGGAGTGGTCACTCCGGGAATATGGTCCGGCACCACCCTCGTTGCCACCAGCATGCGTGAAGGAGGAGCCGAACTCACCGTCGCACGGTCGCGTCATGCAGGAGCCAACATTGCCTCTTCGTCATGTTAAGACGGAGCCGACGTCCCCCCATCATGCAACTACAGTGTCCAAATCAGGCATCATGTAAAGGATGAGCCGCCCTTGTCACCGCACAGCTGTTATGCTCGGATTGATGGGCAGACAACATCATCGCGCCATAGCTGGAGAGGCAAGTGAGTAAAATGAGGAGGTGTCATAGACGACCGTGAAGGCATGCAACAGCCACATCCACTACCTCAGTGGCCGCTATGGCGGCTCCTTGTCGTAGGGCATCGTGTCTGTGTCGGCCAAGGAGAGGTCAGCGAGGCAGGCTATGTGGTAGGAGCGTCGCAATGCGGCACGCCACTTCGTGTTTGCCAAGTTCGACAAGACGTCGACCTTTGCGAGGACCCCGGACTGGCGGAGACCTGAGCCCGTGAACGGCTCGTCACCACCGTTTAGACAGACGCACAGTGCCACAGTCATCGCCTCGACGGTGGGCTCATCAAGATCAGTGAGGAGTGGTCGGTTAGTGACAGCTCCTCTGCCGCTGGTAGGGCATCATGACCCACGAGCATAGGGGGTCACATAGTCCTTTCGATGAGTAAGAGTGTCGAACCCAACGGAGAGCAGAAGGAAATAAGAAGAGGTTTTCAGCAAGGTATTCTCTGCAAGTGTTGCAAGTAACAATGATAGATAGTTTTGTAGCAAGATAATTTGTAACAAGTAACAATAGTAGCCAAGATGTAGCAAGGTGGCCCGATCCTTTTTTGTAGCAAAGGACAAGTCTGCAAGTTCTCTTATATATAGCAAGGTGCTCTCGAGGACAAATGGGAATTTTCGTTTAGTCACGTTCATCATGTTGAGTTGATTCGCGTTCGTTACTTTAATAATTTGATATGTGGGTGGACCGATGCTTGGACGCGGTTCTTATTTGATCAAGCAACCCACTTATCATTACATCCTTCTCGCAAGCATCCTCAACTATCAAAGAAAAATTAAGATAAATCTAACCATAGCATGAAACATGTGGATCCAAATTATTCCCTTACGGAATAATGCATAAACTAGGGTTTAATCTTCTGTCAATCTCGGACGCTCCGACGTGGTGGCATCATCTGACGCATTTATACCCTTGTGCATTATTCCTATTGACCTCATGCTCCGAGCCCGATGTCGTGGGGACAAAGACTTAGCCCCGACCACCCTCTGCGCTCCACTTCACCTAGCGTTGGCCAGCCTTAGAGGCCCTCTCAGCGAAGAGTCAGGATCTCTTATCAGTGCACACAGTTGCGGTGATGGCGCGAATAGGCGGGCCTGCCTAGGAGGCTCTTTTGACGGTGAGTTGAGACCTCCTCTCGATGTTGCCTAATTCTAATATGGTGACAATGAAAACTTATGCTAGCTAAATGCGACGCCACCGTTGGACCCCAGTCGGGGTGGCAGAGAAGGCGCCCTACTGGTGGATCCGCGATGGGATGGCTTTGATGGCAGAGATTGGGTATCCTTGCAGAATCGGCAACCCGCGTTTCGAATGATTTTTTCCTCCTCATCTGAGCAGGCGGCTAGTTTCCAGCCTCCCATTCGATGAATTTGAACCGACCGGACTTGGATCCCTACTGGCCATGTCGGACAAGTGCGAAGAGGAGCGAGGGAAGGGGACAAACAGAATGGACCAAGAAGAACGGATAGGGTTTGGTTCATAAAAGGGATTTTATGTGATCTCACATGATGGGTGTCGTGGGAACGAGCTTGACAGTAGATGGTAGGGGTACGAATGGAGAGGGCAGAGTCCTAGCTACAGCGAGGGTGTACACACAGTTGTATGAGTTCAGGCCCCTCTCGTGGAGGTAACAATCCTACGTCTCAGTGCTCGAGAGCTTTATGTCGAGTGGAATGTAGAGATTACGATAGTTTTCTTCCCCCTTGTGCAGGAGGGGAGGGGCGGCTTATATAGAGTTCGTTGCCCCTCATAATGGCCCTGCATCAATGGGTCTGGTCGTGAGGTGTAAAGTCTGCCGTTACAGGTAACGTACGTAGTAAAAGCTATTAAGGGTCATTAAGCCAACATCTACCCGTTGGGCTCTTGATGATGGCTCCTGGTCTTCTGGCGTCGAGTGAAGCGAGGTCCATCGAGTGACACGCGACTGCCGAGTGAGAGCGGGAGTCTCCGAGTGGATTATTGTCGAGTGACTTTGAATGTCTCCAGGGATCCACTCGGAAGTTCATGCTTGACCTTCAAGTCCTCCCATGTGGTGTCCTTAGGTAGGGTATGTAGGCCTTGCCTAGGACCCTACCCTAGGCACATATCCTCGTCATTAGCCCCCGAATGGATCGGGGTTTGAGTGGTGGAAGGAGGTATGAACGTTGACCTTGAGTTAGTGTATCAAATTCTCCGAATTATATTTGGGATTTCCGTGGAACTTGTGTCGATTGAACTCTGAGCATTAGCGTTCATTTAGGATCGACACACAAAATCTTCTGGATGATATTCGGGTCTTCAACGAAATTTACGCGGATTGAATTCTTCTCCGCTCGCGTGGATCCATTCAGTCTTAAAAATGTCCGAGTGAATCGAGCGCATCTTGGGGTGGTGACGGGTCGGTCTGACGGGCCCGGATTCTCCGGGATACGAAAATTTGGGAAGCGCGTGCACGCGTGGAGATGATGCCATGATCAGGGCAAGTGGGGGCACAACGCCTCGATTCTCATGCCAGTCATCTCGCTACGCACTGGGCGCCGTCAACGGTTGGCGTGTGCGGTTATCCCGCAGGCCCACCAGTCAGTGGGACACTCGGCAGCATATAAAGCATTCTGAGCCGCGGATTGCACAGTACCTTCCGCCGATTCTCCCTCTCTTCCTCCGCCTCCTCTGCTCCTCAACACAGTACACCGCTCTCCTCCGACCGGAGCCGCCACTCCGATGACGAAGAATGCGACGGAGAAGCTGGAGCGCGCAAAGAAGGGGACGTCGAAGCTCAAGGGCAAGAAGCCCTCGACCGCTCGGTTCACCGCGCCCGCGGGGTGGATGCAGGGGGATTTTCTCCCTTCTGTTGTCACCCGCACCGACCTCGAGGGCCTCGTCTCCGACGATCTGGTGGCGGACGACGCCTGGAGGCTGCCGGGGGGGAGCGCGAGCCGGAGCCACGCGACGGAGAGCGGGTTCTTCTCCTCTCCCATGTAGAAAGAGGTTTCTCCATGACACCCCACCCATTCTTCCGGGGATTTCTAAATTTCTTTGGCGCACAGCTGCATCACTTTCCACCGAACACCATGGCGTACTTGTCTGCATTCGCCACCTTGTGCGAGTGTTTCCTGGGGTGCTCTCCCCATTAGGGGTTGTTTAAGCATCTCTTCACGGTTAGATCACAGACTATGAAGAAAATCGTTGCCGCCGCCGAGAAGACCCACGTGCTCCAGTTGTGTGGAGGCTTAGGGGTCCAGAAAAGGCAACGTAGTTCCTTTCCTGCCATTACTCTTCCCGAGGCTGGCAGTCGACCTCGTTCTACATCAAAGATGTAGCGCCGCCCAACATGTCGACTGGTCTTCCTCCGTTTTCACCTGACCGACCCGCTGCCCCCAAGTCCCTGAAGGTGACCGATGAGGAGCATGTCCAAGTAGGTATCCTAGTCGAGGTCGTGGTTCAACTGATCCGGGGCGGGGTGACAGGCATGGATCTACTTGAAACGTTTCTCGGTTGACGTATACAGGCACTCCAGGCCAGAGACCACACCATGTGGCACTACTCAGGTCTGGGGGACTCGACCAGGATGCATCCAGAAGAAGTTACATAGGAGACTGTCGAGCAGTGGCTTCGGAGCATCACCGGGGCTTGTGACAACCCCTCGGGAGCCAAGAGGATCCGGCCTTACTCGGCTAAAAACCCACCGAAGAACCTGGTGAGATGCGTAATGTCGACTGATACATTTATACTGTCAAGTGATGTATTGACTTGTGGTCCAACTCTCTTGTTTGAATTATGTAGGAATGGACGAACATGCACTCGCCCGTTCCCAATGGGAACCATGTGCATGACGGTGTGGTGAGCGAGGGCGGTAGCGTGGACGGCGACGGACTTTCCGACTCTGAGGATGAATATGAAGATTCCGGCGAAGAGGAAGGAGTTGAGTTGCCCCCTCATCATGAAGGCCGCACTAAGGCCCTCCATGACCCGGCAGCTGCTGAGGACAAGGCCCCGGGCCCAAGCGAGAAGAACCCAAAATGAAGCCACCCCTCAACTGTCGAGTCGAATGAAAGACTGGCCAAGCAGCCCAAGCAAGCCACCTCCAAGCCTCGCAAAGCACTGCCCCGTATGAGGGTGTCCGTACATGTCGTCTCCACGTAAGTGTTCATTTCCGAATTGTTCTGTCGACTGAAGTCTTGAGTTATATCTGAGTGAAAGCTGTCTAATCCATCAAAGTTGCAACATCTGTGACCTCGCCTCGTCGAGATGAAGAGGACGCAATGGATGTTGATACCGCTAACGCTGCCACTTCTCATAGAGGTAAGAAAGTTGTTAGTTTTTCGAATAGGATTCGACACATGCAGATGTTGATGTTGTCGATTGTTGCAGAGGTCATTCAAGTGGAGGACGATGAGGGGCTGCTGGACACTTCGCGTGCTCGCACCCAAAGGGCGTCATCGTCGCAAGCACCTCAGGGCTCAACTGCGGAGTCTTCCAAGAGGAGAGGTGACTCGATGTGATCCAGGGTTGAGTCTGCAACGCCTCCGTCGCGACCGTCGTGACGTCGGCTCCGACCGGACCTCTTCAGGCTACTCCAGCTGCTCTAGCGACTGCGCCGACCCCACCTGCGACGGCCTTCCCTCTGCATCGCACCTCGGAAGAACAAACTGGAGCTGCAAAGGAAGCCATGATCTAGGCGGGGCAGCTCATGCTGAGGACCAAGGAGGCGTACGAGGCCAGCAAACTGGCTTTTGACGTCAGCGCAGCCCTCCGCACCAATGTCCGAGTAAGTTAGATTGTAAGTCCATTGTCGATTGAATTATTATCTTTTCTTGGCTGCCGAACACCCACTGGGTGATTGCCGTAGAATGTTTGAACTTCCTCCAGTCGAATAGATCGGATCGTAGTCGAGTAGGACTAGGATTGGTAGTACACGTAGTACTGTTGTCGCTCAACATGTCGAGTGTGTTTTGTGACGAGTTACTCAACGGATCGAGAGTTAACCGTCTCAATGGGGGTGCTCTTAGCACACCCACTGGGTGTAGTCCTCGAGACCGCTGTCGATTGCTTGCATCGACAGGGGTCTTAGAGTCTATTGTATACAGGATACACTTTGTCTTCAAATCACACCACTCCATAGATACCTTGCAGGTTTCATGGATATCATTATGAAACCATTATATGACGCTGCGTAGGGATCGACTACACTTCATAGAGTGGGGGAGGTGTGTCGCTCAACTGGTTGAGTGTCACGACAGGGCCGACCTTGTCGAGTGTTTTTTTTTCTAACGAGTTACTCGATGGATCGAGAGTTGACCGTCTCAGTGGAGGCGCTCTTATCGCACCCACTGGGTGTAGTCCTCGAGACCGCTGTCGATTGCTTGCATCGGCAGGGGTCTTAGAGTCTATTGTATACAAGATACACTTCGCCTTGAATCACACCATTCCGCATCTTCCTTGCAGGTTTCATGGATATTAATTACAAACCATGATATGACGCTGCATAAGGATAGGCTGCACTCCATAGAGTAGGGTGGGTGCGTCACTCGACGGGTTGAGTGTCACGACATGGTTGACCTTGTCGAGTGTGTTTTCTGACGAGTTACTCAACGGATCGAGAGTTAACCGTCTCAGTGGGGGCGCTCTTAGCGCACCCACTAGGTGTAGTCCCCGAGACCGCTGTCAATTGCTTGCATCGGCAGGGGTCTTAGAGTCTATTGTATACAGGATACACTTTGCCTTGAATCACACCATTCCACATCTTCCTTGCAGGTTTCATGGATATTAATTACAAACCATGATATGACACTGCATAAGGATAGGCTGCACTCCATAGAGTAGAGTGGGTGCGTCACTCGACGGGTTGAGTGTCACGACATGGCTGACCTTGTCGAGTGTGTTTTCTGATGAGTTACTCAACGGATCGAGAGTTAACCGTCACAGTGGGGGCGCTCTTAGCACACCCACTGGGTGTTGTCCCCGAGACCTCTGTCGAGTGCTTGCGTCGGCAGGGGTCTTAATAGAGATAGCTTTTTGTTTGAATTTGTTTACGGCGTGCGGAACGCCAGAGCCACTAGATGTGTCGAGTGGACTTTCTTTTTGAATTCTTACAACATGGGCATTCGCCGGTCTTAATAACTCAGTCGACTATCCAAGAACTCCTTGTTGATTGAACTCCTGTCTTTTGTTGGTTCCAGACGGCTTGCGAACTTGGGACGCAGTACAAGGAGATGAAGGAGGAGAAGAACCAATTGCAGGTGGACTTGTCGGTTGCCAACAACACCCTGGAACGAGCACGCGCTGAGCTGAAGTCTCTGGGAGGTAATAAGTGCCGACTGCCAGCATTCCCATCTTCCCCTTTTCATGTTTTGAACCGAGTGCTCTCGCTCGAACAGACATGTGCAATGAAAACCGTCGACTCCAAGCGCGACTAAACAATGTTGTTTCTTTAGATTCCATGAAGAGGGCACTAGAGGAGAAGGACAAAGCACTTGTTGACGCCCAACAAGTCGCCAAGGACAAAACTGAAGCTGCAGAGCAGAAGTTGACTGTCGTCCAGAAGCAGGAAGAAGAGAACGGCACGCTGAAGCAGGAGCGTGCGGATCTTGTCAAGAAGGACGAACAACTAACCAAGAGGAGCAATGGCCTCGAGAGGCATCTGGGTGAATTCTCGAGGAAGATGTATCTTCTACATGACGGTGAGTATTTCTTGTCCACTGACATTTGCAATAAATTTTTGAGGGTTGCAGTTCACCAATTCCCCTTCTTCCATCAGAATTCTGCCAGGACTTTGAAAAGGAAACAGAGGAGACTGAGCCCATGCTTGACCCCACCAAGTCGCCAGTTGCTGATGCAGTGGCGATGAACATGCTACGGCTTAACTTTCGGCTCCAGGGTGCCCAGGCCTATATCGCTCGACTGAAATCTGTCATGGAAAGGATCGACAAGGAGCTATGGCCTGAGGACACTCTTCAGCTCGACCTCAACTCCATGATGGCACGCCTGAACGAACTTCCCAGTCGAGTGCAAGCTTGGAAAAAATCTGCTGCTCGTTGCGGGGCCAACGTGGCATTGTCTCTGATCAGGGTCCATTGTAGGGACGTGAGGGAGGAGAAGCTAAAGGATCTCCAAGTGGTAAACACGAAGAAACTCCAGTTCGAGGACTTCATGGAAACCTTCATCGAGGCGGCCACCAGAATCGCCGACGGCATCGACCTGGATACTTTTGTCAAGCCCGCCAGTCCGTCGCCTGCCTAGAAACTTGAGTCTTTGGAAAAAACAATTAAATTCACCTCAGTATGCCGAGTGAAATTGTATCCCTTAAAACTTTATTCAGGCCTTAGGCCTGAACTCATTTGCTTCTACACACGATGTTTATCTGCGGTTTTATCCTTTGGATTTTTCTCGCGCTTTGGCTCTCAATCGTTTTTTCGACTGCTTTTGTTTTTTACTTAGGCGAAATGTATTCGTAGCTAAGCCCTCGAGCATGAGGATCGCTCATCACTCGGAGTATTTTGAACTTAGGCGAATGTCGATTCGCATCTAAGATGTCGAGTGGATGGATTACCATCACCTCGATGAGGTTTTTAACTTAGACAAAATGTATTCGCAGCTAAACCCCCGAGCGTGAGGATCGCTCATCACTCGGCAGTATTTTGAACTTAGGCGAATGTCGATTCGCGTCTAAGCTATCGAGTGGATGGATTACCATCGTCTCGATGAATTTTTAACTTAGGCGAAATGTATTCGCAGCTAAGCCCCCGAGCGTGAGGATCGCTCATCACTCGGAATATTTTGAACTTAGGCGAATGTCGATTCGCATCTAAGCTGTCGAGTGAATGGATTACCATCATCTCGACGAATTTTTTAACTTAGGTGAAATGTATTCGCAGCTAAGCCCCGAGCGTGAGGATGGCTCATCACTCGGAATATTTTGAACTTAGGCGAATGTCGATTTGCATCTAAGTTGTTGAGTGAATGGATTACCATCGTCTCGACGAATTTTTTAACTTAGGCGAAATGTATTCGCAGCTAACCCCCCGAGCATGAGGATCGCTCATCAATCGGAGTGTTTGGAACTTAGGCGAATGTCGATTCGCGTCTAAGTTGTCGCGTGGATGGATTACCATCGTCTCGACGAGTTATATATATATATATATATATATATATATATATATTATTTTTTTGAACCTAAGAGAAGATGGATTTGCGGATAGGTCGTCGAGTGAATGGACTGCTATCCATCCGACAGGGTTTTTAACTTAGGCGAAACATGTTTTGCAGCTAAGTCCCCGAGTATGAGGATTGCTCGTCACTCGGAGTATCCCCAAGTAAATAACTGCACGGTCGGAATCGACGAGGTATTAATTGCAGAGACACAAATTGCATTCATGAAGAACTCTTATTACATCAGAAAACTAATGTCTCAAGTGTAAAAATGTCGAAGCAGGTCTGCATTCCAAGCTCGTGGCTCATCTATCTGCTTCATAAGATTATATAAGTGATAGGCTCCATTATTTAGCACCTTGGTGACTACAAAAGGGCCTTCCCATGCAGGGGCTAGCTTGTGAGGTCGGTGTTGATTCACTCGGAGAACCAAATCTCCTTCATGGAACGTTCGGCTTCTAACATTCTTTGCGTGGAAGCGCCGCAAGTCTTGCTGATAGGCTATGGTCCAGATCAGAGCCATCTCACGCTCTTCTTCCAGAAGATCTACCCCATCTCAGCCTCAGAATACAGCTCCACTCGAGGAGAATTGTGGGCCAAGTCACTCGGGAGTATAGCTTCAGCGCCATAGACAAGGAAGAAAGGAGTTCGTCCAGTCGATCGATTAGGTGTTGTCCTCAACCCCCACAAAACAGAAGGCAGCTCAGTTACCCACGCACCAGCGGCATGATCCAAATCACGCATGAGACGAGGCTTCAGACCTTGCAGAATGAGACCGTTAGCCCGCTCAACTTGCCCATTGGTTTGAGGATGTGCAACGGAAGCATAATCCACTCAGGTGCCTTGGGAGTTACAGAATCTCCTGAATTCTTCCGAGTCAAAATTAGTGCCATTGTCCGTGATGGTATTGTGGGGAATGTCGAACCGGATAATGATCCTCTCATGAACGTGACCGTTGTGCGGGAAGTCAGATTCTTGATGGGCTTGGCTTCGATCCACTTGGTGAACTTGTCGACTGCTACCAACAGGTGGGTGAATCCTCTTTTTTCGGGTTGGAAAGGACCAACCATGTCGAGCCCCCAAACCGCAAACGGCCAGGCGAGTGGAATTGTCTTCAGAGCAGACGCTGGCTTGTGTGACAGATTTTCATAGAACTGACAGCCTTCGCAATGATCAACAATGTCCTTAGCCATTTCATTAGCCCGTGGCCAATAAAAACCGGCTGGGTATGCTTTAGCGACGATCGCCCTTGAAGACGCATGGTGTCCGCAAGTTCCTGAGTGGATTTCATCTAGAATCATTCGACCTTCCTCGGGCGAAATGCAGCGTTGGGTGACACCCAACACACTTTCTCTAAAAAGCTGATCACCCATCACAGTGAAAGCTTTGGACCTGCGCACAATCTGTCGAGCCTCTGCTTCATCTTCAGGAAGCTCCTGTCTGAGGATATAGGCTATGTACGGTACAGTCCAATCGGGAATGATAACTAGCGCCTCCATGACCAGGTCAATCACAACAGGAACATCGACTTCAGTCGAGTCAGAGGAGCTTAAGGTTTGCGGGGGCTCTTCAGTGAAGGGATCCTCTTGAATCGAAGGAGTGTTCAAATGCTCCAGGAACACTCCGCTGGGGACAGGCCGTCGAGCGGAACCAATTTTGGATAGCTCATTAGCTGCCTGATTTTTCAGTCGAGGAACATGGTAAAGTTCTAGACCTTCAAATTTCTTCTCCAGCTTCCGGACTGCATTGCAGTATCCAGTCATAGCAGGGTTTCTAACATCCCACTCTTTCATCACTTGATTCACCACCAAATCTGAGTCGCCGTAAACCATCAAGCGCTTGACGCCGAGCAAAATAGCCATGTGCAACCCGTATAAAAGTGCTTCATACTCTGCTTCATTGTTGGAGGAATCAAAGTGAATTTGCAAGACATTGCTAAGCTTGTCGCCTCTGGGGGATACCAGAACAACGCCAGCACCGGATCCATTCAACATTTTGGAGCCGTCGAAGAACATTGTCCAATGCGTCGAGTGAACTTGGATAGGTTGTTGCTGTTCGATCCACTCGGCCATGAAATCTGCCAATGCTTGGGACTTAATTGCCTTCTTGGCTTCGAATCTAATGTTGAAGCACCCCAGCTCAATTACCAATTTAGCCACTCAACCTGATGCGTCGCAATTATTGAAAATCTCTGATAAAGGTGCATCACTGACGACTGAGATCGAATGGTCTTGGAAATAATGTGCCACCTTCTTTGTTGATAAGTAAATACCATACACCAGCTTCTGATAATGAGGATATCTCTGCTTTGAGGGGGACAAAACTTCCGAGACATAATAGACTGGCCGCTGAACCTTATAGGCTTTGCCTTCCTCTTCTCACTCGATAGTCAGCACTGTACTGACGACCTGATTTGTGGCCGCGATGTACAGGAGCAAGGGCTCTTTGCTGGCAGGAGCGGCAAGCACCGGCTGGGTGGACAGCAGGGCTTTGAGCTCAACAAACACTACTTCGGCTTCAGGAGTCCGATCGAATGTGTCTGATTTCTTCATCAACTGATACAAGGGCAGAGCCTTCTCACCAAGACGAGAAATGAATTGACTCAATGCCGCCAAGCAACCTGTGAGCTTCTGAACATCGTGCACTTGCACGGGAGTCTTCATACGGGTAATGGCACTGATCTTCTCGGGATTGGCATCAATTCCTCGTTCGGAAACGAGAAAACCGAGTAACTTGCCGCTAGGGACACCGAAGTTACATTTGGCCGGATTCAGCTTTATGTCGAATCGCCCCAGATTGGCGAATGTCTCAGCCAAGTCAGCCAGCAGGTCGAAACCTTTGTGGGACTTGACCACTATATCGTCCATGTACGCCTCGACATTCCGAGGGATCTGGTCGAGTAAACATTTCTGAATCATGCGCATAAAAGTAGCGTCGGCATTCTTGAGACCAAAAGGCATGGTGATGTAGCAGAAACACCCAAACGGGGTGATGAAGGCTGTTTTTATTTCATCTGGGCCAAATAGATGGATCTGATGGTACCCAGAATAGGCATCCAAAAATGATAATCGCTCGCACCCCCCTGTCGAGTCAACAATCTGATCTATGCGGGGGAGCGGAAAATGGTCTTTCGGACACACCTTATTAAGATGTTTGAAGTCAATGCACATGCGCAACGACTTATCTTTCTTGGGCACCATCACAACATTCGAGAGCCACTCGGAGTGGTAAATCTCCCGAATGAACTTGGATTGCAAGAGACGGGCCACTTCTTCTCCGATTGCCTTGCGCTTCTCAGTTGCGGATCAACGTAAATGCTCCCTGACGGGCTTGGCCTTCGGATCCACTCGCAGACGGTGCTCAGCCAGCTCCTTGGGAATTCCCGACATGTCAGCAGGCTTCCATGCAAAGATATCTCAGTTCTCACGGAGGAACTGGATGAGCTCGGCTTCCTATTTGCTGTCGAGTGTTGTCGAGATATTCATCGGGGCAGCTGTTGGATCGGGTGGATGTGCACCTTCTTCACTTCACCTGCCGACTGGAATGCCGACTCGGAAGCCGGCTTTTTTGCGCGGAGCAAATCAGCAAGATCAGTGGTTTTCTTGTACTCCTCCAGCTCGACCATGGCCATCTATTGATCGGCGATCTTGGACCCTTGCTGGAGACACTCTTCGGCCCGCTGTCGATTGCCAGTGATTGTGATCACGCCCTTAGGGCCCGGCATTTTCAGCTTGAGATACACGTAACATGGTCAGGCCCTGAAACGTGCATAAGCGGGTTGACCCAAAATGCCGTGGTAAGCGCTCTTGAAATCCACGACTTCAAACGTCAACTTTTATTTTCGGAATTTTTTGCTATTTCCGAATGCCACATCCAATGCTATCTAGCCAAGTGACTTGGCCTTCTTTCCTGGGATGACCCCATGGAAATGCATGCTGCTTTCGCTGAGATGGGACATAGGAATGCCCATTCCCTTCAGGGTATCCGCATACAGAATGTTCAGGCCGATGCCGCCATCCATGAGGACCTTTCTGAGTCGAGTCCCCTACACCACCAGATCAACTACCAGAGCCTATCGACCGGGTGTGGCCACACGTGCAGGATCGTCAGTCTGGTCGAATGTGACAGCATACTGAGACCATTTGAGGTAGGCGGGGGTGTCTGGCACAGCCATATTGATCTCTCTATTTATGACTTTCAAACGGCTCTTGCTCTCGATGTCAGCAAAGATCACCAGGGTAGCAGTGACATCTGGGAATGTTTCCTTCTCTTCGTCTTCATCTTCTTTTTCAGGAGATTTCCCACTCGATTGGTCTCCCTTGAACTGTTGGATGAGGGTCCGACACTGTCGAGTGGTGTGCTTGGGCAAAATCAGGTTGCCTTCTGCATCTTTCTTCGTGTGAATCACACACGGCTGATCCAAGATATTGGTTCCTGGCTGACCCTTCCCCTTCTTGGGGGCATACTGAGCTTTGGCCTTGCCCTTGTTTTTCGACTGAGTCGCCAGTGCTGCGGCCTCTGCCAGAACTGGGTCTTCAGCCTTCCGCTTTTGTTTCCTATTGTTACCGCCGCCAGACTCGTTGGCAACCGCTTTTCCTTTGCCGCTACGAAGGCAGTCTTCTTCCTCGCCATTGGCATAGCGAGTGGCAATTTCCATCATCTTGCCGAGTGGAATGTTACCAGTGCGCCCGAACTTCAAATACAGCTCTCTGTATCTCACACCGGCCTTGAAGGCACAAACAGCCTAGTGTTCCGACACATTTTCCACCGTATGATGCAGGGTGGACCATCGCTGAATATAGTCTCTTAAGGTTTCGCTCGGCTTCTGGATGCAGTGCTGTAAGCCGACCAAACCTACGGGGCGCTTGCAAGTGCCCTCGAAGGTCCAGACAAACACTCGGGCAAGATCTTCCTAACAATGAATGATGGAAGGAGCCAAACGATTCAACCAAGCTCGAGCTGGTCCATCCAACATAAGAGGCAGGTGCTAATCTGCACAGCCACTCGGTAATCATCAAGCCAAGTGTCTGGTATTGTTTCACCAGAAAACTTTGCGATCCCCGCCGCCATTCTGAAGTTGGGGGGAATCTCCATAGAGCGTATAGCTCTGCTAAAACACTTTGGACCAGACATTACAGCTGAGCTACCACTCGGGACATCTCTGTCGTGCCTTTCTCTGTAGGCTCTGCTCTTGTCGATGCGCTTCTGAAGAAGGTACGCGCGGGCATCAAAGTCCGCGTCCCGCTCGTCACCGAAGGAGTGCCTGTCGTCCTGGTGCCGGGGCGCGTACGGACCACTCTGCGGAGGAGTGGGCACTCGACGGTGGTCTTCGCGGTGGTGCTGATATCTGTCTTGCCCTTCACGATAACCGTCGCCTCGACGACGCAAGGGCGACCCAGGACTATGTGCCGACTGAACGGTCTCTGCCTTGGGTGAATTGCTGTGTATCTTGTGACGAGACTAAGAAACTGCTGAATTCTGGCGTTGTGCTACATCTAACGGTGCTCTGATCTGCAACAAGCCTCGACCAGCCTCTGACCGGGAAGGCTGAATGGAATCTGCTATCCTAGCAGCAACAACAACATTAAGCACGGGAGTTCGGTATACCTCGACGCCATCGTGAGATCCAGTCGGGAACAGCTGTCGCTGACGTTGACTGTGGCGCGGCGGGCGTGGACGGGCGCGCTCATCGATCTCTGCCTGGAGCTCTTCCAGACGAACGCACGCGGCCTCCAAAGCCCGGGCCTCAGCGGTCGCGCCGACGATGGGGGTATGAAGGACCTTCTCATCGCGACGCGATTGCAGGTTAGACGGGCCACCGGCCTCGTGCTCGCTACGACCAAAACCAGGCGGTGAGCTCTGATGCGAGCCCGCCATCAAGACCTCCGCTGTGGGATCACAGCTCTCGCACTCGGAAGGCACGTCGGACGGATCGGAATCCGATTCGAACACGTCATGAAGGGACTCGACAGGTTCGAGTGCTGCAACCTGCGAAGAAGCTTGACGCGCCGCTGCGTGTTTGACCCACCGCTGGAGTCGTGAGCGGCCGGACCGCTTGCGACCGCGAACGGCGAGAGGAGCCGATGCGTAAGGGGTCGACGGCTGACGCAGCAACACGCCGCACGGACTCGCGCGGAAATGCGCGGCCCCGCGAACCGGGAGCGCCTCGACATCGAGAGGCGTCTCCTGCAGCCATGCCGAATCGTCGGCGATGAAAGTGAGCGCTCCGAAACGGATCCTATGGCCCAGAGCAAAAACACCGCCGGAAGACATGTTGAAAGATGAAAAACGCAACCTCGCCGGAAGTCGCTTAGACGCCTGCCCCACAGTGGGCGCCAACTGTCGTGGGAACGAGCCTGACAGTAGATGGTAGGGGTACGAATGGAGAGGGCAGAGTCCTAGCTACGGCGAGGGTGTACACGCAGTTGTATGAGTTCAGGCCCCTCTCGTGGAGGTAACAACCCTACGTCTCAGTGCTTGGGAGCTTTATGTCGAGTGGAATGTAGAGATTACAATAGTTTTCTTCCCCCTTGTGCAGGAGGGGAGGGGCGGCTTATATAGAGTTCGCTGCCCCTCATAATGGCCCCGCATCAATGGGTCTGGTCGTGGGGTGTAAAGTCTGCCGTTACAGGTAACGTACGTAGTAAAAGCTATTAAGGGTCATTAAGCCAGCGTCTGCCCGTTGGGCTCTTGATGATGGCTCCTGGTCTTCTGACGTCGAGTAAAGCGAGGTCCGTCGAGTGACACGCGACTGTCGAGTGAGAGCGGGAGTCTCCGAGTGGATTACTGTCGAGTGACTTTGAACGTCTCCAAAGATCCACTCGAAAGTTCATGTTTGATCTTCAAGTCCTCTCATGTGGTGTCCTTAGATAGGGTATGTAGGCCTTGTCTAGAACTCTATCCAGTCACATATCCTCGTCAACAGGTGCGTCTGGACACCCTACGATCATTCTGCGGGCAGTTTTGAGGGGTGCGGAATATCGGAAACGTATGAGCTAGGTTTAAAGGGTACGATTGTGTAGCGTCATCGAGACATAGACATAGAGGGAAAGTGTGAGATCCGATTAAAGATGCTCTAGGAATTTAAGGATCGTCTGCACCCGATGCGCGGGTCCTGCATCTCTTTTGGACGGCGCTAGGCGACCTTGAAAGGCTGGTCCGAGGGACCGCGGACGCCATGCGACGTGGCGGAGTTGGATGCTGGAACTCTTGAATTCTCTTGTCCGGCGGTCGGCGCTTGGCAGCATGCACACAGTTGCTAAACTCATTTCGTGCGCTCGATAGCAAGACCATAGGCAGGCCTGGGGTCGGATGTCTCCGGCGGTGGAACCGCTGCCAAGATCCACGGCGGCTGTCGACGATCCCCGCCGCCTCCGGCAGCCACCGGCGGGAAGTCACTGGCAACTGCTTGTTAACTGGAGTTACGCTGGGCGCCTCGCAGACTCCATGGTTTCGCAGTGGGCAAGTGGCCTCCATCTGTAAACGTCAAGCAGTGAGAGCACCAGCACGGCCAGAGCTCGCCACTGTGTGATCTCACCCGTCCGCACAGTGCTCAGCTTGAATGCGCCGTTTCGGCGTGGTGGCCGGCGCTCGTCTCGTCTGACCGACCCACCGCCGCTTACATGGCCTGCAACATCCCACGCGGCCACACCGTCGACGCCGACCGTGCCCATGCGCGCTGATGCTGTAGACACATGAATAAAAGGAAAGAGGAAAAAGAAAGAAAAGAGGATGGCGATTAGTGGTGGAGAAGAGAGAAGATTCAGCCAGCGGTAAAGCGGAGGACAGATTCAAACAATCCAATCTCCATCGGGCCGACCGAAAGCAAACAATTAGAGAAGGCAGGAAAAAAAAACTCGGCGATGGTGACTACGCTGAGTACCCACCGCAGAAGATGTCTGAACAGGCGATGCCATTTGCAAATTGTCGTGCCACAATCCAACCGCCAAGGGCAAGAACGTGCCCATCTCATTTTCTCGGCACCTTTCCCATTTTACGAAGAAAAGGAAAGGAACTTGTGCAAAAAGAAAGAAGAAAAGAGACCCCAAGATCATCTTCATAGATGATGCATATTTGAAGATGTAAAAGTAAGTCTGGTATAATTTAGATTATCATTTTTTTTGCATCTTTAAAGAGGTACCAACTCCAACAAATAATGCATATTTGATGATGTAAAACTAGTGCTCCAACAGATGATGTATTAAAGATGTAAAAGTAGCGCACTGAACTTAATGTTGAAACTGAACCTAAAATTCACTAGCGGCGAACAAGGGATGTAGGCAGGCCACTGCCACTGTTTGGGACGCCATTTGCCTCGTGTATGTTGTGGCGGACCGATGGGATTAGAGGTGCAAGAGAAGGGGAATCGGCAGGGGAGGAGCTGACCGAGGCGATGACGATGGAGGTCGAGAGGAAGCCGGAGGCACGAGCGTCACCTCGTCCTCCGCTGGTGCTGGATGTGAAGCACGACGGCGGTTGGATTTGGAGCCCGTCGAGCTCCATGTACTCCCCAACCAACTCGAGCGGGCGCACCTCAAGGATCCCCAGTGTCACTGCCATGGGAGGACGAGCGCGGGAGCGGTGGCACCGGCCGCGGGGGCAAGGTACCGGAGCTGTTCGGGACGGCAGAAAGGTGCCGACAGAAAAGGGATTAGGCAGTTGGGAACTTTCATAGTGGTTGTTGGCTTCACACGTGACTGTTTTACATCTTCGACGATTGTTGATGTATATTTGTATCGTCATGTGTTGTATTGTACATCACTTGTAAAAGTCGATGTAAAAAATTATACATCTACATCACGTGTTGAAGCGGCGTTTTTTTGTCCTCAAAGATGTAAAAGAATGTTATTTACACATTTATACCATATATTAAAAATACTTAAATCTTTTAAGTAATAAAACGTCCTTTATCAAAAAATATCATTTATAGAAGATGTTCTAGTAGCTAGCGAACATTCACTGTTCACGGGGATGACATTTCAAATGTTTTGTCGACAGTTTCTTGAGAGACGCATGCCATTTTCTTCAGAGTTTGTGGGAAGAAGGAGATTTCGGGGCAAAGGCGAACACGTCGCAAGGGAAACTACCAACAAAAATGCGTTCGTTTGCCATCTCCTTTCGCCCCCCGTTTCCTTTTTTCATCTGCCTTTACTTTTGCCCTTTTCTTCCCTGCCAAAATCCAAATCCTACCGTCAATTCTCATTTCTTTCTTTTCTAGCTCGGGCCAGAACAAAGTGGGTCGTCTGCCCCAAGGAATTTTCCAGGAATTCCAAACGGAAACAATCCTCCCGTGGAACGCTCAGGATGGCGACGACGACGCGATCTGATCCCCATGCCGGTCCGTGTCATGGTGCCATGGTGGAGTGGTTAGTTAGCTCACACGCCTCATCCATCCATCCAAACAAGTGTATTAGTAGGAATTAATTACTCTAAAAAAACTAGTAGGAGAGGAGGCGGCCATAGCTTTCCATCCATTGTCACCGGCAATAACTCCCTGCCGCGCGCGCGCTGCTTCCCTGACACTGTCACCGGAAGTGGGATGCTCAGGCCGCCTTCCTAAATAAACCTACCCACCATCGGCCTGGCCTCAATTATACGGGGAGGGCGAGGAGGAGGCCCGGCCCGAGAGGGTATGTAAATGCGGTCGTCGTCGTCTTCGGAATCACAGCGAGGAGGAGCAGCAGCAGCGGGGGCGGCCTGCCATGTCGTCTTCGTCCATGGCGCGGCACGGCCCGTCGAGGGGCGGCGAGGCGTGGTGAGTTTAGTGTCGATCCCCTCTCCGAATTCCGGTCGGTGCTACGGTGGGCGGGGAATTGCGTCGGTTCGCCGGCGGATTCTGACGGATTTTGCTGTTTTGCTCCGTGTGCCAGGTTCTGCACCACCGGGCTGCCCAGCGACGTCGTGTTCGAGGTGCAGGACATGAGCTTCCATCTCCACAAGGTGGGTTCTCTTTGGTTCCTCGTGTTGTCCCTTCCGTGCTCGACGAAATTCCCCTGAGAAGTTGATGTTTTGCGCGCGCAGTTCCCTCTCATGTCCAAGAGCCGCAAGATCAGCCGCATGCTTGCTGAGCAGGACGAGCAGCGTCCGGCGGGCCAGCGCCGGCGGCGGCGTGGGGGCTCCGGAGGCAATGCCGAGGAGCGTGCTGTTACTGCTGCCGCGGCGGAAACGGAGATTGAGGAAGCAGAGGAGGAGGAGGAGGACGGGGACGAGGAGCAGCGGCAGGATATTAGGATGGAGGACGGCAAGTCGTACCGCATCGCCTTCTCGGACTTCCCCGGCGGGCCGGGCACCTTCGAGGCGGCGGCCAAGTTCTGCTACGGCGTCCGCGTCGAGCTCACGCCCTGGAACGTCGCGCCGCTGCGGTGCGCGGCGGAGTACCTGGAGATGAGGGAGGAGCACGCCGAGGACAACCTGGCCGCGCGCGCCGAGGCCTACCTCTCGCAGTCCGTGCTCCGGCACCCCGGCGAGGCTGCCAAGGCGCTCAAGTCCTGCGAGGAGCTGCTGCCGCACGCCGAGGAGCTCGGCATTGTCGGCCGCTGCGTGGACGCCATCGCCGCGCGCTCCTCGGCGACGTCGCGCTCCTGGTTCGGCGACCTCTCCGTGCTCGGCCTGCACATGTACAAGCGGGTGATGGCGGCCATGGCCGCGCGCGAGGACGTGAGGATGGAGGCTTTGGAGGGCTGCCTCGTGTCCTACGCCAAGGCCACCCTCCCGGGGCTGTCGAGGTCCATGAGATGGCGCCGCGCGTCCGCGCCGGTGTCGTCGGAGGTGGAGCAGAGAGACCTCCTGGAGGCGGTTGTCGCGAGCCTCCCCGCGGACAAGGGCTCGGGGAGCGTGGTGACCGCGAAGTTCCTGTTCGCGCTGCTGCGGACGGCGCACATCCTGCGCGCTTCGGACGCGGCGCGCGCGGCAATCGAGCGGAAGGCTGCGACGCAGCTGGAACAGGCAACGGTGGAGGACGTGCTCATCCCGAGCTACTCCGGCGCCGCGGAGACACTCTACGACGTGGACTGCGTCGAGCGGGTGCTCCGGCACTTCCTGACAGAGGAGGAGCTCGGCGAGGACGAGGCGTCGTCGTCAGCTGCAATCACGGAGGAGGACGCGGTGGCTGCAGCGACGACGGCGGCGTCGCGTCCGTCGGCCGTGGCAATGGTGCAGGTGGGCAAGCTGGTGGACAACTACCTGGCAGAGGTCGCGTCCGACGCCAACCTGAAGCCCGCCAAATTCTGCGAGCTCGCGCTGGCACTGCCGGACCACGCCCGCATCTACGACGATGGCGTCTACCGCGCCGTCGACATCTACCTCAAGGTTGGTACATTGCCCGATTCGCCATTGGCCGCCACTATGACAAGTCCAAGAATGAATTCGCGTTTGTCGAGTAGTTGGTTGCCGACCCCATGACTATTGACCGGTGCATGCACGCGCAGGCGCATCCGTGGCTGACGGCGGAGGAGCGGGACAGGGTGTGCGGCGTGGTGGACTGCAGGAAGCTGACGGTGGAGGCGTGCACGCACGCGGCGCAGAACGAGCGCCTCCCGCTGCGCGCGGTGCTGCAGGTGCTCTTCTTCGAGCAGCTGCAGCTCCGGCGCGCCATCACGGGCACGCTGCTGGCCTCCACGGCTTCCCCGCGAGCGAGGCATCCGCAGCCGCAGCGGCCGGCGGCGGCGCTGCGTCACGCGGCTGGCCCGAGCGAGACGTGGCGGGCGACGGCGGTGCAGGACAGCCAGGTGCTGCGGGTGGACATGGACGGCATGAGGAGCCGGGTGCAGGGCCTGGAGAGGGAGTGCTCCAGCATGCGGAGGGCGATCAAGAAGATCGACGGGCGCAGCGGCGGCGCGTCGCCCGGCAGCGGCAGCCCGGACGCCGACGCCCCGGCGGGCTGGCGGTCGAAGTACGGGTGCAAGTTCAGCACGCAGGTGTGCGACTCGCAGGCGCGCGACGCTGTCGTGTCCAGGGCGTCCAGGATGGGGATGAGCCCATGACCGAACCATGCTGGTGTGCAGTGCAGCGCAGGACGATTGGCGCCAAATCTCCCATCCCGTTGGAACGCGACGTGTTTCATGATCAGAGAGGAGCTCGACGCTCGAGATGAAAATGGTCGAGAGGTTCCAAGTTGTCACGGCTAGCCAGAGAGATCGAGCGCGGCAAAATTTCCCACCCCTTGTCATCTCGTCTGTGTGACGCGCCCGATTCGTGTGACCTGAGCCTTGAGGGCGTGACCACTGCCAGTTGCGTGGGCAGCAACAGGGGTTGTTCATGTAATCATGTTCGTGCGTCCATGCATATGTGCTGTCTCTGCACGATAATGCTTAGCTTGCGTGCGTTGTGCTTGTATAATTGGGGCCTTTGCAGGGTGGCGGTCGATACGGCATTTTGGTGTTACGTGAAGCGTGTTTCGCCTTGTTACCGTTTCGTTTGTCATGGATGCCAATGCCACCATTCTCTTTGTTGCGGTACTAGTAGTACAAAGGAAGTGGTTAGGTTTGAGCTGCGATGATCGCATGTGTTTCAAAGCCTCACAAAAGCACGGGTTGTTCGGGTGCAGGACGAATGTGTTCTAATCAATACCGTTACTTTTAGATTGCAGATGGATCAGGGTGTCATGCCCATCTTTTTCCTTAGAGAGATGTCAGCTCAAACCGTTTTCTATCGAAAAGCATGTACTCAACTCAAATATGTTGCACACAAAGTAGGCACTCAAATATGCCCGTACGTACGTGCTAAACCATTTTCTGTGCCCTATAGTAATCTGGCCTATCTGACACTTGTGCCTACTTTGTTGCGCAACACGTAAAGACGGACACTAATCATGCACAACGTGGAGTAGCTTTTCTTCACCTCTCGAGTGCCCTTTAGATATATTTTTCCCGTTGGTGCTATGTGGCATAGAGCCACCAATTAGTTTTGCACTGGGACACTGCATCGGCAATCAGCCACGCTTTAACGGACACTCGTGCATAGATATGTTAACATACTGGTTGACCTTTAATGGCAATGATTGTTTGCCATCATTGCTGTCACAAGTTCACGACATGCCCTGCTGGCAGAAGGGCAAAGAGCTCCACTGAGGAGTAAAATTAGGCTGAAAGAAGGCCCATCAATGCTGGGCCAACCTCAACTTAGGCAAAGCCCATAATTCCCCGCCTGGTTGAACCATTCCGAGCGCCTTCCAGAAACCAATAACTGAAAATTACTCCTTTGAAAGGTCATTTACATTTCTCAGTTTTCGACAAATGACGCACTGCATGTGTAGGGATGTAGAGCGGCGCCCTGATCCGCCCCGCTTCGTATACTAGATGAGTAAAATTAGTTATAGCTTTTATTTGAGAGAGTTAGTTTATTTTGTACTAGCTGATTGATTTTGCAGGACTATGCGGGATGCCCACCTACATCCCTATGTATGTATGTTACTTATCGCAATCGTAAGTTTTTTCTCTTTTCGTAGATCCGCTATTTCAAAACTTATTATTCCTTAAACCGTGCGTTTAAATATTGAATCATTTTTTCCGTTACATTCCTCGCATCGACATCTTAAAACTAGATTTCATGTTGATAGGTTTTGATAAACTTTTTTTTCATAAAAAAAACGTGTCTATCGAGTAAGGAAAAAAATAACGCGTCTTTTTTCCGTTTTCGAGATGCTCAACCGATTCTCTCGCGGAAGGAAAAAAAATTGACAACGCATTTTTTTTCCGTTTCCAAGAGGTATGACCGTGCCTCTCGCGAATGCAAAACCTTGTATCTTGAGCAAGGAAAAAAACTTGTTCTTTCGTTTCCGAGAGGCATCTTGCGGAAACAAAACCATGCCTCTCGAGGAAGGAAAAACACGTTTTTTTCCCAAAAGGCACAACCGTGCCTCTCACGGAATCAAATTCGTGTCTCTCGAGGAAGTTAAGAAACATGTTTTTTTCGTTTTTCATGCCTCTCAAGGAAGAAAAATATAGATTTTTCACGCAAAAAAGAATCTGAATTTTCTCTTCCAAAAGCTAAGAAGCAACGGTGACAAACCGAACCGCCGAAAAACAGGAGGGGGGGGGCATCTAAAAAGCAAAAAGACATGCAAAAAAATAAATTCGAAAGGAATGTTCAAAACACGACACGTGGCGGCAGCTGAGAACGCGTAAAGTGGGTGCCCTAGAGAATGACCCTTGGTTCCGAAAAAGCGCTCTCAGATAGTTGCTCCCACGCTTCCTAGCTTGTTGAGATTTGCACATCCGCTTTTTTGTGTGCAAATAATTCTAGTATTACTCAATCAAGGGGTACAGGTGACAGATGAATATGAATATGTGTAATACAATAGTACGGCCTTGAACTCTACCAAAGTTTGCCAACGCATGAGTAGAGACATTACAATTACGATGAATATGTGTAATAGTACTAGAACTACGACATACTTGCTTTAATCTCCTGAATAAGAAAAGCATAATTGATCTGTTTGTGTCTTCCCTTCTCGACATGTGGCCGGCGAAGATAAACGGTGACGCTACTGGCACCGGGACCGGAGAAAGCACAACCAATAAACAGAGAAAGACATAAACTAAATTCCGGAGTTGCTTTCAATCTGGATTAAATTAGCTTTTGACAACACAAAATTCAAATCTCCGACTAATTCACCGTCAGCTTTTGATTAGTGTACCATCTTTTTCTTATCACTCAGGAAAAAAAGAACAGAAATTCCAACTTCCAACATGGTGAACTTTCAACTGATAAGTCTAGTCTTCCAACCATTCAAACCATAACTCTCATCTCCAGTACATCTATGCAACCTTGGACTAAGATAACTACGAACTTCCTACGACTTGGATTCATTTTCCAACTTATGGTTGTATATCGTCTTGGTACAACACGTTGAGCGTAGTAGCGAGATAGTTGCTTCGGGCTCCCCCCCCCCCCCCTCTCATTCCTTCTTGTTGGGGCTGGGGTTGGGGCTTTGTGTTTTTCTCTTCCTTTAGCTCTCGCACCCATCGATCACTTTATCAAATATTTTTCGTATGCTTTCTGCTAAATAAATGAAGCCGGCAAAAACCAGATCTTAAGAAAAAACAAAGTGAAGAAAAACGCCTACTCCTGAAAAACAATATTCAAAGTAAGAAATGGAAGAAACAAAACCAAATAGACAGCGACGATTTGGAGCCCAGCCTCATCTGCCCATGCAATATGCTCGAATGCGCTCGACACATGTAAATTTTCATGGTGAAAAGACATTGAAGGAGCTCGTGGGAAAATAAAATCGGCACTCAATGGAACTTAAAAAATATACACTTTGGAGAGCCGTTTTTTTCCGCCACGAGATCCTCGAATGTCCTTTCACCATAAAACTTTGCAATTTCCATGTACCTAGCGCACTTGAGCGTTGGCATGCCAAAACAAAATCAGTTTTTGATTGTCCATGCAGGTCATAGCCTTGCCTCGAGTTGCTGCCCCCATGCAGTGGGGTAGAGGGGAGGGGATTCTCGTCTCTCGGCTGGTGTGTACTATATTTTAGTGTCGCGACAACGTTGTTTCTAACGTGAGGAATGTGTTATCTCAAATAAAAGTTCTTCGGCTCCAACCCCTTCTCTTCAATGCTTGCTACGACATTGTCGAGGAGCTTGAGAGTTTCTACCCTGGTTGTTTTTCATGGACGATTAAGTGGTTATTTGTGTTGTCCGTCGTTGTAGTTTCATGTGTATCGTTGGCAACACCGTCGTCTTCTTTAACAATCCCTTCTTTTGATGCTTTGCACACAAGGTCGTCACCATGTTCTCGTGATACTAATGTGGTTCTCGAGATGAGGAGAAAGATTGTGTCGAGAGAATGGCCACGAGTGTCGTTGTGGTCCTACAATAATTTTGAGGCATATAATTTTAGTTGTGATTTGTATTTTCTTTAGGGCTGTTTTTGTGTATGCGAGTTCAGTTTTCTATTTTTATTCAATGTTTTCTTGCTCTAAAATAAGGAAAACACACATTGTTGCTCGACTTACCTTTTGCGGTCATCATCCAGCTCCATCGAGCTACGTGTGTCCTTGCATGGGCCTACCTACCATTGTAGCCGTCTGGTCCTATCTTCTTACCACGTGAAGCTCGTCCACACATTCTTGTTGAGCACTTTTCTTTTTTCCCGTGCTTTGTTTGATTTTCTCGGTCACCACTCGACGCACACACCACCAACACCATTGCACTCGTCTACGGCCACCACGTCTCGAGGACCTGCCGCTGCCATTTTCATTGTTGCAGAATCCTCTTTGGCAGCAACACCACTGTTGCTACATTGAAAGGACGACGCCGGCATCACGGATGCATCCATCCTCATTGCGAGCAGTGGGGCGTCCTCACCAGCAGCGCCTACTTCAAGGCAACACAGGTGTGAGTCGGGTGTTGTGAATGGCGCTGTGTTGCAAGCATCAGATATGCAACAACAATATTTATGCATCAGCATCACTGCTAATCCACTACACCTACTCACCATAACATCCGTCATCCTGCAGGCGATGGGGCAACCTCGCCGATGATGCATGTTGCAATGCAACTTGAGGGATGGGGTTACTTGCTGCGAAGGGCGCGATGCTGCAAGCGCCGAACGTATGGTGGCAACGAGATATATGGTGCTAGAACTCTACAACATCGTCGCTACTGCACATAGTGGATGATATGGTACCTCTTACAATGTCAATGTTGTTGCATACAATTGTCGATGTGGCGTATTCTGCAATGTCGACACTGTTGCATAAAGTAGACAACGTGGAGCATAGCGGGGGCTACAGTGAAGCATACTTGAGCAATCACACAAGGTTATCAAAGTTGCCATGGAGCATTACCGGGGTCATCGGTGCTGTGATGAAGGATCGCTGAGCCTCTGGTGTTGTGATGTAGCAATGTAGCATCATGGGTGTTGCGATGAAGCAACAGCGGCCGCAGGGGGTCCTTTGATGGAGCATCTCCCACGCTACCATGGCGGGGATGCAACTATGACTGAAAAATCAGCTCTCTGGTGAACATGCGATACTGCCGTGGAGCTACTGCTGCAACGATTGAGCACTGTCCGCTAGGGATGTCATGAATGGGAGGAGACGTAGCACAAGGCCAGGAGGTCCTGGTGGATGCGAGGAGAAAGGAGAAGACAAGCTGTGTTACAACCTTGCGGTTGAACAACCACATGTTCCTTTCTGTAAGTTTAATCGATTGACGCCTAAGAGTCGCCCTAAATAAACCAGATTTGATATAAAAAGGCGAGTGGCGTCCCCCACAAACATTTGTGTTTGCTATTAGAACAACCCCCCCCCCCCCCCCCCGCCCCCACATGAACTAAACGACCAGACGGGCCCTTTGATAGGTCACTAAGCCCAATCAACATTCCTTTGTACATGAATAAAAAAAGATCACAAAGCTGCCATGATGTACAAGATAAAACTAGAAACAAAATTGTCATGTTGTCAAATAATAAAAAATGGCATGCTCTAAAAAATGCCATCCTCTCAAATGTGTGGTCATTTCAAGATTCAAGTAGTATGAAAAAAATGCCATCTTACAAACCCAAACAACTTTGCCAAGTTATATAGCATAGAAAATGACGCATGTTCAAGTAAAAGTAGTTCGAAAAAAAGAATGTTATGTAGAAACATGGCAAATCATGAAAATTTATCTAATGATCACATGGAAATTTTGCAAAAATAAAGTATTTTCTAAGAATCCTGGCAAGTTTTGAAAATTTTGTAATATTTGCATGACAAATTAAGACAGGGTTGTTTCACAAAAGCATCTTAAAAAAAATAAAATCATGGTCTACATAATAAGAATGCCGTGGTCTAAAATTTTAAATTACCATGTTAACTACAATAAAACTACCATGGTCTAATTAATAAAATTTTCATGGTCTAACTGAAAAAATTGCCATGGTCTAATTACCATTGTCCAAATAACGAAATTGTTATGCTGCCTACAATAGAACTATCTTGGTGTAATTAATAAAATTACCACGGTTGATTTCTTTGCCATGCTGTGTAAATATATTTGCCATAGCAACATGGGAATTTGGGAGTGATGGATGAAAAATAAAATTGCCATACAATTTTGTGTCCAAAAAGTTTATAAAATAAATCAAAACAATTACGGCGATGGCCATTTGTACCTAGTGCAAAACATTGCCATGCATATTTTTCTACAAATTTGCTAAGTACGTAAAACGAGATTTTGCATTAGTTTTGCCACGTAGTGAAAAGGAGGAACCGGGATTCAAATTGGTTCGACCCTAGCGGACGGAGGCTGAGGTGCTAGCCAGTGTGGTGGACAAGAGTGTTTGGATGGGAGAGCGTTCGCCGGTTTTATTTCTAGCGAACGAGTTTCAGAGATGGCATGTCTCTTCTCCCCTGCTTCAAGATCCATGCGGCCATCCAGCGACATATAGCAGAGATTACTTAAAATCTGGCGTGAGTCAGACAGCATTCCCTTAAATATAAGGTTTTGCCTTCCTTTCCTTCTTCGAATGAGAAATCTGTTCAACTAAAACAAAATCTCTTGTGAAATAAAAGTCCAGCGATCGTGAACCGCATCAAAGAATACATTTTTAATACAATACAGACGCACACGTTTCATATAAATGTGCATACATTCATACGGCATCGAAGGATGTTGGAATATGTTTGCTGTCACACGACCTGGTTTCGCGGCGACGTCTCGAACGGCAGGTCTCTATTAGCGCGATCAAATAAGGCAAGGACGATTGAAGAAACTGAGCCAGCCCATGGGTGCCCAAAATAGTCGTCGTTGTGCACAACAGGGGTTCACAGCTCCCACGAAAACGGGGATTAGTGCATCTGCGTTCTAGCTTGACCGTGCATTTGAGTAGTACTGTGCTCCGTGTAGTCACTTTACTACAGACTTTACTGGAGACTTGGTATTTTACTGACCTGACTTGTCCAATTCCGATCACACCCCAGCTGCCATTAGCTAAAGTTGGATCAACTCCAGTGTGGGACGGCAGGCGGGTGCATTGATTTCCACGAATCCCGCGCAAAAGTCAGTAGCACCACATCGCTCTTTCCATCGCAAGAGTGACCCATCTTCAGCTTGTCCAGCAATATATATCCAGTGTTCTACTTACATGGCCGTCGTCTTATAATATACTCCTCCTTCAATAAACAATAAGCAAGCCTAGAAAGCCAACGAGATAGTAGCCAGCTAGCCACGTCGTACTCCGCGCGCAGCGATCGACGTACGTACGCACGTCCATGGCAACCGTCCAGCAGATCCGTCGCGCGCAGCGCGCGGACGGCCCGGCGGCCGTGCTCGCCATCGGCACGGCGAACCCGGCGAGCTCCATGCTCCAGGACGACTACGCCGACTACTACTTCCGCGTCACCAACAGCGAGCACCATGCCGAGCTCAAGGACAAGCTCAAAAGAATCTGTAATCTTCTCGTGCATGCATAATGCATGCAGCGCGCGCGTTTATTTTCTCCCATTTTCGCACGGCTAGCTGAAAGGTGCTATGCCGCTAGTGACTTTCGTTTCTCTCCTGTTCAGGTAAGAAGTCGGGCATCGAGAGACGCTACGCGCACCTCGACGAGGAGCTCCTCGGCGCGCACCCGGACTTCATAGACCGCGCCCTGCCGACCCTCGACGCGCGGATAGACATGGCGTCCGCCGAGGTGCCCGCGCTCGCTGCGTCCGCCGCGGCCAAGGCCATCGCCGAGTGGGGACGCCCGGCCGGCGACGTCACGCACCTTGTCTTCAGCACCTACTCTGGCGGGAAGGCCCCGAGCGCCGACCTCCGCCTGGCATCGCTGCTTGGCCTCCGCCCCACCGTGTCCCGCACCATCCTCAGCCTCAACGGCTGCTCCGGCGGCGGCAGGGCGCTGCAGCTCGCCAAGGAGATCGCCGAGAACAACCGCGGCGCGCGCGTCCTCGTGGCCTGCTCCGAGCTCACCCTCATCGCGTTCTACGGGCCGGAGGAGGGCCGCCTTGACACCATCCTCGGCCACGGCATATTCGGCGACGGCGCGGGCGCCGTCATCGTTGGCGCCGACCCCGTCGACGGCGTCGAGCGCCCGCTGTTCGAGATGGCCTTCGCCACGCAGACGACGATACCGGAGACCGACGACGAGATCACCATGCGGCTCATGAAAGGCGGCCTCGACTTCCACGTCTCCGTCCGGGTGCCGAAGCTGCTGAAGAGCAACGTCGAGCGCTGCCTGGTCGACGCGTTCGAGTCCATTGGCGTCAGTGCTACGTGGAACGATCTCTTCTGGGTTATCCACCCTGGTGGCCGTGCCATTTTAGACCATGTTGAGGAACTGCTGGGGCTGGACGTCGACAAGCTGGCGGCGAGCCGGCGGGTGCTGCGAGAGTACGGGAACATGAGTGGTGCGACGGTGATCTTCGTGCTCGATGAGCTGCGCCGGCGTAGGGCAAGGGGAGAGGAGGTGGCCGAGTGGGGTGTGATGATGGCGTTCGGTCCGGGGATCACGATCGAGACCATGGTGCTGCACGCCACAGGCAGCCTCAAGGAAAACTAGCTGTTCATAAAGAGCAACTGAATCATAGTATGTTTCTAAAGGTTGTGTAATACATGATGATCTTGGACTGGGCTAGGTTTGCTGCAGCAACCGCCAAACATGAAGGATATACTTGGATGTGGGTGTGGCTATGTCTCAATCGACCAAGACTTGACCAAGTCTGAATCAGTGATATGCAAAGAAAAGAAATATGGCAGAAAAAACCGAAAACAAATTTATTGCAAACTAAAGTACTGCATGAAATTGATATATGGAATAATTTTTTACAAAGAAAAGAATATCCATTTAAACATGGATATATCTTTCGTACCATGCAAGAACAAAGGAAAGAATAAATTAAGGGCATTGGTATTACCCTACAATTAGAAATAAAATCTAAACAATAGAAAACATATGTTATTCTAAGGTAGAATGAATTAAGGGCGCGTGCTTTGCGTTTTGCCTTGAGGGATCTATGGGATATTCTAGGAGAAGAGATGTTCAGGTTTATGGGGCCGGATTGGTTTCTTATTTTGCTACAGCAGCTGGGGTCCAGGTACGAGAGCAAGTTTTATTCATGTTCCGAAGAGCCTGACATCTGAGGAATGATATGATTTTTGGAAGACGGAAAGAATCTATGACTGCTGTTGTTATTTTCGGGGAAAATTATTAGAAAACATACACGACTGCCAATGTTGTGTGAAAGTGGATCGTAGCAACAAAGGTAAGGGGGTGATACATAATGAAAATGACTTTAGTCCGACAACAATTACTCATGCTACCTGGAAGCCTCTGGATCCGGATTATATTAAGATAAACTAGGTCATGAATGACGCGAGTTGCCGTACCCGTCAGTTTTACAGTATAATGGTAGGAAATTTTAGAAATATATGATAGGCGTGGCATATTGATGTTAGAAACAAAATGGGTTTCCTAAAATGTAAGGAGAACGAAAAGAAAATTTTGTATTAGCAAAACAGAGCACCGCGGTGTAATCTGTGTACTGTACTTGTATGATTAGACACCAAAATCTAATTCTAACCTGGTAGGACTTTTAGGCAGAACATCAGATTGTATGGTAAAAAGACAGCTCTAACGACGTTGTACAATCAGCCGTAAACAATCTCCCTTAGCACTGAAAACAGAAACACACGTATCAAACTTGTTTGATCATGGTTTTCTTATTTAGTATTGATGGCTGCCCATTGTTCTTGCCCATCATAAGCCACACTTGTTCTTGATTTAATGCATTGACATCTCATTGGCAGATCGTTATGTAAACCTTGGTCCTCGCTCATGAACTGATTTGTCCTATTTTGAATTGAAGGTAAGTATTTTAAAAGGACAATAAATTGGTGAAAGTAAAGCAATTTTATTTACTCGACAATTATATTGAGCACCAGACCATTGCAAACCATTATATTGAGTATCTAAACCCCCCTTGTTTTCAAGGTTTATTAATAATACTACCAGCAAAAAAGCATTTAATCATGAAATGCATATTAGCAATAAGTGCTTATCATAAGAACTATAAAAGAAGTATACACACAAAAAAATGCTATCATAAAATAATAATGCACTATTCATCACCGCAGCAGAAGGATGCCTGCAGCCCAACAACATTTACATTATTTGCTTGGTTATATATGTTATAAGTGAATTGTGCACAATTTAATAGTTGAATCTGGTTCTTGATATGGGGCAAACCCGTGTGTGTCAATCTTTCACGAATTGGAGGGGGATTCCACGAAGAACACGAAGAACACGAAGGGGAAATCAAAGAAGAAAACACTCAAGAACAAGTCCAATCACACATCCACTAGACTCACCACACACAAGATCCATGAAGGTACATGAACAACAAAGGAAAATAGGATACATGGTAGAGTTCATCCCAAATCCCGTGAGGAGATGGGGCCTTGGTATCCCGAAGGATCTTCCCTCGAAAGGGGCCTTGATATCCCGGAGGATCTTCCCTCGTAAGGGGCCTTGACATCCACTAGGGATCTTCTCCTATATAGGCATCTCCATGGGAGAGGTAGTGGAAGGAGCTAGGTTCAACTATCTAAGAGCAAACCAAAGCTAACCGTAGAATGGAGGTGGGAGAGGAGTATATATAGTCTTGGCCACGAAGGGGTAAGTGGAGACAGGGATACATGGGCCAAAGCCCAACCTGCGCACAGGCAGACCGGTTGTACCGGAGGTTGGACCGGTTGTACCGGTATTAAGCCATCAACTGGTACAACCAGGGTAGTACCGGGCTTGAACCACTCCTCCACAGAATATCGGCTAGAGGTGGTCCGGTGGTGGGCCGGTTGTTGGCTGGTTGCTGGCCGGTTGTACCGGCAGCTCCTCTTCTTCCTTGTTCTCTTCCAAGCTTCCCCCGCGGATGGTGTAGTTGTAAGTAGGTGCTGGCACTCCTCCTCATCATCATCTGTGAAGCTCCAGCAACACCTATGCATGCACATGGGAGGAGTGTCAAGTAGTATACCATCCTCGAAGGGGTCAAGTGAACACGTGTAAAGGAGATGATTCACCTTTATGTATGTGACGTAGTCGTGGCACGTGTCACTTGCCAAACAGACTCTTGTCATGGTGATGTCCATAGGATGCTCCGCGTCATCCCCTCCCCCTTGGGAAAGATCCGTCCTCGGATCAAGAGCCAAATCACCATGGGAAGGAGATGGCGACGCCGTGTGGAAGTGGACGATCACCAAGCACTCATCATCATCGAGCTCTAAAGGGGCACTCTCCAATGTCTCACCTTCTTGGCAGTCCTTCAAAAGGAGCAAATACGACAAACACTTGGAAAAACAAATATGGTTAGCATTGGTGCAAAACCAAGCATTCAAGTGGTGAATCACTGCACAAGTGTTGTCATGATGCATAACATATGGTGTGACAAGGGATTGTGGCATGACATGTAAGCATATAAAGTGAGCACAAGCAACGCAATCACGGAAACAAGTATTCAAAGGTGAGGTAGGGATGCAAATATGTGTGACAAGATAACAAGCATCTACCTCAAGGTCATAGCACACATGCACATAGCAATAAACAAATGGTCTATGGTAGGCATAGGAATCATTCACAACACCAAAGAAAATGAAATGTCTAAACACATGGGGCAATCCAAAGTGTAAGGCAATCCTAGCATGATGTGCACATGGTGTAGTGAAGATAGTGAGGCACTCAACACAATAGAAAGAGAAATTGGTCATCATGTGTGAGTCAATCAAGTCAAGCAAGTAGCAATCAATGTGCAAAGCATGGCAATGGTTGTCATCAACCGCATAAAAGGAGCACATCGGTGATGCAACATAAGCAATCATAGTGATCATGTCGTGCAAGCTTGTAGTGCGAAGATGCAACATACTAGAGAAAATCAAGGCAATCGTGTCATATGAGAAAATAATAGGCATAGACAATGCGCATGACATAACGCAAGCACGAAAACAAAACATGATCAATATATCGTCATAGGCACGGGGCACAAAGCAAACATGGTAATAGCAAGTAACATTTCTCTTGATTTATGCTGATTTGGGAGGATGAACAAGCTTCTGTGATTGTTGGATTAGAGGCATGCGTACTTGTTTGATTGTTAGATCAGAGGCAAGCGAGGGTTCTTCATCTAGTTAGATTACTGGCATACGCGCATGTGAGTCCCATATTAGACATGTGTAGATGTGATTGCTAGGTTGGATTTATGGGTATATTTATTATTGTGTGAATCGGTGATGCATAGATTTGTGTTTTTGGATATTTGTCAATTATATATCTCATAAATTCCTTCTGTATGTATCCAGTGTAATTAATCTATGCAAAAGGGGATTGTAATTAGACCATCCTGCAAGAACACATATGAACAACATCATGTTTATTTACTATTATTTATAATCATCTCCTTCAACTGAATTGATGTTTGTCTGTAATAGTAACTAATGGTATCTAATTAGCATGCACTAATCTATATGAAAGGCAATAAATAGGCCATTATGTATGAACGCATATAAGCAGTAGCCTGCTTACTTACTGCTATTTAAAATTATCTAAAAAGATATATGCTTATGTGTGTTTGTCATATAAGATAATATCTTCGTGTACATATAATATAAGTACCGAGAACTTTCATCGCTTAATTGAAATTTTCAGTACCAGCAAATTTCATTGCTTACATTAACTTGTCATATACAGATATAATGGCACTTTTTTCTTGTCCAGTCCAAGTGGGTGTACCAACCAGAGCCATGAGTCCCAACATTCAGCTGTAACAACCGCCTCACTGTTGAGTCACAAGCATCTAAGTCCGTCCATGAACCTGCTGCAAAAGACGTCGAAGGTGACAATGTTCCTGTAGAAATTTCAGATGAGGACGAGGGAGAAGACGAACAAGAAGAAGTTGAGGTTGTTGGTTCAAAGAGAAGGAAGCTTACCTCACCTGTTTGGAGGCACTTTAAGAGAGTGAAGATAAAGGGGAACTGGAAAGCCAAGTGTGCTTATTGTAAAGAGAAGCTTGGAGGAGAAACAAAAAATGGGACTAAGCATCTCCATGATCATCTGAGGAGTTGTGTTTATGTCAAGATCAAGAACAGGGGCAAGACACTGGCTCAGACTCCTTTGAGGTTTAACTCCCAAGATGAAGGCAAAATTTCACTTGAGAACTATACTTTTGATCAGGAATTTGCTAGGAAGGAGCTTGCAAACATGATTGTTTTACATGAATATCCATTATGTATTGTTGATCATACTAGTTTTCGTAGATTTGTTAGTGCATTGCAGCCTCCGTTCAAAATGATGACAAGGAACACTATTAGGTACGCATTCAATATACCTCTCCAACATGGTTGTAATGTGTTTGAAATATGCCCTAGAGGCAATAATAAATTGGTTATTATCATATTTCCTTGTTCATGATAATCATTTATTATCCATGCTATAATTGTGTTGATCGGAAACTCAGATACATGTGTGGATACATAGACAACACCATGTCCCTAGCATGCCTCTAATAGACTAGCTCGTTGATCAAAGATGGCTATGGTTTCCTAGTCATGGACATGAGATGTCATTTGATAACGGGATCACGTCATTAGGAGAATGATGTGATGGACAAGACCCAAACTACAAACGTAGCATATGATCGTATCAGTTTATTGCTACTGTTTTTTGCATGTGAAGTATTTGTTCCTATGACCATGAGATCATGCAACTCACTGACACCGGAGGAGTACCTTGTGTGTATCAAACGTCGCAACATAACTGGATGACTATAAAGGTGCTCTACAGGTATCTCCAAGGGTGTCTGTTGGGTTGGCATGGATCAAGACTGGGATTTGTTACTCCGTGTGACGGAGAGGTATCTCAGGGCCCACTCGGTAATACAACATCACAATAAGCCTTGCAAGCAATGTGAATAAGTGTTAGTCACGGGATCTTGTATTACGGAACGAGTAAAGAGACTTGCCGGTAACGAGGTTGAACTAGGTATGGAGATACCGACGATCAAATCTCGGGCAAGTAACATACCGAAGAACAAAGGGAACATCATACGGGATTAGCTGAATCCTTGACATAGAGGTTTGACCGATAAAGATTTTCGTAGAATGTGTAGGAACCAATATGGCATCCAGGTCCCGCTATTGGTTATTGACCGTAGAGGTGTCTCAGTCATGTCTACATAGTTCTCGAACTCGCAGGGTCTGCACACTTAAGGTTCGGTGACGTTTTGGTAGTATAGAGTTATGTGTGGTGGTGACCGAAGGTTGTTCGGAGTCCGGGATGAGATCCTGACGTCACGAGAAGCTCCGGAATGGTCCAGAGGTTAAGATTGATATATAGGAAGTCCTGTTTTGGTCGCCAGAAAAGTTTCGGGCTCATCGGTAGTGTACCGGGAGTGTCGGTAGTGTATCGGGGGACCATCGGGGGAGGTATTTCGACCCAAGAGGCTACATGGGCTGTGGGAGGAGGTAAACCAGCCCCTGGTGAGCTGCACGAAGCCTCCTCTAAGGGCCCATGCGGCTGGAGTGGTTTGAGAAGGAAAAAAAATCCAAAGGTGGAGAGGTGGAAAGAGTTTCCTAGTGGAAAGGAGGAATCCTACTCCTAATAGGATTGGAGTAGGACTCCTCCACCTCCAATTTCGACCAAACCTTGAGGGTTTGAGTCTGCCTCCTCCCCTCCCTCCCTCCTATATATACTAGAGGATTTAGAGGAAAAAGCTTACCCTAATAGCCACGTGCTACCTCTCCTCTAGATCGCAGTTTCTCCTCTAGATCGATTTTCAGCGGTTCTTAGGCGAAGCCCTGCTGGAATAGCTCCACCACCATCGCCGCAACGCCGTCGCGCTGCCAGAGAAATCATCTACCTCTCCGCTCCCTCTTGCTAGATCAAGAAGGCGGAGATCGTCATCGAGCTGTACGTGTGCTGAACGCGGAAGTGTCGTTCGTTCGGTGCTAGATCGGAAGGACCATGATCAAGATCGCGAGACGGATCGTGATGAGATCACGGGATGGATCATGATGCGTTCGCGGGATGGATCGTGATTGGATCGCGGGACGGATCGTGATGAGATCGTGGGATGCTCGGCGATTTGGATCGCGAAGACGTTCGACTACACCAACCGCGTTTCTTAACGCTTCCCGCTTAGCGATCTACAAGGGTATGTAGATCCACTCTCCCTCTCGTAGATGCTCATCACCATGGATAGATCTTTCGTGTGCATAGGAAATTTTTTGTTTCCCATGCAACGTTCCCCTTCAGTGGCATCATGTGCTAGGTCTATGTGTAGATGAGATCTCGAGTAGAACACAAAGAGTTTGTGGGCGTTGATGCTTAGATTGCTTCCTCCCTTGGTCGTGTTTTGGTTCATCGGTATTGTGGGATGAAGCGGCCCAGACCAACCTTACTCGTACGCTTACGAGAGACCGGTTCCATTGACTAACGTGTAACTTCGTTGCATAAAGATGGCTGGCGGGTGTCTATTTCTCCTACTTTAGTTGGATCGGATTCGACTAAGGCGGTCCTTGAGAAGGTTGAAAACTAAATTATGTATCATCGTTGTGGTTATGCGTAGGTGAGAATTGTTCTTGCTAGATACCCGTAGCAGCCACATAAAACATGCAACAACAATTAGAGGACGTCTAACTTGTTTGTGTAGAGTATGTTGTGATGTGATATGGCCAATTACATGATGAGATATATGTGATGTATGAGATGCTCATGTATTGTATAGAATATCACGACTTGCATGTCGATGAGTACGACAACCGCCAGGAGCCATAGGGTTGTCTTTAATTATTGTATGACCTCCGTGTCAATCATTAAGCGCTATGTAATGCTTTACTTTATCGCTAAACGGTAGCAATAGTAGTAGAAGCATGGTGGGCGCGACAACCCCGATGGCGACACGTTGCTGGAGATCAAGATGATGGAGATCATGGTGTCATGCCAGTGATGACGGAGATCATGCCAGTGCTTTCAAGATGGAGATCAAAAGCACAAGTTCATGGCCATATCATGTCACTTATGATTTGCATGTGATGTTAATCCTTTTATGCACCTTGTTTTCCTTAGGACGACGGTAGCATTATAAGGTGATCCCTCACTTAATTTCAAGATAAATTGTGTTCTCTCCGAATGTGCACCATTGCGAAAGTGCATCGTGTCGAGACACCACGTGATGATCGGGTGTGATAGACTCTATGTTCACATACAACGGGTGCAAGCCAGTGTTGCACATGCAGAACACTCGGGTTAAACTTGACGAGCCTAGCGTGTACAAACATGGCCTTGGAATACAAGAGACCGAAAGGTCGAACATGAGTCATATAGTAGATATGATCAACATGATGATGTTCACCATTGAAACCACCTCAACTCACATGATGATCGGACTTGAGTTGGTGAATTTGGATCATGTATCACTCGAATGACTGGAGGGATGTCAATTTGAGTGGGAGTTCTTAAGTAATATGATTAATTGAACTCATTATCATGAACATAGTCAGTAGTGTCTTTGCAAAATTATGTTGTAGATTACTAGCTCACGTTGTAGCTCCCTTGAATTTCTATATGTTCCTAGAGAAATAGAGTTGAAAGATAATGGTAGCAATATTGCGGACTGGGTCCGTGATCTGAGGATTGTCCTCATTGCTGCACAGAAGGCTTATGTCCTTAATGCACCGCTCGGTGTGCCACCCCCTCTAGCGTCGTTTGTAGATGTTGTGAACATCTGACAGGCACGTTCCGATGACTACTTGATAGTTTAGTGCGTCATGCATTACGGCTTAGAATTGAGGCTCCAAAACATTTTGAACGTCACGGAATATATGAGATGTTCTAAGAGCTGAAATTGGGATCTCAGGCTCGTGCCCATGTTATGAGATATGAGATCTGCAACAAGATTCTTTGCCTGCAAGATGAAGGAGAATAGCTCAATCATTAAGCATGTGCTCAGATTGTCTGGGTGCTACAATCGCTTGAATCGAGTGGGAGTTGATCTTCTAGATAAGATAGTGATTGATATAGTTCTCCAAGTCACTGTCACTAAGCTACTAGAACTTGGTGATGAACTATAAAATGCCAGGGATAGAAATAATGATCCGTGAGCTGTTCGCGAAGGTAGAAATCAAGAAGGAGCATCAAGTGTTGAGGGTTAGTAAAACCACTAGTTTCGAGAAGGGCAAGGGAAAGGAGGGAAACTTCATGGATGGCAAGTCAATTGCTGCTCTAGTGAAGCAACCCAAAGTTGAACCCAAACCCGAGACTAAGTGCTTCTATTATGAGGTGAGCGGTCGCTGAAGCGGAACAACCCTAGATACTTGGTAGATAAGAAGGCTGGCAATGTCGACACAAGTGTATTTGATATACGTGTTATTGATGTGTACCTTGCTATTACTCCTAATAGAACCTGGGTATTGGATACCGGTTCGGTTGCTAAATGTTAGTAACTCGAAGTAAAAGCTACGGAATAAACGGAGACTAGCTAAGGGTGAGGTGACGATGTGTGTTGGAAATGTTTCCAAGGTTGATGTGATCGACATCGCACGCTCTCTATACCTTCGGGATTAGTGACGAACCTAAATAAATGTTATTTGGTGTTTTGCGTTGAGCATGAACGTGATTAGATCGTGTTTATTGCAACACGGTTATTCATTTAAGTTAGAGAATAATTTTTATTCTGTTTACATGAATAATACCTTCAATGGTCATGCACCCAGTGAGAATGGTTTGTTGAATCTTGATCATAGTAATGCACATGTTCATAACATTGATGCCAAAAGATACAAACTTAATAATGATAGTACCACATACTTGTGGTACTACCGCTAAATGTCATATTGGTATAAAGCGCATGAAGAAACTCCATGTTGATGGATCTTTGGACTCGTTCGATTTCGAATCGGTTGAGACATGCGAACCATGCCTCTTGGTTAAGATGACTAAGGACCCCATTTTCTGGTTTGATGGACGGGCAAGTGATTTATTGGAAATGATACATGTTGATGTATGCAATCCAATGAGTCTTGTAGTGTGCGGTGGATATAGTTATTTTCTTACCTTCACTGATGATTTGAGTAGATATAGTGTATGTTTACTTAATGAAACACAAGTCTGAATGATTTGAAAAGTTTAGCAAATTCAGAGTGAAGTTTAAGATCATCGTGACAAGAAGATAAAAATGCCCGCGGTATGATCGTGGAGGTGAATATCTGAGTTACGAGTTTGGCATACAACTTTAGACAATGTGAAAGTCGTTTCACAACTCACGCCACCTGGAACACCATAGTGTGATGGTGTGTCCGAACGTCATAGTCATGCTCTATTGGATATGGTGCGGGCTATGATGTCTCTTATCGTTTTGCTACTATAGTTTTGGGGTTATGCATTAGAGACAACTACATTCACTTTAAATAGGGCACCATCTAAATCCGGTGAGATGACACCGTGTGAATTATGGTTTGATAGAAACCTAAGTTGTCATTTCTTAATGTTTGGGGCTGCGATGCTTGTGTGAAAAAATGTTTTCACCTAATGAGCTCGAACCCAAAGCGGACAAATGCATCTTCATAAATTACCCTAAGAACAGTTGGGTGAACCTTCTATCTCAGATCCAAGCATAAAGTGTTTGTTGCTAAAATGGGTCCTTTCCCGAGAAAAAGTTTCTCTCGAAAGAATTGAGTGGGAGGAAGATAGAACTTGATGAGGTTGTTGAACCTTTGTTTCAACCAGAGAGTAGCGTAGCGCAGAAAGATGTTTCGGTGGAACCTACGTCAGTTGAAGAGGAAGTAAATGATGATGATCATGAAGCTTCAGATCAAGTTACTATCGAACCTCGTAGGTCGACAAGGATGCGTACTGCTCCTGAGTGGTACGACAACCGTGCCTTGGAGGTCATGTTGTTGGACAACGATGAACCTACAAGATATGGACAAGCGATGATGGCCCGGATTCTGACAAATGGTTAGAGGCCATGAAATCCGAAAAAGGATCCATGTATGAAAACCAAGTATTGACTTTGGTAGACTTGCTCGTTGGACGGCAGGTCGTCGAGTACAAATGGACATTGAGATGAAGACATACGCTAATGGTAAATGTCACCATTTATAAAGCTCGACTTGTCACAAAGAAGTTTCCGACAAGTTCAAAGAGTTGACTGCGATGAGACTTTCTCACTCGTAGCGATGCTAAAGTCTGCTGGAATTATGTTAGCAGTTGCTGCATTTTTCAATTATAAAATCTGGCAGATGGATGACAAAACATCGTTTCCTTAACAGTTTACTTGAGGAAAGTTGTATGTGATACAACCAGAAGGTTTTGTCATCCCTAAGGATGCTAAAAGGTGAGCAAGATTCAGTGATCCTTCTATGGACTGAAGCAAGCATCTCGGAGTTGGAATATACATTTTGATGAGGTGATCAAAGTTTTTGAGTCTATACAAAGTTTATGAGAAGCTTGTATTTACAATAAAGTGAGTGGGAGCACTATAGAGTTTCTGATAAGCATATGTGGTTGACATATTGTTGATCAGAAATGATGTAGAATTTCTGGAAAGCATAAAGGGTTGTTTGAAAGGAGTTTTCCAACGGAAGACCTGGATAAAGCTACCTAATTGTTGAGCATCAAGATCTATAGAGATAGATCAAGATGCTTGATGAGACTTTGAATGAGTACATACCTTGACAAGATTTTGAAAGACTTCAAAATGGATTAGTCAGAGAGTAGTGTGAAGTTGAGTGAGACTCAAAGCTTGACCACAACAAAAGAAAGAGAAAGGACGAATGTCGACCCCTATGCCTTAGCCATAGGCTCTGTATAGTATGCCATGTTGTGTATCGCACCTGTGTGTGTCTTGCCATGAGTCCGTCAAGGGGTACAAGAGTGATCCAGGAGTGGATCACTGGACAACGGTCAAGATCATCCTTAGTAACTAAAATACTAAGCAAATGTTTCGCGATTATGGAGGTAAGAAAGAGTTCGTCATAAAGAGTTACGTCGATGCAAGCTTTGACACCAATCCGGATGACTCTTAGTAGCAATCCGAATACGTATAGTAGAGCAGCCATTTGGAATATCACCAAGTGGAGTGTGGTAGCAGTGCTTACAGTTTGACATAGAGATTTGCAAAGTACACACGGATCTAAATGTCGCAGACCCGTTGACTATAAGACCTCTGTCACATGCAAAGCATGATCGAGCCCCAGAACTCATTAGGTGTTAGATTCATAACAATGCGTATCACATGGTGATGTGAACTAGATTATTGACTCTAGTGCAAGTGGGAGACTGTTGGAAATATGCCCTAGAGGCAATAATAAATTGGTTATTATCATATTTCCTTGTTCATGATAATAGTTTATTATCCATGCTATAATTGTGTTGATCGGAAACTCAGATACATGTGTGGATACATAGACAACACCATGTTCCTAGTATGCCTCTAATAGACTAGCTCGTTGATCAAAGATGGCTATGGTTTCCTAGTCATGGACATGAGATGTCATTTGATAATGGGATCACGTCAATAGGAGAATGATGTGATGGACAAGACCCAAACTACAAATGTAGCACATGATCGTGTCAGTTTATTGCTGCTGTTTTTTGCATGTCAAGTATTTGTTCCTATGACCATGAGATCATGCAACTCACTGACACCGGAGGAGTACCTTGTGTGTATCAAACGTCGCAACGTAACTGGGTGACTATAAAGGTGCTCTACAGGTATCTCCAAGGGTGTCTGTTGGGTTGGCATGGATCAAGACTGGGATTTGTTACTCCGTGTGACAGAGAGGTATCTCAGGGCCCACTAGGTAATACAACATCACAATAAGCCTTGCAAGCAATGTGAATAAGTGTTAGTCACGGGATCTTGTATTACGGAATGAGTAAAGAGACTTGCCGGTAACGAGGTTGAACTAGGTATGGAGATACCGACGATCAAATCTCGGGCAAGTAACATACCGAAGAACAAAGGGAACATCATACAGGATTAACTGAATCCTTGACCCAGAGGTTCGACCGATAAAGATCTTCGTAGAATATGTAGGAACCAATATCGACATCCAGGTCCTGCTATTGGTTATTGACCGTAGAGGTGTCTCGGTCATGTCTACATAGTTCTCGAACCCGCAGGGTCTGCACACTTAAGGTTCGGTGATGTTTCGGTAGTATAGAGTTATGTGTGGTGGTGACCGAAGGTTGTTCGGAGTCCCGGATGAGATCCCGACGTCATGAGGAGCTCCGGAATGGTCCAGAGGTAAAGATTGATATATAGGAAGTCCTATTTTGGTCGCCGGAAAAGTTTTGGGCTCATCGGTAGTGTACCGGGGGACCATCGGGAGAGGTATTTGGACCCAAGAGGCTACATGGGCTGTGGGAGGAGGTAAACCATCCCCTGGTGGGCTGGCCGAAGCCTCCTCTAAGGGCCCATGCGGCTGGAGTGGTTTGAGAAGGAAAAAAAATCCAAAGGTGGAGAGGTGGAAAGAGTTTCTAAGTGGAAAGAAGGAATCCTACTCCTAATAGGATTGGAGTAGGACTCCTCCACCTCCAATTTCGACCAAACCTTGAGGGTTTGAGGCTTCCTCCTCCCCTCCCTCCCTCCTATATATACTAGAGGTTTAGAGGAAAAAGCTTACCCTAATAGCCACGTGCTACCTCTCCTCTAGATCGCAGTTTCTCCTCTAGATCGATTTTCAGCGGTTCTTAGGCGAAGCCCTGCTGGAATAGCTCCACCACCATCGCCGCAACGCCATCGCGCTGCCGGAGAAATCATCTACCTCTCTGCTCCCTCTTGCTGGATCAAGAAGGCGGAGATCGTCAGCGAGCTATACGTGTGCTGAACGCGGAGGTGCCGTCCGTTCGGTGCTAGACCGGAAGGACCGTGATCAAGATCACGAGACGGATCGTGATGAGATCACGGGATGGATCATGATGCGTTCAGGTTCATTTACGTGCCAGCTCCACATACTGCAGAGGCTATAGCAAATGAATTGTATGAGTCTTTGGCTGCTTGGAATCTTGATGAGAAGCTTTCCGCCGTGACTGTGGAAAACTACACCTCAAATGACAAGGCGGTTGATCTCTTGCTGAATAAGATAGGGAAAGAGAAGCTAATGCTGAAAGGTATGATGCTTCACATGCGATGTTGTGCACACATTCTGAATTTGATAGTGAAGGACGGTTTGGATGTGTTGAAAGATTCTATAGAAAAAATTCGTGAGAGTGTAGCATTTTTGACATCCACCCCAAAAAGAGTAGAGAAATTTGAGGAAATTGCTAAGTTTCAGAAAGTAAAAATGGGGAAAAAGTTGGCGCTTGACTGCAAGACTAGATGGAACTCTACCTTCACCATGCTCCATATTGCTTTACCTTATAAGGTTGTGTTCGAGCGTGCGAAGAAGGTTGAGAAACTATATGATTGCTATCCTAGTGGCCATGAATGGTCTTTTTCTTATGATGTGGTGAAGAGGCTAGAGTTATTCTTTGAAGTAACTGAAGTGTTCTATGGAACCAATTATGTCACTGCCAATATTTATTTCCCCAAGATTTGTGAAATCAAAGAGAAAATGAGACAATGGTCCACTTCTGATGATGAAATTATAGCAGACATGCCAGCTAACATGAATGATAAGTTTGATAAATATTGGTCTGGAATTAAAGGTCTCATGGGTATGGCTACTCTTCTTGACCCAAGATACAAAAATGAAATGTTGCTTGTTTGCTTCTCTAGCTTGCATGGTGTTAGTCCTGAAGAGTGTCATGGTCATGTTTCCGAAGTCATTGCTTCATTATGTAGCTTGTTGGAAGAATATCAGGATGAAAAAAATGAAGAGGATGCGGAACCATCACATTCCTCATCGACAAAAAGAAAAGCTACAACTTTAATGTCAGTTTTCAATGCACGCATTGCTCAGAAAATACTAGCAACTTATAGGTCTGAGTTAGATCAGTACTTGATGGATGATTTGGTTCCATTGAGCAAAGAGAACTTTGATGTGTTGGACTGGTGGAAATCAGCTGGTAAATGCTACCCTACTTTGAGAAAAGTAGCAAGAGACATTTTTGCTATTCTGGTAACAACTGTTGCATCAGAATCTTCTTTTAGCACAAGTGGCAGGGTTCTTAGTGACCATTGTAGCCGTCTAACTCCTCTCATATTGGAGGCACTAATGTGCTCACAAAATTTTCTTAGGAACAAGTACAGATGTAAGCTGACTTGTTTTCTTTGTTGTTCCACTTCCGTGTTGTGTAAATATAGCTCATTGTTCACTTGTTTATTTGTACAGATGCCCCCAAAGTAGATGCTATAAGTTTCTGGTCTTGTCTTGAAGACATTCAAGAGGGGATGCAGGTACTCTCGGAAATACATTTTGTTAATATAGAAATATATTTGATTTCGCCATTTAACTAAGTTCACATTGCCATGTAGGATTTGACACTTTGACTGCTACAAGAAGTTGAAGCTGCTAGTCTTTGCTTTATTGGTTATTGCTCCTGATTGGTCAAGTTGGTCTTTTGTCATCGAATAAGAATTCATTTAGTGTGCTACTATTTTTGTTAGTCAGATGAAATTCCTTTTAAGTTATGTGTGGTCTGTCGTCAATATTGCATGACTCATGTAATATTTTAGTCTTCGTAAATGTTTGGATTCTAGACTGTTTGCTTATCTTCATAAACCATGTGTGAGAACTAGTCCGTGTGAACCTTTATCAATTATTATTGTGTCATGGCAATTGTCATGCTCTTGTACTGCTTCTTGGATATTTTATTTAAATTTGCTTTTTGAGTTGCTCGCATGATGTTGAATGTTGACGACCACATATTACTACTTATTAATAATCATAGCTGCTAGATAATTATATTTTTCTTGCTCCCAATGTATCACACTGATGTGTACACTTGTCAACTTACTAAAATATACTAGTTGATATTGTATGCATGGATGGGGATATGGGGAACCCGTGGGTCTGCTACACCCGACAGAGGATGGGGATGGGCAAAAGTTGTCCCCGACGCCAGGGATGGGGAAGGGACTCCCCGGCGGGGTGCAGACCCATCGCCATCCCTACGAATACACATACAAATATGAGAAGCAAGTGTCATGTGTAATGCAAAGCATGGGTCACAATGCATGGGAAGGGCATGGAAATGAGCATATCATGCAAAGTGAACATGGCAATATGGGCATAATAAGTGTAATGAGCAAGAACCCATAGCCATGTGAGAGCCATGTAGAAGAGGTGCACGTAGTCCTTGCGCAAGGGGAATGGTTGGAGACACATTCCGGTGAATCCCAAACCATCGGTGCTCTCAGGAGCTCATTTCATTAACTCATGGGATTGTGAGGTTGACGAGTGTTCATGCGTACCTACACACACCAAATACAAAGGGAAATTGTGTGCGCGTGGTATATGTACACATCATCCGTTAGGATGTGCATGTGCTTATGTTCGTTAGCACAACATGTCTAATGCTCGAATAAATGAGATGCATGATATAGGAACATGTCATCCATCATGAAAGGTTTGTTAGGATGTATAGCATAATGGAGACTATAAATATGGAGTGCATCACATGAACTAAGAGCATTGTTGTTCATGGCATCCGGATGGTGCACACAAGTAGTGGGATCATGCAATGTATGGAATGGAACCAAATCTCCTATAATGTATGAGGAAACTAAGGAGGTCTCCTCATGTGCAATAGCGGATGCATAATGCAGAGAATATGGACAACATCCAAAACAATGCATATTCGAAGCTAGGTGGTCATGGCATGTCATATGAGAATTATTATGCAAATTATGCAAAGGAAGCATGGCAATATCATCACAAGAAAAGCAAATGCCACTAACCATGGGCTTGTCATCTATTCCATATTCGCAAATTGGATTAATTTTTATGGGATATGCATAGTAACTATGGTGAGATTGCAAAGATGCAATATGGGAAATTTCACGCATAGCATATGACAAGTCAAGTGGATTGTCAAACATGATGTGACCAATAGAATTTTCACATGATATCCTATGGAGTATAGCATCACAACTAGGAAAGTCAACATGCTCATCATCATATTTATCATAAATAGGGGGCACATCTAAGCATGAAGAAGACATAGCATGTGGTGTGTCCATAAGATGATCAACATCATGCAAGCAATCAATGGCAAGATAGTCCACTAGTGGGACAAGATCATCACCCTCACCTATTTTACCTTCCTCATTCCACTCATGTGGTGTAGGTGAGGTGGGAGAAACCAACTCGTGTTCATCATCATGATGGAACCATGTGGGGGTGCATCATCATCCACCATGGCCATCGTCTTGTCCAAAGGAAGGACGAAGTTGTCGAGGATCGGCACGTCATCGGGTATGGGACCTAGAACCAAATTATAAGACACAATAGAGGTAGAGGTTAACTTGTTATAAATCATAGTGCCTTCACATGCCATCTCAACTACCTCACTCTCTCTATGTGGTGGTGTCTCACACACTCCCTCGAAGTAGGTGCACTCAAACTCACATATGGTGGAGTCACTCATCTCACTCAAGTGGTGGGGGTTGTGGCTCTCCTCACATGGGAATTGTGGCAACTCAACATGTATGTGGCTAGTGGTGAAGGCACTCTCACTCTCAATATGGTGGCAAAAGTATCTCAACTCATCTCCAAACGCTGTCGTGGTCGAAGGGAAACTCCCATGCTCAACCATCTCGTCACCGTCGCAGGGGATGAAGGCCGAAGATGGCACATCATCACTCTCGTCCATGACCGAAGGGAAAATCCCATGCTCGATCATCTCACTCTCGCCTCCAAAGATGGAAGCGTCATCCTTGCTCACCACCTTGTCGCTTGCCTCCAAAGCATGTTCCTTGAGTGGCTCCGTCGTCATAGTCGTCGCCGTGCCGTCTTCAAAAAGAGTCATGGTAGACTTGGCACTGTCAATGCCACAAAGAGGGATGGCGGTGAAGTCGGACTTGGGAGTGTCGTCTCAGAGCTCGTCCGGCTTCGGAATATTGGTGGTACCATCCTCATGCTCGTCGTCATGGAGTTTGGCCATCACGAAGTGTGCTTGGGGTCGAGTAGACTTGGCCTTGAGTTCTTGTTCCGCCTTCAAAGCACCCAAGTAGAGTTCTTCGAGAGACTCGTAGTTGTTGTTGAAGATAGGCTTGGCGATGTCGTTGTTCAATCCCATCATGAAGTAGAACTTCATCCATATGCGGTCGGTCATGTCGGTGTAGGAGATATGCCCTAGAGTCAATAATAAATGTTATTTATTATCTCCCTGTTCATAATTAGGTTTATGTTCCATGCTATAACTGCTATGGTTCTTGAGTCTACAATAACCACGAGGCTTGAAGGAAGACTCATATGCATGTGTGGAATAATAAACGGTAAATTGTATTCCTAGTCTGGCCTCTAAGACTGGCTCAAGTATTGCACGATGATCCTGTTTTCCTGATCATGGGCATGGCTATGCCGGCAATTTTGAGGGCACAATGTTAGAAGAACATTTGTGTTGAATCGACCCGAATTGATGTTATGCTATGAGATACATTCGTCATAAGTTAATGGTTAATAACACAGAGAAGTTAATATTTGCATAATTCCTTAGACCATGAGAGTATCGAGTTTCTTCATGCTTGCTGAACTTTGGGGTTTGTTAAACGTCATCCGTAAATGGGTGGCTATTACGGCGGCTTACGGGTTCATGGAAAAGTATGTCAAGTAACTTGATATCTCAAGATTGGGATTTGCTCCTCCGACGATGGAGAGATATCTCTAGGCCCGCTCGGTGTTACGGCATCCATCATCGTCTGGCCAGACCCTTTGTGATATGATCACAGGGATGCCAGGAACACGGGAACGAGAAAAGAGAACAATACCAGTAACGAGGTAACTGGCATAGTGGACAAGTTGTTGATCCATGGGGATGCCAACATGTCTCACCTCGGGTATTTGTAACATATCGCGAAGCAACAGGAATAGCACACGACAACTGGAGGTTCACTCGAATATTCATTCGTGTGAGTATAGGGGTCAATATGGGTGTCCATGGCTCCGATGTTGATCATTGATCGGAAGGGGTTCCGGTTCATGTCTATGCTTCACCAAACCTATAGGGTCACACGCTTAAGGGTCATCTATCTACTGAATACTAGACAGGGAGTCTAAGAGAAAATCACCGAAAAAGTTTCGGACACCGAAAAATTTTCGGACAGCGGAAAAGTTCCGTAGAGAGAACACCGGAACAGTTTCGGTGAAACTGAAAAGTTGTTTCAGGGGATACCATTAAGTCAAATTGGTTTCGGCACATGCCTGATAATTCTTGGAGGGTGCCAGAAGCATTCTGGAAACTTTTGGGAATTTTCCGGAAGAAAAACCGGAAATGTTCCGGAGCTGCCGGAACCGCTTCAGATGCTTTTCGCAGATGAAAATCACTAATCCAGAATTGTTCCAGATCGCATTGAAAATTATTTTAGTGGGGTACTGTAAATGTTCTAAGCCCACATAAATATTTTTAGCTCGACCGGACGCTGAAAAATGTCGTCGTGAATGGTGAAAGTGCTTTTTAGGAGAAAATATCTCGTGAATAGTGGAAACACTATTATGAATCGTGGGAAACACTATTGGGAGAAAATATCTCATGACTAGTGAAAAAACTATTACAAAATAGTCGAAAACACTATTGTGAATAGTAGGAAACACTATTTATGCATAGTGGAATCGCTATTATGAATAGTGCAATATCTGAGGGCATTTTGGTATTTTTACCATAGTCTCTCACCCTATAAATAGGGGTGAGGAGGCAGCCCAAAAACTCACTCAAACTCTCTCACACAAGCCATGCATGATCTGGCATTCTCTCTCCCTCCGAGCAAAATAGTTTCGTAGAGCCGAAAGGATGTGTGGGTTCCGGCAGGAACTAGTTCTGGACGGCGAAGCCCTGCCGGATAGATGACACCATATGTGTGCAACTCTGTAGAGAGATCGTAGTTTCGTTCTTAGTTCGAGAGTGCCTCCTGAAGGGCTGTCCGTGTGACCGTCCGAGTTTTGAAGGTCCTCCCAAAGGGTTGTCTGAGTGACAGTCCAAGTTTTGGAGGTCCTCCCGAAGGGCTGTCAGCGACACCGTCCGGGGGACTGTCTGACCGCCTCCCGGAGGGCTGTCCGAGGGGCAGATGAGGGTATACATCCTCGCGGTTGGGTGGTTGTAAATCCTAGCTGCGGGGATCTGCACCGCCGATCGTCATCGACTCTACTTCCGCTGCGCTACGAGTCGGTAACGAAAAAGATCAAACCTTGTATGCAGTCTCCATAGTGGTCCTGGGCTGGTGCGTAGGTCAGGAAATTTTTGTTTTCTGCTGCGTTACCCAACAGTGGCATCAAGAGCCGTGCTATGCGTAGATGCAGGTTGCGATCTAGAATACATAGAGATGTATGGGTGTTGCACAATATAATTAGGTAGTAGATGAGATCTATTACTGAAAATTATTTGTGCGGGTAGCAGATGAAATCTGAAACCCGATGTTCTTGTTGCTTCCCTGGAATTTGCGTAGTCCTGATCTTAACGGCATGGTGGAATCTCACAAAGTTCTGGCAATCCGTGACCCTTTCACGCTGCTCCTGAGTATGCTGATTGACAGATCAACGAAGTGCTAATAGTTCTTTGGGTTCCACCATAGTTGAGAAAGATGGATGTTTTGCAGACAAAAGGGCAACGCAGATGCGATCTGCACGGGGGTCACGCGTATGATGAAGTTTAGTATGGGGCTCGAGGTTTTATTATCTCGTGTTTCATACACCCTAGAAAGTTAATCTAGAACTTGAATTATCATACTTGATGATGGACGTTGGTAGCTTCGGCTTGTTTCGAAACCTTAGAAGCCACGTAAAACAAGTTTTTGCATGGACCGATTAGAGACGTCTAACTTGGTTTTGCAGGATGGTTTGCATGTGCATGTGATGTGGTATAGTAGTATTCATAATAATTTGATTATGTATGAGATGACTGTATGATGTAAATTGATTAACATGACCTGCGTGTCATGATTCGGCATGATGTCTGGAGCCATATGACTGCACTTTAATGACCTGCGTGTCAACCTTATGTAATGCACTTATTTTATTAAGCTATAGAGATAACAATATTGTTTGGTGCATCAACAAGGTGGTGGCAATCTTCGCAAAGGTGAACACCGATGCGAATACCGAAGACGAAGAAATACTTGACTTCTCCGTCAGAAGGGGCTATACCATGTCATGCTAATTATGAATTGCCTGAGATGTTTATCCCTCTTGATGCACCCTTCTTGATTGCGCAGTAGTCGCTTTTATTAGGGTGATCTCTCACAAAAATATCAAGTAGTTTGTGTTCTCCCAAGTGTAGGACTGTCACGGCACCTATCTCTTCGGGGTATCACATGGATACATGGGTATGAACGATTAAAGAAGTGTGAGGCAGGTGAGTTGAGACCTCACAGCGAGATCACTTGGTTGTCTTGACATTCTAGCTTGAAAGTCCTGAGCTCGGAACACGCCCATCGAAAGATGAACAAGAGTCACATAGAGATGTGATTGGCAAGTTGGCCTACCGATTGTAATTCTCGTCACTTGAGATGGATACATCCTTGGCGTTGAATTGTAATTTGGATCTTGAATCACTCACAATCAATTATGAGAGATATTGATTTGAGTTGGAGCGCACTGTAGAATTAAATTGTTTTAATTCTCAGTGCAATTAATTATGGACATTGTCTAAGTGAGATTGCATAATATTTGTAGAATAATGGCTCGCGTTTCCACCTTCCCTATTAAAATTGAATAGCTGTTAAATATCTGGTTAAAGCTTTACGGTTGGTAACGTAATGTGAGGATTGTCCTCAAGAGTGCCAAGAAGGACTTTGTCCTATCGCATGCTTTTGGTATTCTCACGCTAATGCTATGGATGATATGACTCTTGTCCTTCGATCCAAAAGCTAGAATTCCTTTTCCAGTCAAAGTGCAATATGTTTGCTTCCATGAGACCCGAACTTCGAAAGTTTGGATAGTTATGTGATATTCATGGAATCTGAAAATCATTTTCAGAGACAGACAAAGGCTAAAAGATATGAGATATCCAAAGCAATGTTTGTTTGCAAACTACTAGTAAAGAAGTTTACTATGCATTAGACTGATAAGAGAGGGATCCAGGAGAACGCCTGTCATATGATGAAAGGTGAATAAAACAATAACTTAAAGATAAAGGAAGTGTCTGAAGGTTGTTAGCGAGACTTTCACGCCTAGGAAGTCCAGGGCTAACGCCACTCTTAAGTTGGATGCTTCTTCTGAGAGTAGGAGAAATACTAAAAGTTAAACTGTTAGAAGTATAATGGCAAAAGGAAAGAAGACTGGAATATCCAGCTCATGTATGAATGTCATACAAGTTTTTGATGTATAGAAGGCTGGTCAAAGATATAGTTCTTGGGAATTATGGTTAAACATGTTAATCATTAATTCTTGGGTATTGTGAGTTAATCACAAAGATACCCGCTCGATTGCATTCTGTTGCAACTCGATGTAAGAACTACTATGGCCTGAAAGACTAGCTAGGGATGAGGTTTAGATACACGTAGGGAACATAGTAAATGTTACTATGCCTTCCATCGGTGTATTCCCTATGTATTTACTTTCATAATTCATTTAGAGTTTCACACTCTAGCCCTTTGCAAAAGGTATCTTGCAAGAAGGTTGTTCAGAAGAGAACTTTTCATGTTCGGTGTTATGAATAACATAAGGGCCATACTTCCATTATGAATGAGACGTATGCTATGAATATTGATAATAATACATTACCTCTTGGTTTACTTTCATAATTCATTTTAGAGTTTCATACACTCTAGCCCATTGCACCATGTTTGTTGCAATAGAGTTGTTCATAAAAACAACAATTGTTGTTCAGTATTATGAATAAAATGAAGGGCCATGCTTCCATCCTAGATGGGATGTATGTTATGAATATTGATGGTTATATGATACATCCATAAACATCGACGCTAAATGTTGCAAGACTAAAAGAATACCACACAAGTGTGGCACTGCATTTGGTCACATTGGAGAAACCCGCATGGAAAATTCCATTATGATGGATTTTGAAGTTGTTTGATTTTGAATCATCTGACACTTGCAACTTTCCTTAGAAAAGTGAAGTGACTGAAATACCGTTCACATGCCATAAGGAACGAGCAAAGAACATATTGGTGATCATACATTATCATGTGTGTAGTCCAATAAATGTTGTTGCAAGTAGTGGATTTATCTATCTTCAGAAATGACTCAAGTAGATATATGGATATTTACTTGATGAGACGTAAGTCTGGATCTTTTAAAATCATTCGAAAGGTTTTCAAAAATGAAGTAGAAGTTATTGTAACAAGAAAGTTATGTTTCTGCGATTTGATTGCAGAAAGGAATATTTGAGTTACAAGTTTAGCGAATGTCTGATGAGTTGTGAAAAGAGTTTCATAACTTGCACCTCCTGGAACACCACAGCAAGTGGAAAGTCCGTGAAGATGTAATCGAACCATTTATGACATGGTAAGATCAAAGATGACATATGCCGTTACCCCCTTTCAAAGAGTGATGCTTTAGAGACTACGACTTTTACACTAAAAAGAGCTCCATCAGGTCTGTTGAAATGACGCCATGGTATGGTTTGCCCAACCATGTTATATCGTTTCTTAACATTTGGAATATGTGTCTTGTGTAAAAGGTTACAAACCTATTCCAAATCAGACAAGTGCTACTTTGTAGGTTATCCCAAGTCATTGGGTATTTCCCCACCACTATACCGAGGCAAAGGGTTTTGTCACAAAATGGTATGCTTTTGAAAGTAATAGTTCTTAGAAAGGGTGAGTGGGAGGACAGTGCAACTCGATGAGATAACCAGTATCTTCGTCATCAGGTCAAAGGAAATGAACCTTGGAGGTGATTCCAGTGTTGCCTACTGCGACTGATACGGAAGTCTCTACAATAAAATGTATGGACTTCAGTCGAACTTGCAGCTGAACCCCGTAGGTAATGCTCGTGCAAACCTCTCAAGTGCGCAAACGAGATATTGTTGTTAGACAACAGTATACCTACAATACACAAGGAAGCGTTGATGAGCACTGACTCTGTAATTGGCTAAATGCTAATACAATCCGAGATAGTTTCCATATAAGTGTTTCAAGATTAAAATCTTGATACACCTTTCGGAAGACTTAGAGTCTAACAAATATTTATGGAACTAAAAACTGATATGGATAAAATGCTTTATCCATAAAGCTCGACTTGTTGCAATAACAAGTTCAAGGAGTTGACTACGATGAGATTGTCTCACCGTAGCGATGCTTGAAGTCGGTTCGGGTTGAACTAGCAATTAATACATATTTCAATCATGAGATATGAAACATGGATGACGAAAGGATTTCCACCCGATGGAAATGTAACCAAGGACTTGCATGTGTTACAGTCCATGGTATTTTGTCAGTCCAGAGGATGCTAGTAAGTATGCAAACTTTAGAGTTCCAACAATGGACAGAAGAGAGCATAGTGGAGTTGGAATCTTCGTTTTTCATGGAATGGTCAAAGGGGTTTGACTTCATCAAATGGGTATCGAAGATGCTTGTAATTCAAGAAAGTAAGTGGGAGCATAATAATATTTCTAAAAACCTTGTGTACTTGACACATTGTTAATTGGAAATAAATTTCTTGACATGAATTAGGACTTCATTTGAAAATAGTTTTCCGATGAAGTGCTTAGGCTAAATAGACTCAATATTAGGCAAGATGATCTATGGAGATAGATTTACCTAATGGGGCTAAGCTATGAATACATACTGACAAGATGCTAAAACTTTTAGCATTTAAAACGCCAAGGAGTGATTCTTGCCGAAGTCACATGGAAAGAGTTTTTGCAAGACTCGGTGTCCCAAAACACTGATGAGTAAAATACATGATGGAGATTCCACACAATCTTGTGTTTGGATTAATCATGTATTCCATGGTATGTAAAACAACCAGATATGTCCAATACTCCAAAGGTTTGCGAGTATAGATACCAAAGTGATCAAAGTACTGATCATGGGACAACAGTGAAAGATGTCATTAAGTACTAGAGTAGTACTGATGACATGTTTTCTCGCAAGCAGAAATCATGAAGAGTTCGTTGTAATATGTTACATCGATACAGTCTTCACCATTTCTCCATGCGATTTTCGATTTAATTGAGGTTTTTTTGTGATACACAATATGGTGGCATGGTAGTTGAAAATTGTTCCAAACAAGATACTGTGGCGAATTCTATAACAAAGGCTAAGTATGCTGGCGCTTTAGAAGCGATAAAGAAGTTGTTGAATCATATAGTTCATTCATGAACTTAGTATGGTTCCAAGTTGGCTTTGGTCTATGAGACACTATTGCAGATAGTTGCTCCATAGCTCAGTCTGAGGAATCAGGTTTCGACCAATGATTCACACATATGCAAAGCCAAGTTCACACAAAATATGAATTTTGTGATAGCGTGAAAACGGGAGGATATGCAAAGTTACACACGGAGCTGAAGTTGTCAGATCCGTTGGACATCAGGCTATACCACAAGCGAAGCATATTTTACACCAATATGCCATAGGTGTAAAGTGCATTATCATTTACTAGATTATTGACTCTAGTGCAAGTGGGAGTCTATAGGAGATATGCCCTAGAGGCAATAATAAATGTTATTGATTATCTCCCTGTTCATAATTAGGTTTATGTTACATGCTATAAGTGCTATGGTTCTCGAGTCTACAATAACCACGAGGCTTGAAGGAAGACTCATATGCACGTGTGGAATAATAAACGGTAAATTGTGTTCCTAGTCTGGCCTCTAAGACTGGCTCAAGTCTTGCATGATGATCCTGTTTTCCTGATCATGGGCATGGCTATGCCGGCAATTTTGAGGGCACAATGTTAGAAGAACATTTGTGTTGAATCGACCCGAATTGATGTTATGCTATGAGATACATTCATCATAAGTTAATGGTTAATAACACAGAGAAGTTAATATTTGCATAATTCCTTAGACCATGAGAGTATCGAGTTTCTTCATGCTTGCTTCATGAACTTTGGGGTTTGTTAAACGTCATCCGTAAATGGGTGGCTATTACGGCGGCTTACGGGTTCATGGAAAAGTATGTCAAGTAACTTGATAGCTCAAGATTGGGATTTGCTCCTCCGACGATGGAGAGATGTCTCTAGGCCCTCTCGGTGTTACGGCATCCATCATCGTCTGGCCAGACCCTTTGTGATTTGATCACGGGGATGCTGGAACACGGGAACGAGAAAAGAGAACAATACCGGTAATGAGGTAACTGGCATAGTGGACAAGTTGTTGATCCACGGGGATGCCAACATGTCTCACCTCGGGTATTTGTAACATATCGCGAAGCAACAGGAATAGCACACGACAACTAGAGGTTCACTAGAATATTCATTCGTGTGGGTATAGGGGTCAATATGGGTGTCCACAGCTCCGATGTTGATCATTGATCGGGACGGGTTCCGGGTCATGTCTATGCTTCACCGAACCTATAGGGTCACATGCTTAAGGGTCATCTATCTGTTGAATACTAGACAAGGAGTCTGAGAGAAATTCACCGAAAAAGTTTCGGACACCGGAAAAGTTTCGGACAGCGGAAAAGTTTCGCAGAGAGAACACCGGAACAGTTTCAGTGAAATTGAAAAGTTGTTTCAGGGGATACCATTAAGTCAAATTGGTTTTGGCACATGCCTGATAATTCTTGGAGGGTGCCAGAATCATTCTGGAAACTTCTGGGAATTTTTCGAAAGAAAAACCGGAAATGTTCCGGAGCTGCCGGAACCGCTTCAGATGCTTTTCGCAGATGAAAATCACTAATCCGGAATTGTTCCGGATCGCATTGAAAATTATTTTAGTGGGGTACTGGAAATGATCTAAGCCCACATAAACATTTTCAGCTCGACCGGACGCTGAAAATTGTCATCGTGAATAGTGAAAGCGCTTTTTGGGAGAAAATATCTCGTGAATAGTGGAAACACTATTATGAATAGTGGGAAACACCATTGGGAGAAAATATCTCATGACTAGTGAAAACACTATTACGAAATAGTGGAAACACACTATTGTGAATAGTGGGAAACACTATTTATGAATAGTGGAATCACTATTATGAATAATGAAAATATCTGAGGGTATTTTGGTATTTTTTGTTGGAAATATGCCCTAGAGGCAATAATAAAATGGTTATTACTGTATTTCGTTGTTCATGATAATTGTCTATTGTTCATGCTATAATTGTGTTAACCGGAAACCGTAATACATGTGTGAATACATAGACCACAACATGTCCCTAGTGAGCCTCTAGTTGACTAGCTTGTTGATCAATAGATTGTCACGGTTTCATGACCATGGACATCGGATGTCGTTGATAACGGGATCACATCATTAGGAGAATGATGTGATGTACAAGACCCAATCCTAAGCATAGCACTAGATCATGTAGTTCGTTTGATAAAGCTTTTCAATGTCAAGTATCGTTTCCTTAGACCATGAGATTGTGCAACTCCCGGATACCGTAGGAATGCTTTGGGTGTGCTAAACGTCACAACGTAACTGGGTGGCTATAAAGGTGCACTACGGGTATCTCCAAAAGTGTTTGTTGGGTTGGCACGAATCGAGACTGGGATTTGTCACTCCGTGTGACGGAGAGGTATCTCTGGGCCCACTCGGTAAGACATCATCATAATGAGCTCAATGTGACCAAGGAGTTAGTCACGGGATGATGTATTACGGAATGAGTAAAGAGACTTGCCGGTAACGAGATTGAACAAGGTATAGAGATACCGACGATCGAATCTCGGGCAAGTATCATACCGATAGACAAAGGGAATTGTATACGGGATTGATTGAATCCCCGACATCGTGGTTCATCCGATGAGATCATCGTGGAGCATGTGGGAGCCAACATGGGTATCCAGATCCCGCTATTGGTTATTGACCGGAGAGGTGTCTCGGTCATGTCTACATGTCTCCCGAACCCGTAGGGTCTACACACTTAAGGTTCGATGACGCTAGGGTTATAGGGAAATGGTATACGTGATTACCGAAAGTTGTTCGGAGTCCCGTATGAGATCCTGGAGGTCACGAGGAGCTCCGGAATGGTCCGGAGGTAAAGATTGATATATAGGAAGTCCAGTTTTGGTCACCGGAAAGTTTTGGGCTCATCGGTAGTGTACCCGGAGTGCCGGGAGGGTGCCGGAGGACCCCCGGGAGGGGTGTGACGACCATAGGACTTCGTGGGCCCTTAGAGGAAGTGTGCCAGCCCTTTTTGGGCTGGCCAAGACCTTCTAGAAAGGCTCATGCGGCTGGAGATAAGAGATAGGGCTGAAAAGGATTCAAAAGGAAGAGATCCACCTCCCTTGTGGGAGGTGGACTCCTCCCTAGGGTCGGCCGAACCTCTCCTATTTTGAGGAGGGGCCAAGGCAGCCCTCCCTCTCCCTCCTCCTATATATGCAAGGGTTTGGGCTGTTTTGAGACACGACTTCTTTCTCTCTCAGTGCAGCCCTACCCTTCCTCTTGCCCGTTCTCCGTAGCGCTTGGCGAAGCCCTGCCGGAGTTCACGTAGCTCCACCGTCACCACGCCGTCATGTTTCCGAAGCTCACCCTCAACCTCTCCCTCCTCCTTGCTGTATCAAGGTGCGGGAGACGTCACCGGGCTGTACGTGTGTTGAACGCGGAGGCGCCATTGTTCGGCGCTGAGATCGGAATCCACCGCGATCTGAATCGCTGCGAGTACGACTCCACCAACCGTGTTCTTGTAACGCTTCCGCTTAGCGATCTTCAAAGGTATGAAGATGCAATCTCTCCCCACGCGTTGCTGGTTTCTCCTAGATAGATCTTGGTGACACGTAGGAAATTTTTTGATTTACTACTACGTCTCCCAACATTTTTACCATAGTCTCTCACCCTATAAATAGGGGTGAGGAGGCATCCCAAAAACTCACTCAAACTCTCTCACACAAGCCATGCATGATCTGGCATTCTCTCTCCCTCCCAGCGAAATAGTTTCGTAGAGCCGAAAGGCTGTCTAGGTTCCGGCAGGAACTAGTTCTGGACGGCGAAGCCCTGCCAGATAGATGACACCGTATGTGTGCAACTCTGTAGAGAGATCGTAGTTTCGGTCTTAGTTCGAGAGTGCCTCCCGAAGGGCTTTCCGTGTGACCGTCCGAGTTTCGAAGGTCCTCCCGAAGGGCTGTCCGAGTGACAGTCCAAGTTTTGGAGGTCCTCCCGAAGGGCTGTCCGCGACACCGTCCGGGGGACTGTCTGACCGCCTCCCGGAGGGCTGTCCGAGGGGCAGATGAGGGTATACATCCTCGCGGTTGGGAGGTTGTAAATCCTAGCTGCGGGGATCTGCACCACTGATCGTCATCGACTCTACTTCCGCTGCGCTACGAGTCGGTAACGAAAAAGATCAAACCTTATATGTAGTGTCCATAGTGGTCATGGGCTGGTGCGTAGGTCAGGAAATTTTTGTTTTCTGCTGCGTTACCCAATAGTCGGCTCGTCGCAAGGCTTTCATCATCATCATGAAGTACTCGTCAATGGCCTTGGATCTTTGTATGGTGTTCTCTAATTGCTGTTGAAGATGGTTCGTGTAGGTGGAAGGCACAAACTCTTGCCCCATCACTCTCTTCGTCTTGGACCAACTCATGTCGAAGCTCTTCGAAGATGTGTGAAGCCACCATGTCGACGCGTCATCGTGGAAGTTTTGTGTGGCGCACTTCACTTGATCTTCGGAAGGGACTTTAAGTAGCTTGAGGTAGTGGTCCACCTTGCGCTCCTAATCGAGATACTCCTCGGGGTCTTGACTCCCATAAAATGGAATTTCATGGTCGAAGTCGAGGTCGTAGTAGCTCATGGAGGTCGCAGATTTGATCTTGGGGAGCTTCTCTTGAAGTGCTCGTTGGCGAAGATGACTCATGGCCAAAGGCGAAGATGCCTTGGAGTCGCTTGGCAAAGATGCCAAGGTAGGTGGTGAAGTCATTGAGCGGTGGTTGGTGTCGAGCTCGTGACCTTTAGACTTGTGCTTTGTTGGATGTCGTGATGTTGGCGTCGTTATTTCTTCATGTCGTTGATGGTGTCGATGCCGGTGTGATCTTGCCGGAGATGGTTGCTCTGGAGCACGTGCACTTGAGCGTCTTCTCAAAGATGATGAAGACCTCTTGCAGTTCTTGATGAGGACCTTGAGCTCCTCCATTTGAGCGTGCATCTTGGCGTCGATGATGTTCTTCATGGCATTGAACTCGTCGTTGTTGTTGTAGACCGAAGTAGATGTGCTTTGCCTAGCCATCACAAGACTCGAGCAAAGGTGAGTGGGAAATGAGATAAACAATACCAAGATACCGTTCCCAAAGTTGAGGATGTATCCCGTTTCACTCAATGTGACTTGCAAGAATAGTGGAATTGGTACCGGACTTGTTCACTCACACCTACAACATAAAAGATTATCGAGTCGCTCAGTTAGGACAAGTGGCAAAAAAATCAAGCAAAATGAAGTCCAAGATATTGTAAATGTTGAAATAAATCCAATGGACTCAAAATGCAAAGCAAGAGATCACAAATATAGGGAGGGCAATAAAGAAACACACGCGGTGGGATAATGGGGCTTGTGCAACTACAACGATGAGCAAAGTTCGTGTTGCACAAACACAAGGAGAGACGCTAGCTTATTGCACGTTTGGGCACGATTCACCACTTGGCACCAATCCTATTTATGCAAGCAAAACGTTTTCAATTCCAAGTATCCTCATGCACAAATATCTCTTTTCTTGCTCAACTCTTTGCTTATAAGCTTATGATCTTTCTTTCTTGCTTAGAAGTTTTTTTTTGGTTTTTACTCTTCCTTTCCACTATTCTTATTGAGCCTCAACCAACTATATGAGATAAATATCGCAAGATATTCACGGGAGCAAGAAATTGCACTATATGATATTTCTGATGATGCAACAATATGATATCGTATCACTAAGGTGCACAAGTTTTCGCGAAGCCCGGCAATACTTGGATAGCTAGTCTCAATAGGTATGAAGGTAATCACAAAGATGGTGGGGCTAACAAGATGCAATGGCAAGGAAGGTAAATTGTATGATGGAATGTATACCTTTGTCAGACTTAACCTTTCACGAAGTCAGGGTGAACCGGCCTCGCTTCCAGTTGAAGATGGTCTCAAAGGATGGATGGTCGTCGTCGATGTCGAACGTCGGAGGTCGATGTAGTTGATGGTGAGATACAAGTCACCGGTGGTGGATGAAGATGTAACCATCCCTAAGTAGCCGAAACACCTGAGGAGACTCAAATCACAACTCAAGCAACCACAAATGCAAAGGTAAACCAAATGGGTTAGGTTGCGGAAGACTAAGGTGGTAATGCGGATGATATGATGGAGGGCCTAGGCAAACTTGCCAAAAATTGAAAAATATGATGGATTCAAATGGTGGTGAGACTAAGATGCGCAGCTCTGGCACGTCGATAGCTTTCAAACGAGCCAAAGAACACTCAAATCGGAGTTCGGGAGTGGAAGTTATGGTGAAAACGGTGAATCAGAAATGCTGGACCTAGGAATTAGCGGTTGTACCACTTGGTAGAGCGGTTGTACCGCTCCTGGGGCGTCCTGGGGACAATTTTGGGGTTATTAACAGTTGTACTGCTTGCGATGGGCGGTTGTACCGCTCTTGGGATGGTTGTACCGCTTTTTTGGGGAAAATTCCCAGATCTGAGCACGGGGTAGACTTGGGGCGGACCAAAATCAAAATTTTGGACCAAATTGAAGGGGAAAAGAAAAATTAGGTGATGGGGACGCAAAGGGGGGTGGATATACTTGCTAAACACTAGATCCAAGGATCAAAATCAACAAAAACTCACAAGAACAACGAATCACAAGAAAAATTTTGGGGCTATTTCTGGTGGGGATTTTCGAATTGGGACGAAATCAAACAAACTCAAGCTAGAAAACGAAGGCGGGGACTCCAAATTCGCGAGAAACGTGGCTCACGATACCAATATGATACGGGGCAAGCCCATGTGTGTCGATCTTTCACGAATTGGAGGGGGATTCCGCGAAGAACACGAAGAACACGAAGGGGAAATCACAAGAGGAAACACTCCAGAACACGTCCAATCACACATCCATTAGACTCACCACACACAAGATCCACGAAGGTACATGAATAACAAAGGGAAATAGGATACATTGTAGAGTTCATCCCAAATCCTGTGGGGAGATGGGGCCTTGGTATCCCGGAGGATCTTCCCTCGAAAGGGGCCTTGATATCACGGAGTATCTTCCCTCGTAAGGGGCCTTGACATCCACTAGGGATCTTCTCCTATAGAGGCATCTCCATGGGAGAGGTAGTGGAAGGATCTAGGCTCAACTATCTAAGAGCAAACCAAAGCTAACCGTAGAATGGAGGTGGGAGAGGAGTATATATAGTCTTGGCCACGAAGGGGTAAGTGGAGAGGGGGATACATGGGCCAAAGCCCAAGCTGCGCACAGGCAGACCGGTTGTACCATTATTAAGCCATCAACCGGTACAACTGGGGTAGTACCGGGCTTGAACCGCTCCTCAACAGAATCTCGGCCAGAGGTGGTCCGATGGTGGGCCGGTTGTACCACCCACCGGTTGTTGGCCGATTGCTGGCCGTTTGTACCGGCAGCTCCTCTTCTTCCTTCTTCTCTTCCAGGCTTCCCTCACAGATGGTGTAGTTGTACGTAGGTGCTGGCACTTGTCCTCATCATCCATGAAGCTCCAGCAACATCTATGCATGCACACGGGAGGAGTGTCAAGTAATATACCATCCTCGAAGGGGTCAAGTGAACACATGTAAAGGAGATGATTCACCTTTATGTATGTGACGTAGTCGTGGCACGTGTCACTTGCCAAACGGACTCTTGTCATGGTGATGTCCGTAGGATGCTCCGCATGAGTTCCTCTATAAGACACATGACCAAGTTAAAATGCAGGGTAATATTACACTTACCTTGATTATTAAACATCAATGGATCACCTAGGTCTTTGTCCTAATTCGTAGTGAAGTTAAACTCCGCAATGACTAGGCATATATTGGTGCCTCCCAATCTAGGTTTTGTGTGGCAACATTTACACAAATTGAATCCGTAAATGTATAGAAATTATAAGCTCGAGGATTTTCTGGGTAAAAATACACTGATATGATGGCATCTATTTTCTTGTCAAAAGTACCGTCATCATTGGCAACCATTTTGTTGTCAAAAGTAGCATCATGGGAAACCTAAAGGCAAGGATTTAACTGAGATATTAGATTGAATCCCTTTTTTTGTAGTTGATAGTTCTAGTCATTCTTTGGTATAAAGTAATACATATACATATTGAGTTTATAGTTTTTTGTCTCATGAAATTGACCATCGCTCACCAGTCTCACAAAATTCAAATAGGAACAGAAAACCTTCGATAGGATATCTTGTCGTATTTAAATGCAATAAGAACCTCGGTATATCTGCATCATGCACCTGCAATATCGCAACTAAAAATTAGCACACACATACACACGGATGGCCATCATCTTTGACCAAGGTGATTTTTTTCTAAGGAGAACAACGACACAGGCTTCACCTTCATTTTGAGTATTAACAGTAGGAAATTGAATAAAGTACTTGTATAAGGCACTCAGAAGAATCTCAAGTAAATGTATCATGAGCAAGGCTAAAATAATGAACAATTTTACAATACAAAATGAATAAGGGATCAACGCATTTTTTTATTTTTAGATCCAGTCTCATGCATAGATAGAAATTAAAAATTGATAGCAACACCTAAGAGGATAAGTTCTAACTATTGCATTACTTAGAACATTTAAATAATGAAAATATAGGAGGTAAATTAGAAGTTGAAAGCGAGATCACACCCCAAAATAGATGATGGTGGAATCAACAAAATACAAAATGTGAAACATCATTATCATGTCAGTTTAACCACATAATGTTCTTCTTTTGTCCACCAATTAACCAATGCTAGCGACATTTTTGTCTAATCAATAAAAATAATAAGAACATGTATCACCAAACAAACACTATAATATGTAGAGATGCATGCTAATGGTAATAAAGACCAGCAGCCTCGGTTCTGAGGTCCCCCTCCGGTTCCACCAGCAAAGGGCACGGGCCAGGCTGGGGAACTCATGTAAAAGTGAGGAGGAAATTAAGGTAAGGAACGCCATGGCGCCCAGGCATGTACTCGCCTTCCCATCCACAGTCCTCGTCTTCTCGCCGTCAATTGCATACGGGCATGGTGAAACCTGGCTATGTAGTCAAATGACTACACAGGAAATCGGTAAGACCTGAGGTATATCTACTACACCACTACTGAACAAACAATTGCTAGAAATTTCCCTTATAAACAATATCTCAAAATTGACTACCACTCCCACCCGTAATCTCTACTCTAACTGGGGAGTCCATACGACGATTCGTCGGTACTCATTCATTAATGCAAACATAATTTGAAAACAAAGCACCAAATCAATTTAAAAATCAAACCATCAATACAATTAATTAGACAGAAAATTAATTAAACATATAAATAATTAATTCCATCCAAATAGGGATGTTTTACGTCAAATCAATTATGAAATTGAACCATTAATGTAATTCATTAATTAGTCCAAGAAATAACTAGAGATGCTAATAATTAACAATAGGAAGTTTTTTCAATCGTATGTCTATTCCTAGAGGGGACAGTACATAGGTCGGTCGTTCATTCGTCACACCACTCACCGATTTTTATTCCACCTCACACCGATTTTTTTAACAAAGGAACAACCCTCATTGATCTTTTCCTAGTGAAGTCCACCATTAAGTTGGTGTTTTTCCTTCTGAGATGGTTTTCGCTTCGTTCCGACTTATTTTCATCAATCCTTCCCGATTAATCATTTACAAAAAGTACTTCTTGATTCATCTCTACTAAAAAGGAGCACGTACGTCGTTTCATCAGTACTCAATCATTAATGAGACCACAATTTGGAAATGAGGCACCAAATCAATTTGGAAATCAAGTCATTAATACAGTTAATTAGAAATTAATTAAGTCAATCTAAGTAGGGATTTTTTGCGCCAAATCAGATATGATATTGACTCGTTAATGCAATTCATTAATTTATCAAATGATTAATTAGGGATGCAAATAATTAATAGTAAGAAGTTTTTTCAATCCTATCTCTACTCCTAAAGGGGCGGTAAACAGGTCCGTTCATTCATCACACCTCTCATCAATTTTTATTTCTGCTTACGCCAATGTTTTTCAACAAAGGAACAAACCCACAATGTGTTTCTCTTCTCAGATTGTTTCGGCTCCGTTTTGATTTGTTTCCATCAATCCTTCTCGATCCATCATCTAAAAAAATACTTCCCGATCCATTGCTTATTCTGCGTTTTTTACCCTACGCCCATCCAATTTGGATCTACATGAGGGGTTTCTCCCGTCCCTTCTGCAAGCCATGGAAGAGAGAAAGAGGGAGAGCAAAGGAGAGCACGGTGGTCTTTGGGCCATCACACGGGAAAAGGAAAGGCAGTGGCATGATGACTCGTCGCACCACCGCTACTGCTTGCGTGCTCGTTTCCCTCCCTTCACCCCTACCTCAAACTGAATATCCAGCTATCGTGACACCACAGATGGCCAAGTATGGGTATACGCCATCATATATGACACCACCACGCGCCCGCTCCCTACACCGTCTTTTACATGGTCATTGCCAGTCGGCGGTGGGGCTGATCGCCTAACCCACAACGATGTCGCTACGGCCTTCGGCGCCTCTAGGGAGGTCGAGCGGGTCACCACACAGTTGTGCACGCGTTATTGTCCATTTCCGTGGTGGCCACGCTCCATTTAGTTGTAGAGAAGAAGAACATGAGAGGATTGAACTCGTGTATCTATCAATCGAGTATGTGTAGATATATAGAGAGAACATATAAAGACAGGTGCATCCACTACCCCAACTACGTGAGAAGCTAACTACACTGATGAAGTACATGCAATCACAGAACGTTTTGGACTAGGAGTGTTAGTTGTAGAGGTAGCAATGATCACATGGGTGCAACCGGTCTTCTAGGTATATTACAACAGGGGCTACTCTGGATGTCTTTGCTTCTCCCGGTAGCCGTTGTCATTGCCACGAGGAACATGTCCGTAAACTGGAGTCTCAGCCGTTGGCGCCTGGCTTGACTGCTAATAATAAACTTGAGTTGAGTAGATTGTGTGATTTTGCTGCTTCTGCAGGAGATTATTGCAGATGTTGGCGATAGGTTGTTGGCTTGTGGAACTGCTGTGTTGACACCACTGCCTCATGTTGCTGTCTGGTGCCGCTTTCCTGTAACAGCATTGGTGGGTCCCGTGCCCGTCATGACCCCAAGTGTGGTGGTGGTGATCTTGCCAGGGAGCACATGGAGCATGCCTCTAGCAAGTGAGTGCTGATCAAAATAACCCCTGAGCATATTTACGCTGAGTTTTGTGATCGATATTCTGCCATGCAACAATATTCATCGCACTTTGACTAAACAACTAAATGTTTATGTTCCAGACATCTTTTTTTCATAGTTGAATCCTCTTTTGTTAATTACTTAATTTCAATCACAAGCGACAAGTGCCAAACTATTTTCTTTTAAATTTCAGAGAACATGTTGTTCAAGTCATGTGGAACATAATGAGCTCATAAAAATAGATCTCCAGTTCACACGATGATGTTCTCCATCAACTTTGCTTCACCTCATATGGAGACCCAACACGTGACCTCTGTTTGAAAGCTTAAAACATAGTGGCTCTCCTTTATCCTATTATCATCCTAATGCATGCATGTTGTCAAGCACCTCACACGATATGGTGAGATTACTGAGTCCTTATCCCATCTTTCTTGCGTGGAGTTGTCAATTATTCCAGCAAGGTTAGGATCATTCCGTGTCTTCATTACATTTTGCTACGAAATTTTCCCTAAAAAAGTTGGCAACAAAATCAAAGGAATGTTTCTTAATCTGATTAAAATGGGGCTTTTATGTTGGCATGAAATTGTGCCTGAAGGTTGCCATGTTGTGGGTCTTTGCCAAACTCTTATACACGTATGTAGTGTATTTGCGTGATCAAAAAATATGACGATTTCCCCCACAAACGAATAAAAATAAATAGGTATTTATTGTGCATAATATAACCAAATCAAATTATTTATTTTTTCCAAAATACTTCATTGGTTTTTCTACCACACCAGTATATTGGTGAACTACGAAAGAACCACTATGATTTAGGGTTAGCTGAGCTTGCTTACATATATCTCGGTAGTAATCAACATATTCAAGGCATTACCTGGTGACCGGTGCTCGCCAGAGTGATAAGAATTACCTGGTGGCTGGTGGTGGCTAGAGAAGATACGCCGCCCGAAGCTGCACCTTCTCTCCTTCGTTGGCTTCCTGGACGAAGAAGAATGGAGCGTAGTAGGGACGCTCTGATGTGGAGATTGGCAAGAGGGAGGAGCAATGGACGATAGGTGGCAGTAAGCGGCTGGGGGTCAGGGGTCGTGGCTATGGGGGTTGGGGTCATGGCGACGATTAGCGGGGGGGGGGGGAGATGACCTCATAGCTCCTGAAAGAACAACTCATACGTCATCATGAAGGTAGCAAGGTTAGCAAGAGAGAGAGAGAGAGGTAAACCGAGCGGGAAGGGGAGGGTCCGACAAGAAAAGAAAGGGTGCGTTGTGGGGTGGCTTTTGTGTGCTGGGACCGCGTGTTGAACATAACATGGCGAATAGTCTGGAAAGTAATTTCTCCCACATATATGGTCTGAATTTGAGGGAGGAGGAGATAGTCCATGCGGTTGAATTTTAGTGAGCCCGCTAGATTGTTTGATGTCGGATGTATGAGGAGAAATATGTTTCAACCTTAAAGACGACTTCAACCATTTATTTGATTTATTTATATACATTATAGCCCGTAGTAACGCACGGGCATTCTACTTGTCAGATTTGGTGTACAATTATTTGGCCATATATTAGTAGTAAAACTTAGGAAAGGAAGTCCTAATTAACTTTCCTGATGGCCTGATCGTATCGTACTCATGTACTGGATCGGCAATCACCAAATCCCCTACAGTCACTACCTTCGCCTTTCCATGCATCTTCCTGCCGGTGAAGACTCTCCGTGAGCCGGGGCCACCTCCGGCTAGCCACGAGCGCTGAATTAACCGGCCCTCAAGCGATCGATCCTCTCGATCGACACGCGATCCGCATGACACCTTTGAGCGACTGCCGTTGAATCCTCTCGATCGACTTCTACTGGATACCCTAAGGTACGACGCGCATAGTCTGGATCCATTGGTGTCTCACGTGTATCCGTCCGGCCGCAGGCCGCCCATGTTGCCCGCATTGAATCCGCGCCGGTCACAGCGAATGCCACCTGCATCCCCTCTCTGTTTGGCCCACACCTTCTTTCCAGAGCATTTTTTAGGACTAGCAAATATGCCTGTGCATTGCAACTGGAAAATAACAATCACACCTCTAATGGCTCAAGGCCTCCAAGTCCAGCTCATATTTCCACAAGAGGCAGCTTGGTTCCGAACCATGGTGTAATACATGTATACTATTCGCATCGGTTGATGTCTCTTTTCTGTATGCAAAAACCAAAATCTAACTGAATTAGTCTTTACTTTAATAGCAAACATGTTGTACGTGCACGAGTGCATAAATATCTAGTAAAAACGGACGTGCATTGCAGTAATTAGTGGGGTAATAAATCTCTCTCTCCCTTCGATCATCTTCTGGGTCCTCCATGTAACCATGATGATGCTCTCGATCTCCTGGAGCTAGTGCGTAGTATTAGGGTCTGATGTAGGTAGAGAACTGATAGAGATAGAGATTATATATTCCTCCTACTTCACTTCATACCAAATACCTACATGTAGAAATTAGGTCAAAAAAACATCTATTTTCTTTTGAAGAAGCATAATAAATGATGTGGCGCATCAATGTTGTAGTAAGAGCTGTGCAACTGAGGTTTTTTTCGCGTTTGCTTAATCTAGACATACCAGTTGTGCTGGATATATATCTTTTGATATGTTGAATGAGTATATGTAGTTGTTGTTGGAAATATGCCCTAGAGGCAATAATAAATTAGTTATTATCATATTTCCTTGTTCATGATAATCGTTTATTATCCATGCTAAAATTGTATTGATCGGAGACTTAAATGCATGTGTGGATACATAGACAAAACCATGTCCCTAGTATGCCTCTAATGGACTAGCTCGTTGATCAAAGAGTGGTTAAGGTTTCCTAGCCATGGACATGAGATGTCATTTGATAACGGGATCACATCATTAGGAGAATGATGTGATGGATAAGACTCAAACTACAAACATAGCATATGATCGTGTCAGTTTATTGCTACTGTTTTCTGCATGTCAAGTATATGTTCCTATGACCATGAGATCATGCAACTGACGGATATCGGAGGGGTGCCTTGTGTGTATCAAACGTCGCAACGTAAATGGGTGACTATAAAGGTGCTCTACAGGTATCTCCGATGGTGTCTGTTGAGTTGGCATGGATCGAGACTGGGATTTGTTACTCCGTGTAACGGAGAGGTATCTCGGGGCCCACTCGGTAATGCAACATCACAATAAGCCTTGCAAGCAATGTGACTAATTGTTAGTTGCGGGATCTTGTATTACGGAACGAGTAAAGAGACTTGCCGGTAACGAGGTTGAACTAGGTATGGAGATACCGACGATCGAATCTCGGGCAAGTAACATACCGAAGAACAAAGGGAACGATATACGGGATTAACTGAATCCTTGACATAGAGGTTCGACCGATAAAGATCTTCGTAGAATATGTAGGAACCAATGTGGACGTCCAGGGTCCCGTCATTGGTTATTGACCGTAGAGGTGTCTCGGTCATGTCTACATAGTTCTCGAACCCGCAGGGTCTGCACACTTAAGGTTCGGTGACGTTTCGGTAGTGTAGAGTTATGTATGGTGGTGACCGAAGGTTGTTCGGAGTCCCGGATGAGATCCCGGACGTCACGAGGAGCTCTGGAATGGTCCGGAGGTAAAGATTCATATATAGGAAGTCCCAGTTTGGTTTCCGGAAAAGTTTCGGGCTCATCGGTAGTGTACCGGGAGTGCCGGTAGTGTACCGGAGGACCTCCGGGAGGGGTATTTCGACCCCAAGAGGTCCATGGGCTGTGGTATAATAATAACCAGTCCTTAGTGGGCTGGGAAAACAGCCACAAAGGCCCATGGCGCAGGAGAGAAAGTCCTAAAGCAAAAAGTGGAAAATCAGCCAATAGGAGGCAATCCTACTCCAACTAGGATTGGAGGTGAAGTAGGATTGCTCCCACCTCCTATTTCGGCCGACCCAAAGGCCTTGGCTGCCTCTCCTCTCCTCTCCTCCTATATATACTAGTGTATTCGGTGGTTTTTGGACAGAATTTCCGGCCACGTGCTACCCGTTTCACCGGTGCACAGTTTCTCCTCTAGATCGGTTTTCCGCAGCGCTTAGGCGAAGCCCTGCCGGAATCACTCCACCACCATCACCGGAGCGCCGTCACGCTGCCGGTGAACTCTCTCTCCTCTCCACCTCCTCTTGCTGGATCGAGACGGTGGAGATCGTCATCAAGCTGCACGTGTGCTGAACGCGGAGGTGCCGTCCGTTCGGCGCTAGATCGGAAGGACCGTGATCGAGATCGCGAGACAGTTCGTGATGAGATCGCGGAACGGATCGTGATGAGTTCGCGGGACAGATCGTGATCAAGATCGTGAGACGGATCGTGATGAGATCGCGGGACGGATCGTGATGAGTTCACGGGACGGATCGTGATTGGATCGCGGGACGGATCGTGATGAGATCGCGGGACGCTCGGCGATTTGGATCGCGAAGATGTTCGACTACAGCAACCGCGTTTCTTAACGCTTCCCGCTTAGCGATCTACAAGGGTATGTAGATCCACTCTCCCTCTCATAGATGCTCATCACCATGGATAGGTTTGCGTGTGCGTAGGAAAATTTTTGTTTCCCATGCGACGTTCCCCAACGGTGGCATCATGAGCTAGGTTGATGATTCGATGAGATCTCGAGTAGAACACAAAAGGTTTGTGGGCGTTGATGCTTAGATTGCTTCCTCCCTTGGTCGTATTTTGGTTCAGCGGGATTGTGAGATGAAGCGGCCCGGACCAACATTACTCGTACGCTTACGAGAGACCGGTTCCCTCGACGCAACTTGTTGCCTAGATGGCTTGCGGGTGACAGTTTCTCTCACTTTAGTTGGATCGGATTCGACAAAGGCGGTCCTTGAGAAGGTTGAAAAGCAAACTAGTGTATCACCGTTGTGGTTTATGCGTAGGTGAGAATCGTTCTTGCTAGATACCCATAGCAGCCACGTAAAATATGCAACAACAATTAGAGGACGTCTAACTTGTTTTTGTAGGGTATGTTGTGATGTGATATGGCCAATTACATGATGAGATATATGTGATGTATGAGATGATCATGTGATGTATAGATTATCACGACTTGCATGTCGATGAGTACGGCAACCGGCAGGAGCCATAGGGTTGTCTTTAATTGTTGTATGACCTGCGTGTCAATCATTAAGCGCTATGTAATGCTTTACTTTATCGCTACGGTAGCAATAGTAGTAGAAGCATGCAGGGCGTGACAACCCCAATGGCAACACATTGATGGAGATCAAGATGATGGAGATCATGGTGTTGTGCCGGTGACGATGGAGATCATGCCGGTGTTTCGAAGATGGAGATCTTAAACACAAGTTCATGGCCATATCATGTCACTTATGAATTGCATGAGATGTTAATCCTTTTATGCACCTTGTTTTGCTTAGTACGGCGGTAGCATTATAAGTTGATCCCTCACTTGAATTTCAAGATGAACTGTGTTCTCCCCGAGTGTGCACCGTTGCGAAAGTTCGTCGTGTTGAGACACCACGTGATGATCGGGTGTGATAGACTCTACGTTCACATACAACGGGTGCAAGCCAGATTTGCACGCGCAGAACACTCGGGTTAAACTTGACGAGCCTAGCATGTACAGACATGGCCTCGGAACACGAGAGACCGAAAGGTCGAACATGAGTCATATAGTAGATATGATCAACATAATGATGTTCACCATTGCAGCCACCTCAACTCACGTGATGATCGGACTTGAGTTGGTGAATTTGGATCATGTATCACTCGAATGATCGGAGGGATGTCAATTTGAGTGGGAGTTCTTAAGTAATATGATTAATTGAACTCATAATCATGAACATAGTCAAAGTGTCTTTGCAAATTATGTTGTAGATTACTAGCTCGCGCTGTAGCTCCCTTGTATTTTTATATGTTCCTAGAGAAATAGAATTGAAAGATGTTGGTAGCAAAATTGCGGACTGGGTCCGTGATCTGAGGATTGTCCTCATTGCTGCACAGAAGGCTTATGTCCTTAATGCACCGCTCGGTGCGCCACCCCCTCTAGCGTCGTCTATAGATGTTGTGAACATCTAACAGGCACGTTTCGATGACTACTTGATAGTTTAGTGTGTCATGCATTACGGCTTAGAATTGAGGCTCCAAAACGTTTTGAACGTCACGGAACATATGAGATGTTCTAGAGCAGAGATTGTGATCTCAGGCTCGTGCCTTTGTTGCGAGATATGAGATCTCCAACAAGATTCTTTGCTTGTAAGATGAAGGAGAATAGCTCAATCGTTGAGCATGTACTCAGATTGTCTGGGTACTACAATCGCTTGAATCAAGTGGGAGTTGATCTTCCAGATAAGATAGTGATTGATATAGTTCTCCAAGTCACTGTCACTAAAGCTACTAGAACTTAGTGATGAACTATAATACACCAGGGATAGAAGTATTGATCCCTGAGTTGTTCGCGATGTTTGACACCGCGAAGGTAGAAATCAAGAAGGAGCGTCAAGTGTTGATGGTTAATCAAACCACTAGTTTCGAAAAGGGCAAGAGCAAGGAGGGAAACTTCATGGATAGCAAGTCAGTTGCTGCTCCAGTGAAGCAACCCAAAGTTGAACTCAAACCCGAGACTAAGTGCTTCTATTATGAGGTGAGAGGTCGCTGAAGCGGAACAACCCTAGATACTTGGTAGATAAGAAGGCTGGCAACATCGACAGAAGTATATTTGATATACGAGTTATTGATGTGTACCTTGCTAGTACTCCTAGTAGCACCTGGGTATTGGATACCGGTTCGGTTGATAAATGTTAGTAACTCGAAATAAAAGCTACGGAATAAACGGAGAACTAGCTAAGGGTGAGGTGACGATGTGTGTTGGAAATGTTTCCAAGGTTGATGTGATCAACATCGCACGCTCTCTCTACCTTCAGGATTAGTGACGAACCTAAATAAATGTTATTTGGTGTTTTGCGTTGAGCATGAACATGATTAGATCATGTTTGTTGCAATACGGTTATTCATTTAAGTCAGAGAATAATAGTTGTTTTGGTTACATGAATAATACCTTCAATGGTCATGCACCCAGTGAGAATGGTTTGTTGAAATCTTGATCGTAGTAGTACACATGTCCATAACATTGATGTCAAAAGATACAAAGTTAATAATGATAGTACCACATACTTGTGGCACTGCCACTAAATGTCATATTGGTATAAAGCGCATGTAGAAACTCCATGCTGATGGATATTTGGACTCATCGATTTCGAATCGGTTGAGACATGCGAACCATGCCTCTTGGGCAAGATGACTAAAGGACCCCGTTGAATGGAGCGGGCAAGTGATTCATTGGAAATGATACATGTTGATGTATGCAATCTAGTGAGTCTTGTAGCGTGCAGTGGATATCGTTATTTTCTTACCTTCACTGATGATTTGAGTAGATATAGTGTATATTTACTTAATGAAACACAAGTCTGAATCGTTTGAAAGGTTCAAGCAAATTCAGAGTGAAGTTTAAAATTCATCGTGACAAGAAGATAAAAATGACCGCGATATGATCGTGGAGGTGAATATCTGAGTGACGAGTTTGGCATACAACTTAAGACAATGTGAAATTTGTTTCACAACTAAACGCCACCTGGAACACCATAGTGTGATGGTGTGTCTGAACATCATAGTTATGCTCTATTGGACATGGTGCGTGCTATGATGTCTCTTATCGTTTTACTACTATAATTTTGGAGTTATGCATTAGAGACAACTACATTCACTTTAAATAGGGCACCATCTAAATCCATTGAGATGACACCATGTGTTAATACTTGGGGCTGTGACACTTGTGTGGAAAATGTTTTCACCTAATGAGGTCGAACCCAAGGCGGACAAATGCATCTTCATAGAATACCCTAAGATCAGTTGGGTGAACCTTCAATCTCAGATCCTAGTGCAAAGTGTTTGTTGCTTAAACGGATCCTTTCTCAAGAAAATGTTTCTCTCGAAAGAATTGAGTGGGAGGAAGATAGAACTTGATGAGGTTGTTAAACCTTTGTTCAACCAGAGAGTAGCGCAGCGCAGAAAGATGATTCTGTGAAGCCTACGTTAGTTGAAGAGGAAGTTAATGATCATGATCATGAAACTTCAGGATCAAGTTACTATCGAACTTCGTAGGTCGACAAGGATGTGTACTGCTCCTAAGTGGTACGACAACTCTGTGTTGGAGGTCATGTTGTTGGACAACGATGAACCTACGAGCTATGGAGAAGCGATGATGGGCCCGGATTCCGACAAATGGTTGGAGGCCATGAAATCCGAGATAGGATCCATGTATTAAAACCAAGTGTAGACTTTGGTAGACTTGCTCGTTGGACAGCAGGTCGTTGAGTACAAATGGATCTTTAAAATGAAGACAGACATAGATGGTGAATGTCACTATTTGTAAAGCTCGACTTGTTGCAAAGATGTTTGTGACAAGTTCAAGGAGTTGACTACGATGAGACTTTCTCACTCGTAGCGATGCTAAAAGTCTGTTGGAATTATGTTAGCAGTTGCTATGTTTTCAATTATGAAATCTGGCAGATGGATGTCAAAACATCGTTTCCTTAATGGTTTACTTGAGGAAAGGTTGTATGTGATACAACCAGAAGGTTTTGTCAGGCCTAAGGATGCTAAAAGGTGTGCAAGCTTCGGTGATCCTTCCATGGACTGAAGCAAGCATCTCGGAGTTGGAATATACGCTTTGATGAGGTGATCAAAGTTTTGATGTTTATACAAAGTTTATGAGAAACCTGTATTTGCAATAAAGTGAGTGGGAGCACTATAGAATTTCTGATAAGTATATGTGGATGACATATTGTTGTTCAGAAATAATGTAGAGTTTCTGGAAAGCATAAAACAGTTATTTGGAAAGTGATTTTCAAAGGAAGACCTGGATAAAGCTACCTAATTGTTGAGCATCAAAATCTATAGAGATAGATCAAGATGCTTGATGAGACTTTCAATGAGTGCATACCTTCACAAGATTTTGAAAGAGTTCAAAATGGATCAGCCAGAGAAATAGTTCTCGTCTGATTTGTAAGGTGTGAAGTTGAGTGAGACTCAAAGCTCGACAACGACAGAAGAAAGAGAAAGGACGAACGTCGTCCCCTATGCCTTAGCCATAGGCTCTATATTATGCCATGCTGTGTACCGCACCTATGTGTGCCTTGCCATGAGTCTGTCAAGGGGTACAAGAGTGGTCCAGGAGTGGATCACTGGACAGCGGTCGGAATTATCCTTAGTAACCAGAGGACTAAGGAAATGTTTTCTTGATTATGGAGGTGATAAAGAGTTCGTCGTAAAGAGTTACGTCGATGCAAGCTTTAACACCTATCCGGATGACTAGTAGTAGCAATCTGGATACGTATAGTGAAGCAGCCATTTGGAAATAGTACCAAGTGGAGTGTGGTAGCAGTGTTTACGGTTTGACATAGAGATATGCAAAGTACACACGGATCTGAATATCGCAGACCCGTTGACTATAAGACCTCTCTCACATGCAAAGCATGATCGAGCCCCAGAACTCATTGGGTGTTAGATTCATAACAATGCGAATCACATGGTGATGTGAACTAGATTATTGACTATAGTGCAAGTGGGAGACTGTTGGAAATATGCCCTAGAGGCAATAATAAATTAGTTATTATCATATTTCCTTGTTCATGATAATCGTTTATTATCCATGCTATAATTGTATTGATTGGAGACTTAAATGCATGTGTGGATACATAGACAAAACCATGTCCCTAGTATGCCTCTAAAGGACTAGCTCATTGATCAAAGGGTGGTTAAGGTTTCCTAGCCATGGACATGAGATGTCATTTGATAACGAGATCACATCATTAGGAGAATGATGTGATGGATAAGACCCAAACTACAAACATAGCATATGATCGTGTCAGTTTATTGCTACTGTTTTCTACATGTCAAGTATATGTTCCTATGACCATGAGATCATGCAACTCACGGATATCAGAGGAGTGCCTTGTGTGTATCAAACGTCGCAACGTAAATGGGTGACTATAAAGGTGCTCTACAGGTATCTCCGATGGTGTTTGTTGAGTTGGCATGGATCGAGACTGGGATTTGTTACTCCGTGTAACGGAGAGGTATCTCGGGGCCCACTCGGTAATGCAACATCACAATAAGCCTTGCAAGCAATGTGACTAATTGTTAGTTGCGGGATCTTGTATTACGGAACGAGTAAAGAGACTTGCCGGTAACGAGGTTGAACTAGGTATGGAGATACCGACGATCGAATCTCGGGCAAGTAACATACCGAAGAACAAAGGGAACGATATACGGGATTAACTGAATCCTTGACATAGAGGTTCGACCGATAAAGATCTTCGTAGAATATGTAGGAACCAATGTGGACGTCCAGGTCCCGCCATTGGTTATTGACCGTAGAGGTGTCTCGGTCATGTCTACATAGTTCTCGAACCCGCAGGGTCTGCACACTTAAGGTTCGGTGACGTTTCGGTAGTGTAGAGTTATGTATGGTGGTGACCGAAGGTTGTTCGGAGTCCCGGATGAGATCCCGGACGTCACGAGGAGCTCCGGAATGGTCCGGAGGTAAAGATTCATATATAGGAAGTCCCAGTTTGGTTTCCGGAAAAGTTTCGGGCTCATCGGTAGTGTACCGGGAGTATCGGTATTGTACCGGGAGTGCCGGTAGTGTACCGGAGGACCTTCGGGAGGGGTATTTCGACCCCAAGAGGTCCATGGGCTGTGGGAGAATAATAAACAGTCCTTAGTGGGCTGGGAAAACAGCCATAAAGGCCCATGGCGCAGGAGAGAAAGTCCTAAAGCAAAAAGTGGAAAATCAGCCAATAGGAGGCAATCCTACTCCAACTAGGATTGGAGGTGAAGTAGGATTGCTCCCACCTCCTATTTTGGCCGACCCAAAGGCCTTGGCTGCCTCTCCTCTCCTCTCCTCCTATATATACTAGTGGATTGGGTGGTTTTTGGACAGAATTTCCGGCCACGTGCTACCCGTTTCACCGGTGCACAGTTTCTCCTCTAGATCGGTTTTCCGCAGCGCTTAGGCGAAGCCCTGCCGGAATCACTCCACCACCATCACCGGAGCGCCGTCACGCTACCGGTGAACTCTCTCTCCTCTCCACCTCCTCTTGCTGGATCGAGACGGTGGAGATCGTCATCAAGCTGCACGTGTGCTGAATGTGGAGGTGTCGTCCATTCGGCGCTAGATCGGAAGGACCGTGATCGAGATCGCGAGACAGTTCGTGATGAGATCGCGGAACGGATCGTGATGAGTTCGCGGGACAGATCGTGATCAAGATCGTGAGACGGATCGTGATGAGATCGCGGGACGGATCGTGATGAGTTCACGGGACGGATCGTGATTGGATCGCGGGACGGATCGTGATGAGATCGCGGGACGCTCAGCGATTTGGATCGCGAAGATGTTCGACTACACCAACCGCGTTTCTTAACGCTTCCCGCTTAGCGATCTACAAGGGTATGTAGATCCACTCTCCCTCTCGTAGATGCTCATCACCATGGATAGGTTTGCGTGTGCGTAGGAAATTTTTTGTTTCCCATGCGACGTTCCCCAACAGTTGTCTCATATTGTGAGTTTAATTAATCAAAAAATATATGTCCAATGTATGCATGCATCACCGTAAGACACATAGATTACTTTAAATAGAGAAGGCTTTGGTGCATATACCTGAAGTCCAGAAGCACCTTGCTTCCAGATGGAACTCACCAAAACTTACTCGTGAAAAAGGCCGAGATTCAAGATGCGCCGCCCCACGCCTCTTAACAACCTCGACCAACGCGTAGCTGCCGGTGTGGCGTCCTTTGATCACACAAAAGCAGGGTTGTCCATGTACAGGATTAGGAACTCTAACGGAACACAAAGGAGCGCCATCTATGGAGGTCCGCACACTCCTGGATGGCTTGTTGAACACCAAGGCGATTTCACATCCAGTTTGATTCTTAGCGAAGCTTGTATTCTTCTTTGGCTTTAAAAAAAGAAAAGAAACAACATCGCATCGCCCAGCGCTACCGACGATCTCCGCCGCCTTCCAGTAGGAAGGGCTGCTGGAGGCGTGCATCTTCTCTTCCTTCCTAGGCTTAGATCTTCTTAATTAATGCATGTGCCTCTTTGTTTGGCCAAGCCACATGGTCGACTTAATTAGCCGCTCCAACACATCTCACGAGCATGCTTGGCTTAATTAGCCATCCCCTTTCTTACTTGTCACATGGAGCTACACACCAACTGAGTATTTGATGTCTTAATTTCTTCATTTTATTAGGATATGTTGGGCCAACACCTCATCCCTCTGTTCGTTAATTCTTCACGCAGCTGGTTCGATTCTACAACAATTTGCACCCGTATATAAACCAATAAGATTTTAACCGAAAGAGCGAAGTGGTACTATTCTATTTGATAGTGGATCATGTTGGGAGGGCTGTTTTGGCTCTTGGGAGCATATGCTCCCTGATTAATAGTAAATTCAAAATAAATAGTAAATAAATTTATAAAAATCTGATTTTTTGTGTGGATATTCATCTTAATCTAACAAGCGTGCTTAACAATTTTCATGCAAAACGGGATACCGATACTTCGTCGGTGAAAAAGTCAAAATTAAGTGTAACATTTGACGTTTGATTTCATTTTCACACAGCTCAAAATTCTTTAAAAAATCACTAAAAAATTCCAGGTAGCATTTGGGTGTGAGGAAGAACACATCTAATTTGTTTTCAAATTTTTGGAGATTTACAAAAAATATTTTTGGTGGGCAGGAGCATATGCTCCCAACAGCCAAATTGGATTCCCCGATCATGTTTTCTAATAAAAGAGAAGCTTGGTTTTTTTTGAGACACAGAAGCTAGGTGAGTTGGTTGGTTGTGCTCTTTGCTACCTGCTGTGTATATTGTGAGTTTGAACCTAAAAGAAAGCAAAAAAAAAAAAATCGCTGCTCTTCATGGGCTTTGATCCACGAAATTTCTTTATGTGGACCAAGTAGCTGCTTTTAATGGGCTTGACCAATGAAATTTCCTTTATGTGGACTGCGGATTCAATAATAATATGGTCAAGTTTCAGATTTCATGCATAGGCAACGCCTAGAAGAGCTGGTACCTCCGTTGTGTCCTCACCCTGCCTACCATGGTTCGACTCTCCATAAGCACACTTTTTCTCTTTTTTATTTTTATTTACGAAACAGAAATATACTTCCTAAAAGGACGTACCAAACGAAACAGAAAATAAGGACGTACGAAAAGCTTGATTGGACGAAAAAAAGTGGTGAAATAATCCTCTTTTTAATATTAAAAAAAATATTAAGTAGAGAAGAGATAGGAAGCGATACTCGCTGAGGTTTGGTCCGTTGCGTTGGGCCTGAGCGGGGAAAACGGACCCGATGCAGCCCAATTAACCAGAGGGGTCAGAAAAAGCTACGGGAGCAGCTACCCTTGCGACATTTGGTGCATTTCGCGAGTAATGTACAGTTTAACGAAGATCCAATGGTGAACAATGCCCAGTTAATGAAATTCAACGGTCAGAAATGTCTAATTGCTGAGAGGGCAAGGATTAGGTACAGTTTTACTGTCCTAAAATGTTGATGCTAGTTTCGTGGAGAGCATGAGATCTGCTAGTGTTGGGGTTGTCGCTAGAAATCATTCGGGAGAGGTCCTAGTTTTATCATGGGATTATCTCCGATTGTGTTCTAGTGTGGATGAAGCGGAACTTCGTGCGTGCCTTGCCGGTTTATACATAGGTATTACTCTCCATACACCAATTATTTTGAAAACTGACTGCTCCTTTGCTGCATCTTTTCTAGCAAAAGATACTTTAGACAAGTCTTGCTCTTATGGATCTTAAAAATGAAGCAATTGGCGTCTCAAGATATATTGAGGATCTGAAGATTGTTAAGGTTGATAGGCTTGCAAATAAGGCGACGCATGAGATGGCTAAATTTAGTTTTGATAGCAAATCCGATGGTGTGCTTTGTAATACTGTACCACCATGCGTGGCTAGTTTTGTAATGAACGATTGTATGAATCTTGTAATCTAATTAATATATGGGTGTGGTTTTCAAAAAAATGAATGAATTAAGGGCTTTTGTATTATCTTGAAAGAAGAAAGAATATGATAACAAACTACAAAAACTAAGAATATCTTTCCTAAGAAAGAATTATGGAGTGGTTTAACCTTAAAACCCAACAAAAAACAACAGGAAATTCATATTATGCAACTATGCCTAACATGAAAAACATAAAGAGTTATTGTCAAACTCTTTCCTCCCATGCATGGAATAGAATATACTGAACTTGCAATAGATTACACAAAACTAGCACTCTTTTCGTATTGTTCAGGAAATGTAAAGTAGTGCAACATTTGTTATATTTTATTATTTAATTTATTAATTACACAAATAAATTATATTTTAAGAAAGAAGAAAGATGGAATATCTTTGTCATGTTATTTAATAGAAAAATAAACAACAAAAAAAACAAAAAAAATTATTTCTAAGGAAATTGAATTATGTGAATGGTTTACCCCACAAAGACACATTGATAATTTTTTAAACTATTCTACAACCATACCTAACATGAATAAAGCATAACGACTTATGTCAAAGTCTTCTTTTTATGCGGGTATTAGAAATATACCCCAAACTTGCACACAAATATACAAACCTTGCACTGTTCCATACTACGAAAATTATTTGGAAACTAGTGCAACTTTAATAATAGTAATTATACAAAAATGAATTCAATTTAAAGTTCCAAACAGCAAACCTTTGTCGCATGCACAAATATAAGGAAAAATCCAGCCGAAAGACCCACTAAACAACAACCCAGAAAGAGGAGCCAAACACAGCAACTAAAAATCAATATTTAGTTATTAGTAAACAAATAAATATACTTAGAATAAAAAATAAAAAATAAAAACATATGTTATTCTAAGGGAGGATGAATTAAGGGCATTGATATTACCCTAAAGAAGAAGGAAAATGAAAAGAATACAAAAACATATGTATTCCAACGTAAAATGCATTAAGGGCATCGATATTACCCTAAAAGAAGAAAGAAAATATGAAAGGCAAATAATAATAAAAAATCCCTAAGAAAGAAAGAATTAGAAAGTGGTTCAACCTTTAAAATCCAAAAATAAAATAAAAGGAAATACTTGTTATACAACTATGCCTAACATGAACAATCAAGAATAGCTATCGTAATACTCTTTTTTTGTTTTTAGGAATTATAATAAGGCTGAACACAAATTACACAGAACTTGCACTGTTATGTATCGTGCAAGAACAAATATAAACTAGTGCAAATATGATAATTATTATGATTTAAGTAGATAAAATTAAAATTGATTTCCATTTTAAGTTCCTAATATAGAATTAACAAATGTGACAAGAATGCAACACTAAACACACCGTCGCACACACAAATATATAAGAAAATCTAACGGACAAAAAACCAAATAAACATCAACGGATACATAATAAAACAAATATGAAAACAATATTGTCCTAAGGTGAAATGAATATACGGCATTGATGTTACCTAAAAGGGGAAATAAAATGAAGAAAAAACTTAAAAGCAAAGGATCAAAAAACATTTATACAAATTTCCTAGAATTTGCACTATTCCATAATCTGTAAAAACATGAATATACCAGTGTAGATTTCTCTTTTGTGTCATTATTTTAGCTAGACAAAAACAAAGTTATTCCAAGAAAGAATTAATTAAGGATATTCATATTGCCCTTGAAGAAGTAAGGAAATGAAAAAAATAATCTTAAAACATAATGAAAAAAATACTCGCACACAAAATGCATATACTTTGCACTAAATTACATATCACACCAAATGTTTCCTCTTCTATTTCTCTCACAAACATGGGCACTTGTGCAGGGGCACATGCGCGCGCGCGCACACACACACGCACGCACGCACACACACACACACACAAGAAAACACAAGCAGATGGTATGCTTCTTCATAACTAATCGATAATTGATTAGATGTATGTATGTTGACTGTGGACTGCTTCATATACACAACAAGGCCTTTTTATGTGGGCTTCCCTGGGCTATAGAAAAACAACTCAAACAAAACTGCCTTTTTTACATGGATTGATGTGGGCCTCCCTTCATTTATTTTTCTTCTTTAAGTGGAGGCTTTGCCTCATCTATTAATTAAGGAGATAATGGAGTTTAACAAGTGCCCCTCCAAACACCACATGAGGATTACTCACGCAATACAATTTTTCCTAGTTTCTTAGCACCTGCGGTGACCCATAGTTCCATGTCGGCAAAGATGATGTTTAACACGTTTGGCGGCGGGGCACACTTATGCCGAAAGACCGTGAGTTTCTCTCATTCCAAATTTTCAAGAGACAAATATGGTGAGGAAGGTCGTTTGTTGGGGTTTTGCATGCATGTTCTCTTGTCCCACCAATAATTAAAAGAGACCCCAAATGCCAAGTGGATGTATCCATGTGTATAAGGCCTAGCTTCCGATGACCAATCTCCAAAGTCTAAGGGTGTCGCAGGAATAGATGAGCTCCGATTTCTTGATCTCTTTTACAAAGAGGGCAAAGACCGCAATGTGTTCACCCGCCTTTCCAACCGATCGTTGGTCCAAATCCAATCTTGGAACGCCAACCAAGCAAAAGAATTGTCTTTTGGAGAGCCGAAACTTTCCAAACCATGAGGTCCATTGGAGGAGTGGGTCATGCCAAGGAACTGAGAGTTATAAGTAGTGTATGCCGAATAGACCACATCATCCGAGTGCTTCCAAACAATATCGTCCCCGGTTGGCCCTTCATGGTGAAACATCACTCGTTAACATACTATTGTTTTCAATGGTTTAGCTATGAACAAATCACTGTTTTGTGGACATACATCCAGACATCCAGTGTAATGTACAAATTCAACTTTTGACATCTGATAGTATCAAGACTGAAATAAAAACACAATGTAGACAAAGCACCTAGCTCTGTGTCAATTGGCCCATCAATGTTTATCATGGTCCGGTATATAATTGCCACTAGGACCAGGCCAAATCTGTATCAATGGTAGAAGCATGTGTCAACATGTTCTCTGAATCGCTTAAAAAACTTGTTCTCTCGGGGGGGGGGGGGGGAGCTCCCATACGCGTCCCCCAACAGGGCCGTTCCATGTAGGGAGGCGGCTTACTGTAGTGAGCCGATACAATAGTGGCTCGGGGACTGTAATGTTCTTTTTCATTCGTCTTTCTTTAACTCGAAAAATATTATTTTGTAAAGTGAATATTATTTTAGGAATTGTGTTAAAAACCACACATAGTTCTTGAAAATGCGAAAACCTTCTAAAAAATTGAAAATTTCTTGAAAATTCAAACATTATTTTGGAATAATGAAAAAACACATATTGTTTTTGAAAATGCGAAAATCAAAAAACACAAACTTTTTCTGATTGTTTTTTAAGTCACAATTGTTTAAAGCTGTCATTTTTTAAACGATTTTTTTTCAAAATACATCGAATGCAAATATGTGTTAAAAGGTGAACATTTTTTATAACAAGAATAATTCTGTAAAAGCTTGAACATTTTTTGTTCCAAACTTTGTTTTTTGAAAATTCCAAAAGAAATGAATTTTGCAAACAAAGAAACCCTAACAAAATTAAGCAGAATAAAATAACAGGAAAAAGGAAACACGCAAAATGAAAATATATTTCCGAAAACCTGTCAAGAACCTTCCAGCTTGTTCGCAAAACCAGGTCCAACACATAGGGCAGGCATATTTACCTGGTTCGCTCGCTCTCCTATATTCGTTTCTGCGGCAATTTGATGCAACAAGCGTTAAGTACGGATTAACATAAGAACATACATTCCTAGTTAAGGGGTACCTTTAACTAGGTCACTTCTCCATCTTCTTGATTTTTCAAATGGCGCAATGCATGTGCGGCACTTGTCGCAGCCCGAGAGTTTCCTTTTTTTTGTAGATTCATTTTTAAAACATCTTATCTGTTGAACTCTGCATCCGATCGAACTTGATAAAATTCGAGTATTTGTGCTCACTCTCAAAGTTCATGAATCAATAGCTAGCACGCATAGTACATGATGTAATATCAAAATAAATCGCATGCCTTATATGTTACATCGTAGATCCAGAATTTAAATATTACATACCTGCATAGCTCAAGGCTAGTATTGAGACAAAATAAAGTGGAAAAACAAATAAAATCTTTATGGACTCTATCAATTCCACAAGCAAAAGTTTAGTATGTATATATATCGTAACCCTACGTCACATCACTTACTCATCATATAAAATCCTGCAACATGGTAAGTTGACGCGTTGTTGGTTAGTACATTGAATGTACTGGCAAGTCACGTAGGCATCATATAACGGACCTGTTTGTACATGGTTGTATGCCAAAAGAATAGGCTTGTGGCTGTTTCTTTAGAAAGACTATTTTCCCTCATAACTACACAATATAATAGTCAACTTTTATTTGTCTTACTACAGTTAGTACATTGCATTTCTCGTGTTGAGATCTCCAAAAGTAGATTACATGTTAATAGGTTCCGGCAAAACTTTTTCATGAAAAAACCAGAAATAAATAACAAATATAGAAAAACCAAGAAAAAAATCAGAAAAGGGTTCACAATAAAATAGAATACCGAATAAAATAGATAAGCCTGGTTGCGGTTTTAACCTTTTTTTGGAAGCGTAGGTTATGATTTTCCCTTTTATTGGTGATGTGTTTCTCACGGAAGGAAATCTGTGTTTCCACGAGAAGCAAACATACTTTTTTCAAGAAGGAAGCACATTTTCCCCCTTCTGTTCCAAGAAGCACTGATGTGTTTCTTGGTAAAGCAAATATGTGCTTCCACGGGAAACAATTTTGAGCCTCTCATAGAAACACATTTGTTTGCAAGAAGCACGACCATGCTTATTACGGAAGCAAAGTTGTGTTTCCAAGAGAAGAAAACATGTATTTCTTGTGAAAGCATAATTGTTTTCGAGAAGCACAATTGTGTTTCGCAAAAAGCAAACCCTCTAAGACCTAGGGAAAATCAGACGAAAACCAAAAGCCAAGAAGCCCCATCTAAAACCGTAAAGCACTTAAAAAATCAAAAGAGTCGTCCGACACACGGCGGCTGGATGCACCACTTGGCGTGTTTCAAGGCCACCAAAAGTCACTTCAAAAGGTCCGATGAAAGGGGTAACCTCTCGTTTGTTGCTCATGTTCCCCGCGTACAATGGCGAGGGTCAACGAAACACGCACCTTTGCGCTGCCTAGAGCGGGGGGCGAGGTTAGGGCAACAAAGGTTGGTTCCTGCCAATTCCCTTGTTGATCAACTATGTAACTCGCAAGTATGAGTTTTTCGTTTCTCTTTTTGCATTTTCATTTCATTTTATGATTTGTTTTCATGTTTCCCTTTTTTAATTTTATTGAATTTATATAATTGTTCACAAAATCAAATGATGATATAACATATTTGTAATATCTTGAATTTTAAAAATATTCGTTAATCAAAAAAATGTTCATCAATTTTTAAAAATATCCAGACGGTTCAAACAAGCACTAGTGGTTTAAAAAGCTTTGAACTATTGGAAAAAAAATAATTCTCAAATTTAAAAGGGTTCCATAATAAAAAAAACTTCACAAAATTAGAATGTTCCAAATTTTTAAAAGACTTTATGAATTATTAATCTTCAATAATTCTAGAAACAAATCATGAATGAAACAAAGTGAGAAGGAAACAAAAAAAATATGAATAGAAGAAAACAAAGAAAACATGTAGGGAAAAACAAAGTAAAAACTGGAACCTTCCGAAAGGGAAAATAATGTGAAGCCCGAGTGGGTTAGCTCATGTACGAGAGCGGGAGGGGATATGATCTAGCTTCTCGGAAAACCACAACGATGAGGCGAATGTTTTTCTTATGAAAATCAACACCAACTATTCAAGGAGGTTGTGTAGATGAACGTTTGGATTTTATCATTTGAATACAGACGTTCTTTTATGGTAATTTTAGATGACGTGAAGTGGCAACTTTATTTATTTAGACATGGCAACATTGTCCCAACTTAGAAAATTGTCATGTTTGTCAAGTAAGTTGTCACCTCCTGGCAACTAAACTTGCCACTAAAGTTGCCAGTTCGGGATGAATGCTTAAATCCCGAACTTTGGCATTTACCATTTCCGAATATATAACTATGTAGTACCATGTTTTGTACCCAAAAAATATGTAGTAAAACATTGTTTTTCCTTATGGGTTAATCGACAACAAATCACGCTCTCCGAAGGGACAAATCTAGAATCAATTTTTTTTGGAGTCGCAAATTATATTTCCACCTCCCCCCCCTCCCCCCCGGCTCGCCGCAACGTTACCACTGCCAACCGAGTATCCATGTTCATCTCCCGCTGATTTGACATTTCTCCTGCTCGCCATTTTGACCATGGTCGACACCATCCTCCCATGCCTCTCTGGGTCACAGTTGTTAGACATCCATCGCCGTGGCCTTGCCCGGTGTCCTCAACTCCCTCTGAGCTTTATCTTGCTGACATAGTGACCTCCTCGACCTAGTCCTTACCTCGTACCTAGCTATCCAACTACCAACTTGAATAGCAGCCCTCACTTTCGACTCCCTCCATTTTTATTTAGTCAAGCTATGTGAACTTTGACAAAGTTTATAAACAAAAATATTAACATATGCAATAACAAATCAATACCATTAAATATACTTTCACATCATATAGATTTGTTATGGTAAATGTTTATGTTCTTTTCTATAAACTTGGTCAAACTTTATAAAGTTTGAGTGAGACCTAATATGCGTAGTAAATAAAAACGAGGGAGTAGTTTCTAGAGGAAATACTCTCACCATGATCCCGAGCATTTAGTGTCGAAGTTAGTAATCAAAGAGAGGCTTCAAAGTGTGTGCATCGGGGCTTGAATGAGATGTAGTGGGCCGTGCTAGGTGATGAACAACACATGCTCAATCTAGTTGAGGCATCCGCCATGCACGCAGAGGCAGACGAAACGTGACTGCAAACGAGCATAGAAATGGAGAGCGCATTGAGAGACGAAGCAAAACACTGGAGCTAGGCGATGCAAAACACAAAGGGAGGCAACGATTTATTTGTTCGAAGGGGTTGTATTGATTAGGTGTACGACAACCCATTAAATACTATACATGTGTGCTCTTAAGAAGAAAAGAAAGTCCACAAAAAAGAATATTGTATCATATAACTCAACCATCATATTATTTTCTCTACTACACTTTATCTGCAGTACGACGTAACGTATAATACTCTAGAAGAAAAGAAAGAAACTAGGTGAAAGTGCGTTATATCGATTAGGGGGGGTGAATAAGCGATTTTTGCAAATTCATCACTTGACGAATTTCAACTTTGAGAAATTTGAAATGTGATGAATAACTAGCAGCGGAATAAGTACTCAAGGGCACGAGGAACATAGTAACAGCATAGTCATCATGATGAAATGAAACATGCACATATTACAAGTAGCATGATACAGGATAAGCAGTGATGAACAAAGTAACTTGAAGAATTTGGGATGAGGAAATTGTGGAAGTCTTCAGTCAAATTCTTCAAACAGTAAAGATCAATTTTATCAACAAGTATACGAGGAATAGAGGAGTTGAGAAAATAGAATCATGTAGCTTGATGAAGACAATGATTTGATGACCCAGTTCCAACTGCTGTGACAGTCGTACGTCTGGTTTGGAGCGGCCTAATATTTAAACCAAAGGACACACAGTCCTTACCGTATTCTCCTTGAGCTAAGGTCGCACAGTCCTCGCCCAACACTCATGGTAAGTCTTCAGGGTAGACTTCCAAAACCTCACAAACTGGTCACCCGGCGATCCACAATTTACTGCTGGATACTCTAGACCAAGGTCACTTCGTGATCCCCAATTGACTGCAGGATGCACTAGACCATAACGCCTAACCGTCTAGAGGATGCACAGTCCTCAGAGGTAACAAGCGTCGGTTCCACATAGGAATATCTTTAGTGATGCTCAATCACTTTGGGTTTGGTGGTTTGGTTGTGGGTTTTTCCTCATTGATGGTTTTCTCTCAAACTCCTTGGAGGATGGGTTGCTCTCAAATGACAAGTGTCAGTTCTCTCTTGGAGCAGACAACCATCTAGTGGTTGTGGGGGGTGGCTATTTATAGCCAAGGTGCAACCTGACATGATAAGACATAAATGCCCCCAATGATATGACTGTTATGTGGATGTTATGATTGGGGACAGTTGGTGCTAAGCACAGCAATGGTCAAAATTTTGAACTATGAAAGTCCTTAGACATATCATGTTCCTCACTTGTAGGCAATTCGCACTGGCGAAATCCTAACTCCTCAGTCAGATCAATTTTCTCAAAGACCAGAAGAACTTTGTCTTTGTGACTGAAGAATTTGACTGAACCGTAAGAGATTTCCAAAGGCTTCACTCAAAGGATTGTATAGGTTGAGGATTTTCGAGTTGAGCATCAGTTGGAAACTTTCCTTAGTATTACCTCGGCACCCTTTGACAGTACGGTGTTTCCTATGACTCAAAGAAAGGAAATGAAACTACGAAAACAAAAGTCTTCACGCTTCATAGTCCTCGTTCATATCTTCAAGGTCACACCAACTTCTTCATCTTCAAAGTCTTCAGGGAATACCAAAGTCTTCAGCAAAGTCTTCACCAAAGTCTTCACCAAAGTCTTCACCAAAGTCTTCACCAAAGTCTTTAGTTGAAGACATACATTTTTAGGGGTCGGTAATCTCCGGATATATCAAACTCCTCATTGACTTATAGAGCATGTGTACACTTACAAACGCATTAGTTCCTTAACCTATAAGTCTTCAATACACCAAAATCACTAAGGGGCACTAGATGCACTAACAATCTCCCCCTTTTTGGTGATTGATGACAAATAGGTTAAGTTTTCAAAGGGGATAATAATCTAAATAGTAATTACTGAGTTTGAGGAATTTGATTGCAAGATATAGAAGAACTCCCCCTGAAGATGTGCATATCTGAGGAATTTGCTTTCGATTGCAAATGCTCATAGCAGGTTAAAAACATGGAGACCTCCCCCTATATTTTGTAATTCATACACGTATTTAACATATGATATGAAGAATTTGAAACGCATGATGAAAAATGGTGTCTGGCAATATTCAACATGCATGCATTAAGGTACTTGAGAAAATAGGCATGCAGAAAGCAGTCCAAAAAGTGTCAGACCACCATCGGACTTAAGTTACAACTCAATCAACAAAAGCTTCAGAAGAGCGAGAGTTGTAACTTAAAAAAAAACAGCCCATATTTAGAGACCCGCTTGAAGACTAACTCAAATTTTCTCCCCCTTTGTTGTTGAAGACCAAAAAGGACGAAAAAGTAAGGACTGACGCCCCTTGAAGAATTTCATCGTGTTGGTGAGGAAGGAGCGCCAGCGTTGTCGGGGTCGTTTGTTGATGCAGGGCCTGCCGCAGTGTCGTCAATGTCTTCATCCTCATCTCGCTCACATGATGAAGAATATGAACTTGTGACCATCAGAGGAACTTGAACCTTCTTGAATTTCTTTTGTGGTTGACGAGCCCAGTCAAGATGTTCCTCAAGGTCCAGTTCCTTCAGTTCTTCAGGAGTCTTGAGGTGAGACAATACGGCCCAAGTGCGTTTGAGGTTTTCATGCGCATAGTAGTGATTCCTCTTCACAGTGTTCTGCGTCACAGTCATGTTTTGCACAATGTAACCAAGTTGACGCTTCAACCACTTGTGATTGCGATCGACCTTCTGGTGAAGACTTATTAGAAGCTCACGATCAGTCATCACACGTGGGGCAGACTCTTGAGGTTTTTGAGCTGAGGCCTTTGCTTCTGAGTCCTGAGTTGAAGTGTCATCATTGGTGGAGAAGTATGCAGCTTTGCGAAACTGTCCATCCAATGGACGAGTGCCTTCATCAATGACAACCTTGCCTTTTCCTTCAACCGAACCAATTGTGCTCTTGATGACTTTGATCGGAGGCAAAAAGCCAAAATGATTCTAAAAATCTGCCTTGAAGGGAACTGAGGACTTTGCCCTGATGAATTTCATGATCCAAGGCGCATAAGGCTTCTGTTCAAATGGGGCTAGAGCAGCATTATCCAATGTCCTCATGAAGAAATCATGAAAGTTGGTGGGAATCCCATGAATGATGTTGAATAGCATATTATTCATGACTCCCTCCACTTCCTCTTCTTCAGAGTTGTGGCCCTTCTTAGGACATAGAGTATTCGTGAGAATGTGGTAGACCGTCCTTGGCACATATAGCAAATCCTTCACAAGGAAGATTTTTCGTTGAGGCTTTCCAGGAGCCAAAGGCTTCATTAGCACTTGCATCAGTTGGTTTGGAAGAGCAGGTTCATCAAACAGTCGTCAAGCTTCTTCTGAAGGAATTGGCACTAGGACAGATTGAAGCAATTCAGATGCTTGAGCAGTGAGGTGTGTTGATCCTGTCATCTGGTCCAAAACCCAAGAGTTGATGTCAGAAGCATTTCCACTGATGTGCAGAGTAGCATATAATTGAAGAATGAGTTCTTCATTCCAGTCGCAGATGTCTATGCAGAAGGGAAGAATATCTGCATCGTGAAGAACTTGGAGCACCGGCGTGAATGATGGAAGTGTTTCCATGCCATCATGAGGAATTTGATGGTGCTCGAAGACTTTCTTCTTTTCGAACAAAACTAATGCATAGTAGTTCATCTGAGTGGCAGTCCAGAATCTACTTCGTCCGGCCCTTGCTAAGTCATAGGGATTTGGACCTGTGAAGAACATGTGCTCGTTGAAGAAATTGCTTTTGAGGAATTTGGGGCACGTTGAGCCTTTGAAAGGCATTCTGGGCTTTGGCTGAAGATTTGGCTTGAAGCGGTCCTTGATATCCTTCGGCATGGGAGGAATTTCTTCAGACTAAGGAATTTGTGAAGATGTTTCCTCAATGGCAGGTGGAGCAGCAGAATCATCAGTTGTTGTAGCTGGAGTTTCTTAAGTGAATTGGGCAGTCAAGTCAACAGATCCTTGATGAATTTCTTCAGTCTGGGCAGGGGACTGAGGAATCTGTGACAGAGGAGTAGTCATTGGTGAATTTGGGTGAGCTGTTTCCCAATATTCATCGTTGATGATAGGAGTTGTATTGCCAATGTCTACATCCTCATCAATTTCTTCAATTCCAGCCTCTTCAATAGTGAACTGAGGCTGGGGCGATGATACCTGAGGAGTTGAAGCACTTTCTTCAACTTCAATTTCTTCATCAATCTGCTCTATCGAAGCAACAGAATGATCTTCATCTTCATCTTCTTCATCTGGGATGACATAGTCAACTCCAAATGGAATAATTGCATAGGCAGGTGCAGAGGAGATTGGAGTAGCATCAATGGGTTCAGTTGAAGAACTTTTCAAAGTCTTCAACTTCTTCACAGCTGAGGAATCTGAAGCTGATGCTTTTCTCATTAGAGTCTTTTCCTCAGCAGCCTTAGCTTCTTCAGGCACGACTGATGCAGTCGTCCTGGTGGGTTCAGTTTCTTCAGGCGCAGCAAAAGCTTCAGTTGGTCTGTCGGTTTCTTCAGGCACAACAGTGGAGGTTGTCCTGGCATGTTCATCAGCGGTTTGACTTTCTTCAACAGCGCTAGCTGTTTCTTCAGGTGCAGGAGCATTTTCATCAGTAGGCTGAGCTTCTTCAGCTGCAGGAGCATTTTCATCAGCAGGCTGAGTAGTTTCATCAACCTGAGGAATTTGAGGTTGCGATCGAGCTGCAACCCTTGTGTTGTGGTCCTTCACAATAGCTTCGGCTGCCCTAACGAATCTCACCATTGTGCCTTTCCATTCAGCATCATATTTTTCTTGTTCATCAGAGAGACAGCGAATTTCAGACTGAACGGTGATGAGTTGATTTGGGGTCAAATTCATCACGTTATTCCTCAGATATTTTTCTTTCCAAGCCCTGTTCCTCTTAGCTCTGTGAGCTTGTTCTCTTTTCCATTTTGCCTCAGCAATGAAGTGGGTGAGGACATGGTCCACACCAAGAGGCAGGTTCAGTGAGGAAAGTGGGGTGCTTGGATCCTCATGCCATATGTTAATGAAATTTAGGATCATCTTGGGATCCATCATGAGAGCAATAGAGCTACCTTTTGCTATTGCAGCCTTTTACTAACTTTCTCTGATGATTTCTTCAAGTTCTTCATCATCAACATCATCAACATCCTCCTCAGATCCTGAGGGTACAGTTACCACTGCTTTGCTGGTGTGAGGACTTGGTCTTTGACCTCGTCCACCAGTTTTCTTCAGCTTCAACACTGTAGGACTAGTTGAAGACTTTGCTTTAGTAGAGGAGCTTGCGGAGATTTTTGAAACTTTTGAGAATCCATCCTTCCTTTCACATGATGCAAGAAGCACAGGAGTTGAGGATTTTGTAGCAGCAGCAAAGGACTGAACAACTACATTATCAGCATCTGAGGCCTTTGAAAGTTGAGACCTTTGAGCTTGAGGAATCTGCTGTGATGGTTTTGAGGTTGAAGAAGTGGTCTTCACATCAGATTTCTTCATTATTGATTTCTTTGGAGCACTAGCAGAGGCTCCGGCAGAGGCAGCAGCAACAGAGTCTTCATTGAATTTTTTCACTGCAACTTTGGCAGTTCTCTGCAGTTTGAGTTGATGCTTTGCCCACTCTGCAGGAAAGTCTTCACCGCGAGCAACACTGGTGGGATCAACCATTTGATCATCAGCTGGAGGAGCCCTAACGCAAGGAGGTTTTAGGGCGAATTTCTTCATGTACTTGGGAGTAACATAGCGATACTCCTTCCATTCCCTCACCCATCTCTGTTCAATTCTCTGAATACTTATTTTTCTCTGTTCTTTTGTTTCTTTGCCATATTTGGATTCATCTAGCATACAATAACCAGCATACAGATTGTCTGTAATCTCAAAGGCAATATTCTGTTCAACCTTCTTTCCACCTTTCTGTGGCTTCTTCCCGTTAGCCATTTTCTTCGGCTGATGATTTTGAACTCTTGAGGACTCTGAAGAAGTGCACAGTTTTTCCTCAAGAAACGCTGGAAATGCGTTAAGTTGATGAGAACCTAGTGATTCATCAGTGGACATGTTTGTACCTGTGAACAAAGTATAGGTGCAAGGAATTTGAAGAGGTCATATGCATTCTCAGAAATTTTTCAATAAAAATAGGTGTGAGGAATTTGACCATTGGTGTCTTGAGAAATTTCACTAATTGTTCTTTGTCTTAGGTTCCAGAGTTGTGCAAATTTGAGGATTCACACAATTGAGGAAACTTGAAGAAAATAATAACTTAGAAAAAGTCATCAAGTGAATAAACATGTAAGGTGCTTTAGAATGAGATTCTTGAAGAATAAACACCTTTCTAAAGATTTAGGAAAACTTGAAGATCAAATAAGGGTAGTAAAAATAAATTTTATTTACCCTGATGAAGAACACGACGAACTAAGGAATGAGATTGGAAGTTCATCAGTCCAGATCTCCCACGCCCTAGCTCGGCAGAGGGAGACAGCTACAGCGGCGGCGGGATGATGACTTCCGCGGCCGATGCGAGTACGACGACGGCGAGGTTGAGGCAGTGAAGCTCTTCCACACCAGCGGCGATGATTTTAGCGGAGGCGCTAGGTCGGAGCTTGGGAGAGAGAGGAAGTGAGTAACCGAGCACAGTGAAAGGGGAGGGGTATTTATACTGGAAGTGAAAACTAATCCGCGAAGATTTTGGACAGGATTGCCCCTGACCCTTGCTCTCCTTGCGACATGTGTCACCCACGTACTGAGAGCTGGCGATAGTGGGGAATCGTGGGTTATCCAGTCGTGGGAGTCGGAACCACCGAAAATTTTGATAGTGAATTTTTTTAAAGTTTCCGTTCACAAATTCTTCAGCTGTCAAGGACTCAGTGAAGACTTTGAACGACTTTCAAAGTAGAACGCATATGAAGAATTTTTGAAAAGACTGGGTTGAGTTTAGCATAGAGGGGAAAGGGTCCGATCACATTCACTTAGATGAAAATCAACTTGAAGAATTAGCAATAAGTGAATGTTGTTGAGGACATTGAAAACTCAAATATATGTATATATATAGTCAATGAAGAACACGAGTTTCATAGTTTGAAGAAATTGAAAAATTGAGGAATTTGCAAACTGAGGAAATTGAAAATTTAAAGAATTTTCAAAATGACGAAAAACTCAACTTTGAAGAATTTCAACTTTGGTTGGTGGCGTGACCCACCATATAGGAATGATGACTTCAGACACCGCGTACAATTGTCGTAGGATTCTGAGAATCAAATTCTTCATTAATTTCTTCACACTTAGAGGGTTATTCTTCATTGATTGAAGAAAAACGGTACTTTGTGTGTTGCACATCTAAGTCATCAATTTTGTATAATTATTAGGATGTGTGTCCTTTTTCAAAGAACATTCGAAGATTCTAAGATATTTAGCTCACACCGCAACTTGCAAATCTCTTTTCATCTAAGGCTTTGTGAAGATATCGGCCAATTTTTCTTCAGTGGGGATGTGGTTGATGGAGATGTCGCCCTTGAGTACATGATCTCGAAGAAAATGATGATGAATCTCGATATGCTTGGTCTTGGAATGCTGAACTGAGTTATAAGCAATCTTGATGGCACTATCGTTGTCGCAGTAAAGAGGCACATTCTTCAACTTGATGCCGTAGTCCTTGAGGGTTTGCTTCATCCACAGTAACTGAGCGCAACATGAACCAGCAGCAATGTACTCAGCTTCAGCAGTAGATAGTGAAACGCGGTTCTGCTTCTTCGAGGACCAACAGACTAAGGATCGTCCGAGGAAATGACATGTGCCTAATGTTGACTTGCGATCCACACGATCTCCAGCATAGTCAACATTAGAGTATCCGATGAGGTGAAGATTTGATCCCTTGGGATACCATAATCCAAGCGTTGGTGTGTGACCTAAGTATCGAAGAATATGTTTCACAGCCTTATGGTGTGGTTCCTTCGGTGTTTCTTGGAATCGGGCACACATGCGAACACTCAACATAATATCAGGCCTAGATGCACATAGATACAATAATGAGCCAATCATGGAGCGATATACCTTCTGATCAAAATCTTTACCATTTTCGTTAGTGCGGAGATGGCCTTCTGAAGGCATTGGAGTTTTGACGCCTTTGCAATCTTGCATGTCGAATTTCCTCAGAACATCCTTGAGGCATTTCTCTTGTGAGATGAAGATGTCATTGTCTTGCTGACGAATTTGAAGACCTAAGAAGAATTTCAACTCTCCCATCATAGACATTTGATATTCTTCACTCATCATATAGGCAAATTCATCACTGTAACATTTGTCAGTACAACCAAAGATAATATCGTCTACGTATAGTTGGCATATGAACAGTTCATTGTCATAGGATTTTGTGAAAAGAGTTGGGTCGAGTGAACCGGGTTTGAAGCCTTTCTTCATGAGGAATTCCTTCAGAGTGTCGTACCATGCCCGAGGGGCCTACTTGAGGCCATAGAGGGCCTTGTTGAGTCTGAAGACTTTGTCAGGATGCTTAGGGTCTTTAAAACCTTGGGTTGAGCAACATATACTTCTTCCTCAAGCTTACCATTGAGGAATGCACTTTTCACATCCATTTGATATAAGATGATATCATGATGATTAGCATAAGCAAGCAATATGCGAATAGCTTCAAGTCTAGCAACAGGTGCAAAAGATTCATCAAAGTCAATTCCCTCAACCTGTGTGTAGCCTTGAGCTACAAGACGAGCCTTATTCCTTACCACAAGGACATTTTCATCTTGCTTGTTGCGGTAGATCCACTTGGTACCTATGATGTTATGCTTGTGAGGATCTGGCCGCTTGACAAGTTCCCACACATTGTTGAGCTTGAATTGATGCAATTCCTCTTGCATAGCTTGCATCCACTCAGGCTCCTTGAATGCTTCATCAACTTTGGTGGGCTCTATGATAGAGACGAAGGCAAAGTGCCCACAAAAGTTAGTTAAATGTGAAGCTTTTGAGCGAGTGAGAGGACCTGGTGCATTGATGTCATCGATGATTTTGTCAATCTGCACTTCATTTGCAACTCTTCGATGAGCAGGTTGACGTGGCTGAGGATTTTCTTCAGCACCATTTTCTTCAGGTGTATCATCATGAATGTCTTCGTTTGTTGGAATGACTTCCTCAGTGGGTATGACATCTTTAGTAGCCTTCAGCTTAATGGATTCCTCAGAAGACTGTTCATCTAACACAGAAGGCAGGTGCTCTCTTTGCGAGCCATCAGTTTCATCGAACCGCACATCTGCAGTTTCAACAACCTTGTGGTGGTAGGTGTTGAAGACTCTGTAGGTGTGCGAGTCCTTTCCGTAACCAAGCATAAAACCTTCATGTGCTTTTGGTGCAAATTTAGAACTGTGGTGAGGATATCTAATCCAGCATTTTGCACCGAAGACTTTAAGATAACATACATTGGGTTTCTTGCCAGTCATAAGTTCATACGAAGTCTTCTTGAAGAATTTGTGAAGATATACCCTGTTGATGATGTGGCATGCAGTATCAATTGCCTCGGGCCAGAAGCGATGAGGAGTCTTGTATTCATCAAGCATGGTGCGAGCCATCTCAACAAGAGTCCTGTTCTTGCGCTCCATGACGCCATTCTGCTAAGGAGTATAAGGGGCAGATAACTCATGAGTAATACCAAGTTCATCAAGATGTTCATCAAGATTAGTGTTCTTGAACTCAGTCCCATTATCACTCCTGATATGCTTGATCTTGACGCCGAAGTTAGTGGAGGCCCTTGAAGCAAATCGTCTGAAGACATCCTGCACTTCAGTCTTGTACAGAATAATATGCACCCAAGTGTAACGAGAATAATCATCAACAATGGCAAAGCCATACAAACTTGAAGAATTTGTTAGTGTGGAGTAATGAGTGTGTCCAAAGAGATCCATGTGAAGCAATTCAAAGGGTCGAGTCGTGGTCATTATTGTCTTCGAGGGATGCTTGGATCTGGTCATCTTCCCAGACTCACATGCACCACAGAGGTGGTCCTTGAGGAATTTGACACCTTCAATGCCTCATACCAGCATGTCCAAGTCGTCGATGCCACAACCAGCCTTCTGAGGACTTTGCAAGTAGGCATGTGGCAGGCTGAGGACCTGTAGAGAAATCAACAATATACAAGTCTCCTCTCCTAAAGTCTTCGAAGCCTTTGGAATTGTCAGATTCCATGATGACAACACAATGATATTTTCCAAATACTACAATCATATCAAGATCACAAAGCATTGAGACAAACATAAGGTTGAACCCAAGGGATTCGACAAGCATCACCTTATCCATGGTTCGGTCCTTTGAGATTGCAACCTTACCTAGACCCAGCTTTTTCCTTTGTCTGTGTAGGTGATATGCTTTAGATGAGACGGAGCAAGTGGCAAATTCATCAGTAGATTCTTGTCACCAATCATGTGGTTTGTGCATCCACTATCGAGGACCCACTCACTAGCTTTTGGAGGTTCATCCTGCAGATGAATTAGTACAACTTACAAACTCATATGCTTCAGAGTGAAGAATATGACATCAAATTCATCAGGAATAATTTCATCACACACGATAGTAAGCAAGTAGTGTGAGGACGTGAGAAATGAGAAATTCATTTCGGCATGGTTAGCTTGTGTCCTTTCAAGCATTTCCTCAGGTCTCCAGCAAATTCATCAGATGTTTAAGTTCATCTGGAGGCCTGCCCTTGCATAACAAATTAGTTCAATTTCTTCACCACCCACATCTGGAGGGGTGGCAAAGAGTTCATCATTCTGCGAGCACCATATGAGAAGGGAGGCATTGAAGCAAGTGTGCTTTGTTTCACAGGGCGAGGGTTAGAGTACTCATATGAATAAGCAGAGAAATTCTTCGCGGACTTATGAACATAATGATTTGAAGAATAATGCACATATTCAGAACTCTTAGATTTTCCCTGCGAAACACATGCATTAGCACGAGAATGATATTTTTGACCATTTGAGGAATTTGGTCCAAGTGAAGACTTTGGTCCATATGAGGAATTTGATCTGGGGTTCCTATTCTTCATGAGTGGTGTCGTGAGGACATTCACTTGAAGATTTTGTAGGTAGCTCTTGGGAACCCAGATTTTCTTCATAGGAGAACCATTCCTGCAGTTAGTTCCAACAAATCTAGCAAATACTTCACCTTTCTGGTTTTTAAAGAATTTGTAGTTGGAGTCAAGTGACTCATCAAAGGAATATGAAGTTTCAAATGTAAAGCCAGATAAAGTGGATGGATCTACAGGAGGTCCTTTTGCAGCAACCCATGAGGTTATGGGGTAGGTGTCCAGTAAGATCCATCAGCGTTGAGTTTCCTCACAAAGGCAACACCCTCTTTCCTAGGCTTCCTGTTCAGAATCTGCTTTTTGAGGACATCGCAAAGGGTTTGATGCCCTTTGAGACTTTTGTACATGCCTGTCACATACAATTCCTTCAACCCTGCATTTTCGTTAGTGATACTTGTGGTATCCTTAGATGAGGAATTTGAGACCACCGGGATTGTTGAAGAATTTGCAATAATAGAAGCATTTGAACATTCGGGTGAAGAATTAGCAGTTTCATGTTCGATGCATTTCAAACAAGGTGGAACAAATTCTTCCTGAGCGGTACTGATCTGTTGAGCCAGTAAGGAATCGTTTTCCCTTTGGAGATCCTCATGTGACACCCTCAGTTTCTCAAGATTTTTCTTTGTTTGAAAATTTTCATAAGAAAGCTTCTCATGATCGGCTAAGAGGTCATTATGATGACTCTGAAATTTATCATACTTTGTCTGAAGACTTTTGAGATCGTCAGACAGAGTTTGAGTCCGATCCAGTTCATCGTTCAACAGATCATCGCTTTTGTCTAGCATTTTCTAAAGCTTTTCAAGTGCACTTTGTTGCTTAGTGGCAAGTTTGACAAGTTTAGCATAACTAGGTTTCACATATTCATCAGATTCACCTTCACTTGATTCAGATGAGAAATGATATTTGTGTACCTTTGAGGCTTTTGCCATGAATCAATAGGTGGGATCATAATCATCATTGCTGACGTCAGAGTCGTTGGAGTAGTCATTTTCTTCATCGTTGAAGATGGACTTGCTGACGAAGGCAGTAGCGAGAGCAAGACTTGCAACACCGGATTCTGATTCCACCTCAGATTCTTCCTCTTTTTCATATTCTTGAAATTCTTCCTCAGAATCCATTTCCTTGCCAATGAAATCTCGAGCCTTTCTGGAACCATTCTTCTTGCGCTTTGAGGACTTTGAAGATGAGGACTTTGCAGATGAGGACTTTGAAGATTTCTTCTTTTTCTTCGAGTCATCAGAACTATCATCCTTATATTTCTTCTTCTTCTTTGAATCTTTTTCCCACAGAGGACAGTCAGAAATAAAGTGACCAGGCTTCTTGCAACGATGACACGTTCTTTTCATGTAGTCTTCTGAGGAATCTGATTTCATCAAACCACTTTTTGATGACTTTCCAAATCCACCTCTCCTTGAGAACTTCTGAAATTTCCTCACGAGCATTGCTAGCTCCTGACTTAATTCTTCGGGATCACCAAGGCTGCTGTCAGAATCTTCTTCTTCGAATGAGGAAATTGCTTTTGCCTTTAGAGCACGAGATCTTCCATAGCTTGGCCCGTAGAGGTCTCTCTTCTTAGCTTGTTGGAATTCATGAGTATTGAGTCTCTCAACAATATCAGCATGATCAAGTGACTTGTAGTCTCCACGTTCTTGGATCGTCAAGGCCAGAGTATCGAATGAGGAGTCAAGAGATCTTAGCAGATTCTTCACCACTTCATGGTCAGTGATATTGGTGGCACCCAGTGCTTGCAACTCATTGGAGATATCAGTGACACGGTCAAAGGTTTTCTGAACATTTTCATTGTCGAGTCTCTTGAAGCGGTTGAATAGATTGCAAAGAACATCAACACGAGAGTCACGTTGAGTGGAAACACCTTCGTTGACTTTGGATAGCCTATCCCAGATAAGCTTAGCAGTCTCCAAAGCACTCACTCTACCATACTGACCTTTGCTCAGATGGCCATAGATGATATTCTTCGCTTGAGAGTCGAGTTGCTTGAATCTCTTCACATCAACAACAGTAACAATGGAAGTGACAGAGGGCACACCATTTTCCACAATGTACCAGAGATCATTGTCAATAGCTTCAAGATGGTGCATCTTGTTCTTCCAGTAGGGGTAGTCCATCCCATCGAAGGTAGGACAGCCCGCGGAAACCTTGATCATACCTGCAGTCGACATAACTAGAACTCTAGGTGGTTAAACCAAAATAACACAAAGCAAGGGAGTACCTACTCTGATACCAATTGAAAGTGCGTTATATCGACTAGAGGGGGGTGAATAGGCGATTTTTACAAATTCATCACTTGAGGAATTTCAACTTTGAGGAATTTGAAATGTGATGAATAACTAGCAGCGGAATAAGCACTCGAGTGCACGAGGAACATAGTAACAACATAGTCATCATGATGAAATGAAACATGCACAGATTACAAGTAGCGTGATACAGGATAAGCAGTGATGAACAAGGTAACTTGAAGAATTTGAGGTGAGGAAATTGTGAAAGTCTTCAGTCAAATTCTTCAAATAGTAAAGATCAATTTTATCAACAAGTATACGAGGAATAGAGGAGTTGAGGAAATAGAACCAGGTAGCTTGATGAAGACAATGGTTTGATGACCCAGTTCCAACTGCTGTGACAGTCGTACGTCTTGTTTGGAGCGGCCTGGTATTTAAACCAGAGGACACACAGTCCCAGGACACACAGTCCTTACCGTATTCTTCTTGAGCTAAGGTCACACAGTCCTCGCCCAACACTCGTGGTAAGTCTTCAGGGTAGACTTCCAAAACCCTCACAAACTGGTCACCCGGCGATCCACAATTTACTGCTGGATGCTCTAGACCAAGGTCACTTCGTGATCCCCAACTGACTGCAGGATGCACTAGACCATGACGCCTAACCGTCTAGAGGATGCACAATCCTCAAAGGTAACAAGCGTCGGTTCCACATAGGAATATCTTCAGTGATGCTCAATCACTTTGGGTTTGGTAGTTTGGTTGTGGGTTTTTCCTCACTGATGGTTTTCTCTCAAAGTCCTCGGAGGATGGGTTGCTCTCAAATGACAAGTGTCAGTTCTCTCTTGGAGCAGCCAACCATCTAGTGGTTGTCGGGGGGTGGCTATTTATAGCCAGGGTGCAACCTGACATGATAAGACATAAATGCCCCCAATGATATGACCGTTATGTGGATGTTATGATTGGGGACAGCTGGCGCTAAGCACAACAACGGTCGGAATTTTGAACTATGAAAGTCCTCAGACATATCATGTTCCTCACTTGTAGGAAATTCGCATTGGCGAAATCCTAACTCCTCAGTCAGATCAATTTCCTTAGAGACCAGAAGAACTTCGTCTCTATCACTGAAGAATTTGACTGAACCTTAAGAGATTTCCAAAGGCTTCACTCGAAGGATTGTATAGGTTGAGGATTTTGGAGTTGAGCATCAGTTGGAAACTTTCCTTAGTATTACCTCGGCCCCCTTTGACAGTACGGTGTTTCCTATGACTCAAAGAAAGGAAATGAAACTACGAAAACAAAAGTCTTCACGCTTCATAGTCTTCGTTCATATCTTCAAGGTCACACCAACTTCTTCATCTTCAAAGTCTTCAGGGAATACCAAAGTCTTCACCAAAGTCTTCACCAAAGTCTTCATTTGAAGACATACATTTTTAGGGGTCGGTAATCTCCGTATATATCAAACTCATCATCGACTTATAGAGCCTATGTACACTTACAAACGCATTAGTTCCTTAACCTATAAGTCTTCAATACACCAAAATCACTAAGGGGCACTAGATGCACTAACACTAGGAAATCAAATAAAGCTAGCAATCCAAAATTCAAATTCCACGCGTTTGTTTTTTCTTGCATGTTGGAAGACTATGTCAATTTATCATTCACGGTGGTTAGGTATTTTTCTTGCTGGTTGCAGATCAAGCTATTGGGTTTTCCAGTTTGGTTGTGCATACCACAATCTACACTAGTCAAGTAAGAAGAAAGATTTGACAACAAAATATTACAAATACAATGATTGCTAGCATAGGTGGGGAGTGGTCTCAAAGGCTTAACCCCTATTGACAACTCATACACAGTAGAATCTTAATTAGTTAACTTAAACTAAGGTATATAATTTTATTTGACAGAATATGATATTTGTTCGACCCAAACATTGTAGAACCAATTATCAAGATATTTGTAGATGCTCAAATAAACACAACAAGATATAAAATGCATTTAAGTGGTGCAAATTATTCTCTACATAAATGGATGTGATTTTTTCACATTTCTTAGATTTAGATAATATTCAACCCACCATAATGTTTGAAACTAAAATAAAAAATATAGTTTCTAGTATAAAACATTTGGTCACATGTATTTTTAAAGATAGATGTTTGAGTTGTATAACAGTAAACTAGGAGTATGAATATGCACAACATGAATATGTGGATAATATTGTTACATATAGTAGAAACTGACACACATGATTTCACATACAAAGTTATCAGAGTCAAACTAGTTAAGATTTAGTGGCAATGATTACAAAATAAGTAGAAATGATTAGTATAAATAAAGGACAACCATGTTACCACCTTATGCAATCATTTGCTTCCTTATGCAATTGCGGGAAGACTTAAAGAAGCATCTCACTTGTGAATTTATTTGCATTGAACATAAACTTTAAGATTGGATGTGGAGTCATAAAAGTGTCATGGTTAATTTCCTGTGTAAACTTAATGTCGTTGATGCTAAAACGCATAATTGGACATACAAGATTCTCAGAGTCAAACTAATTAATATTTAGTGGCAATTATTACAAAATAAGTAAAAATGATTAGTATAAATAAAGGGCAACCATGTTACCCCCTTATGTAATTATTTGCTTCCTTATGCAATTGCGGGATGACTTAGAAGCATCCGAGTTCTGAATTTATTTGCATTGAACATAAACTGGAAGATTAGATGTGGAATCATAAAATTAGTATGCTTAATTTCTTGTGGAAACTTAATGTCGTTGATATAGAGGCAACTCTGTCATATGTGTGTGACATGGTTCGTTCCCATGTTGACACTATTCCTGCCCCTTTGGCACATTTCTGTCACCACTCTTATCACCCATCATGGTAATTTCTGTTGGAAGTGGGCATCTAGCCAATGTTATATTGTTGAGCGTGTATAATGTCAATTTTTGGTTGATTTGAATCTGAGCCTCAATCGTTGATATGGAGAATCGAAATTCCCCCGAAAGACAGTCTTGGCTCGCCATCCAAGGAAAATGCCTCACTGTGGATAATCTCGCGAAGAGAAAGTGGCATCATAATCCAATTTGGCCTCGTTACAACCTCAACATTGAATCCGCGATCCATTTATTTTTCGCACAATGCCCTTTCTCTTTTGGAATTGGTTTTTTTTGCTTGACCAAATTTGGGTTCCACTTTAGCCTAAGACCATTCCTCGAAACTGATAATCTGCTGTGGTGGTGAGTGTTGGTACTGGACCAGGTTAGGAAACATCACCGTAAGTGTTTTAGTCCCTCTATGGTGATTTGGTGGCATGTTTGGCGGGTGCAATTGCAATATATTCATCCAATAGGGTACTACTTTACAGTGCATTTGTTATAAAATTTTGGAGCATCTCCAGGCTTGACTTAATGTTGGGTTAATGGTGTGAAATGATTTGGCGAGGAGCAGTTTTAACATGCTCCCTCTTACCCCCTAATTTCACATGAGAGGTAAGACTATACAATAAATATGAGCCGTTGATCTCATTAATTAGTGGTCCGATTAAGTCTTACCTTATAACTCACATGTAAAAAAGAGGGGGTAAAAGGGAGCATGTTAAAATTTTCCTGTGGCAACCACTTGTCAAAAAATGATATTTAAATGATTTTTAACCTCTCTTTTCAATCAGAATTAACTACTATTGGTCTGAACTAAAGAGATATGGTCTGAATTAGGCAGAGATTGATAAAAACCAGTTTTCGCCTAGTTGGAGGTGCTTTGCAAGGCATGTGCTCTTCACTACATCTCCTCCGCATGAAGGAAGTGATGCTAACTTTTACATGTACCACAAGAATTAATCGAGTTTTATTGTATGCTGATTAAATGAGGAACAAGTGGCTTGTATTATCACTTTTGTGATATAAATGAGACACATATTACCATGCAAAGAGAAAGAAGGACAAGTGATGGTCTCGGCGGACGGCAAGCTGGGTTATTCTTGTAGCCCTCCGATCGGTGTTGTAGTTCGAACTACGCAGTTCATAAAGATACTGCTTGACTTTGGTTGAGGATATATTTGGATAGTTAGCCGATATCGTCTAATATTTTCATTGTTAATGATGACGTAGGAGAAGGCTAACCGTGAGATGGTCTCGTATGATATTTTTCATGCTGAAATTGTACAATGATAATTTTTTTGAAGAAACAAAGAATTAATGCATTTTTACTCAGGTGAATATATGGTGTACATACTTTGTGTGATAAAGATAAACGCCTATTAACTAAGCTCGAAAGAAAAGTGATGGCAGGGACATGGCAAGAAGAAGATGACAGAAAATGTTCGAACTATGCATGCATGCTCTGTTCCTAGTTTGTCACCACGTTTTTTAATGAAATATTTATTATTATTATTATTATTATTATTATTATTATTATTATTATTATTATTATTATTATTATTATTATTATTACTACTACTACTACAAAGGAAAAAGCCCATATTAATCTTACAACTTGTTATCCATACCCTAACTATCAAGAGGTAATAGTAATATGCAGGCCATCAATTTTATTTTTTGAGACAATACATGCCATGAGATGACGTGAAATGGATGGCTCCTATTAATTGGGCCCCTCCTAAAATTTCTCATGTTTCTTTTTCGCGCCTTTTGTACCTCAGTGGTTTTTATACCTTTTATAATAAAGGGATGTCAATGGGTATCCATTACCCGCGTATCCTGTTGGTAAAACCCCTATTAGGGTAAGGATATGGGTTGAAAAAATACCCATGATACATAAACAGGTAAATTTGAAACCCATCGGGTATAGTGGGTACGGGTATGATTTAAACTAACCCATACCCGTGTACCCTTGTACCCACATATAATTTTAAAAATAAGCCTTAAATATTATGTACTCACATATTATACATATTATATGTACATAAATACCTTAACTAGCCCATTCCCAGAATGTGTTGCTGTTTACAAGTATGTGTTGTTGTCACGAAATTTTGTTGTTTATACATTATTATTATCTCTGTTCCTAATTGGTGAGTTGGTAGCTTTTGTTCCGGGTTTATTTCTATCTAGATTTTTTTTCGTCCGTTTTTTTGTCCCGTCTCCCCCAGTTCCTTCTCATTGGTTTATTTTCTTTCTCTCATTAAGAAAACAAATCCATCGTTAAAGCGGAAAATTTTGTTTTATGCTTGCTTTAATAGGTGATGATTCGATTTAATAACATTAATGATAAGTAATTAAGAATTTTAAAATCATACCGCGTATGTGAGATCACCTTTACATAAAGGCAGAGGCGTTGCTCCTCAAGTTCCTCCGCGCGCACGACTTCAAGGCGGGGGCCGCCTTCGAGATGCTCCGCCGAACGCTACGGTGGCGCCGGGAGTGGAAGAGCCTGGCCACCACCGCCGCCGACGGCGACGAGGAGGAGGACGCGCTCTAGGAGGGCGCATGCTACCTGGCCGGCGTGGACCACGAAGTCCACCCGGTGTGCTACAACGTGTTGGGCATGCTCGCAGACGAGGCTTTGTACCGGTTCATCGCTCGGCACCGACGGCGGCAAGAAGCCGGCTCGGTTCCTTCGGTGGCGGGTGCGTGGCATGGAGTGCCACGTCACCGAGCTGGACTTCACCCCCGGCGGCGTCGCTGCTGCAGGTGACGGACCTCCGCGGCTCCCCCAGCCCCGCCAAGAAGGATCTCCGCGTTGATATGAAGCAGGTGCTCGACCTCTTCCAGGACAACTACCCCCGAGCTCGTCGCCCGGAACGTGAGTACCACCACCCGAATCATGCCTTCAAATTTAACTGAATTTGAAAATTTTAACTGAATGTGCTTCGAGATCTGACTGAATTTTTGGTGGCGCTGTCATGCTGCAGATCCTGATCAGCGTGCCGTTCTCCTACTATGCCTTCAGCACCATCTTCTTCCCGTTCATGATGCGAAGGACCGAGAGCAAGCTCGTGATCACCCGGCCCTCCAAGGTCACGGAGACGCTGCTCAAGTACATCCCGATCGAGGCCATCCCGGTGAAGTACGGCGGGCTGAAGCGCGACGGCAAGGACACCGAGTTCTCCGGCCCGGACGACGCCGAGATCGCCAAGGTGGTCGTCAAGGCCGACGCCACCGAGACCATCGAGATCGAGGCCGCCGCGCTAGGTATCCTCGACCGCTGCTGCTGTTTATCTAAAGATATGCTTATTCCATTTGCACCAACCTTGCTGCTTAGTAACATGAATGTCTCTGTTTCTTCTACTACAATGATAGGATAAGAGCACCTTGTACCTTTCAGTGGGGTGCTCCAACTTTTGATGCTTGCGCAGCTTTTGCAATGATGGATGCATCATTAAACTGAGGTAAATATGCCAGATTCTTTTGTCAAATGAAAACATGATTGTCTATTTTGGTTGTCAGGACCAAGATATCTAGCTATCAATGAAATTTCAGAGTAGTTTTTGTTGCCTCTGTGTAATCCTGATAGCAGCTTCTTGGAAGGTTCAGATGTGTGGCAAAGGATTTCAATTTTCTTGTTTACAGAAAGGAAACTCAAGGAAGGTTAAGATTTCTCATGCTCGGTTCTGTGCTCTCAAGGTTACATAGAGAAAATTGCCTCCTATTTACACAAAGGAAACCCGAGGAAGGTTCATATTTATCATGCTTGCTTCTTGGGTATTTTATGCATGTGCCATCTTATTAGGAAAATGTAGTTTGTTTTATAGCTGATGATGCTCGATGTTTTTTTATCGATTATTAAATACTAACTTTTAGCTCATAAACTACATGGCAAAAGCTAATTCTGATGGGTCTGATGCAAATAATTTTCATCTTCATACATGCCTTGATTTGATTATTTAATCCTTTTATATTGATCTATTAGCTTTGTATTGTTGCAGTTTCATTATATATCCACTTACCAATGCATCTAAAGATTCAACAATGTAGAAACCACCATCAGTCTTGGGACAACAAATTGTTTCTTCATTCCTCCTTGTTGCACTGTAGGTGCTAAGGTGTCGCGGTCGTATGTTCGTCGAGGCATCAATACACTTCACTTTCCTTTTCCTTCTCCCTATTTTTGTTCTTGCATTTATTTTTTCTTTTCGGACCTCTCTGTCCGCTGCTTTAATATGGTTCCGATTGGTTCCCTGCATCAAGATATATGGATTTTGGTCGAGGCAGTCATCACATAAATAAAATGCTAACATCCTCTCAATTTCTGAATGAATTTCTTAAATTTCCTTTCTCTTGTTGGATCAAATACCTGATTTTTTTGCTGTCCTTGAAGCAAATATCATGACATGGGCTTGAAGATTTCAAAGATACAGACGGTTGACAGAAAGAGGATACACTGATTTCAGTTGTGGACACTTAAGAGCTGAGTCTCTCCCTAACAGGTAACTCAACTTTCAACATATTCATTGCAGAAGCAGAAACAATGGGATACATGACCTGAATACTTACATTGTGATACTTACTATTTTGCAGGGGGTTCTACTCTCGCTCTTGAGGCAAGTGTGGATGTAATGGATATTGATTGTGGTTGTTCGGACAAGAATATTACATGCAAACATTATTGAGTATTGATGGTGAGACTTTCCATTTATTTATCTTTTGTCCTTCTAATCAAGAACAATGTTTAGAGCATACATGATTGTCCAAATTTAGTCTGTCAAGGAGACATATTGATGTCATGCAATGATCAGTGTGGAGTAGGATAGTTACAGAGTTCTTCCTCAGTTATCATTGAGAAAAGATTGGATGCATGTGATTCTTCCTCAGTTCTCATTGAGGAAAGATTGAGCAAAGGTTTAATGTTTGATCTGAATGTTATTGACCTATGAGAAAATGTGTTTTGCATCTCTGATGTGATGTATTTCTTACAAACAGTGACAAAATCAATACCTTGCACGGGCAATTACTCTTATATAATTTGATGCTTCAAAAATTGTAGAGTCAGCGCCTCTCTCTAAAGTGTACATGATGTGATAAGAACAAAAAATAAAGAAGCATCTTGAGTACCATGCCATGATACATATTTTGTTCCATTAGAAAATACAACTGTATTTTGTTACATTCAGGGAATGTTATATCCAGCACGTGTTACAGGTGTTTCTCTTTACTTTGTGCTCCAGATTTTTTTCCCCCTGTAATATGGCGCATTAATGTATATTCTTCTGAAGTCATAGTACATCCATGGTCTATATATCTATTTGTATGCTGCAAACCTGAGCCGGGCAGGCAGCAACTGATTTTCTTTATTTATTTGCTATGTTTATATTCTTCAAAGCAATTAAATTTCTCATGTTGCACTTGAGATAAACCTACAATCTAGAGCAGAAGGAAACTATAGATCATTTTTTCTATTTCTTCTGTAAACATCATGTCTCTATATGTCTTTTTTTCTATTTTTCTCTTGTCTTTCTTCATTTTGTTTTTTCCTCCATTTTTTTCAGGCTCCAAAGTTTGGCCGCATCTAGCTTGATTTGGAGACATTTCCTATTAGGAGCATTAAGCTTTGGCTGTAACTAGCTTTGTTACTTGCTATACCTCTGTCAGCGTTCATGTAAACACCATCTACCACATTGTTTAATCTGGGGTTTACGCCGATGCCAAGTGTACTATATTGCTAGATTTAACTTTAATCTATGAGGTGCTCGGTATCTATTTTAGAAAAAATGGTTCGTCATATTAGGATTTAATTAGTGACCTTACTTCTGTTGCTTCTTGGTGAATATGCAATATATTGCGTTTTCATGAAAGCAAGAGCCGGGTAGTTGTGAAGCGGCTCGTGGGAGAGGCGGTCGGCGAGCATGGGCTAGACGGGAAGGTGATGCATGCGATGGCGACCATGCCGGCGAGCAAGACAGGGTCGACCGTGGCCATCATGATGTTTCCGAGGAAGAGCAAGGCATCCGCCATCGTGTAGCTGAAGAAGTCAAAGCCCGAGGCGAGGTTGGTCATCGTGGCCGCCTTGAAAGTTGTAGGGACTAATGGCCGGTGAGAGATTAGACGCCGTCGCACCGTCTCTTAACTTGGTGAAGATCCGGAAGGAGAGCAGTGGCGCCGTGAAGACCTCGCTGCTGTAACCACGACCATGACCATTGTGTTGGTTATAAAGATACTAATTGTATACATAACCCCAGCTTCAGAATATCCAACTTATTATTGAAAATCTTGATTCAAGATAAATTGAACCTTTCCTATATACAATGAGCTTCGGAAATATTAAATAAATATCCAACTTATTATTGAAAAATATTGATTCAAGATAAATGGAACCTTTCCTATATACAATGAGCTTATTATTGAAGGTTGCATCTATTGTGCTATTATTGTTGGAATAAGAGACTTATGAATTTGTAAATCTTTGCGTACCTTGTAATAGTGACTGTCAATATTTGTGTACCTTGTAATAATGACTGTTAATCTCTGTGTACCTTGTAATAGTGACACGTGGATGTGTGAAGTCGAGTGATACTCCCTCCGTAAAGAAATATAAGAGCGATTAGATCACTAATTTTAGTGATCTAACCGTTCTTATATTTCTCTACAGAGGGAGTACTAATACTATTTAAAAATAGATGATATATCCAGATATAAGTTCTTGGGTGACGAGCGATTTGGCTGGTTAAGGAGATATGAAGATCGAGAAGGAAAAAAAGTGAAGAGAATTTATATTTGTCGTTGCATGATGAAAACTTGACGTAACCATGCTTAACCCATATTTCGAAATGGGTATTCGTCTTTTGCCCGTAGCAACGCACAGGCGTTCCACTAGTATGTTGTTGTTTATGACTACGTAATACTCAAATTAATGTGTTGCAAATCAGGATAATTTTACCCACGGGTACCCATTTACCCTGATGGGTGATGGGTATGAGAAAAAATTGTATCCGTTCTCGGATATGGGTATGGGTGGTGGGCAAGGTTTGAGGCAACGGGTAAGGATATGGGGTGGCTCCACCCGTACCCGTACCCGGCGGGTGCCATCCCTACTTATAATGGATGTAAGCACCAACTAAAAAAAGAGAGGATGACATCAACACGTGTTGTGTTTCATAAAACACACCGACACACACACAAGTGCCCGGACGTGCATGATCGACGAAATAGATCGTAGCCCCGTTAAATTAATATAGCAAACACCCGATATAACCAACAAAATTGCAATGTTGGGGCGACAACAAGCATACACCCAAAGAAAAGAAAAGAAACGAAGACATATGCAAATCGACTAAACGACGGTTGCACCCTCTCCGACAAAGTATTGTCATACTCTATTCACTGAATTGACGAGTACAAGGCAGACGGCATCTTCAAGAAAAAACGTCACGCTGCTGCCGAGACCAACGCACTGGTCCTATTATTTTTCCCAACACAGATGGAAGCAAACTAAGGGTAACCACAACGCCCTTCAGAAAAGAAAAATGTCATGACACCATGCCAGTGTCGGATGAACCGAGAAGGATTTCTCTTAAAACACCCCATCCACAAGGCCGTGTCCATGATTGTTGTGCCGTGCCGCCAATAGCCGAAATGCAACATATTTATTTGCGAAATTTCAGGACTAACAAGTGTGAGGGTGTGCCTACACGCTGCTCACACAAGCTCTCGTGACCAGTCGGGACCTGGGATATTCCCAAGGGATCGACCGATCAAGAGCCCCTTCACATACGCTCCGGCTGGTACTAGCTAGGTTCTAGAGAAGCACCATTTGGACGGACAAAAGCACCCGATGGACCGACGCCAAATGCACCCCCCCCCCCCCCCCCCCGGCCGCTAGAATGACAAATGTACGTACCAGCACACACTTGCCCGAAAAACCTCAAGCTTGCAACCTCATAGTCTGCACCCGTTCCTTTCGGCGTGCCACCACGAGAAGTGTGGCTCCGTCCTCGTACCAGTAGCAGGAGAGAAAACGAAGACGGCGCCAGGCGCGCCAGGAGCAGCAGCTAACGAGCGTTTTGCGTCACGTGCCCGCGGACGAAACCGGAGCGCCAAGGAACGCGCGGCCGCCGCACACGCGTCCGCCCGCCCGCCCGCCCGGCGGCTCGCCCGTCCCCCTCGTATCGCCTTCCGGTGCCATCTCGTTCTCGTACCTGCCGTGACACACGTCGATCCTAACCGACGGCCAGGTTTACACGGCGAAAAAAACCTGGATCTTTCGCTTCATCAAATTACCCAACACCAGAAGAAAAGTTTGCGCACGAAGTTGCAGGTTCAGGCAACGTTTCCTCCTTTCTCCACGAGACGTCGCTCTCTCTCGCTACTCCGACGAGCAGTAGGTAGGTACACACGACGACCATCCGTTCCGGCCCGTCGTTTCCCGCGCCAGACGACCATCACCGCAGCCTAGGCGATGCTACGACCAGCGTGATGCGGCCGCGGCAAGGAAAAAGTACGCGCGCGCGGGGGGCGGGCAGTAACACGTCAACGGAACCCTGGGCGCCGTTGGTGCGGTCCGGCGCCGCGACAAAGCTTCTCCAGCCACAGGAGCGAGACGCCATTGGAATCGTCCGCTCGTGATCTTCCACACGCCCAGCTCCTTCACCGCCACGGTTCATTCGCCTATTATTCTTGGAACCTTCCCCGCCTGCCAGTTGCTGCACATGTTCCATGTCATTCCCCCCTCCCGGTATTTATACGGCCTCGTGGCCCGACTGGTCCTCCGCAACAGTCAATAGTTCAACTTCAACGCAACGCAACGCAACGTAGCACAGGCAGCGTTGGTTGCACAAGGAGCTGACCGAGTCCAGCAATGGCGGCGAGGGCTGCAGGTACCGGCGGGCTGCTTAGGGTGACCACCACCAAGGACAGTCGTCTGCCGTCGTCGTCCCCGGCGGCCAGCCGGCCGTCGTGCCGCATCCCGTCTCTCAAGTTCCCGTTACTCTGGGACACGAAGGCGGCGAGGCGCGGTGTTGGCCGCGCCGCCGAGCAGAGGGCGGCACTGATCACGCTGGGAGCAGCCACCGCCAGCACCACGGAGGAGAAGCAAAGTCTGCCGGGAGAAGCGAGCAGCGCAGATCTCCTGCTGCCTCTGGCGTACGAGGTCACCCGGAGGCTGGTGCTCAGGCAGTTCGGGGCCACGTGGCTGGCTCTGACGCGGCGGCGTCGCTGGGCCGAGGTCGTCGAGGCCGTCATCCACCAGAGCATCGTCAGATGCCAGTCGTTCACGCTCATCGGCGTGGCAGGATCGCTACTCGGTTCAGTCCCATGTTTTCTCGAGGTAATTTCCGACAAATTACCCTTTATTTCATTCCTCCTCCATCAAACGTAATTACGTAACCATTTATGTCGTGCAAGTATTGTTCGAAGTCCGGACATCCAAGACTGATCAAACTTTTTTTTGTGTGTGTGACTGTAGGGCTGTGGCATTGTTGCTGAGTCGTTCTTCTTGCAGTTCCGTGCCATGTCCCACACAGTAGATCCAGCCGAGATCATCAAGCTGCTCATCGAAGCATTAGGTACATGTTCTTCATCTGGCATTCGCTCCAACCTGAGCTTTGCGCAAATCATAGTACCCCATGTTACTAACTTGGGAACAAACTAATTCCTCTTCTTCCAGACATGTTCCTGATCGGCACGGCTCTGCTCACGTTCGCCATGGGGATTTACGGCATGTTCTACGGCTCCCAGCGCGTCCAGGAGCCCATCTACGAGAGGCTGAAGAAAGGGGCGAGGATCCGGTCGGTGACGCAGGCCAAGTCGAGGTTCGGCCACGCCGTCATCCTGCTGCTCCAGGCAGGCGTCCTCGAGAAGTTCAAGAGCGTGCCGCTCGTCACCGGCCTCGACATGGCCTGCTTCGCCGGGGCGGTGCTCGCCTCCTCCGCCGGCGTCTTCCTGCTGTCCAAGCTCTCGGCGCATCCGCCGCCATGCAAGCGAACCTCCTTCGCTTGAACGTGTCTAGCTAATGTCCCTGCTGCATAACATGCATTATTCATTTGTTCTTTCGAGTTAGCAAAGCAAGAAATAGTAGTAGTAGTAGTGCCCGTAGTGGTCTAATTTGCACTGTAGCTTGAGCCCGATGTCAATAAAGCTTCTCGAGGTAGAAAGAAAAAGTACGTAGTAAATCATTTGGGAGCGACTCTCGTGCTCTGTTGTGATCAGCCACGTAAAAACTCGTGGTGTGTTTCACTATCACGTTGCCCCCGGAAATGCCAGCGGCCGCGTGCTTTCGATGGCGAAGGCGTGATGAGTGACGGTACCTGTGGCGTCGCGGCGTCGGCTCTTCGCTATTCGACCGCGCGCGGATTCTGCTCCGCCCCTCGCCGTCGCGCTGCCGCTTAGGAGAGGGAAGAGGCGGTGTGGCGCGAGGAGGCAGGGATCACCTGGTCGGCCGTGGTGGTGATTTTACGACCGTTCTTCAGCTCTCCACACTGGCCGGGAGAATCTACCAAAAAACAAAGGAAAACGTTTCACGCCTATACGAGTTTCAGTCGGTCGCGTTCTCCTAACGATTCACGTCGCGACACGTAAGGTACACCTACACGAGTTTTGGTTGGTCACGTCCACGCGCACACTCCTAACGATTCACATCACGATCCATAATATATGCCTACACGAGTTTCGGTTGGTCACGCCCACACGTGCAACCTCCTAACGATTCAGATTGCAACACGTAAGGTATGCCTACACACGTTTCGGTCGGTCGCGTCCACGCGCGCAGCCTCCTAACAATTCAGATCGCGACACGTAAGGTATGCCTATACGAGTTTAGGTCGGTCGCGTCCACGTGCGCAGCCCCCTAACGATTCAGATCGCGACACATAAAGTATGCCTACACGAGTTTCAGTCGGTCGCGTCCATGCGCGTAGCCTCCTAACAATTCAGATCGCGACACGTAAGGTATGCCTACACGAGTTTTGGTCGGTCGCGTCCACGCACGCAGCCTCCTAACAATTCAAATCGCGACACGTAAGATATGCCTACACGAATTTTGGTTTGTCGCCTAGTCTGGATAAGGATCCAACGGCTAGGGACAAGAATACAAAATCATGTATTAAAAAATGATGAACAAGAATGTTGAACAACACTCCGAAAATGTTGAACGAGAATAGAAAATTTGTTGATTGTGTATTAAAAATGTTGAACAAGCAATTAAAAATGTTAATCAAGCATCCGGAAAATATTCAATGAGTATAGAAAAATTGTTGATCATGTATTACAAAATTGATGATTTTTCGTTATAATGCATACAAAAATGTTAATCGGGCATTTAGAAAAAATATTGAACAAGTATTTGAAAATTATTAATCGGGCATTCGGGAAATATTAAATGTGTATAGCAAAAAAATTGACCATGTATTTAAACATGATGAAAAAATTAACTATGAGTATAAAAATGATAATCAAGCATTTGAAAAATGTTGAATAAATATTTGAATAATGTTAATCAACTGTTTGGAAAATGTTTAATGTGTATAAAAATGTTAACCATGTATTAAGTTTTTTAATCCGTTTATATGAAAACTAGTAATCAAGAATTTTTAAGAAGTATAGAACAAATGTTGACCATGTATCCAGAAAATATTGATCATGTATCCCTTCGTTCCTAAATATTTGTCTTTTCAAAATTCTCGCTATGAACTACATACATATGTATATAGACATAATTTAGAGTGTAGATTCATTCGTTTTGCTTCATATGTAGTCTATAGTTGAATCTCTAAAAAGACAAATATTTAGAAATGGAGGGAGTGTATGAAAAATGTTAATCAAGCATTTAAAAAGTTAAAATGCGTATAGGAGAAAACTTGCCATGTACTCCCTCCGCTCCTAAATATAAGACCTTGTAGAGATTTCATTATGAACTACATACAGATGTATCTAGACATATTTTGAAGTGTATATTCATTCATTTTGCTCCGTATGTAGTCTATAGTAAAATTTCTAAAAGATCTTATATTTAGGAACGAAAGAGGTACTAAAGATGTGTTAAATTTGTATTGAAAAAATGTTAAACATGTAACAGAAAAAATTATTGACATATATAAAAATATTGAATGAAAACCAAAATAAACAAAGAAAAACAAAAAATAGAAACAGAAAAAGAAACAAAAGAAACGAAAGAAAAAGGAAATGGAAAAGAAGAAGACGAAACAAATGCAAAATAGAATGAAAAAGGAATTTAAAACCGAAGAAGACCAAAGAAAAGAAACAAAAGAAAGAATGGAAAAAACTTGGAAAACTGGCTCGAATTGCCTCAAGGAGGAACCCCGCCTACTACTAGCCATGAACGCGGCACGCGTGGAGTGGCTAGCAGCGTCAGACTTCTCCTTGGAGATACTGGGATTGATCCCTGCGTGTGCTACTTGTTCTCCTCTTTTGTTATAAAAATGCATTGATGGGTCAGCCCAAAGAGCAGCTTTCGTCTCGTTTAATGCGAGACATAGCTCTCGCGTAAGCTACCGAGCCCCCTCGGCCACAAATATGAACTCCAGGGGAAATATTTGTGCAGCATGTTGTGGCAAGCAAGGGAGCTGACAAACACACTTTTTGCACAATAAGTTGACCTAACATGACTTGGCGCAATTTTCCATTTTAGTTTTCTATTAGTTTTAGTTTATTTTAGTATGCTTTGGTTTTTGTTTCCATTTTTATAATTTTATTTATTATTCTATTTCAAACTCGCCATTTTTTAGAAAATAGGTGAACATTGCTTCGAAAACACATGAACATTTATTTTGGTATCTATACATATTTGCTTTCATATGTGTGAACATTATTAAAGAAAACTTTTCATTTTGTGCTCTCTGGTTTCTTAGTTGTGCACAGTTTTGCCCGTGTCAAAAACTCAGCTCAGTTCTTCGTTGAGTTAGATCTAAAACTCTATCTATTGTTGGATAGTGGTTCTCATAATATTTCCAAGAATCTTGGTTTCATCTTAGTTGGAGCTTGGATGTTTAATTTATTACAGTTTTGCTGTGCGTTTTTCAGCCTATTTCAGGCCGGCGAGGGCAAAACTGGGCAAAACTAAAAAACATGGGCATGAAAACAAATATTCCTTGTTTATTCAATACTAATAATTTTACAAATATGTGGTTTTAGAAATATATAAATATTTATGATGAAAAACATGAGCATATTTAATCCACAATATACATATACATATATAAATGTTTGACAATGCTTTTATTAAACTTTGTGGAAAAAATTCCCAGATTAATAAAAAATAAAAGAATATCCTGTTCGTCATTTTTTAAATTTTAGAATCCCTAAATAATTATGAACTTTTAAAAAGTGTTCATAAATTTATTTAATGTTATTTTTGGCCAACTTAAGAAAAAATATAATTTGGAATATGTTCTTAATTTTCTAAAAATTCATGAAATTTAAAATGGTTAGATATTGTTAAAAAGTCCTCGAGATAATTACATATAAAGATTAATAATTATTTCAAAGTACAATAAATGTTCAAGAATTTTAGGAAGAATATAATATAAAACAATAGAGGAAGTAAAGTGGTGAAAACTGGGCAGACAATCCATGCAAAGGAAAAAACTAGGCAGACAGAGAAAGAAAATGCTAAAGAACTTGGCCAAAAACCGAAAAAATGACGTGAAGAAATAAAATCGGCTCATATGGAATCCGGCCATGTGATGGTGAACACTAAAAAAAAGCCGGCTTGAAAAAAATAGGCTTGTACCAGATTTCGACGAAGCGACTTTGCAAATGTAAATGGGCCAGTCCAGCAAAGCGTTCGGCATGGGACTCCTAAGAGCTACTACTCTCTATCCTTCGGTATGAGCGAACAACGAAGAGTATGAGATTTGATGAATGTGGACACTCTTTGGGACTTTTTTCCAACAGGGCACACACCCCTTTCCATTACTTTCATAACGAAATATAACAAAGTCTCTAGCGATTCAGGTCTTAACGAGCATAACTATCCAAAAGGAAAAAAGGAAGCAGGAAACTGAAAGGGGGGAGTTGGAACATCATCAGGAAACCCACAACGAGCATCCCTAAAACGAAACACCTGCCATGGAACGAAAACCTGATGACACCTAACCTATCGCGCAAACCACATAAATCAAGCTACCAAAACAAGGAGCAACGAAGACAACCACACTCAGCACGGGCATCCAACCCCAATGAGCATCGACATATGTCACAGGAATCAGTTCGCCATCATCCCAGCACCATCATTCAGCCTTGGCATGTCACGGATGCTGGATCTATCAGCCAAGATAGCCACCACTCGCACCATTTTCCTGACACCAGCCTGAAGCCTGCCTCTGTAATCCTCCTTGAGTAAACCTGCCCAGTACATCATGAAAGAACACGCAGTGAAAACAACTTTCAAAGGAGAATGCACAACATGTTTGTCAAATATTGTTTTGTTCCGGGTACACCAAATGCCATAACAAATGGCCGCAATAATCATCATATAGTATTTCTCCCCACCAGGGAGGAATTTGTATAGCCACACCCAGCTTTGCCACAAGGATATTGGACAACATGGAGCATTCATAGCGAGGCCGAAAGCCCCCCAAACAGTATGAGCAAAAGAACATGTGAAAAAGAGGTGTCCAACAGTCTCAATGTTGCTGCAAAAGGAGCAGCAAGGGTTCCCAGGCCATTGCCTCTAGGGCATATTGTCTCTAGTAAGCACAACATTTTGCGAAAGTTGCCACAAGAAGATTTTGATTTTAAGGGGGGTCGTAGCTTTCCCGATCCACTTATATGTCGGACTAGCCAAGTCCCTTTCCAACCATTCATAGACTGATTTTGTAGTGAACCCCCCCTTGCCATTAAAGGCCCAGGAGATGGTATCTAGGGTATCACCCCGTTGAAGATTTCTAGCCCCAGCCACTATAATTTCCCACTGGTCTGATAAGGGAGAAAACAAATGGCGCCTAAAGCTCATCTTACAATTTTTGACCATGAATTCTTCCAGCATACAGTCCTGCTCCTGACAAATGCTAAAAAGGTCTAGAAATTGAAGCTTCAAAGGTCATTCAGTGAGACAGGGTCGTGCCAAGTTCTGGCAACATTGCCTTTATTAATATTGACAATCCTACCAGCCATATACACCTCTTTTACCTTCATACAGTGGTCATTTGTTATGGCATTTGGTGTACCCAGAACAAAATAACATTTGACAAACATGTTGTGCATTCTCCTTTGGAAGTTGTTCTTTCATGATGTACTGGACAGGTTTACTCAAGGAGGGTGACAGAGGCAGGTTTCAGGCTGGTGTCGGGAAAATGGTGCGAGTGGCGGCTATCCTGGCTGATAGATCCAGCATCCGTGACATGCCAAGGATGAATGATGGTGCTAGGATGACGACGGACTGATTCCTTTGACATATGTTGATGCTCACTGGGGTTGGATGCCCGTGCTGAGTGTGGTTATCTTCGTGGCTCCCTGTTTTGGTACCTTGATATATGTGGTTTGCGCGATAGGTTAGGTGTCATCAGGTTTTCGTCCCATGGCAGGTGTTCCGTTTTAGGGATGCTCGTTGTGGGTTTCCTGATGATGCTCCAACTCCCCCTCCCCCTTCAGTTTCTTTCTTTCTTTTTCCTTTTGAATAGTTATGCTCGTTAAGACCTGAATCGCTGGAGACTTTGTTATATTCCCGTTATGAATGTAATGGAAAGGGGTGTGTGCCCGGTTGGAAAAAAGGTAGATCGATCAACTAATCGACGGAAGGAAATGAGTAGATTGGCTTTTCACACCAAAGCTATAGCTAGCAAGCTGGTGCACACATGCTTCGGATTTACTCGTGATTGAAAGTGCCAAAGTGCTTCACTTTACAACCAATCGGGAGTCCACGCCACTATCCTAGAAGATGCATCTATATACTCATTTCACAGTAGTTTGATAATATGCAAATGATTTCGTAGGGGTTTTGGACCTCCTATACTCCATATGAGGCTTCTTTTGGTTTAGAGGAATTTTTACAGGATTCTATAGGATGGGATTCTTGTAGGAATTTTTTCTTTAAAGCTCTTTGGTTCATATGGATGCATTCCTGTTCCTACATATAATTGGTTCCTATTCTTCACATTTCAAAAAATAAAATAAAAAAGAGCCCAGACTCTATGAAAAAAATCCTATGATATGAACCAAATGATATCTCCTTTTCTAATTCCACTCATAAGATTTGAGATGTATGTCATCTCTTTTTCTACAAGTTTACTATTCCTATGATAATCTTATCTTATGAAACAAAGGAGGCATGAATGTATCTAGAACTAAAAATACGTCTAAATACATCTATTTCCACGATACGTAATTCTGAACCGAGTGAGTACTACTTATCTACTGAAATGCCGCTGGCATGCTGGAACATCAGGCACACCACATGACCACAATGCAGTATTGAAGCCATCTCTAACTCTCCTGAGCTAAATGCTCAGGCAGTGCACTGGCAGATCTAGCAACCAATGAGAACAATAAATGGGGCAGCACAACTACCATAATTTATGGCATATGCAGTTTCGTGAATTCAGAGTTCACTAGGTCAAGTGGTCCATGGAGATTTTCGTTTCATTTGAAATAGAATAAGAAACAACCATGCATTTCTCGTAGGTGTCCAAGCACAAAACAGTAATGCAGAGAGCGTGAGGTCTATATGGATCATGTCAATACTGTGCACAGGCCGCACGAAGACGTTGTGGAAGTCTTTAAGACCCACCGACCACGCAAAACTAGCAGCGTGCAGTAAAATCGAAGAAAGTGCAGGCAGGTAAAGAGCTACTCCTGCATTTTACTCAAATTTAAAAAAAAATCATGGCATGGTTAAAAGCAAGACTCTTCAAGTGGACGCAAGACACAAAAAGAGATGGACGGTGCATTTCTAAAGCACTAATTTGACGGCGACAAGTCATTAGCACTCCAACTTTGCATCAGTAATCATGGAGATGGGAGAAGAGATGCTGCCTGCTCAATGGTCACACCATGTGCCATTTAACTACTCCACTATTTTCTTGATCGCAAAAAAAAAAACTAGCATTACCTCCGTAACAAAATTTAAAACGTTTTTGTAGGTTAGTCAAAAAACGTCTTATATTTTCATACGGACACCTCAAAATTACTTGCATCGACAAACAAAGAACCTCACAATTCTTTCCCATAGAGTTTATGACTCCAGGATGTACTATCAATTTCAGCAAGAAGGAACAGATGTGCAGCTAGCCTGAGAAATTATTGCTGTATTCTGAAATGAGGAACTCACCGATGACGTCCCCCACTTTGAAGGTCTGCTTCCCAGCCCAGTCGGCGTAGTTGACGTTGCCGAGGATGGTCCATCCCGAGTCGCCGCCGACCTGGTAGGTCGCCAGCGCCATCACCACGGCCGTCATGCCCCTCATGCCCTTCATCTCTCCCTCACACACCCTCTGCTTCTGCTTCTGCGAAAGGCGGGGTAGATATAGAGATGCCAAGAGCAGAGCACACGGAACGAATGTTCAGCAGAGCAATACTCTCTCGCGCTCTGCCTTGTGCTTGCACTTGCACCAATGTGGCGCCAGGGAACGCCATTTATAGCTCCTCACATCTCGCTTTATTGACGGTTCTGCCCGTAGCATCGTGTTCCTTTCTTCCATTCCATACTATGCATTGTCTTCATCCGTAGGTACTCGAGTAAAATTGCGCTTTTTACCAGCTAATTAAAACCCTGTTTGGGCAGACACTCTGATTTGGTTATGTTTGACGCAAACTTGATTGGATTCTTTGGTCGAGATGCATGCATGGGCATGGGTTGGTCCTGCGTGAGCTGAGCTTTGGCTGGTCTTTGGTTATTCTCTCTGTTCCTTGAGTAAAGCAAACTCAAAAGCTGGCTGTCAATCCAAGTCTTGATCACGAGGCTGCTCGATGGATCGAGTTAGCTCCGTCCGTGAGTGCATCAAGTAAGTGGACTTGCTGGTACGTGCTGTCAAGTCCGCTCGAGGCGAGATCTTTTTCTTTTTCTGGAAGCAACTGCGAGCACGCATATATGCAAGGCACATCTTCCTTCCTTGGTTGCGATGTGAATGCATGGATATTCAGTAGGTAAAGGTGGTCGGCTCAACTTTTTTTTTTGAGGTGCGACTCAACTTTCTTTCATGCGGCTTGCTAAATCTCAGTCGACTGATTTTTAATGAAGTCTCAATGGACTCTATAGCTGTTGGATTACACGCGCTGAGATTCGTGTCAAAAGGTGTTCTGTACGGCACTTTTTTCTGTACGATACGTGCTTGTATGTCTCGCTGGTTGTTCTGTAAACGTTCTTTCTCTCGTATCAATCTGGGCCTTTGTGCCGTCTGTGGGCTTTTTTGTGTTTACATATTTTTTAGGAGGAGCAAGATAGTTGCATGTCTACCACTAGGCACACAACTACGAGTATCATGTGGCGACTATAACTGCATGTGTTCAATGTGACTACAACTCGGTCATGTTTTGCCGGGAGAGGAGGCAGTTGCATGTCTACCACTAGGCATGCAACTGGAAGTGTCGCCCCAACTACAATTGCGTGTCTTCAATACAGCTGCATCTATGTGATGTTTAGTGCGGAGGGGTAGTTGCATGTCTGCCACTAGGCATGCAACTGCATGTATTGCCGTCCAACTGCAATTATATATGTGGTGTTTTTCTCGTGGAGCAGGGGAAGTTTTCGTGTCTACCACTAGGCATGCAACTTCAAATGTAGTCTGTGACTGCAACTCTAAGATGCTTTGTAAGGAGTGGCAGTTGCATGTATGCCACCAGGCATGAAATTACAAGTGTCATCCCGACTGCAACTGTATATCTTCAATGGAACTACAACTTTCTGGTGTTTTGTCAATGGAGTGGGAAGTTGCATGTCTTCCATGAGGCATGCAACTGCAAATGTTGCCCGGACTACAACTTTGAGGTGTTTTGTTAGGAGCAACAGTCGCATGTCCGCCAATACGCATGCAACTGCAAGTGTCACCCCGTGATGCAAGTGCTTCTCTTCAACGCGACTGTAATTCTATGGTGTTTTGTCGGAGAGGGATTGTTCCATGTCTATTCCTAGGCATGAAATTGTAAGTGTTGCCACCAACTACACCTCTCTGGTGTTTTTATCTGGGAGGTGAGGCAGTTTCATGTGAGTCACTAGGCACGCAACTGCAAGCGTCGTCCCTGACTGCAACTCTGAGGTGTTTGTCATGGAGAGGGGATAGTTGCATGTATGCCACTAGGCATGCAATTGCAAGTGTCGTCCCCCGCTGCAACTCCATGTCTGCAATGCAACTCCAATTCTATGGTGTTTTGTCACGCAGGGGTTATTGCATGTCACTAGGCATGCAATTGTAAGTGTTGTCACTGACTGCAACTTTGTATAATTTTTTGTTGGGGAGATGAGACAGTTGCATGTGTGTCACTAGGCATGCAACTGCAAGGGTCGTCCTCACTGCTACTCTGAGGTATTTTTTAAGGGAGAGGGGTAGTTGCAGGTCTGTCATTAGGCATGCAACTGCAAGTCTCGCCTCCAACTGTAATTGCATGCCTGTTCAATGCAACCGCAATTTTGTGGTGTTTTGTCAAGAGGGGTTGTTGCATGTTTACCACTAGGCATGCAATTCTAAGTGTTGTCACTCACTATAGCTTTGTGGTGCTTTTATAAGGGAGGTGAGAAGTTGAATGTCTGTCACTAGACAAACAACTTCAAGTGCCGCCCCTTGAAGTTGTTATAAACAGAACCATATTAACCGTATAAACCGAACGCCCAACCCTATTGGTCGGCTGCCCACAGTTGCATGTCCGTGCGACACACACCCACTTAAATTGCTTTATTTTGTTGTTGTTGTTTTTTGTTACATGAAAAATCATTTTTATAATGTAAATTGTTTTTTAGAATGAGAATAAAACAAAGAAAAAGCACGATGGTATATAGAGTAGAAATGAAATTATGTTGTGTTCTTCCATTTTCTGATATTTTACTTCTTTGTCATGCAATATATATTGGGTGATGCTACGCACCGTCCGACGGATTTTTTTTTAAATCTGTCGCCTCGGTTGGCGTTAGATCCAGCGTTCATATTATTCTCATCATTGCAACAAGGAATGTGTTACATCATTCTTTGCAACAAAGCCTATGTGCAAAAACATTTTGCAACATAGGTAATGTTGTAGATTTTTTTACTATTTTTACAACATGGGTGCTGTTGCGGAAACAAATTTGCAACACCAATGATCTTGCAAAAAATATTTGCAATTTTTCCGTGTTCAGTTTTTGCAACATGAGTGTTGTTGCGAAAGGCAATTTGGCAACACACATGATGTTGTGAATTTTTTTTTAGAAAAATAACACAAAGGACACACGTCGTACAGAAAAGGTGACGGATCGTTCGTGTGTGATCCATCGGCTGAAGCTGAAATTTTCCCATATATATTTTATACAGATCAAAACATTTAAAAAATAAATGATGGCAAAAAAGAAATGCAAGAGGTTCATGGAGAAGGGAAGGAGCACATCACGTGACTTGCGCTGTGAACGACGAAAAACTGGGCTGATTTGCTGGCCCATCAAACGATGGCAAGCCAAGAAACAAGTAGCGAGAAAGTTACGTACATAACGTAATTATACACTGGCTAAATACAAAGTCTTACGTCACAAAATTATACGCTGATGTCAGCCAACTGAGACTTCACGAAATCTCAGTCGACTTAGCCCTAGTCCTACCCTTCTTTTATGCATGCATATGAACGATCCAAAGCGCCAGAGATGTGGAGGAGGGAGAGGCTTTTGTTTTTGCGCAAAAAAAGAAGAGAAGCTTTTGTTTCCTTAAGTTTTTGATTGAGAACCGTAGCAGCAACTGTTATGGTTTTTTTAATTAACTTCGTTTTCTGGGAACTCCTTCCCCCGAAGCATTCCAAGATAAATTACCAAAAAAGTAACACACAATTGCAACGGCGTTTTTTTCTTTGAGATAAGCATGCCCGACTTTATTAAGATAACGTTCAAGAGCAACTCCAACGGTGAGATCCAAACGGACACACAGTTTGTCCGTTTTTCGTCCGTTTGGCTTGGCCTAGCGGACGCTGGCGACCGAGCGGATGTTTGGGTCGGCTAGTCTGTCCCACGCAGGCTTGGACGCAAATAGTTAGCGCGGATTTAATTTTTTGTGTCCAAACAACGATATTAAACATACTTAAACATTAAATGCCGGTCAAAGCCAGCACAAGTCCACATAAAACTTAATTAAACATAAATAAAAAAATGCGGCCGCTTTCGTCTGCATCTGGCGTCGGCCCTACGCATCGTCATCCTCGTCGTCGTCAGGGGCGGTGAATGAGGCCGGCCCTGCCGCACGCTTGCGCCGGGGGTGAGTTTGCCCTTGCCCTTGCCCTTGCTGAAGAAGCTTGCGCCGGGGGTGAGCTTGCCCTTGCCCTTGCTGAAGAAGCCCATGGCGTCCGCTAGCTGGCTGGCTGGCTAGGGTTTCGTGGTCTCCGCCGGAGGAGCAAGAGTGGCCAGATGTGGACGGGAAGGGGTAGTGGATGAGGCCGGCCCCGCCGCACGCTTCGGATTAAAAAGGATGACGCCCGACAGCTTGTTGCCATTGCCAGGTGGGCCCAATGTTGGTGTCCGCGTTTAATACGACCGCGGGTGGTAATTGTGCGGCCGGCATGTGGATCTGAGGGGGACGTGGGGCGCGTCCGGTTCGTGTCCGCGTGGACGCACTTCAGGCGCAAATTTGGGCCGAAAATGGGTCCACGCGGACACAAAAGCGGACGAAAAATGGGAATGTGTCTCCGCATTGGGCCATCGTTTTTGTCCGCGCGGACCCAAACGGACCTGGGCGGACGAAATGGGTCCTTCCCTTGGAGTTGCTCTAAATGTAAAAGAAATGGGTCTGCTGTTTGCACGAACCAGACATGCCGGCCAGTCGGCATAGAAAGAGCTAGTTTAGCAGCGGGATGTATTTTTCTATTTTACATGGTAATACATGTATTATTCATATCATAAAGATCAAAATACAAGTTACGTAAAGATCGACATGACAAAACTAAAAAGATAAGAGAACATATATGAGCTTAACACCAACGTCTGTCACCTTTTCCTGGACCACCACAACAGGCACCGAAGAAAAGAATGACGGATCACCTCCTCACCCGATCTCGACGCGACTCCGTCGCTAACATGCCCTTTCCAGACCTTTAAGGTGGCTCACCAAAAGTGAAGCCCTTACCGTTAAACGAATCAGACCGGGACAACACCCCAGACACGCCATCGAACTCCAGTTCTGGAAGCCCACCATGACTAAGACGCCGAAGGAGGAAACCATACCTGCCATCCATGAATCACGAACCTAGCACACGTTCCATTTTCAGATATCGTCGATGCATACCACAATCTGCATCCGCTCCTAAACTACCTACCAAGATCTGCGCCAACGCTGGAGCAAATGCAGTCACAACGACGGAGCCTGAGGACATAGGTCCACCACGAGGATGCCGTCGCTAGGCTATCCTTTCTTGAACAGACTGGCCTCGTCGGGGAAGGATCCAAAGAATTTATATTCAACGCCGTGATCGTCAGCACCGAAGCCAAGACGATGAACAACCTAAAAACTAGACCATGAAAACTAAAAACGATCCACATGCGTGGATCCGACGACCCTCTCACCACCGACGACCGAGGTCGCCGACAGAGGGGTGCCGCTGGAGGATGGCGCTGGAAGTTGGCCTCTCCTGGCGAAGGCTAGGGTTCCAGCCGCTAGGGACGAGGAGGAGAATTCTGTTTACAACCAAAAATTCTGATCGTGCAAGCGTAATGTATCTCCCAGTTACAATTCCTATTTCTATACTGTATTTGGTATTCGAAAAAATACTGTATCACGATGGTTGTGACGCCATAGGAGGGTAATTCATTTTTAGGTACGTGCCTCCCAGATATTGAGGCAACATGACATTTTGAGATTAGTAAATCATTATATGCAGGTTGTGTCAACGAAAATATCTCCTCCTATTGAACAAACTTAAAGAAAAAATGATGAGCATCAATGTCAAGTTTAAGAATTGAATCTTGATTGGTTGATTTCACCACACGCTTAGTCCCTCGGAGTGTAGTGCATTTTTGTTTGCGTTGAAAATCATAAGCGAGCAACATAGCTTGTTGACTTTTCACGCTTTCACCCTCATCGGGCGCCCTATCATGATTTCTAACCGTCCATCATCTCTTGATTTTGTATCCCTGTCTTGCTTGTCCATCAAAACGTCATGTTAGGATATTTCACTCTTGTGTCTTGGGATCTGTGTTGTTGTCCAGGCGCAATGGAGAGGCGAGACTGAGCGAACTTGGGAAAATATCTGATGATACGGGAGCACCTAAGCTTAGGTGCTCTGATCAGACCTCAGTCGTAGATCTATGATTTAATGGGTGGGAATGTGGACCAAAGCGTCATTTCAAGGATGTTCGGGGGGTGTTTTGCAAAACGCACATTGACCAAATGTTACCCATGTGATCTGAGATCCAATGGCCATCGTCACATTAGAGCACGGGAGAAGGAGCATCCTCGGGAGCACCTGATATCCTCTCGAGCGAACTTGGAACATCTACAACTGCAACTTGCAAATTCGCCGCCTCAAACGTCAACGGACACTCCGAGACACGTCCGCGGACACTAATCGGTCACGTCTCAAAGAATGCATTCTACAACGGACACCTAAATCTCATATCTCGAATCCATACAAACCATGGAACTACTACATCAATGCATTACACATATCGTCCGACTATTCCATCACTACTGTTATGCCATCGGACTATAAAAATTTGGCATGTTTGGCTATGGTGGACATCAACCACGGCTGCCTTGGCCCTTCCCGGAGCCTTTGTCGTCCTTCTCGCTGAAGTATCGGTTAAAGATGCAGTACGGATCGAGCCGGATATGCTCGTCGTCGGAGTTGTCCTCGTTGTCGGTCACCTCCTCCTCCTTCAATGGCAGTCCGGCCATATCACAGAGCGCCCAGTTTTGCTCTCGGGTGAGGGCACGCGTGTTCCTCCATTGTCCTTTCTTCAAAATGCGGACGCGGATGGCTTTCCTCTCTACGATCGCTCGCGCTGCCGCATCATCCGCCTTCGTCGTCGCCATCTCCTCCGTGAGACATGCCTCGGCGGCCCTTATCCTCTCCTTCTCACGGTGGGCAGCCCGTTCCCGGTGGGACTTGAAGTCTGCCAGACCGGTGATGGGGAAGGAGAGATCCGTCCCCCAACGGGACCTCGATGATCCCGCCTCAGAGGAACCGAGCGCCCCTTGAGCGGATGCTATGGAGTCGTGTCGGGTAGATCCTGCCGTCGGTCGGGCATTGTCCTCCCGGGAGCGGCTAAGTGCAGTGCGGACCGCCATTGGCTCCTCCAATCCGCAGGGGACGACGCCCCAGTCGAAGGGTCCATACTGGTCAGAGTTAGATCCACTGCCCGGCATGTCGGAGAAGGCTGAAGATCACCAGAGGTGAGCTAGGGTGGCGGATGGGAGTGGAGGGGGGTCGAGTGAAGTGGCTAGGGTTTGATCTGGCGAGCGGATGAGAACGAATATATGTGGGGTTGATGCGGGCCAGGCTGGCATGCCCGGTCGCCCCCATATCTGCCCCATATTTGGGCAAGATATGAGGGTGCCGGTTAAACTGGGCGTTTAAGGCCGGTTTGAGAGGCTCGGCTGGGTCGAAAATTTATGACCGGTTAGTGACTGGGCGACATGCTCGGACGTTTGAAAGGGGTATATGGGTCCGGTTGTAGATGCTCTTATCATGGTTTTCTATAGCGGTTTGCACAGTTACCTTACAATACTTGTACGGAATATTTTTTCTTTATGTTTCTTTTGCTGATTTTTTCCACTCGTTTTCTTTCAGTGTTTATTCTTCTTCTGATTCTCTTTCTACCTTTTGTTTTCGGGTTTTCTTTCTAAAAATATTAAACGATTTATATAGATTGTACATAAAACTTAAAATACCTTCATATTCTTAATAATTTTTAAAAATGTTTAAATTTAAAAATATTCAATAAATCTATTTAAAAAATCATGTTTTCAAATAGTCGTAAATTTCAAAAAAAGGTTTAGAACTTTTTAAAATATCAGTATATATTTTTTTAAAACGTTCCTACACTCTTAGAAAAATGTTCACTTATTCACCATGCAGGTTTGGACTTACGAAACGATTTTCTTTTCCTCATGGATATAGTTTCAAACATGGATGTAGTTTCTATTAGTTTTTTGTGTTCTTTGTACTTCCATGATGTTTGTTGAAAAGGTTCAAAAGAAAATATGGAAAAACGTCACTTTATTATAAAATGTTCATACTTTTGTTCTAAATAAGATTCGTGTGGCAAAACATTCACTGAAAAATGCGCATGCTTTACGTTAAAAAAACAAAAAAAATAGAAAATTCGGAAAAACAAAAAGTAATCATTAAAGCAGGAAAGAGCTCAACACTAAGCCCTGCCCCGCTAGCCCATAGACATGCCATCATCCGACATCCGTCCTATATAACGCACCGATCGTCATATATATAGGAAGTTTGTTTCACCTTTGCAATGTAATACACCTACGTACACAATACTAGATACAAGGAAAAAAAATACGATAACAATAACATGAGCTACAAAAACATTAGTGAGAATCTAATGCCTCAAAAACCCAAGATTTCCTTCACAGGGTTCTCCGACAGAGGGCGAGTCAAATAGGAGGCTACCGCATAAGGGTTCGTGTGGGTGGGTTGGCCCATGAATGAACTGCAGCGTGGTTGGGGTGAGCGAGTACTGTACTGAGTTAAAAAATAATATAATATGTGAATATGTTTTTGGAGAACTCAAACATTTTTTGAAATTATGACTAAATTTTGAAAAATAGAAACAATTTGTGAAAACTTGTTATTTTTAAGTACAAACAGTTTTTGAAGATTTTGATTTTTTTTCAATTGATAAATTAAAAAAAATAAAAGAGGAGAAAGCGAAAAAATAAAAAAATAAAAGAAGCAGGAAAAACTAAGAAAAAACCATAAAAAACGTTCTGGAACATCAAGTGGCCGGTCCACTTCGTCGGTCGCTCAGTTGTCCCTGTGCGACACATAGGATTCATGCTACTCCTCCATCCTAGTTCCGTCATTGAAGGTTGTCAGCGGGCAAATACCCCCTCGTACCGTCCATAAATGAAAACCATTGAATCAAAAGTCGGAAGTTAGACTATATTTAAAAAATGGTGACCTACATTCATGACATCACCGCCTTGATCTCTCCCCTCCGGCCAACCCTGTGTCGGAGTCAACCAGATTCGGGATCCTCTTCATGCCCTTTCTCCAGCAACATGCTTTTCCCGCGAAGCTCCCTCATGCTCCTCCACCTTCCACACCGTCAACTCTGCTGGCCTCGACCTGGGTCTGAGTCGAAGGCGGATTTGGCTGCCACTCTGCCCGTGTTATGTGTCAGCTCTGTGTCCGCTAGGGGTGCAAAGCGGCGCCCGATCCGCCCCGCTTCATAGCCAAAACTTATCACGTTAGTTGTAAATTCTCCACCCGGATTCAGTTTAGATTGAACTAATTCTCTACTTATGTGGGATATGCGGGACGTCCGCTTGCATCCCTAATATCTGCATTGGTTGCTGTCTTTAGGACCGTCCTTTGCCAGCTTACGCTCTTGTTGGAAGAGGGGAAGCTGCCGTTACGATTATTGAAGGCAATGATTTTGTGAAACCCAGTGAAACACAACATCCATCTTGTGACATTTCGACCAGTTAATGACATAGGACGGATTGAACTGGCCTAGCTATTTCTCTTCCTTGATCTTGGTAAAAAATGGAAGCAATGATTTTAGACCTTGATCTTGACCACGGGAATTAGCAGACACAAACAGGACAGCACACGTAACAAGTTGGAAGAAATACACACAACGATGCCATAAGACAGGCTTTTGTGAGTCGTCTCTCAAGGGCAGAGCCAGGATTCAAACATAGAGGGGCAAGAGGTGACAAGCAGGAAAACAGACATAACAAAAGAATATTGACACTGCATCCCCAACCTGAACAAGGGTACTCATTTGGGACGTGGACTATTTGCTCTCGAGATTAAATGCTCTCTGATGAACAGTGAAATAAAACATAGTATATTATTTTAAAGAATTCTGTATTGTTTTTGTGATAAAATTTCACAAATGCTGTGTACGCTTGCAAAATTTCAACATGAAATGACATTCGTAGAAGTTATGGCAAAACAAATTGATGCTCCAAAAATGCTAGTCTTGAAAACATTTTGAAGTGCTGATTTGTTGTCATGACTTTTGTCTGAGTGTCAGTTCGGGCTGAAATTTGTTAAGCATAGAAAACATTTGTCAAAGTTGCCACAAGTTTTCCTTTTGCTGTTCATCAGGGTGCATTGAGTTTGATAGCAGAATAGGACTTTCACACTCATTTGTATGTATTAGGATGAGTGATATATTTTTTCGACCAATCATGCAACAAGAATCAATTGTGTTGTAGATCGGATAAATTGTTTTCCTCTTCAAATGCACCATTGCTACTTGGCGTAGGTGTTGGGTTTCCCCAAAAAACAAAGGAATGGAGAAATATAGCAGGATATAGTATTTGGCTCAGTTAAGTATCAAGTTTTATCGAACCAATAGAAGACATCATACAAATAACGTCAACAACACCTACACACACAAAACAAATAATGCTCCCACCCAACAAAAGCAATAGTGTTGTCAACCGCCTTGTTCCCAAGAATTGCGAGGATGACATCTGGCAGTGATCGGCATATAATAAAATAAAATAAAAAGTAAATAGGAACAACAAGGTATTGTATTTCTGGTATTTAACTTGCAAAGTGGACCCGGGGGCATACCGTTCACTAGAGGCGTCTTTCTCATAAGCATATTGCAATACGTAGACAAATTACTATTGGGCAGTTGATAGAAACGCATATAGTTATGCTTGTGATCCTTCTTGGCATAATTCATATATAGGCATTGTGCCTCCCTCGGTCGTCCTCTTGTACACCCCAAGCTTCTAGCATCTCTTCTAGTCCAGAAAAAATCATCGTAAAGTTTCATCGTGTTTGAACTTCGTTTGGTATGGTTTCTCTACGAATCATAGAAATAGGCAAAAAAAAAAACTCACACTGCGCACTAAGTTAATAGTTTAGTCCATACAAACAATATAAAATGACATATAAGGCATATAAGATTGGTAATATAATGGCATGAAACAATAAAAATTATAGATATGTTGAAGACGTGTCAACCACCGATAATAAATTAAATAAAAAATATATCATGAATGCATGAGGCCTAGTGAAGGTAAAATTATCAAGCACATAAGCTATTTCCATCTGAATCAAAAAATATTGCGGCATGTATTCTAGAAAAGAAATCAGTAGTAAAAATCATAATTGTATAATACCCATTAGAAATAGAAAGGCCGGAAATAAAAACCAAATAATAGACTAACCACCCGATGTCCTTTGTCGCTCCGTTGTCATGCGGTCCCAGAGCCAATTGCTGCATCTCGGTGGCATCCACTAGTTGTGAGGCCATCTGTTTGTTTTCTCCTTCCCGAACTGTTGTGTTGAAGCAGTCGATGGAAGTGTCATTCACTTCTAAGGACTCCCTTGACATTTCCTACATGGTGCTTAGTGTTGGAAATATGCCCTAGAGGCAATAAATAAAGTGTTTATTATTATATTTCCTTGTTCATGATAATCGTTTATTATCCATGCTATAATTGTATTTATTGGAAACACATTACATGTGTGGGTAAATAGACAACACTTTGTCCCTAGTATGCCTCTAGTGAACTAGCTTATTGATAAAAGATGGTCAAGGTTTCCTAGCCATTGACATGTGATGTCATTTGATAACGGGATCATATCATTAGGAGAATGATGTGATGCACAAGACCCAAACTACTAACGTAGCATATGATCGTGTCAGTTTATTGCTACTGTTTCTGCATGTCAAGTATATGTTCCTGTGACCATGAGATCATGCAACTCACAGACACCGGAGGAGTGGCTTGTGTGTATCAAACGTCGCAACGTAACTGGGTGACTATAAAGGTGCTCTACAGGTATCTCCGAGGGTGTATGTTGAGTTGGCATGGATCAAGACTGGGATTTGTTACTCCGTGTGACAGAGAGGTATCTCAGGGCCCACTCGGTAATACAACATCACAATAAGCCTTGCAAGCAATGTGACTAAGTGTTATTCACGGGATCTTGTATTACGGAACAAGTAAAGAGACTTGCCGGTAATGAGGTTGAACTAGGTATGGAGATACCGACGATCGAATCTCGGGCAAGTAACATACCGAAGAACAAAGGGAACATCATACGAGATTAACTGAATCCTTGACATAGAGGTTCGACCGATAAAGATATTCATAGAATATGTAGGAATCAATATGGGCATCTAGGTCCCGCTATTGGTTATTGACCATAGAGGTGTCTCGGTCATGTCTACATAGTTCTCGAACCCGCAGGGTCTGCACACTTAAGGTTTGGTGACGTTTCAGTAGTATAGAGTTATGTATGGTGGTGACCAAAGGTTGTTAGAAGTCCCGGATGATACCCTGGACGTCACGAGGAGCTCCGGAATGGTCCGGAGGTAAAGATTCATATATAGGAAGTCCTGTTTTGGTTGGCGGAAAAATTTCGGGCTCATCGGTAGTGTACCGGGAGTGCCGGTAGTGTACCGGGAGACCACCGAGAGGGGTATTTCGACCCAAGGTGGAAGAGTGAATAACAGCCCTTAGTGGGCTGGTGGAAGTCCCACACAAAGCCCATGTGGCTAGGAAATAAAAGCCCAAAGGGAAAAGGTGGAAAAAGGCAAAAAAGGAGGAATCCTATGTTGGGGAACGTCGCATGGGAAACAAAAATTTTCCTACGCACACGCAAACCTATCCATGGTGATGAGCATCTACGAGAGGGAGAGTGGATCTACATACCCTTGTAGATCGCTAAGCGGGAAGCGTTAAGAAACGCGGTTGGTGTAGTCGAACATCTTCGCGATCCAAATCGCCGAGCGTCCCGCGATCTCATCACGATCCGTCCCGCGATCCAATCACGATCCGTCCCGTGAACTCATCACGATCCGTCCCGCGATCTCATCACGATCCGTCTCACGATCTTGATCACGATATGTCCCGCGAACTCATCACGATCCGTTCCGCGATCTCATCACGATCCGTTCTGCGATCTCATCACGAATTGTCTCGCGATCTCGATCACGGTCCTTCCGATCTAGCGCCGAACGGACGGCACCTCCGCGTTCAGCACACGTGCAGCTTGATGACGATCTCCACCGTCTCGATCCAGCGAGAGGAGGTGGAGAGGAGAGAGAGTTCACCGGCAGCATGACGGCGCTCCGGTGATGGTGGTGGAGTGATTCCGGCAGGGCTTCGCCTAAGCGCTGCGGAAAACCGATCTAGAGGAGAAACTGTGCACCGGTGAAACGGGTAGCACGTGGCCGGAAATTCTGTCCAAAAACCACCCAATCCACTAGTATATATAGGAGGAGAGGAGAGGAGAGGCATCCAAGGCCTTTGGGTCGGCCGAAATAGGAGGTGGGAGCAATCCTACTTCACCTCCAATCCTAGTTGGAGTAGGATTGCCTCCTATTGGCTGATTTTCCACTTTTTGCTTTAGGACTTTCTCTCCTGCGCCATGGGACTTTGTGGCTGTTTTCCCAGCCCACTAAGGGCTGGTTATTATTCTCCCACAGCCCATGGACCTCTTGGGGTCGAAATACCCCTCCCGGAGGTCCTCCGGTACACTACCGGCACTCCCGGTACAATACCGATACTCCCGGTACACTACCGATGAGCCCGAAACTTTTCCAGAAACCAAACTGGGACTTCCTATATATGAATCTTTACCTCCGGACCATTCCGGAGCTCCTCGTGACATCCGGGATCTCATCCGGGACTCCGAACAACCTTCAGTCACCACCATACATAACTCTACACTACCGAAACGTCACCGAACCTTAAGTGTGCAGACCCTGCAGGTTCGAGAACTATGTAGACATGACCAAGACACCTCTACGGTCAATAACCAATGGCGGGACCTGGACGTCCACATTGGTTCCTACATATTCTACGAAGATCTTTATCGGTCGAACCTCTATGTCAAGGATTCAGTTAATCCCGTATATCGTTCCCTTTGTTCTTCGGTATGTTACTTGCCCGAGATTCGATCGTTGGTATCTCCATACCTAGTTCAACCTCGTTACCGGAATGTCTCTTTACTCGTTCCGTAATACAAGATCCCGCAACTAACAATTAGTCACATTGCTTGCAAGGCTTATTGTGATGTTGCATTACCGAGTGGGCCCCGAGATACCTCTCCGTTACACGGAGTAACAAATCCCAGTCTCGATCCATGCCAACTCAACAGACACCATCGGAGATACCTGTAGAGCACCTTTATAGTCACCCAGTTACGTTGCGACGTTTGATACACACAAGGCACTCCTTCGATATCCGTGAGTTGCATGATCTCATGGTCATAGGAACATATACTTGACATGCAGAAAACAGTAGCAATAAACTGACACGATCATATGCTATGTTTGTAGTTTGGGTCTTATCCATCACATCATTCTCCTAATGATGTGATCCCGTTATCAAATGACATCTCATGTCCATGGCTAGGAAACCTTAACCATCCTTTGATCAACGAGCTAGTCCATTAGAGGCATACTAGGGACATGGTTTTGTCTATGTATCCACACATGCATTTAAGTCTCCGATCAATACAATTATAGCATGGATAATAAACGATTATCATGAACAAGGAAATATGATAATAACTAATTTATTATTGCCTGTAGGGCATATTTCCAACAGTCTCCCACTTGCACTAGAGTCAATAATCTAATTCACATCACCATGTGATTCGCATTGTTATGAATCTAACACCCAATGAGTTCTGGGGCTCGATCATGCTTTGCATGTGAGAGAGGTCTTATAGTCAACGGGTCTGCGATATTCAGATCCGTGTGTACTTTGCATATCTCTATGTCAAACCGTAAACACTGCTACCACACTCCACTTGGTACTATTTCCAAATGGCTGCTCCACTATACGTATCCAGATTGCTACTACTAGTCATCCGGATAGGTGTTAAAGCTTGCATCGACATAACTCTTTACGGCGAACTCTTTATGACCTCCATAATCAAGAAACATTTCCTTAGTCCTCTGGTTACTAAGGATAATTCCGACCGCTGTCCAGTGATCCACTCCTGGACCACTCTTGTACCCCTTGACAGACTCATGGCAAGGCACACATAGGTGCGGTACACAGCATGGCATAATATAGAGGCTATGGCTAAGGCATAGGGGACGATGTTCGTCCTTTCTCTTTCTTCTGCCATTGTCGAGCTTTGAGTCTCACTCAACTTCACACCTTACAAATCAGATGAGAACTATTTCTCTGGCTGATCCATTTTGAACTCTTTCAAAATCTTGTGAAGGTATGCACTCATTGAAAGTCTCATCAAGCATCTTGATCTATTTCTATAGATTTTGATGCTCAACAATTAGGTAGCTTTATCCAGGTCTTCCTTTGAAAGTCACTTTCCAAATAACCGTTTTATGCTTTCCAGAAACTCTACATTATTTCTGAACAACAATATGTCATCCACATATACTTATCAGAAATTCTATAGTGCTCCCACTCACTTTATTGCAAATACAAGTTTCTCATAAACTTTGTATAAACATCAAAACTTTGATCACCTCATCAAAGCGTATATTCCAACTCCAAGATGCTTGCTTCAGTCCATGGAAGGATCACCGAAGCTTGCACACCTTTTAGCATCCTTAGGCCTGACAAAACCTTCTGGTTGTATCACATACAACCTTTCCTCAAGTAAACCATTAAGGAAATGATGTTTTGACATCCATCTGCCAGATTTCATAATTGAAAACACAACAACTGCTAACATAATTCCAACAGACTTTTAGCATCGCTACGAGTGAGAAAGTCTCATCGTAGTCAACTCCTTGAACTTGTCACAAACATCTTTGCAACAAGTCGAGCTTTACAAATAGTGACATTCACCATCAATGTCTGTCTTCATTTTAAAGATCCATTTGTACTCAACGACCTGCCGTCCAACGAGCAAGTCTACCAAAGTCTACACTTGGTTTTAATACATGGATCCTATCTCGGATTTCATGGCCTCCAACCATTTGTCGGAATCCGGGCCCATCATCGCTTCTCCATAGCTCGTAGGTTCATCGTTGTCCAACAACATGACCTCCAAGACAGAGTTGTCGTACCACTTAGGAGCAGTACACATCCTTGTAGACCTACGAAGTTTGATAGTAACTTGATCCTGAAGCTTCATGATCATCATCATTAACTTCCTCTTCAACTAACGTAGGCTTCACAGTAACATCTTTCTGCGCTGCACTACTCTCTGGTTGAACAAAGGTTTAACAACCTCATCAAGTTCTATCTTCCTCCCACTCAATTCTTTCGAAAGAAACTTTTTCTCGAGAAAGGACCCAGTTCTAGCAACAAACACTTTGCACTCGGATCTGAGATAGAAGGCATACCCATCTGTTCTTAGGGTATTCTATGAAGATACATTTGTCCGCTTTGGGTTCTAGCTTATTATGTGAAAACATTTTCCACACAAGCATCGCAGCCCCAAACATTAAGAAATGACAGCTTAGGTTTCTATCAAACCATAATTCACACGGTGTCATCTCAACGGATTTAGATGATGCCCTATTTAAAGTGAATGTAGTTGTCTCTAATGCATAACCCCAAAAATTATAGTAGTAAAACGATAAGAGACATCACAGTATGCACTATATCAATAGAGCATGACTATGATGTTCGGACACACCATCACACCATGGTGTTCCAGGTGGCGTTAGTTGTGAAACAAATTTCACGTTGTCTTAAGTTGTATGCCAAACTCGTAACTCAGATATTCACCTCCACGATCATATCGCGGTCATTTTTATCTTCTTGTCACGATGATCTTTAAACTTCACTCTAAATTTGCTTGAACCTTTCAAACGATTCAGACTTGTGTTTCATTAAGTAAATATACACTATATCTACTCAAATCATCAGTGAAGGTAAGAAAATAACGATATCCACTGCACGCTACAAGACTCACTAGATTGCATACATCAACATGTATCATTTCCAATGAATCACTTGCCCGCTCCATCCAACGGGGTCCTTTAGTCATCTTGCCCAAGAGGCCTGGTTCGCATGTCTCAACCGATTCGAAATCGATGAGTCCAAATATCCATCAGCATGGAGTTTCTACATGCGCTTTATACCAATATGACATTTAGCGGCAGTGCCACAAGTATGTGGTACTATCATTATTAACTTTGTATCTTTTGACATCAATGTTATGAACATGTGTACTACTACGATCATGATTTCAACAAACCATTCTCACTGGGTGCATGACCATTGAAGGTATTATTCATGTAACCAGAATAACTATTATTCTCTGACTTAAATGAATAATCGTATTGCACCAAACATGATCTAATCATGTTCATGCTCAACGCAAAACACCAAATAACATTTATTTAGGTTCGTCACTAATCCTGAAGGTAGTGAGAGCGTGCGATGTTGATCACATCAACCTTGGAAACATTTCCAACACACATCGTCACCTCACCCTTAGCTAGTTCTCCATTTATTCCGTAGCTTTTATTTCGAGTTACTAACATTTAGCAACCGAACCGGTATCCAATACCCAGGTGCTACTAGGAGTACTAGCAAGGTACACATCAATAACTCGTATATCAAATATACTTATGTCGATGTTGCCAGCCTTCTTATCTACCAAGTATCTAGGGTTGTTCCGCTTCTGCGACCTCTCACCTCATAATAGAAGCACTTAGTCTCGGGTTTGAGTTCAACTTTGGGTTGCTTCACTGGAGCAGCAACTGACTTGCTATCCACGAAGTTTCCCTCCTTGCTCTTGCCCTTTTCGAAACTAGTGGTTTGATTAACCATCAACACTTGACGCTCCTTCTTGATTTCTACCTTCGCGGTGTCAAACATCGCGAACAGCTCAGGGATCAATACTTCTATCCCTGGTGTATTATAGTTCATCACTAAGTTCTAGTAGCTTTAGTGACAGTGACTTGGAGAACTATATCAATCACTATCTTATCTGGAAGATCAACTCCCACTTGATTCAAGCGATTGTAGTACCCAGACAATCTGAGTACATGCTCAACGATTGAGCTATTCTCCTTCATCTTACAAGCAAAGAATCTTGTTGGAGATCTCATATCTGGCAACAATGGCACGAGCCTGAGATCACAATCTCTGCTCCTAGAACATCTCATATGTTCCGTGACATTCAAAACGTTTTGGAGCCTCAATTCTAAGCCGTAATGCATGACGCACTAAACTATCAAGTAGTCATCGAAACGTGCCTGTTAGATGTTCACAACATCTATAGACGACTCTAGAGGGGGTGGCGCACCGGGCGGTGCATTACGGACATAAGCCTTCTATGCAGCAATGAGGACAATCCTCAGATCACGGACCCAGTCCGCAATTTTGCTACCAACATCTTTCAATTCTATTTCTCTAGGAACATATAAAAATACAAGGGAGCGACAGCGCGAGCTAATAATCTACAACATAATTTGCAAAGACACTTTGACTATGTTCATGATCATGAGTTCAATTAATCATATTACTTAAGAACTCCCACTCAAATTGACATCCCTCCGATCATTCGAGTGATACATGATCCAAATTCACCAACTCAAGTCCGATCATCACGTGAGTTGAGGTGGCTGCAATGGTGAACATCATTATGTTGATCATATCTACTATATGACTCATGTTCGACCTTTCGGTCTCTCGTGTTCCGAGGCCATGTCTGTACATGCTAGGCTCGTCAAGTTTAACCCGAGTGTTCTGCGCGTGCAAATCTGGCTTGCACCCGTTGTATGTGAACGTAGAGTCTATCACACCCGATCATCACGTGGTGTCTCAACACGATGAAATTTCGCAACGGTGCACACTCGGGGAGAACACAGTTCATCTTGAAATTCAAGTGAGGGATCACCTTATAATGCTACCGCCGTACTAAGCAAAACAAGGTGCATAAAAGGATTAACATCTCATGCAATTCATAAGTGACATGATATGGCCATGAACTTGTGTTTAAGATCTCCATCTTCGAAACACCGGCATGATCTCCATCGTCACCGGCACAACACCATGATCTCCATCATCTTGATCTCCATCAATGTGTTGCCATTGGGGTTGTCACGCCCTGCATGCTTCTACTACTATTGCTACCGTAGCGATAAAGTAAAGCATTACATAGCGCTTAATGATTGACACGCAGGTCATACAATAATTAAAGACAACCCTATGGCTCCTGCCGGTTGCCGTACTCATCGACATGCAAGTCGTGATAATCTATACATCACATGATCATCTCATACATCACATATATCTCATCATGTAATTGGCCATATCACATCACAACATACCCTGCAAAAACAAGTTAGACGTCCTCTAATTGTTGTTGCATATTTTACGTGGCTGCTATGGGTATCTTGCAAGAACGATTCTCACCTACGCATAAACCACAACGGTGATACACTAGTTTGCTTTTCAACCTTCTCAAGGACCGCCTTTGTCGAATCCGATCCAACTAAAGTGAGAGAAACTGTCACCCGCAAGCCATCTAGGCAACAAGTTGCGTCGAGGGAACCGGTCTCTCGTAAGCGTACGAGTAATGTTGGTCCGGGCCGCTTCATCTCACAATCCCGCTGAACCAAAATACGACCAAGGGAGGAAGCAATCTAAGCATCAACGCCCACAAACCTTTTGTGTTCTACTCGAGATCTCATCGAACCATCAACCTAGCTCATGATGCCACTGTTGGGGAACGTCGCATGGGAAACAAAAATTTTCCTACGCACACGCAAACCTATCCATGGTGATGAGCATCTACGAGAGGGAGAGTGGATCTACATACCCTTGTAGATCGCTAAGCGGGAAGCGTTAAGAAACGCGGTTGGTGTAGTCGAACATCTTCGCGATCCAAATCGCCGAGCGTCCCGCGATCTCATCACGATCCGTCCCGCGATCCAATCACGATCCGTCCCGTGAACTCATCACGATCCGTCCCGCGATCTCATCACGATCCGTCTCACGATCTTGATCACGATATGTCCCGCGAACTCATCACGATCCGTTCCGCGATCTCATCACGAATTGTCTCGCGATCTCGATCACGGTCCTTCCGATCTAGCGCCGAACGGACGGCACCTTCGCGTTCAGCACACGTGCAGCTTGATGACGATCTCCACCGTCTCGATCCAGCGAGAGGAGGTGGAGAGGAGAGAGAGCTCACCGGCAGCGTGAAGGCACTCCGGTGATGGTGGTGGAGTGATTCCGGCAGGGCTTCGCCTAAGCGCTGCGAAAAACCGATCTAGAGGAGAAACTGTGCACCGGTGAAACGGGTAGCACGTGGCCGGAAATTCTGTCCAAAAACCACCCAATCCACTAGTATATATAGGAGGAGAGGAGAGGAGAGGAATCCAAGGCCTTTGGGTCGGCCGAAATAGGAGGTGGGAGCAATCCTACTTCACCTCCAATCCTAGTTGGAGTAGGATTGCCTCCTATTGGCTGATTTTCCACCTTTTGCTTTAGGACTTTCTCTCCTGCGCCATGGGCCTTTGTGGCTGTTTTCCCAGCCCACTAAGGGCTGGTTATTATTCTACCACAGCCCATGGACCTCTTGGGGTCGAAATACCCCTCCCGGAGGTCCTCCGGTACACTACCGGCACTCCCGGTACAATACCGATACTCCCGGTACACTACCGATGAGCCCGAAACTTTTCCGGAAACCAAACTGGGACTTCCTATATATGAATCTTTACCTCCGGACCATTCCGGAGCTCCTCGTGACATCTGGGATCTCATCCGGGACTCCGAACAACCTTCGGTCACCACCATACATAACTCTACACTACCGAAACATCACCGAACCTTAAGTGTGCAGACCCTGCGGGTTCGAGAACTATGTAGACATGACCGAGACACCTCTACGGTCAATAACCAATGGCGGGACCTGGATGTCCACATTGGTTCCTACATATTCTACGAAGATCTTTATCGGTCGAACCTCTATGTCAAGGATTCAGTTAATCCCGTATATCGTTCCCTTTGTTCTTCGGTATGTTACTTGCCCGAGATTCGATCGTCGGTATCTCCATACCTAGTTCAACCTCGTTACCGGCAAGTCTCTTTACTCGTTCCGTAATACAAGATCCCGCAACTAACAATTAGTCACATTGCTTGCAAGGCTTATTGTGATGTTGCATTACCGAGTGGGCCCCGAGATACCTCTCCGTTACACGGAGTAACAAATCCCAGTCTCGATCCATGCCAACTCAACAGACACCATCGGAGATACCTGTAGAGCACCTTTATAGTCACCCAGTTACGTTGCGACGTTTGATACACACAAGGCACTCCTTCGATATCCGTGAGTTGCATGATCTCATGGTCATAGGAACATATACTTGACATGCAGAAAACAGTAGCAATAAACTGACACGATCATATGCTATGTTTGTAGTTTGGGTCTTATCCATCACATCATTCTCCTAATGATGTGATCCCGTTATCAAATGACATCTCATGTCCATGGCTAGGAAACCTTAACCATCCTTTGATCAACGAGCTAGTCCATTAGAGGCATACTAGGGACATGGTTTTGTCTATGTATCCACACATGCATTTAAGTCTCCGATCAATACAATTATAGCATGGATAATAAACGATTATCATGAACAAGGAAATATGATAATAACTAATTTATTATTGCCTCTAGGGCATATTTCCAACATCCTAGTCCTACTAGGATTGGAGGAGGAGTCCTCCTCTCCTCCCCACTTCGGCCGACCAAGGAGGACTTGGCCCTTGCGCCAAGGCCTCTCCTCCCTCCCTCTTATATATACTGGTGGTTTTTAGGGTTTTGCACTAGATTTTCAGCCACGTGTTACCCGTTCCTCCAGTGCATAGTTTCTCCTCTAGATCGGATTTCTACAGTGCTTAGGCGAAGCCCTGCCGGAATAGCCCCACCACCATCGCCGGAGCGTCATCATGCTGCTAGAGAACTCTTCTTCCTCTCCGCTCCCACTTGCTGGATCAAGAAGGCGGAGATCGTCATCAAGCTGTACGTGTGCTGAACACGAAGGTGCCGTCCGTTCGGTGCTTGATCGGGACGGATTGTGATTGAATCGCGGGACGCTCGGCGATTTGGATCGCAAAGACGTTCGACTACACCAACCGCGTTTCTTATCGCTTCCCGCTTAGCGATCTACAAGGGTACGTAGATCCACTCTCCCTCTCGTAGATGCTCATCACCATGGATAGATCTTGCGTGTGCATAGGAAATTTTTTGTTTCCCATGCAACGTTCCCCAACAGTGGCATCATGAGCTAGGTCTATGTGTAGATGAGATCTGGAGTAGAACACAAAGAGTTTGTGGGCGTTGATGCTTAGATTGCTTCCTCCCTTGGTCATGTTTTGGTTCAGCGGTATTGTGAGATGAAGCGGCCCGGACCAACATTACTCGTACGCTTACGAGAGACCGGTTCCCTCAACCGCAACTTGTTGCATAGATGGCTTGCGGATGCCAGTTTCTCTCACTTTAGTAGGATCGGATTCGACAAAGGCGGTCCTTGAGAAGGTTGAAAATCAACTAGTGTATCACCGTTGTGGTTTTTACGTAGATGAGAATTGTTCTTGCTAGATACCCGTAGCAGCCACGTAAAATATGCAACAACAATTAGAGGACATCTAACTTGTTTTTGCAGGGTATGTTGTGATGTGATATGGCCAATTACATGATGTGATATATGTGATGTATGAGATGTTCATGTGATGTATAGATTATCACGACTTGCATGTCGATGAGTACGGCAACCGGCAGGAGCCATAGGGTTGTCTTTATTTATTGTATGACCTGCGTGTCAATCATTAAGCGCCATGTAATGCTTTACTTTATCACTAAACGGTAGCAATAGTAGTAGAAGCATGTTGGGCGTGACAACCCCGATGGCGACACGTTGATGGAGATCATGGTGTTGTGTCGGTGACGATGGAGATCATGCCGGTGCTTTCAAGATGGAGATCAAAAGCACAAGTTCATGGCCATATCATGTCACTTATGATTTGCATGTGATGTTAATCCTTTTATGCACCTTGTTTTGCTTAGGACGACAGTAGCATTATAAGGTGATCCCTCACTTAAATTTCAAGATGAATTGTGTTCTCCCCGAGTGTGCACCGTTGCGAAAGTTCGTCGTGTCGAGACACCACGTGATGATCGGGTGTGATAGACTCTACGTTCACATACAACGGGTGCAAGCCAGTGTTGCACATGCAGAACACTTGGGTTAAACTTGACGAGCCTAGCATGTACAGACATGGCCTCGGAACACAAGAGACCGAAAGGTCGAACATGAGTCATATAGTAGATATGATCAACATGATGATGTTCACCATTGAAACCACCTCAACTCATGTGATGATCGGACTTGAGTTGGTGAATTTGGATCATGTGACACTCAGATGACCTGAGGGATGTCAATTTGAGTGGGAGCTTTAGTAATTTTATTAACTAAACTCATTATCTTGAACAATAGTCTAAGTAACCTTTGCATATTTATGTTGTAGATCAACGACTCGTGCAGTAGCACTCCTGAATTTTAATGCGTTCCTAGAGAAAGCTAAGTTGAAAGATGATGGAAGTAACTTTGTTGACTGGGCCTGTAATCTGAGGATTATCCTCACGGCTTTCCAGAAATCATATGTCCTTGATGCACCGCTTGGTGACCAACCAGAAGACTTGTCATCCGAAGACGTTAAGAACGCTTGGGAGACACGTTCTGGAGATTACTCAATAGTTCAGTGTGCAATATTGTATGGCTTAGAACCGGGACTTCAAAGACTTTTTGAACGTCATGGAGCATATGAGATGTTCCAGGAGTTGAAGTTTATCTTTCAGAAGAATGCTCGGATCGAGAGGTATGAGACCTCTGATAAGTTCTATGCTTGCAAAATGGAGGAGAATGGGTCTATCAGTGAACATATACTCAGAATGTCTGGGTACTCGACTCGTCTGGCGGAGTTGGGAATTGCCCTACCGCTAGAGGCAGTCACTGACAGAGTTCTTCAATCACTGCCACCTAGTTACAAGAGCTTTGTGATGAACTATAACATGCACGGGATGAACAAGTCAGTCGCCGAGCTGTTTGCGATGCTAAAAGTCGCTAAGTCTGAAATCCAGAAAGAACATCAAGTGTTGATGGTCAATAAAACCACTAGTTTCAAGAAGAATGGCAAGGGCAAGGGCAAGGGCAAGAAGGTTAAAACCAAGAAGGATGGCAAAGCAGTTGCTACTCCTGTAAAGAAGCCCAAGGCTGGACCCAAGCCAGAAACTGAGTGCTTTCATTGCAAAGGAACTGGTCACTGGAAGCGAAACTGCCCCAAGTAACTGGCTGACAAGAAGGCGGCCAATGACAAACAAGGTATATATGATATACATGTTATTGATGTGGACCTTACTAGCTCTCGTTGTAGTGCCTGGGTATTTGATACTGGTTCGGTTGCTCACATCTGCAACTCAAAACAGGAACTACGGAATAGACAAAGGCTGTCGAAGGACGAAGTGACGATGCGTGTGGGAAATGGTTCCAAGGTTGATGTGATCGCCGTCGACACGCTCTCTCTTCGATTACCATCGGGATTAGTGATGAACCTGAATAATTGTTATTTAGTGTCTGCGTTAAGCATGAACATTATATCTGGATCTTGTTTATTGCGAGACGGTTACTCATTTAAATCAGAGAATAAAGGTTGTTCTATTTATATGAGTAATATCTTTTATGGTCATGCACCCAATGTGAGGGGTTTATTCATATTGAATCTTGACAGTAATGATACACATGTTCATAACATGGATGCCAAAAGATGTAGAGTTGATAATGATAGTACCACTTTCTTGTGGCACTGCCGTTTAGGTCATATTGGTATAAAACGCATGAGGAAGCTCCATGCTGATGGACTTTTGGAGTCACTTGATTTTGAATCACTTGACACATGTGAACCATGCCTCATGGGCAAGATGACTAAAACGCCGTTCTTTGGAACAATGGAACGGGCGAGTGACTTATTGGAAATCATACATACTGATGTGTGCGGTCCAATTAATGTCACAGCGCGTGGTGGATATCGTTATTTTCTCACCTTCACTGATGACTTAAGTAGATATGGGTATATTTACTTAGTGAAACATAAGTCTGAAATGTTTGAAAAGTTCAAGCAATTTCAGAGTGAAGTTGAGAATCATCGTAACAAGAAGATTAAATTCCTGCGATCTGATCGAGGAGGTGAATATCTGAGTTATGAGTTTGGCAGTCACTTAAGACAGTGTGGAATTGTTTCACAGTTGACACTGACTGGAACACCACAGCGTAAGGGTGTGTCCGAACGTCGTAATCGAACCTTATTAGATATGGTGCATTCTATGATTTCTCTTGCTGATTTGCCACTATCGTTTTGGGGTTATGCGTTAGAGACAACTGCATTCACTTTAAATAGGGCACCATCGAAATCCGTTGAGACGACGCCATATGAACTATGGTTTGGCAAGAGGCCAAAGTTGTCGTTTCTTAAAGTTTGGGGATGTGATGCTATGTCAAAATGCTTCAGCCTGAAAAGCTAGAACCCAAAGCGGAGAAATACGTCTTCATAGGATACCCGAAAGAGACAGTCGGGTATACCTTCTATCTCAGATCCGAAGGCAAAGTATTTGTCGCTAAGAACGGAACATTTCTTGAGAAAGAGTTTCTCTCAAAAGAATTGAGTGGGAGGAAAATAGAGCTGATGAGGTTACTGAACCTTTACTTCAACCAGAAAGTAGCGCAACACAGAAAGATGTTTCTGTGGAACCTACGATGGTAGAAGAGGAAGTTAATGATGATTATCATGAAGCTTCAGATCAAGCTACTATTGAACCTCGTAGGTCGACAAGGGCGCGTACTGCTCTTGAGTGGTACGGTAACCCTGTCTTGGAGGTCATGTTGTTGGACAACAATGAACCTACGAGCTATGGAGGAGCAATGATGGGCCCGGATTCCAAGAAATGGTTAGAGGCCATGAAATCCGAGATGGGATCCATGTATGAAAACAAAATATGGACTTTGGAAGTATTACCTAAAGGGCGAAAGGCCATTCAGAACAAATGGATCTTTAAGAAGAAGACAGACGCGGACGGTAATGTCACCGTCTATAAAGCTCGACTTGTGGCAAAGGGTTTTCCACAAGTTCAAAGAGTTGACGATGATGAGACCTTCTCACCCGTAGCGATGCTTAAGTCTGTTAGAATCATGTTAGCAATAGTTGCATATTTCGACTATGAAATTTGGAAGATGGATGTCAAAACAGCGTTGCTCAACGGTTTCCTTGAGGAATAGTTGTATATGATGTAACCGGAAGGTTTTGTCGAACCAGAGAATGCTGACAAAGTTTGCAAACTCCAGCGATCCATTTATGGACTGGTGCAAGCATCTCGGAGTTGGAATAAGCGCTTTGATGAGGTGATCAAAGCGTTTGAGTTTATACAAGTTTATGGAGAAGCTTGTATTTACAAGAAAGTGAGTGGGATCTCTATAGCGTTTCTAATATTATATGTGGATGACATATTGCTGATTGGAAACAATATAGAAATGCTGGAAAGCGTGAAGGAATATTTGAACAAGAGTTTTTCAATGAAGGACCTAGGAGAAGCTGCTTTCATATTAGGCATTAAGATCTATAGAGATAGATCGAGATGCTTAATAGCACTTTCACAGAGCACATACCTTGATAAAGTTTTGAAGAAGTTCAAAATGGATCAGTCCAAGAAGGGGTTCTTGCCTGTGTTACAAGGTGTGAAGTTGAGTAAGACTCAATGCCCAGTGACTGCAAAAGATAGAGAAAAGATGAGTGTCATCCCCTATGCTTCAACTATAGGCTCTATCATGTATGCAATGTTGTGCACAAGACCCGATGTCAGCCTTGCCATAAGTATGGCCGGAAGGTTTCAAAGTGATCCGGGAATGGAGCACTGGGCAGCGGTTAAGAATATCCTTAAGTACCTGAAAAGGACTAAGGAAATGTTTCTCGTTTATGGAGGTGATGAAGAGCTCGTCGTAAAGGGTTACGTCGATGCAAGCTTTGACACTAATCCGGATGACTCTAAGTCACAAACCGGATACATATTTATTCTCAACGGGGGAGCGGTAAGCTGGTGCAGTTCCAAGCAAAGCGTGGTAGCCGATTCTACGTGCGAAGCAGAGTACATCGCAGCCTCGGAGGCGGCAAAGGAAGGTGTCTGGATGAAGCAGTTCATGACAGATCTTGGAATACGGCCCAGTGCACTGAATCCGATGAACCTGTTCTGTGACAACACTGGTGCCATTGCTCTGGCCAAGGAACCAAGGTTTCACAAGAGGACCAGACACATAAAGCGACGCTTCAACTCCATCCGCGATTACATCGAGGAGAAGGACATAAATATTTGCAAAGTGCACACCGATCTGAATGTTGCAGACCCGTTGACTAAACCTCTTGCAAGGGCTAAACATGATCAACACCAGAACTGCATGGGTGTTCGATTTATTGCAATGTAAATCACATAGTGATGTGAACTAGATTATTGACTCTAGTGCAAGTGGGAGACTGTTGAAAATATTCCCTAGAGGCAATAAATAAAGTGTTTATTATTATATTTCCTTGTTCATGATAATCGTTTATTATCCATGCTATAATTGTATTGATTAGAAACACATTACATGTGTGGGTAAATAGACAACACTTTGTCCCTAGTATGCCTCTAGTGAACTAGCTCGTTGATCAAAGATGGTCAAGGTTTCCTAGCCATTGACATATGATGTCATTTGATAACGGGATCACATCATTAGGAGAATCATGTGATGGACAAGACCCAAACTACTAATGTAGCATATGATCGTGTCAGTTTATTGCTACTGTTTCTGCATGTCAAGTATATGTTCCTATGACCATGAGATCATGCAACACACAGACACCGGAGGAGTGCTTTGTGTGTACCAAACGTCGCAACGTAACTGGGTGACTATAAAGGTGCTCTACAGGTATCTCCAAGGGTGTCTGTTGAGTTGGCATGGATCAAGACTAGGATTTGTTACTCCGTGTGACGGAGAGGTATCTCGGGCCCCACTCGGTAATACAACATCACAATAAGCCTTGCAAGCAATGTGACTAAGTGTTATTCACGGGATCTTGTATTATGGAATGAGTAAAGAGACTTGCCGGTAACGAGGTTAAACTAGGTATGGAGATACCGACGATCGAATCTCGGGCAAGTAACATACCGAAGAACAAAGGGAACATCATACGGGATTAACTAAATCCTTGACATAGAGGTTCGACCGATAAAGATCTTCATAGAATATGTAGGAGCCAATATGGGCATCCAGGTCCCGCTATTGGTTATTGACCATAGAGGTGTCTCGGTCATGTCTACATAGTTCTCGAACCCGCAGGGTCTGCACACTTAAGGTTTGGTGACGTTTCGATAGTATAGAGTTATGTATGGTGGTGACCAAGGTTGTTAGGAGTCCCGGATGAGATCCCGGACGTCACAAGGAGCTCCAGAATGGTCCGGAGGTAAAGATTCATATATAGGAAGTCCTGTTTTGCTCGTCGGAAAAGTTTCGGGCTCATCGGTAGTGTACCGGGAGTGCCAGTAGTGTACCGGGAGACCACCGGGAGGGGTATTTCGACCTAAGAGGCTTCATGGGCTATGGGAGAGTGAATACCATCCCTTAGTGAGCTGGTGGAAGTCCCACACAAAGTCCATGCGGCTAGGGAAGAAAAGCCCAAAGGAAAAAGGTGAAAAAGAAGGCGAAAAAGGAGGAATCCTAGTCCTGCTAGGATTGAAGGAGGAGTCCTCCTCTCCTCCCTACTTTGACCGACCAAGGAGGACTTGGCCCTTGCGCCAAGGCCTCTCCTCCCTCCCTCTTATATATACTGGTGGTTTTTAGGGTTTTGCACTAGATTTTCAGCCACGTGCTACCCATTCCTTCAGTGCATAGTTTCTCCTCTAGATCGGATTTCTGCAGTGCTTAAGCGAAGCCCTGCCGGAATAGCTCCACCACCATCACCGGAGTGTTTTCACGCTGCCGGAGAGCTCTTCTTCCTCTCCGCTTCCTCTTGCTAGATCAAGAAGGCGGAGATCGTCATCAAGTTGTACGTGTGCTGAACGCGGAGGTGCCGTCCGTTCGGTGCTTGATCGGGACGGATCGTGATTGGATCGCGGGACGCTCGGCGATTTGGATCGCGAGGACGTTCGACTACACCAACCGCGTTTCTTAATACTTCCCGCTTAGCAATCTACAAGGGTACGTAGATCCACTCTCCCTCTCGTAGATGCTCAGCACCATGGATAGATCTTGCGTGTGCGTAAGAAAATTTTTGTTTTTCATGCAACGTTCCCCAACACTTAGGCGCCTGTTATAATACAATTTGCAAACGGGCGCACACTCCCCTCCTCCTTCACGTTGGCTAGGCCATCTATGTTTTTTTGTTTTAGTTTTTAAATGCCAAAAACATCAATGCATCAGGCCCAGTGTGGGTAATTCTTTTTATCTTGCACATAAGCTATTTTCATATGAATCAAGAAATTTTGAAGCATGTATTCGACAAAAGAAATTAGTAGTACAAAAATCTAATTGTATAATACCCAGTAGAAAGGTATTTAGAGGATAGGTAATGTAAAATCAAATATATTAGACTAACCCCCCCAATGTCCGTCGCTCTGTATTCGCGTAGTCCTGGAGCCAATTGCATCTCCGTTGCATCCACGAGTCGCGAGGCAACCAGTTTGTTTTCTCCTTCCCGAACTATTGTGCCGAAACAGTCGATAGAAGTGTCATCTACTTTCCAGGACTACCCTGGCTATTTATATATGGCGCTTAAGGCGCCCGATATAGTATAGTTTGCAAACAAGCGCACCCCCGTCCCCTCGGCGCTAGGCCGGCCCATCTATGTGCTACTGCTATGGTAACCAACCAACCAACACACCCGAATGTGCATAGTTACTTCTTTCATTATTTTATTCTTTTCTTCTCTTTTTTTCATTTTTTTCCTTTTTCTTTTTTTTTGAATATGCGTGAATTTATATTCATAAAAAAATATGAACTCGTGTTTTCAAAGTTGATAAATTTATTTCCCTATGTGGACTATTTTTTGATAATCAATGAACTATTTTTCAAGTTTGATGAAATTTTATCAATTTGATGATTTTTAAAAATTAGGTGAACTTTTAAAAATCTGATGAACTTTTTTTTAAACGGATAACATTTTCGAAATATCGAAGAACCTCTTTCGAAATCGATGAACTTTTTTTTCAAAATGAAGAACATTTTGTTCAATATCGATGAACCTTTTTTCAAAATCAATGAACTTTTTTTAAAATCTTTGATATTTTTTCCAACTTTATATTTTATATACTTTTTACGAATTTTTTAGATTCAAATCATTTTTACAAAAGGAAAAACATTTATTGTTTGAGCTAACGTAGGAATACTATGTCTCGAGCGACATGATCCCAAGCGAACAACGTCCCAAGCGATCAACCTTTGTTGGGCTAGGCCTAGGAACCCTTTTGTGGTGAGCGCCGCATAGGAGATCCAACGGTAAAGGCGTCATATAGAACCTCAGAACTACCCTAACCTACTACCCTAACCTTTCTGTATATACTAGTAGAATGCATGTGCATTGCTACACACTACAATGCTAATAAATGAATCAAACAATTGATTAAGATCTTCTCTAAGATCAAAGCTCATTTCTTCCTCACACGTTTGGGCTTGTTCGCACATCCAACGAGAACCCAGTGGGCTACTCAGAACTCAACCCTTTAGTGTACTCATCAAAACTCAATCTTTTAGACAGCCCGAGCTTCCTCAAATCCAGCTCATATGTGAGGAGAAAATGTGGTTGTTAGGACTATCCGTCATGTTATTCCCAACGCATTAGCCAACACAAAAACCCAACCCCAAGACGCACCCTTCGCTTTTCCTTCCGGACCCTTCACTTCTGGCTCGGTTTCCCGCCGTAGCTGGTCATTTCTCTCTGGATGCCTCGCCTTTAAATCCCAATGGTGCCCTCTCTCCTTCAAACCTTACTTTCCCACAAACCTCCAAGAAGGAATCCCCCACCAACCCCCCATTCTCTGCCCCGATCCCCCCTCATGTTCGTGCCGATCTGCCATCACTAGTAGAAAACATGGTACTAGTAGCGGTTCTGGAACCGGGACAAAAGAAGCGGGACTAATACCCAAAACCTTTAGTCCCGATTTGCTTACAAACCGGGACCAAAGGGGCTCCATGTGGCCGCTGCGGGACGCCCAGGCAGGAGGTCGTTTAGTCCCGGTTGGTAACACCAACCGGGACCAAAAGGCAGCCACGCGTCAGCAGCTCACAGGCACTGGCGTTTTTTTTGGAAGGGGGGATTAGGTGTTTTGGAGGGTTAATTTAGGGGTTTCATATTGTGTTAGCTAGCTAATAGAGAGAAGTGACCTCTCTTTCTCCGTGCTTGGTCGACGCTAGCTACTATACATATAGAGAGAACTCGACGCTAGCTAATAAGAAAATAAAGAAAACCATTAATTACAGATCGTCATGAACATATATAGAGAGAAGTGACATCTCTTTCTCCGTGCTTGGTCGAACAACAAGTTTTCGTATATTTATTCGACGCTACTACATATATACAATATAACATCTCTTACAAACCCTAACATCATCTACCTAAGATCCAATTGTAATTCCACATGGTATTCTCCGTCTTCAGGTAAGACGTGGTCAAGAAAGAATCCCGCCAATTCCTCTTAAATTGCTCGTATGCGATCATGCGGTAGGAGTTCATCTCGCATCTTCCAGATCTAATTTAAAGAAGTGGGTCAACACATATATATGAATGAAACTCAACACAATTAATTTGTGAATATTATTTACGTACTTCAAATTGTTTGTTAGAGAAGCCCTGCTCAGAGGTCGAGTGGCGAATGAACTCGCATACGTAGTATCCACATAAAACAGTTTCGGGTGCCTGGTACAAGCACTTTACGAGAATAGAGTTCAATCAAACTGATAAGCAAGCATGATAATGGTATTGATGAAACTGAAATCAATTAGAGATGCGCGGAACTAGCTAATACTACTTACTTTGGGGTGTGTAAATCGCAGCTCTTTGTTTAGATCGAAAACCTTTCGGGTGAACTGTTTCCAAACCCTGTTAGGCAAAGAAAATGATAACTTGATATCAAGAAATGAATGATTGAACTTACTTCTGGAGCATTGCATTCATGTCCGCATAATCCTCAGGATCTTTATGTCTCGAGTCTAAGACAGTTACTAATGCCCTGTCAAGCTTAATGGATAGCAGAATAAAGTAGTACATGCGCACGCATAACTCATCAATTACATTACTTAACCTCGAGTAAGCGAAACCGAATATGTAGAAGACTGTAACACTGACTTGAAGTTGTAAGGAAGGAGTATTTCCTTTTTTTTTAATGTCTAAGGAACGATTCTAGCAAGTTCTCTTCGGTATCTTTGACTCTGTTTTGTATCGACCATTCATTTACGGTATTTGGGATAATGAACCCAACATCATGGATTTGTCATTTTTTGCATTCGACGATCTTCAATCTGCATAATATAGTGAGGATAATTATATATACATGCAATGAACGAGTTGAGCTAGAGACTTAACTATAGAAGTAATACTTATAGACAGTAGCAAGTCATGAGTTGTTTGTCGAGGGCTTGTTGATGGAATAACTGCAATAACTCCACAAATTCAATAGGCATCAGGTCGAGTCCAATGAAGTCGTGCTCTTTTTTAATTCTGATCATCAAACTGTCTTTCCCAGACCCCTGTGGGTTTTCATGTACCACTCATGCAAATTGTACATCATCGTTGTTAGAGGAGGATGATCAGGTTTGACGAGAGGCTTCCCGTGCTTGTATCTAAAGTCTTGTACTACTACCTTAGCCGTTTCAAAATGTACATCATCGTCCAAGTAATCACCAAGATTGGTACCGGGCAGTAGCACCGGATGATTAGCAATATCGCTAGACACCTTGAGCGGGGGGGGGGGCACGATTGCTTCTCCTATTCGCCGAGCTGGAGAATTGTTTTCCCACGTCTTCGTTCTTTGACTCTTGCAGCACTTGAAGTACTTCCTGACCACCGCGCTTCATCATATGTCTTTTCAATAATGCGGTCATAGTTGGATTGCCACGGAGGCGGTGATGGTCAATTCAGGGCATCCACAGTGTGCTTCGCTTTCATCGGATCTACCATTTCCTTCATAGGTGGATGTTTTCGTGCAAAATGGGCCTTCACTTCTGCTTTACTAATGTCAACGTTTTCTTTGTCAGTCCTCTCATATGGTAACTTTGGAAGAGGTTTGAGGCTTGGACCAAATTTGTATTTCTTCCCGCCTATTGTACTGCTAGCCGCCAGAGCGATGGCGTCTCTCTTCCGCCGTTGCTGACGCGCCGGAGGAGGTGAAGGAGGAGGCGGAGTGTCCTGACGCGCCAGAGGAGGCGAAGGAGGAGGAGGAATGGCCTGACACGCCGGAGGAGGCGGAGTGCCGTGACGCGCCGGAGGAGGAGGTCGAGTGCCCTGATGCGCCGGAGGAGCCTGAGTCTTCTGAGGCTTCCAGTTTGGAAGCTTGATGTACTCCTTTCTCCATAGACAGGTACTCCTCAAAGCATTTTCCAGAAGAATAATATCCTCTTTACATGTAAGGTTGTCAAGCTCCAGCCCCTCAAATTCATCCATTATTTCATCCACCGTCACAACAACATAGCCATGTGGAATCGAACGGCAATGGAAGGTACCCTCAGCTCGAGGAGGTAGAATAGAGCCGATCGCCTCCTTGAAGGTCAGGTTCTAGCATTTCGTCATTAGCTCGCAATGTTGAGCCTCCGTGATACTATCCATGGGGTAGCGAGGAGCCGTGAAATCAGTTTGAATGAGCTCCATGGAAGCCACGCTGCTTTTTTCGTTGAGATGGTGGGATAGCTTTTGGGGCAGTGTCGAAGGAAGGATCTTCGTGCCGCTGAGATGGTTGGCCGGTAGCTCGTTGGCTCTCAAGTTCCTCTAGTTTTGCTAATCTTGCATTGAGCTTCTGCATTTCGCTTGCTTCCTGTTTCCTCTTTCTCTCTCGGCTTCTATAACCACCTCTGTTGGGAAACCCATGCTTCCATGGAGTGGAGCCTGATGTGCCTCGTGTTCATCCAGGGTGTTCAGGATTCCCGAGGGCCTATGTCAGCTCGTCCTTATCTCTGTCGGGAATGAACGTCCCTTCATACGCTGCCTTGATTGCTTCCTGAAGCTTTGTGATGGGTATTGCAAGTTGAGATTTCATCCAGACACACTTCCCTGTTTCTCGGTCCTAACTTCCCCCAACCCCGAAGAACCAAGTCCTTGAACAATCTGGCCAGTGCAATGTCTCTGGGTGGACATTCTTAGCAAGTAGGTCTTGCTTAGCTTTGTCCCACAATGGTCGGGCATTGTATTAGCCACCTGACCCCATGTGATGGTGATACTTCTTCTATGCAGCATTTTTCTTGTTTGTCACTGACATTTTCTTACTCTTCTCCGATTTCTTATAGGACAAAAATTCGGTCCAATGATCTCTTATCTTCTCATATCGACCTTTGAATTCCGGATTCTCATCTTTCTCGACAAACTTTGTGTTCAATTCTTTCTTTCTTCTAGTTCCTGAATAGTTCTGCCATCTTCTTAAGATCCCATGCCTTGACCTTTCTCTCTATAACTAGGTTATTCGGATCCTCCTCTAGCGGTAGGCTGAAATTTGTCATCAGCTCGGTCCAAAGATCACTTTCTGTCTATCATGGACATAAGAAACATCAGGGTCATTATTATTCTTATTCCATTGCTGGGTGCTGATCGAGACGTAGTCCCTAACAACAACTCCACACTGATGTACAAATGCGTCCTTGGTCCACTTGGGAGCAATCGGTTGGCCATTGTTCGCGACTTATGTGATCGTGAACCTTTCATCCTGGCGCAACTTTTTCTTCGGGCCTTGTCTCCTTACCTCACTGGAATTTGCAACAGTTGAGGATCCCTCCTCCGTTCGGTCACCGGAGCCGTGATCATGATCTCCTTCCTCCGCCATTCGGTCACCGGAGCCGTGATCATGATCTCCTTCCGACGCCATTCGGTCACCGGAGCCGTCATGATCTCTTGCCTCCTCCATTGTTGGATCACTAGAGCCGTCATCCTCTCCTTCCTGACCATCGGTGTGGTTGAGATACACCAAGGGATTACACTCGGCACGGATTATATCCCCCAACAAGTCTTATTGTTCTATGTCTTTGTGATCCATAGTTTCTACAAACATTACGACATAGCAATATACAAACATGAGATATGGAAATCAATACAAGTCAATGCAACAACACGATCATATAATATCACTAATACATCATCGAATAGTATCACTAATACATCATCGAATATTATCACTAATACATCTATAATATTATTATATAATATCACTAATACAAATGTAGTTGATGTCCAGCGACGCAAGCGGTGGACACCCAAAGAGAAGGAATTATGACATGAAGATCTTGCCAGGTATTGGAGAACCTGGTGTCCAATGCAGCCATGTAGCGTCGGACGTGCTCATCCTCCTCCCTAACACGGCGACGTACCACCTTCACGGGGGCTGGCTCCCTCTGCACCGACAATGGTCCACGCAACCGCCACCAAAGAACCTCCGGGTCGACGATGGAACCCTGATTCCTCACCAAGCTGGGCGCCCCGAAAGGTAGCACCTCCCAGTGCCAGCCCGTCGGAGCCCAGTCCCGGACATGGCGCCTATCAAGCAGGTGGTTGCCATCGAGTCGATGACGAGGATGCTGGCCAGGCATCGTCGACTCAACGGATATGCTATGCAACCAAACATTTAAACACCTAATTAAACATCATATCACGTCACCGACGATCGTAGAGGACTCCTCGATATCGTCGACGACTCTCCCTCACCGTCGATCGTTAAGGGGGGGGGTACTCTCCCTCATCGACGATCATCGGGGGGGGGGGTACTCTCCCTCACCGACGATCGTCGGGGACTCCTCAATATCACGTCACTGACGACCGACAATTAAACAACTAAACATCTAAAAAAATACACATATGCATCAACAAGAACATCCTCAAATATAAAAAATACACATATGCATCAATATAACATACACATATGCATCAATAAAACATACACATATGCATCAATATAACATACACATATGAATCAATATAACATACACCAATATAAAACACATACACATATGAATTTTATCTAACATACAAAAAAATGAACAAAATTCGAGGAGGAGATGCAAATTGGCGACGATGGGATAGGCGAGGAGGCGCGGGAGGCGATGACGGGACTCGGGGAGGTGGCGCGGGCGACGTCCGTCGTCGGGGGCAGCGACGACGTTGACAATGACGAGGAGGGGCACGGGGACGGGCTCGGGGCGGCAGCGACGAGAACGGGCATGTGACGTTAGGCTCGACGACAGCAGCGATGACAGGAACGGGCGGCGGGGGCGACGGCGACGAGAACAGGCGGCAGGAGCGGCGGCGGCGACGACGAAGAAGACGATGAGGAGGGACGTGGGGACGCTCTCGGGGCAGAGGCACCGAGAACGGGCACGCGGCGTCAGGCTCGGCGACGGCGAGAACGGGCTCGGAGGCGACAACGACGACGAGAACGGGCAGCAATGATGACGAGCAGCCTGGCGGCGTTGGGGCATGGCGTCGGCGTCAGGAGAAAATGGGAGAGGTTGAGGGAGAAATCGACAACTCCCGTCTTATAGCCCCGCTTTAGCCCCGGTTGCAACCACCAACCGGGACTAAAGGTCAATTTCAGCAGCCCAACGGGCGGGAAAGCCCAGGCCTTTAGTCCCGGTTGGTGGCATTAGTCCTGGTTGGAGACACCGACCGGTACTAAAGGCCCGGCGCAACGGTGTCGAATGTTTAGTCCCACCTCGCTAGTTGAGAGGCGCCCACACTGGTTTATAAGCCATGCTACGCCTGAGCTGTCGAACTCCTCTCTAATGCAGGCATGCCTAACCTTTTGTATCTGCCATGTTGGTCCTGTTGGGCCCGTGGGCCTGCATCCTGGCCCATGTAGAGATGGGTTTCTAGTCGTATGCAGGCTATGGTGGCCTAGTAGGCGGCATTTTTTATTTCTTTGTTATTTTAGTTTGCTATTAAAGCTTTTTAGTCCCGGTTGGTGGCACCAACTAGGACTAAAGGGTTGGTCCTGGCTGTGATGGGAGTTTAGTCCCACCTCGCCAAGCGAGAGGCACTCACACCTGTTTATAAGCCCGCCCCTCTCTGCGTTGTTAGTTCCTTTCAAGGTGATAATAGATGCCCTTATACAGGAAATTCGACCTGAATTCAAAATGCTAGTTATGCGCCTAACTAGCACTTTGAATTTAGGTCGAATTTTCCCTATAAGCGCATTTGTTTTCACTTTTGCTATTTTTGTATGTTATTTTTTTGCATATTAAAAGTTCTTAACAAAACTACTTTATGAATATTCTTTTTGCTATTAAAGTTTTTAACAAAAAATAACTTTGATAATTTTAGTTGTATAAATTTTTATTACAAAGAATATTGAAAACACATCTATTACAAAGGGATTTTAAAATTTTAAACATATTTGAACTCAAGGCTTTTTCTGCATTCAGTATGCACCATTCAAAGCCACATCATCCCTTTTCAACCCTTTTCTGACTTCATGTGCTATTTTCCATGCATTTCATGATTTATTTTGAGCTAAAATGACACTAAATTGAAAAGCACTACAAATGAACTCTGAAATGGTTGAAAGTTGGTATGGTATCATCATTTCACCCACATAGCATGTGCTAAAAAGTTGAGAGAGTTACGGCAAAACCTGGATGCACTTTGTGTACAAAATGGACAATCTCTTTCGAAGTATGAGGGTTTTGGCCGAAAACACGTCTGTTACAAAAGGATTTCAATTTTTTAAACATATTTGAACTCAAGACTTTTTCTGCATTCAATATGCACCATTCAAAGCCACATCATCCCTTTTCAACCCTTTTTCGACTTCATTTGCTATTTTTCATGCATTTCATGATTATTTTGAGCTAAAATGACCCTGAATTGAAAAGCACTGCAAATGAACTCTGAAATGGTTGAAAGTTGGCATGGTGTCATCATTTCACCTACATAGCTGTGCTAAAAAGTTGAGGGTTACGACTAAACTAGATGCACTTAGTGTAGAAACTGGACAATCTCTTTCGAAGGATCAAGGTTTCAAACGAAAACTCGTCTGTTACAAAAGGCATTTCATTTCATGACATGTAACTGCAGTGATATTCTAGATCAAAGCCATCATTAGAATAGTTGTGGAGAGAAAGTCTTCAATTTTTCTTCACGTGTGTCTCTTGCTTATTGCGTCGTAACCATGGATAATCTTCATCATTCAACAGGGTGCTTGGGCCAGCCTACACTTTGAAGGGAGGAATTTCATGAAACTATTCATAATCTGCAGACATGTCTATCTTGCCCTCCACTCCCACAATGTCTCTTTTTCCTGAAAGAACTATGTGGCGCTTTGGCTCGTGGTATGATGTATTCAGTTTCTTATCTTTTCTTTCTCTCGTTTTGGTAGACATGTCCTTCACATAGAAAACCTGCCCCACATCATTGGCTAAGACGAATGGTTCGTTTGTGTACCCAAGATTTTTCAGATCCACTGTTGTCATTCCGTAGTGCGGGTCTACCTGTACCCCGCCTTCTGACAGATTTACCCATTTGCACCAAAACAAAGGGACCTTAAAATCATGTCCATAGTCAAGTTCCCATATGTCCACTATGTAACCATAATATGTGTCCTTTCCCCTGTTGGTTGCTACATCAAAGCGGACACCACTGTTTTGGTTGGTGCTCTTTTATCTTGGGCAATCATGTAAAATGTATTCACATTTATCTCGTACCCTTTGTAAGTCAATATAGTCGAAGATGGTCCCCTAGCAAACGAGTACAACTCATCTGCAATAGTGGTGTTACCCATGAGATGTGTTTGCAACCAACTACCGAATGTCCTGATGTGTTCACATGTAATCCAGTCATCAGACTGCTCCGGGTGTTTCAAGCGCAGAATATTCTTGTGTTCATTGACATACGGGGTCACCGAGGTAGAAATATATAGAACTGTGTAGTGTGCTTGAGACCAAGAATGCCTGTCCCTACATATTATTGAGTCTGGTCCTAGCATGCCTTTTCCAGTGAGTCTCCCCTCATACCACGATTGAGGGAGACCAATCGGCTTAAGGCCAGGAAAGAAGTCAACACAAAACCCAATGACCTCCTCTGTTTGAAGGCCCATGGAGATGCTTCCTTCTAGCCTAGCACGGTTACAGACATATTTCTTTAAGACTCCCATGAACCTCTCAAAGGGGAACATATTGTGTAGAAATACAGGGCCCAGAATTCCAATCTCGTCGACTAGATGAACTAGGACGTGCATCATGATATTGAAGAAGGATAGTGGGAACACCAACTCGAAAATGACAAGACATTGCACCAATTCACTCTTTAACCTTGGTAGGATTTCTGGATCAATTACCTTCTGAGAGATTGCATTGAGGAATGCACATAGCTTCACAATGGCTAATCGAACGTTTTCTAGTAGAAGAACCATCAATGCAACCGGAAGTAGTTGCGTCATAATCATGTGGCAGTCATGAGACTTTAGGTTCTCTAACTTTTTCTCTGCCATATTTATTATTCCCTTTATATTCGACGAGAGGCCAGACGGGACCTTCATAATGAGCAGACATTCAAATAATATTTTCTTCTCTTCTTTGGTAAGAGCGTAGCTGGTAAGACCTTCATACTACTTTGGATGCATGCCTTTTTTTCGTGCACACGTTGCTGGTCCTCCCGTGCCTCCAGTATATCTTTTGTCTTCCCATACACTAACAAGAAGCCTAGCAGGTTCACACAAAGATTCTTCGTCACGTGCATCACGTCGATTGCAGAGCGGACCTCTAGGTCTTTCCAATAGGGTAGGTCCCAAAATATAGATTTCTTCTTCCACATGGGTGCGCGTCCCTCACCGTCAGTCGGAACAAATAGTCCGCCATGACCCTTTCCAAAGATTACTTGTAAGTCATTGACCATATCAAGTATGTGATCACTAGTACAGACAGAGGGCTTCTTCCGGTGATCTGCCTCATTTTTGAAATGCTTTCCTTTCTGTCGACATTGATGGTTGGTCGGAAGAAATAGACGATGCCCCAGGTATACATTCTTCCTGCATTTGTCCAAAATATATACTTTCAGTGTCATCTAAACAGTGCGTGCATGTGTGCTATCCCTTGTTTGCCTATCCTGAAAGGTTACTGAGAGCAGGCCAATCATTGATGGTTACAAACAACAACACATGTAGGTCAAATTCCTCCTGTTCGTTCTCACCCCACACACGTACACCTTTTCCATTCCATAGCTGTAAAAGTTCATAAACTAATGGCCTTAGGTACACATGAATGTCATTGCCGGGTTGCTTAGGGCCTTGGATGAGCACTGGCATCATAATGAACTTTCGCTTGATGCACAACCAAGGAGGAAGGTTATACATATATAGAGTCACATACCATGTGCTATGCTTGCTGCTCTGCTCCCCAAAAGGATTAACGCCATCTGCAGTTAAACCAAACCATATGTTCCTTGGGTCACCTGTAAAGTCCCTCCACTTTCTCTCAATCTTTCTCCACTATGACCCGTCGGCGGGTGTTCTCAACTTACCGTATTTCTTACGGTCTTTTATGTGCCATCGCATCAACTCGACATGCTTTTTGTTTCTGAACAGACGTTTCACCCGTGGTATTATAGGAGGATACCATATCACCTTGGCAGGAATGCTCTTCCCGGTGTGCTGGCCCTCAACATCACCAGGGTCATCTCGTCTGATCTTATACCGCAATGCATCGCATCCCGGGCATGCGTTCAAATCCTTGTACGCACCGTGGTAGAGGATGCAGTCATTAGGACATGCATGTATCTTCTGCACCTCCAATCCTAGAGGGCATAGAACCTTCTTTGCTTCGTGCGTACTGCCGGGCAATTCGTTATTCTTTGGAAGCTTCTTCTTCATTATTTTCAGTAGCGAACCAAATCCCTTGTCAGATACACCATTGTTTGCCTTCCATTGCAGCAATTCCAGTGTGGGACCGAGCGTTGTGTTGTCATCTTCGCAATTCTGGTACAACCCTTTTTTGTGATCCTCTAACATGCGATCAAACTTCAACTTCTCCCTTTCACTTTCGCATTCTCTTTGTGCATCAACAATGACCCGACGAAGATAATCATCAGGCACATCATCTGGCTCCTCTTGATCTTTAGCTTCCCCCATTGTAGCATCACCGTATTCAAGGGGCGGATAGTTGTCATCATCCTCTTCTTCTTCGTTATCTTCCATCAAAATCCGTCTTTCTCTATGCTTGGTCCAAACATTATAGTGTGGCATGAAACCCTTCTCAAGCAGGTGGAAGTGAAGGGTTTTAGAGTTGGAGTAATCCTTTGTATTCCCACAGACAGTACATGGACAATGCATAAAACTATTCTGCTTGTTTACCTCAGCCGCTTCGGGAAAATTATGCACGCCCTTAATATACTCGGAGGTGCGTCGGTCACCGTACATCCATTGCCGGTTCATCTGCGTGCATTATATAATTAAGTGTATCAAAAACCATTACATAACATCATGAATAGAGAAGTGATCAAATTAATAGAAATTCATCATCACATTAAAGCCAAAGTACAGTAGTGACAAAAATAAATACATAAATTTCATACATAGTTCTCATTGAACAACATATAGCTCTCTAGAGCATCTAATTAAAACATACATTGAAACTATGTAAAAAATTTAAATGCAACAACAAATGCGATCATAAACGCAACTAAGGTACCAATTGATCCAACAGCATAATGATACCAAGCCTCAGTATGAATGACATATTTTCTAATCTTTCTAATCTTCAAGCGCATTGCATCCATCTTGATCTTGTGATCGTCGACGACATCGAAAACATGCAACTCCAATTTCATCTTCTCCTCTTAAACTCTTTTTAATTTTTCTTTCAAGTAATTATTTTGTTTTTAACCAAATTTAACTTCTCGACAAGAATTTCTATGTCGGTTGGAATTTCCGGTTCATATAACTCCTAGATAAAAACATCTATGTCATGTTGGTCGGCATAATGTCATAAACACTAAATGAAACAAATAGTACTAAAATATAATATACCACATCCGAATCATAGACAGGACGAGGGCCGACGGGGGTGGATACCAGAACCATGGCACTATATAATAGCAAACAATTATAAAAGTAAGAAAATTATACAAGTATCTATCTAAATCATACAAGTAAGACTTTTTTTATTTTAAAAAGAAGATAAGAACAAGAGGCTCACCATGGTGGTGTCAGCGACGAGATCGGCGTGGGCGATCGACGACGGTGAGGACGGGGACGGGACAGGCCGGACCGCCAAACCTAGACAAATCTTGAGGAAAATGGAGCTTGGAAGTCGAGCGTGGAGAGGAAAAACCTTAAGTGTGGCTTGGGAATTTCATCAAACACCTCATGTGCATAGGAGGTGAGAGCTAGAGCAACACACACCTCATGTGCACACGTCGACCGACCAAAAAACAAAGAGTGAGCGGGCAGGGGCGGGGGTATATATAGGCTAATATATTTAGTCCCGTTTGGTGGCTAGAACCGAGACAGAATGCTGATCTCTTGTCCCGGTTCTAGCGAAGAACAGGGACTAAAGGTGTTGGGCCAGGAGCGATGCCCATTGGTCCCGGTTCGTGTCTAGAACTAGGTCCAAAAGTGCCACACAAACCGGGACCAATGGCCCCCGCGGCCCGTTGGGCGCCCTGGCCTCACGAATCGGGACTGATGCACCCTATGGTCCTGGTTCGTAAGTGAACCGGGATTAATGCCCTTATCCTAGCCTCAACCAAAGCCCTGTTTTCTACTAGTGTATGCTAGGAAGACTAAGCATGACATGCTATATGATATTATAGAGATAGCATTTTTTAGCATTGTTATTTTAAAAGGACATGATTGTTTGCTAGTAAACCTGGGTATGAATGTCTTTTTGTCAAATGATAGACTATTGCAATGAATCACTTATATCTTAATAATTATGCCATGATTAGACATTTTTGTTCAAGATTATGTTAGGTAGCATTTCAAATCAAAAAATATCTTTTTATCATTTACCTACTTCAGGACGAGCAGGAATTAAGCTTGGGAATGCTAATACATCTCCATCATATCTATAATTTTTGATTGCTTTATTCCAATATTCTACAAATTTCACATACTTTTGGCAATATTTTATAGTATTAGTTTTTGAGACTAACTTACTGATCCAGTGCCCAGTGTCAGTTCCTATTTTTTGTGTGTTTGTTGTTTCGTAGAAAATTCTTATCAAACGAAATAAAAACGCGATAAACATTTACAGGGATTTTTTGGAATATATGTGAATTTTGGAAAAAAAATCAACACAACACGGTGCCCGATGTGCCCACAAGCCAACAGGACGCGGTCAGGGGGTCGTCGTGCCCTGATGGCTTGTGGCCACCCCGTAAGTCGGTTGCGGCCCTTCTTTCGCTGCAAAAAATATAATTTTCCGATAAAAGTCCGCTCAAAATTTCATCCCAATCGGAGATACAGATATCCGAATATTAAGAAACGATGAAGGGGTCAGAAAACAGTCACGAAAACAGAAGAGAAATAGAGAGAGATCCAATCTCGGAGGGGCTCTTGCCCTACGGGAATCCATGCGGCCATGGACAAGAGGGGAAACTCTCATCCCATCTAGGGGAGACCAAGCAAGAAGAAGAAGAAGGGGGCTCTCTCCCCTCTCTCCCGATGGCGCCGGAACGCCGCCAAGGCAACCATCGTAACAACGATCTACACCAACAACTTCGTCGTCATCACCACCAACTCTCCCCCCTCTATGCAGCGGTGTAACACCTCTTCTCCCTGCTGTAATCTCTACTTAAACATGATGCTTAATGCTATATATTATTACCCAATGATGTGTGTCTATCCTATGATGTTTGAATAGATTTCTTTAATCATATGAGTTGATTGATGATCATGATTGGTTTGAGTTATATGTTTTATTTTGATGCTATCCTAAGGTGTCTCCCATGTTGCACACACGTGGGGATTTCCACTGAAGGGTGTTGCAATACGCTCATGATTCGCTTATAGTGGACGGCTAGAGTGACAGAAGCTTACATCTGAGTAAGGGGTTGTTTACGTGTGGGAGTAAGAGGACTTGATGTGTTAATGCTATGGTTGGGTTTTAACTTATTGATCTTTAGTAGTTGCGGATGCTTGCTAGAGTTCTAATCATAAGTTCATATGATCCTAGTATGGAAGGTATGTTAGCATATGCCTCTCTCTCATATAATCATATAAAAATGCAATAATGATTACCGGTCTAGTTATCAATTGCCTAGGGACAAATCCTTTTCTCATGTTACAAAAATGTTTTCTATTAAACAACTAGCTAAATTAATATTTATCTAAAACAGCACCTAACTTTTATTTCCGTGTTCTTTATTATCTTGCATAATTTTCTACTAAGTACTTCTAGTTTTCTTCACGTAAAACAATATCATACTTGTTCTAGGAAAAGCAAATGTTAAGTGTGCGAAGAGTTGTATCGGTGGTCAATAGAACTTGAAGGAAATATTAATTCTATCTTTAGCTTCTCATTAGGTTCGACACTCTTACTTATCGAAAAAGGCTACAAACGATCCTCTACATTTGTGGATTATCAGCCCTTCGCGGCTATTAAGGCGACTCGTCATGGGGGTGCATAACCGCTCTCAAGAAAGGTGACATGTGGTAGCTACTAGGGACTTGTTGGTTCCAGCCTTCCAGGTAAGCCGAGAGCTGGCACTCGAGAACTAGGAAAGTGTTTGCCGAGTTCTCCTTTGGTATCGGCAAAGATCTGACGTCGTTGTCCTCGGCTGACGGACTTGAAGTCACTTTATTTTACGAGTGCCCGACGAACAATTCTCGGCAAAGGACTGTTTGTCCGAGGGGTGTATGCCGAATGCCCTTTGCCGAGAACTATTCTCCGCAAAGGTGTTGCTGAGTTTTTTTGGCTTTTGCCTAGTGTCTGGAGCACTCGGCAAAGTAGGTGATTCCAGTAGTGCTGTATTATTGATCATCATGTAGTCTGTTGGCCACCTGGACAATAAGAGATGATCACCTGAAGCTCCCCATCCTTTTTTATTTGATGATTTCTTCGCCCCAGCTATCATGGTTCTAGGGGCTTTGGGACTGAAGGTTTTCTAAAATGGTAGCTGTGAGAGCTATCTGATCTGATCAACGCGATCATGTGGGTTCATGAAGTGTGCGATTCATGGTTGCATGGCTCTGCGTGTTTGCGAGTTACTACAAGTATCACTACATCGTTTCTACTGGTAGATCATGGGTGCTAGCTCATATTGCGTTGTCCACTGCTCCAACGTTTCTGTTTCAAGTTTTCACAATGCAGTTTCAATGATGGATATTGAAAAGTGGTACCATAACGCAAAGGAGGCTACTCCATAGGCCAAAAACAAAAAGGCCCCAACAGCAACACTTTTGTAAGCACATTCATTCAACATAAATAATTTAGCGGGAAATTCACCATGATGCATCGGTGTATCCGTCTTCACCATAACGCAAAGGAGGCTACTCCATAGGCCAAAAACAAAAAGGCCCCAACAGCAACACTTTTGTAAGCACATTCATTCAACATAAATAATTTAGCGGGAAATTCACCATGATGCATCGGTGCATCCGTCTTCTGCCGGTTGCAACACATTGCTGCTCTTCTCCAATGGTTTTACGTACAGCTTCTCCGGTGCACGCAAATATTTTTTGAAGATGGGAAACTAACTACAGCAGCTCACTTCTTGCCACGGTCCTTGTCGGGCTTCTTTGTTTCCTTGGATTTCTTCTTGCTTTCTGCTTCTGCGCCGCATTTGTTGAAGTCGAGGCAGCTTCTCCCGTGTCAGCTCGCTCATCATCTGGGCAAGTTGTGAATAAACTAGCTGTGGGCACCTTCAGGATGCAGAGGATGGGAACCTGCACTGGTAGAAACACCCCCCTTTTGTCCCGGTTTTTAAGGGGCCTTTTGTCCCGGTTGCCCAACCGGGATGGGGCAGCCGGGACGAATGTCACCCCCTTCGTCCCGGTTGTACCAGGACCCGGGATGAATGGGGCGTCCACGTGGGGGGCGTGGGCTGGTCCCTGGCCAGGACTATTCGTTCCGGTTCGTAATACGAACAGGGATGAATGCCCCCTTTGCCGCCGCAGAGATTTTTGCCAATTCTGGGCAGAATTTTTTTTCTTCTTTTTCTTGTTTTCCTTTTAGGGTTTGGTTTGTTGTATTTTTTCCTATTTGTTTTCCATAAGTATTCTGCATCTAATACACCGTCATGTTTTTTATTGTATTCCATTTTATTAGAATACACAAGTTTGCTGATCGCATTAGAATATATAACTATATGGTGATCGCATTAGAATATAGTTAAAGAATATACAAGTAAGTACGCACCATGAATCGAATATACAAGTAAGGAGTGAAGAATATACAAGTTTGTACTCTTTTCCATAATTACTCTAATACACCACCATGCACCATGACTCGAATATACAGAATATACAGGTAACTACTATGCATCTAAGAATTCGAACATCAAGTTCGTCGAGCATAGTTGGCGCTGACATAGTATTCCCCTCCTGGTGTTAGGACCTCTGCGTCTAAGAATCCGCAAATTTCCTCTTGAATTGCTCGTAGGCGATCCCTTGGTAGAAAACCGTCCCGCAGCCACTCGATCTAATATAAAGAAGAGTGGTCAATATCTAATTAAAGACAATAGATGATAATAAGATAAAAGTGATGGTTGACGTACACGAAGTTTTTCTAAATCTCTGCCCACGTTGGCGCATGTCGTCTGACGAATGAACTCGCAGACATAGTATCCACATAAGTTATTCCCATCTCCCTGGTTCAAACACTTTACAAGAACATGGTTTCAATCAAAATTATAATATAACATTATAATGGTATCGAAACTATAATCAAGGAGATGCGCGGATATAGCTAGTATCACTTACTTTCAGATGTTGAAATTTAAGCTTCTCCTTCCATTCACCCCTAGCCTTTGCTGTGAACCGTTTCCAAGCGCTGCCTGGCAAAGAAAATGAATTAAGTGAGTTATCAGAAAATAAACGAAACTTGTCGATATAGTGTCATAAAGATTGAAATTACCGTTGGATCAGCTCCTGCATGTCCTCCCAGTCCTTAAGGGGTTTATGTTTCGAGTCCATTACCAGTACTTTTCCTTTGTCAGTTTCAAATATTAGAAGAATAAGTGGAAGCTGCGCAAACATAACTCATCAGTTATACACTTATCATCGAGTAAGCAAAAAAAATGTTTACCGGACAAATAACACTCACTCGAAGTTGTAAGGAAAAAGTATTTCCCTCTTGGTTTCGTGAAACCTTAAAGCCTTCACAATTGAATCTTCTGTTTCCCTGGGTTTTGTGAGAAGAGTTGCTTGATTAACCCAATATGGGTCAATGAACCCAATGTCATAGATGTGTCCTCTTTTGCATTCGAGAATCTTCATTCTGCAATTATAATATAGTGAATATTATTATAAAAATGTAATGAACGAGGTGAACTAGCTAGAGACTTAACTACAGCGAAATAAATACTTACAGACAATACGCACTGACGATAGATTTGTCGAGGGCCTTTAGCTGGAATAACTGATATAGTTCTATAAACTCAATCAGAATTATCCTTTCTCCATAACCGTGATGCTCGTTTCTAACTTCCATCGTTATCCATCCCTCAGAGTGCTCCGAGGCTTCCATGTACCAATTATGCACTCTTCGCATTTTTGTTGGTAGATCATTTTCCTCCCCAGGTTTGACGAGAGGATGCCCGTGCCGATATGGGTGCGCGAAATCAAAAAAGGGGAAGACATCTAAGGTTTGGAGATACTGCGCAATGGACATACCCGTAGCAGCGGCCGCTTGTCCGTACAGTGCAATAAACTCCGGGTCAAGTTCCTCGCCTGTGCCTGTGCTCGGCCCCACCTCGGGATTGGAATGCACTATGAGCGGGGAGATGGATTGATTTTTCTGTTGTCCGAGCTGGTCAACTGTTTTCCCGCATTTCCCGCTTCCGGTACTACTCTTCTTCGATCGCTTCTTTTCATCGTGTGCCTTAAGAATAGAGCGGTCATAGTCAGGAATGAGACTCGGCTCGGGCTGATGAAGGGTCTTCACCATTTTCAACGCTCGGGCTTTGTCTTCTTCGGTGTTGGGGAAATCTGGCTCTTTCGGCGACTTCTCCTTAGATTTCCATGCCTCATATTCGGCCTTTGTGATCTCCTGGGTTTCCTCTGGAGTACAGTGGTAAGGTAACTTGGGTAGATTCGGATGTGGTACTCTTGGGAGGGGCGACAATCGACGCTTCGGTGATGCGGTGGTTCTCCTCCGCTTTGAGCTGCCCTGATCAGACTTCGTGGGTGGAGACGGCTGCCGCCACAGCGTAGACGCACGCGCTGGAGACGGTTGACGCGGCGGCGTAGACGCACGCGCTGGAGACGCCGAGCACGGCGGAGAGTACGAAGACGACCGTTCCGCTGGAGACTGGTCTTGAGGCGGCGGCGAAGGAGGATGGCTACTCTGATCAGTCGTTGGCCTTGGCGTCCAATTAGGAAACACGATGTGTTCCTTTAGCCATAGAATGCTCAAGTTCTTGGCGTCTCCAAGTTCAGTCACCTCCCCGTCTTCACCTTCAGGATAGTCAAGCTGCACCCGCTCGAATCCGGTCATAACTTCATCCACCCCGGCAACAGCGTAGCCCGGTTGAACTGGCCGGCAATGGTGTGTTGGTTCAGGGCCAGCTAGTTTCACATAGCCGACCGCCGCCTTAATGGTTATATTGTTGACGACTTTCACATGCAGCTCACACGGTGTCATCTCCGTTATATGATCCACCAGGTGCATCATCGGTGATGCATCTTCACCATCATCACCCTGGAGCTGCGTGGAAGAAACACTGCTCTTTCGATTAGATGGTGCGGCTTCCATTTCCTGCTGAGATTGGGTGTTACCTTGCTGCTGGCTAAGTCTGTCAATTTGCTCCTGCTGCCGCTCTGATTGCTCCCGCTGCCGCTTTAATTCTGCTTCAATGCTAGTCCACCGGTCTACCCGATTATGTGCTTCAGCTGCCTCCAAATCCTTTCTCCTCTGACGGCTTCTATCCGGATATTTCTTCTTCTCCTGGGGAAACCCATGTTTCCACGGAACAGAGCCTTTTGTGGCTCGTGTCCGTCCATAGTGTTCCTTATTCCCAAGGGCGCGGGTGAGCTCGTCGTTCTCTCTATCTGGATGGAACTTCCCCTCTTTAGCAGCCTTTATTGCTTCTCTGAGAGCATCGATGGGTAGAGGATCTTCTTCATGTCTTACATTATAGATGCATTTCCCTTCTGAGTCCAACGTGCCCCCATGGCTGAAAAACCAAGACCTTGTCCGTTGGTCCCAGTAGAATGTCTTTGGAACGATGTCCTTAGCAAGCAAGTCGTCCTCAAGTTTATTCCACTTAGGCATGTTAACCTTGTAGCCAGCTTGCCCCATAATATGGTGATAGATCTTTTTAGCGGCGTTTATCTTATTTTTTTAGACTTTTCCAGAGCTTCCTCTGACTTCATGTACTCAACAAATTCTTCCCAGTACGGTTTTATCTTCTCATACGTTCCGGTGAAATCCGGAGTCTTGTTTTTCTGGATAAAGTCAAGGTTCAATCTTTTCTTCCAGCTCTTGAATTGCTCGGCCATCTTCCTAAAAGTGAACGCCTTGACCAGTTTCTCTAAGGCTTTGGTCTTTCGCTCTAAGATCAATTTAGGATCCTCCTCATTCTCATCCAACTCATCTTGAGTAACCTTCGGCGTCGGTAGGGTGAAATTAGCCAACATCTTTTCAAAAAGTTTTTCTTTGGCTTTGTCGCCGACATATGAAATTCCGAGAGCCTCCTTTGGCTTATGCCACTCCCGAACGGTGATCGGGATGTGGTCCCTAACAAGCACTCCGCATTGATTCACATATTTCTGGGCAACAACTTCGGGAAGCTCTGGCACGCCGTCTGCAGCGATCTGTTCGATCCTGTACCTTTCATGCTCTTTCAACTTCTGGGCTCCGCCTCGTTTAGTCTTCTTTCCGGTGGATTTGCTAGATCCGGATGGCTAAAATATAAGAAAGAGTGTTAATACATGTATATAGAAAAAAATGCTTCATTTAATTAACATATATATATATATATATGCACCTCGCCGGAGTTTCTAATTTGTAAGGTTTGACCGGAACCGTCGGCTTCTCTCTCATGGGAGCCCTCGGCTTCTCCCCCGACGATGTGGTAGGCTTCTCCCTCATCGGAGCCATCTCTGTGGGCGAGCTCCAGATCTACCTCACCAGAGCCGTCTCTTCGGGCGAGCTCCAGATCTACCTCACCAGAGCCGTCTCTTCGGGCGAGCTCCGGATCTCCCTCACTGGAGTTGTTCATCCACTCGGAGACATCTGGATCTCCCCCGGGCCCGCGGATAACATCCGCGACCATTTCTTCCGCATCTTCGTCTCTGAAGTTTGGGTCCATAATTTCTGCAAATTAAAAATTGCAAGTTAGTGTCAACGCACAAAACTTTAAACAAAATGACTTAGCAGTTTCATCATCCATTCAACCCACATGTTTTGAATGCCTAAATAATTTGTTTTCAAAATATTGCTAAGTAATTGCAACTACGTTATTTTTTCCGGAAACTAAACAAATGGCCCATGGGACCGCCACCAAACTAGATCCGGGTCGACGATGTCACCCGGAATCCTCACCAAGTTGCGCGTCCCGGAAGGTAGAACCTGCCAACGCCAGCCCGGCGGGACCCACTCCCGAACATCACCCCTCGGGTCCAACAGGGACATCGTCGGCGAGAACAATAAACTAAAAAACATATTTTGGTTGTTATTTGAACTTAGCAAAATTTCTAATATGAATGACACAAATAACATTCCGGATCTAAATATAAGACCTAATATAACCGAGCATCTTTTAGAAGTTTAATTTTTTTATTCAATTTTATTTTTTAGACCTAATATAAGACCTAACATTCCGGATCTAAATATAAGACCTAATATGAAGACCGCATTCCAGATCCGGATGACACAAATAACATCAATTTCAATTTTTTATTCAATTTAGAAGTTTAAATTTCATTTTTTTCAAAAAAAATTAGCTTTTTTTTCTCCACACTCTCTTCTTTGTCTCTCCACTTTGTTTCTTCTCCATGACCGAGCAGGCTAGAGCGAGGCCGGGGGTAGGGAGAGGGGGAGGGAGGGGAGAGCTTTACCTGCGGGAGAAGGCGACGCGGGCGACGGGCGACGCGGGCAAGGTGGCGCCGGTCGGGCGAGCTCGGTGGCGCGCGGTGCCGCGATGACGTAGGCGGGCGACGCGGGGGCAGAGGCGCTGCAGGCGGGCGATGGCGAGAAAGGGGTGCGGCCGCGGAGCGCGCGAGGGGTGCGGCCGCGGAGCGCGCGAGGGGGGCAGCGACGACGGCGATGGCGAGGAAGAGGCGGCGCGGGAGTTGGGCAGCCTGCCGACGTCGAGTGTCGTCCTCCTCGCGCGACACAAGGGGAGGGGGAGAGGGAACGGCTTAAGTACGTGGGGAGGGGCATCCGACCCGGTTGTTGCAAATAACCGGGACGAATGACCATTCGTCCCGGTTGTTGGCAACAACCGGGAATGCCCCACCCATTCATCCCGGTTGTTGCCAACAACCGGGACGAATGACCTAGATGTGGAACGACGTGAAGAGGGGCATTCGTCCCGGTTGTTAGCAATAACCAGGATGAATGCCCTATTTTTTCAAAAAAGTTTCATATTTTCAAAAATTCCCGCCAGATTATCTGCTAGTTCAATAATCAGAAAAATATGAAAAAACTACCAAAACATTTAGAAAATTATAAACTAACTAAATATGTTACTATCAAACATATTTGGTGAAATTCAAAATTATTTGAATTTGAATTGATTCATTTAAGAAATGGAGAAAATATCAAATAATTCAATAAATTCTGAAAATTGCAAGTTATATATCAAAATGATCAGAAAGATAAATTAAACTCACTTATGATGTTTTGGTACTTCCTAGGGCTTCACCGGAGAGGGGTTGTTCTCTCCAGCGGGGCTAGGGTTTCACCGGAGAGGGGCTGCGGAGCGTCGGGATGGCACTAGAAGCAAGGATTTGGCATACCAATGTGTTTACAAGTGTTCTTAGGGTTGTACATGCCAAATATTCACTCACTCTTGTTGTTGGGTCTTCACCGGCATCGATTTCTCTCTCCGAGTCTAAGTACTTATAGGCTGAAGGTCCCTGAACTGACGAACGGGAGGGGATCTTGTGTACAGGTGGTTCATGCCATTGTTTTGGGACTTCCTAGGGCCCACCCTAACACAACAAAGCAAAGTGTTGCACATTGCTACCCACTCCGGGCTCCGGTGAAAGCTGTAGACTGATAAGCTGGGCTGTTCTCTCCAACGGGGCTAGGGTTTCACCGGAGAGGGGTTGCGGAGCGTCGGGATGGCACCAGAAGCAAGGATTTGGCATATCATGTGTTTACAAGTGTTCTTAGGGTTGTACATGCCAAATATTCACTCAAAGGTTCAATACCCTAACACAACCAATAACATTACATAGATTTACATCAGAGGTTCAATACATTATTATACATCACTCCGTTAAGTCCATGAACCCTTGCTTATGATCGCTTCGGACGTAACCATGGAGCATCTTCTTTATTTAACGGGATGGTTGGGTCAGCTTTCACTGTGAAGGGCGGAATTTCAACAAACTTATCATAATCTTCAGACATGTCTGTCTTGTCCTCGACTCCCACGATGGTTCTTTTCCCTGAAAGAACTATGTGACGCTTCGGCTCATCATATGATTTATCTGGTTGCTTATTTTTTCTTTTCTTCGGTCTGGAGGACATGTCCTTCACATAGAAGATCTAAGCCACATCGTTGGCTAGGACAAATGGTTCGTCATTGTAACCAATTTTGTTGAGATCCACTGTTGTCATTCCGTACAGCGGGTCTACCTTTACCCCTTCTCCATTCAGGTTGACCCATTTGCACTTAAACAAAGGGATCTTAAAAGAAGGTCCATAGTCAAGTTCCCATATCTCCTCTATGTAACCATAGTATGTGTCCTTTTTCCCATTCTCGTTTGTTGCATCAAAGCGGACACCACTGTTTTGGTTGGTGCTCTTCTTATCTTGGGTGACCGTGTAAAATGTATTCCCATTTATCTCGTACCCTTGAAAAGTCCCAATAGTCGAAGATGGTGACCCGGCCAACATGTAGAGCTGATCATCAATAGTGATGTCATTTATAAGATGTGCTTGCAACCAACTTCCGAAAGTCTCCATGTGTTTGACTTTAATCCATGTGTCATCCTTCCCCGGGTTTGTGGAGCGTACAATATTCTTGTGTTCCTCGATATACGGAGCCACGAAGGTGGAATTTTGTAGAACCGTGTAGTGTGCTTTAGTGAAAGAATGCCCGTCCCTGGGTATCATTGTTTTCTTTCCTAGCGTTCCTTTTCCCCTCAGTCTCCCCTCATGCCGCGATTCAGGAACACCAATCGTCTTAAGGTCAGGAATAAAGTCAACACATAACCCAATGACCTCCTCTGTTCCATAGCCCTTGGAGATGCTTCCTTCTGGCCTAGCACGGTTATGAACATATTTCTTCAAGACTCCCATGAACCTCTCAAAGGGTAACATATTGTGTAGAAATACCGGACCGAGAATATGAATCTCTTCTACTAGGTGAACCAGGAGATGCGTCATAACGTTGAAGAAGGATGGTGGGAACACCAACTCAAAACTAACAAGACATTGGACCACATCCCTTTGTAACCTTGCCAGACTATCTGGATCGATTACCTTCTGAGATATTGCATTGAGGAATGCACATAGCTTCACAATGGGTACTCGAACATTTTCCGATAGAAGCCCCCTCAGTGCAATTGGAAGCAACTGCGTCATAATCACGTGGCAGTCATGAGACTTCAGGTTTGGGAATTTTTTCTCTGCCATATTTATTATCCCCTTAACATTCGATGAGAAGCCAGACGACACCTTGATACTGTAAAGGACTTCAAAAAAGATTTCCTTCTCTGCTTTGGTAAGAGCGTAGCTGCTTAAGAAATGACGCCATGTATCCATGTGCTTGTTTTTTGGGTCTTTCATACGTTGCTGGTCCTCTCGTGCTTCTGGTGTATCTTTTGACTTCCCATACACACCCAGGAAGCATAGCAGGTTGATGCAGAGATTCTTCGTCACGTGCATCACGTCGATTGAAGAGCGGACATGTAGGACTTTCCAATATGGTAGCTCCCAAAAGATAGATTTCTTCTTCCACATGGGTGCGCGCTTATCAGGGCCGTTCGGAACAGGTTGGCTGCCATCACCCTTCCCAAAGATTACTTCTAGGTCCTTGACCATACCGAATACATCATTACCACTACGGAGGTCAGGCTTCTTCCGGGTATCTGCCTCACCTCTGAAACGTTTGCCTCCTTTCTTTCTTACGGGATGATTCATCGGAAGAAATCTACGATGCCCCAGGTATATAACCTTCTTACATTTATCCAAATATACACTATCAGTCTTATCTAAACAGTGTGTGCATGCATTGTATCCCTTGTTTGTATGTCCAGAAATGTTACTAAGAGCAGGCCAATCATTGATGGTTACGAAAAGCAACGCCCATAGGTCAAATGGCTTTTGTTCGTTCTCATCCCACACACGTACACCTGGTTTGCCCCACAACTGTAATAGTTCTTCCACTAATGGTCTTAGGTACACATCAATGTCGTTGCCGGGTTGCCTTGGGCCTTGGATGATCATAATGAACTTGCGCTTCATGCACAACCAAGGAGGAAGGTTGTAGATACATAGAGTCACGGGCCAGTTGCTTTGATTGGAGCTCTGCTCTCCGAAAGGATTAAAGCCATCTGTACTTAGACCAAACCATAAGTTTCTTGCCTCGCGTGCAAAGTCTGGGAAGTCTCTCTCGATTTTTCTCCACTGCGACCAATCAGCGGTGTGTCTCAACTTTCCGTCTTTCTTACGGTCTTCTTTATGCCATCGCAACAACCTGGCATGCTCTTTATTTCTAAACAGATGTTTCAACCGTGGTATTATAAGAGCATACCACATCACCTTGGCAGGAACCCTCTTACGGGGGGGCTCGCCGTCAACATCGACGGGGTCATCTGCTCTGATCTTATACCGCAGTGCAGTGCATACCGGACATTTATCCAAATTCTCGTACTTCTCACCGCGGTAGAGGATGCAGTCATTAATGCATGCATGTATCTTCTCCACATCTAGTCCTACAGGGCAGAGAGTCTTCTTTGCTTCGTACGTGCTGTCAAGCAATTCGTTATCCTTTGGAAGCTTCGGCTTCATTATTTTAAGTAAACTCTCAAATGCTTTGTCAGTCACACCGTTCTGTGCCTTCCATTTCAGCAACTCTAGTGTGGTACCGAGCTTTGTGCTGCCATCTTCGCAATTTGGGTAAAACAACTTTTTGTGATCCTGTAACATGTCGTCCAACTTCAACCTCTCCAATTCACTTTCACAATCTTCCCTTGCATCAGCAATAACTCGACCAAGATCATCATCGGGCTCATCTGATGCCCGTTCTTGATCATCATCGGGCTCATCTGATGCCCGTTCTTGATCATCATCGGGCTTATCTGATGCCCGTTCTTGATCACCTCCTTCTTCTGCATTGTCTTCCATTGCAGTATCACCGTATTCGGGGAACATAGGATCCTCTTCTTCTTCTTCATTGTCTTCCATCACAACCCCTCTCTCTCCATGCTTGGTCCAACAATTATAGCTGCGCATGAAACCTCTCCGAAGCAGGTGGCTGTGAAGGACTCTCGAGGAAGAGTGCTCCCTGACGTTCCCACAGTCAACACATGGGCAACACATAAATCCATTCTCTTTGTGAGCCTGAGCTACAACGAGAAATTCATCCAGGCCGGCCCTGTACTCGGAAGTGCGTCGGTCACCGTACATCCATCGCTGTCGTGCATCCATCTACATCGTATAATTAAGTTTATCGAAAACCATTACAACAATAACATCTTCAATAGCGAAATGACCACAGTACATCGACAAATATAACATTTTTGTATCAATTATAGATGAAATGGATAAGTTTGCTAACCTCGGTCGAAGATACCATTTTCTGTGAAGTTAGGTGTCGCTCGGGTATTTCGTCGAACACCTCGTGTGCATAGCAGAAGAACACAGTACACTAGCACCCACCTCTCTCACACCTCCTAGAAAAAAAACCAGAGGAGGGAAGGGTTCTGGATGCAGTATTTATAGGCAAGGGGCATTCATCCCGGTTCCTGGCATGAACCGGGACCAATGCCCCTGCACACGCCACGTGGCATACATCGACGCATTGGTCCCGGTTCATTCCACGAACCGGGACGAATGCCGACTAAAAAACCGGGACGAATGCCCTGGCCTAATTCGTCCCAGTTCTTTAGGCAGCCGGGACGAATGCGAATCCCCCCCCCCCCCCCCCCCCCCCCCCCCCCCCGCGGACGAAAGGGGGGTGTTTCTATTTCCTTGCACCTTCCCTTCCTGCATTCACTACAACAATTCATATTCCCGTATCACTCACAAGGCGGATGACCGGTTGCAGTGTCTTCCCAGCACCTTCCCGCTTTGTGTATGGATCATCCACAGCTTTTTTTTGTCAGTCCTGTGAATTTCCACGCGCGTAAGTGGTAAGGTGCATTTTCACAAGACATCTTTCATTAGACTAGAGGGTATTACATATCATGCAGAAAAGAGAGGATGTTATTACTCATACATGCATACCAATTCCAACATGGCATATTAAGAGATTTAGATAGAGTTAGTCCTAAATTAACACTTGCTTACCTGTTGGAGAGTTTTTCAAACTCACTGCAGATGTGCTTGACCTCTTCCAGATTGTGTTCATCAAGCTCTTCATCAATCTATGCTAGAACGCCTGTTTGCTCCAGCCATGGAAGGGCGTTTCTAAGAAATTGAAAGACAACCCTTGCATCTTTCTGCAGAAATTAGCTTTTAGAATTACTTGACAGCGAAACTCACCTGGCTTTGATCATAGAGTAGAAAAGTCTCAAGCTTCTTCCAAAGAGTGTCAAAGATACCAGTTGAATCTGTCTTTCTCGAACCCTCTACCTTTAATACCTCTATACAGGCAGAAGGACATCAGTTGAATTTCTCTTTCTCGAACTGATCCCTATCTTTACTATCTCTACGGTCATAGGAATGTTTCCAGAAATAATATTTTTGAACTTGCTACCATCAGATTTTTCTTGAAATGGAGTCTCTTGCATTACAGAACTTGGTTCTTCAAGACGCTTGCTACCATCAGTTTTTTCTGGCAATGGAGTATCTTGCTTTACAGAACTTGGTTCTTCAAGACGCAGAAGAGCCATTATCTTCGGAACATCATGCAAATCCTCCTTGCTAATCATATAAGCATTCAAGTTTCGACAGATTACTGGGGCTTTGGGTGAACCAATAACTACCATATGATCTCCGATTGCGGCAAGTGCATCAGCAAGCACTCTTGTGAAGTTGCTAGGTGTGCGAGGCCTCATTTTCAAAGTATCTTCAATCTTCTTAGAGAAGTCCAAAGGTAAATCCTTAAAGGCTTGATTCCTCACAAGGTTATGTGTGACCGCATAGCACTTCCCCAGAGAAAGAGTAAGGATCAGAGGGTAAAGTGTAACAACCAGTCTCAGGAGGACTGCTTTCTACTCCCTCCATTCCTAAATATAAGACCTTTTAGACATTTCATTATATACTACATACGGAGCAAAATGAGTGAATCTACACTCTAAAATATGACTACATACATCCGTATGTAGTTCATAGTGGAATCTCTAAAAGGTCATATATTTAGGAACGGAGGGAGTATGAAGTACTGGAACGACATGAAGTCTTATGTACCCATTCCTGGAGTATATGCTTGGTCGTCAAGATAGTCACACTTGTCTCATATATGAAACGGCCTGATGAGTGTGCCAAAACATCAAGTTTGGAATCTGGGCTTGACTTAGATGCCAGGCACGTGTCAATGTAAAGCCTTGCTGGTACAGCACTCAAGCATATTGACCAACAGAGATTTCGTGCAGCCTATAAATCATTCTGTAGTAAGCATGATGAAGCCAAGAAAACAAGGCACTCAATAAGACCCACAGTACCACATAGCATGCTGGGGATATGTAGTCTAGTTCATCCTTCCACTTTACACTGAAGGTACACTCGACAGCAAGCTTAAAGTTGAAGATCAAGGAGGATCTATCACAGAGCAAGCTTAAAGTTGAAGATCAAGGAGGATCTATCACGACCACTGTCAAGAAATCTCTTGAAATATCGAAAAAAACTGCCCACTCAGAATTATTGCCCAGGTACTGTAGCAGTCTTGAAAGTAGCACTTCATCCAGTTGTGCTGCATGAAGCAGAAACACGGTTGTGCTCCCAAGATGCCCATGGGTCAATTTTTTATTTGCTGGGTGAATATTTGCACCAAGAGAATCAGCAATCAATCCATATGCAGCTGGTGAGCCAAGTAGATGCAAGAGGCTCCTCATATGTGCAAGAGGCTGAACGAAGATGGTGGTCATCTGTTCTTGAAATGCAAGAAAGTGAAGGCGGTTTGGAGGGAACAGAATATGGAGGATGTTCGTGTGGCGTTATGTGAATGTTCTGATACACCTGATCTTATGAGGCACATTTGCTCGCTTCCGGCTGAGAAAAAATTACGGGCATGTATTCTCCTTTGGTACTGGTGGACTACAAGGAATAAAACTTACGCGGGCGAAAAGCAGCGATCGATGGGTGAGGTCAGTGCTTTCATTACCAAGCACATGATGGATTATGCATGTTTGCAAACCCATCCCTCTCCAACACCTACAGCCAAATACTCTTGGACACCTCCGCCTGCGGGACTCATAAAAATAAACACGGATGCTGCATTTCATGAAGAGTCGGAAGCAAGGGCATGCATGGGGTTTTGTTGCTCGCGATGAGCATGGCACGTTTCTGGTGGCGGCGGCTGGCAAGATGCAACATGTGCGCAGTCCTCTCCAGGCTGAGCTGAATGCTTGTATGAAAGCAATTGAGGGCGCTTCTGACTTGGGGGCACAACGCATTGTTTTTGAATCTGACTGCCTGAGCATGGTGACAGCGCTGAAAGGGCGAACCTATGATGCTGCGGAGCTTGGAGTTCTGTTCAGAGAAGCTAGGAGCCTGTGTGGCTCTTCTTTTGAATTTTCAGATTTTCTCTTTTGTCACCGGGAGTGTAATATGGTTGCACACGCTCTGGCGCAGTATGCTTGGGGTGCTTCAGACCCTTTATCCATGTGGGTTACTAATGCCCCAGACTTTGTATCAGGGTTGGTGATCTCCGATATGGGGCACCATGTTTAAGTGGAATACATGGGTTATTCCTTTCAAAAAAAAGGCTCCTCATTGTCCCATCTCTCCTTACAAGAAAAACTAACTCAAAGAATCGACGCCCACAGAGAACAAAAAAGCTTCTTAACTTCATGAAACCTTTTGGCATACTGAAGTCTGGTTCTTCCAAAAACTTTGCTATCTCATGTATGATAAGGATAGTTCTCACCAGGGTATACGAAGATGCCGGCTTTGGATTTGGACAATCAACTCCAACTTCTTAAGTACACTGAAACCAACAGGAGACATCTCATTCATCACGAACCACTGAGCACATGAACGACACTTAGGGGCACCCAATTCCTGCCAGCATTGGAAAGCCAACTTGCATTCATGTTCAGCACCACATATCTGTCAACTTCACCATCTTTTCTCAATCCGAAGTACTTGGCGCAAATATCTTCTTACACAAATGCATAATCATTTAATTCTGGACCATCAACTAACAAGTTTGCATATTTTCTGCCAGCAAAGTGCAACTCAAACTGAAAAGGGAATTTTTTTCCCATCTGACCGTGCATCAGCTCCCATCAGAGACCTTTTCTGCCATCTCTTTGGCTTTTGCAAGCAACTGCTCCTTCTCTGCATATCTTTTGGGAGGCCACCCTCTACTCTTTGAAGACCACAAGGAATCCACAATTATATGGAGGAGGAGAAGCCATGTTGCATCCTCAAACAAATCTGCCTTCTTGAGTATGTCTACCTCCAGTAAGACATCTCCTTTATGCTTTGCTATTCCTGCAGCTTCTAGGAAATTGCCCATTTCCATCTCTAAACTTAACAGTTCATCAACAAGATTTCTAGAATTTAGGAACGCCCATACATGACCCATAGAGCTGAAAGCTTTAACAATGGCCATCATATCCTTTATGTCAGCATGCTCAAAATAATGTTGAGCACAACTTTCTAGATACTTCGTTCTAACTGCAGAAACCTCCAAGGGTTCCTCCTCTTAACTGTTGCAGAAATTGCAAGCCCAGATTGTATAATTGTTTTCCTTTCGAGCACATGAAGAAACACTTGGTGTAACATTTAGCTTTCAAGAATGTTTCAGCTGCCTCCGACCAGTATTCAGCCCTAGCAAAACAGTCACCAGCTTCCTCAATTCTAGAAGTACCACATTTTTGCATGTAGACCATACCTATGGCAATGCAAGGAACACGATGTTAAAGTCCGAAAGAGCTTCGTAGAGTGTAAGGTAAAACTATCTATATGAAAGCTAGAAATTAGCATGTCTGCAATTTATATAGGGATATCATTTCAAAAAAATGATTTGAAATTTGATGACATTTACTAATATGGCAACTCTTTAACAGCAACTTGTCATTTTTAAAACCTTATGGAATAATGAAATCTCAAAGTACGGATATAGCTTGAGAATTATGGAGAGTTGGCACACCTGCTTTTTTGTAGTCACCTAATTTGATATAGCAAATAGCAGCTTTCTCATGCATGCCTATGGACTCGTAAATCTCTGATGCTGTTTGCAGTGAAGCCGCCCAACATATACTAACTTCCTTCAATTCAATAAGTTTGCACTGCACAAGATCTTCAATGGCCTCTCTGAAAGCTAAACTTCATTTCACCATAAAACGCATCGAAAAAAGATGTTTGGCATGTTCCATTAAGAATAATCAAAAACTTACAATATGTTATAGTAAGAGGATAGTGCCATGAGGTAGTCACAAAAACTGTCAGGAACTTCTGTAAACTCTTCCAGGTCATCCATGATGTCATGCATGTGAAGAATGCTAGGCTGGTCAGAGACATCACTGGTGCTAAATCTATAGAAGTTTGAAATAAATTGGAATCAATACAATGATTATTGTTGGCGCAAATCATAAAAGAAGCAAAGCGAGTATCATCATAAGAAATCATTGAACCAGCTTGTAATGTATAATTTCATAAAAGAGCACCAAGTGTGGCTCAGTTGGCTAGTCATGTGAGTGGCTGAGTGCATGCCAAGCCCAGACGCTTTCAAGGCCTGGCTTGCAAAGTCATTGGGGTAGTCCATATATGTGTAGTTTCTTTTTATAATTCCAAAAATCACATCTTAAAGAGAAAATGCACCTCAGATAGATAAAAGATTGGCCCCTCATAAGGGAATGATAAAGGGCCTAAAGAATATGAGGTTAGAAATGCAGTACAAAGAAGTACAGTGGGAAAAAAATGAGACAACTCACGCACACATTTCTGTCCACTTTAAATAGTTGTATGAAAATCATTTCCAAAATGGTGTAAACATATGTAATACTTGTAAATAGAGGTCCAATTCAACAGACTTACCTTTTTAAGTCTACAGATGTGATTTTTTATGGCTGAACATAGCTTTGGCCTTACAGTGATAAATACTTGTTTCACAGAACTTTCTCCTCCATTCTTTGGTGGCACAATACTGTTGTCATCTAACCCAGATAAATCAGACTTTGGGATGCAATCAATGACTGTTGCTCTCTTTGAATCAGTTTCACTGTTGCCCTCCAATCATCTTTGGTTCTTAACTGTTGTCCTCCAATCATCTCCAAGTTTGATAAGCTTTTGAAGTACTTCCTTCCTGAGCTGTGGTGATTTTAGTTTGGTGAAAGACTTTCTAAACTCGTCGCTGAGAATGACCTATGAATATATTAATACAAAAAATGGAACATGAGAAAGAGTGTATACGAGAAAAACGAACAGTGTATATTTCAAGAAAACTAGGGGGTTCACAAAGTAGCACGTGTCCAGAAAATCTTATTTACAAACCTCTCACAATCCAATTACAGAGCAAACAGCCTAGCAGAGACAAGTGAACCACATACATGATTCCAAAAAGTAAAGACAGATCTATTCATGAATACAAACAAAATCACACTATAAAAGAAGTGTATATTCAGTAAATCCTAACTACCTGACAACAAGCATGAACCTCACAAGGCAAATGTGCATACATGTTCTTTGCATTCTGGGTAATTTAAGTGCAGCGACATATTAGAAAACATGAAAGTAGTTCGGTCACACTGGCTGAAACCATGGTACTTACCTTCCATCCGGTATTGCTGAAAACCGCTGAATCAGCATTAAGATCCTCAAGTTCATCAAGCTCTTGCTTTACTTGCAACACCAACTTACAGATGGTTGTGTCATTAGTGGCACTGAAAATACATTTACGTCTCTCCACATCGGCAACAAGGTCTGTCCATTTGGTCCCACTTTAATAAAGTGTATGAGCATGAGGTTTCAAGTCTTACTCCCTTTGACTGAAAACAGTTGGTATATGTGATTAGACATATGTCACCATGAAAATTTGGGAAATGCATTGAAATCTATTATGAAATCTGCACAACAAGAACACTTTTACTCACCGCGCTGCTGAAAGGATCTTCTCAATCATTTGAGGAGTTGAGAGGTCCTTCTGAAAATATACACAATTATATTAGTATCAAATACGAAGACAACACTATCTAGCTACTTTTTATTACTCATAGATACCTTTGTAAACAACTGGCGCAAACTTTCTTCTATCACTGGCACTGGAATACAATATTGAGTGCCCTCCACTATTCCAGCATGCATTCCTATTACCTCTGGATTCCTTCCTTCCTGAACAAGGAAAACAGGCGATCCTGAAGTCCCGGGAGCTGATGCATAAGACGCTGGTAATATATCACGCCCCAATAAAGAATTGTGATACATACTGGCCCTACAAAACAAATATTAAGTCAAGAAATAATAAAAAATATTAACATAACGTCTTTGTGAAAATAGGCATTACTTTGATTTGCCGTAAGATGTTCTTGGTTCTTCAATGACACCATTAGGCACGAAGATGTAACCCAACATTACTAATTCCATGTCCGTCGTGGGAGCCATTCTGACATTAGAGAGGGGTAGGATAACGGAACATGATCTATCGAGATGCAAATGAGTGACACGGTGGTTTTAGCGAGTTCGGGTCTCTCACGGTGAAGATAACAACCCTACGTCTCGTGCTCCGGAGAGGCTTTGCTTATTCGTCATGAACATGAGTTACATGGTGTATTTGAGAGGGAGAAAGGAGAACGGATCTCCATGCCTGAGCTAAGTCCTGTGACTAATGGCAAGAGAGAGCCCAGGGAGCCCCGGCTAGCCCGAGCTATGTGGTGGGGGTGGCTTATATAGAGTGCGCCATCCCCTCACCTCCTATGTTACAAGATGGGACATTGATGACATCATGTCGGCCCACTGCAGAACCTTCTCTACGCTTCGACTGGTTTGCCGACTGTTGATCCTAGCATATCCGAGTGAGCCGTACTGTCGAGTGGTTTGTACTGCCGAGTGGTTGACTGTCATCCGAGTGGATGGAACGTTGCTTGCCGAGTGGATAGTATGAATGTATTTATCTGGACCCACCTGAAATATGGACCCAATCTGGAGCTGAATCAGTCGAACTGATCCTTGTGCGTTGGGCACAGTAAATAGATGTAACCTGGAACCGGGCCAGTCGGGCAAATCTTTGTGTGGTTGGCATGCTGAATGTTTATTGAGTCTGCCTTATATGATTTCTGGATCATGGCTAAGTACCCGAGTGTGGATGTTGTCCTCACTCGGAGTAGCTTCTAACTTAGGCGAATCAGGTTCGCAGCTAAGCCCCTGAGTGTGGATCATGTCCTTACTCGGAATAGTTTTTGACTTAGGCGATACGGAATCGCAGCTAAGCCTCCGAGTGTGGAGGGTGTCCGCACTCGGAGTAGTTTTTGACTTAGGCGATACGGAATCGCAGCTAAGCCCCAGAGTATGGAGGATGTCCATACTCGGAGTAGTTTTTGACTTAGACGATATGGAATCGCAGCTAAGCCCCCGAGTGTGGAGCATGTCTACACTCGGAGTAGTTTTTGACTTAGGCGATACGGAATCGTGGCTAAGCCCCTGAGTGTGGAACATGTCCGCACTTGGAGTAGTTTTTGACTTAGGCGATACGGAATCGCAGCTAAGCCCCCGAGTGTGGAGCATGTCCGCACTTGGAGTAGTTTTTGACTTAGGCGATACGGAACCGCAGCTAAGCCCCCGAGTGCGGAGCATGTTCGCACTCGGATTAGTTTTTGACTTAGGCGATACGGAATCGCAGCTAAGCCCCCGAGTGTGGAGCATGTCCGTACTCGGAGTAGTTTTTGACTTAGGCGATACGGAATCACAGCTAAGCTCCCCGAGTGTGGAGCATGTCCGCACTCGGAGTAGTTTTTGACTTAGGCGATATGGAATCGCAGCTAAGCTCCCGAGTGTGAAGCATGTCCGCACTCGGACATTTTTTTTGACTTAGACGATACGGAATCGCAGCTAAGCCCCCGAGGGTGGAGCATGTCCGCACTCGGAGTAGTTTTTGACTTAGGCGATACGGAATCACAGCTAAGCCCCTGAGTGTGGAGCATGTTCGCACTTGGAGTAGTTTTTGACTTAGGCGATACGGAATCGCAGCTAAGCCCCCGAGTGTGGAGCATGTCCGCACTCGGAGTAGTTTTTGACTTAGGCGATACGGAATCGCAGCTAAGCCCCCGAGTGTGGAGCATGTCCGCACTCGGAGTAGTTTTTGACTTAGGCGATACGGAATCGCAGCTAAGCCCCCGAGTGTGGAGCATGTCCGCACTCGGAGTAGTTTTTGACTTAGGCGATACGGAATCGCAGCTAAGCCCCCGAGTGTGGAGCATGTCCGCACTCGGAGTAGTTTTTGACTTAGGCGATATGGAATCGCAACTAAGTCGTGCGATGGCGTGCGAGGCGGATTAATGATGAAGACGTGCCACACGGAGTGGCGACGCGCGGGGTTGTCGAGTGATGAAGACGCATCCGTCGGAATGGCGACGCGTGGGGCGGCGGAGTGATGAAGACGCATCCATCAGAGTGACGACGCGCGGGGCGTCCGCGTGATGAAGGCGCATCCATCGGAATGGCGACGCACAGGGCGGCGGAGTGATGAAGACGCATCCATCAGAGTGGCGACGCGCGGGGCGGCCGAGTGATGAAGACGCATCCGTCGGAGTGGCGACGCGCGGGATGGCCGAGTGATGAAGACACATCCGTCGGAGTGGCGACACGCAGGGTGGACGAGTGATGAAGACGCATCCATCGAAGTGGCGACGCGCGGGGCGGCCGAGTGATGAAGATGCATCCGTCGGAGTGGAGTCGACCAAGTGACGGCGCACGGGGCGGACGAGTCAAGCTTGTCGTTGAAGAGGAATCGACCAAGTGACGGCACGCAGGGCGGCCGAGTTGAGTTTGTCGTCAAACAGATAGCCGATCAAGAGGCGGCGCACGGGACAGCCAAGTCCATCATGCCATCAAGTAGGAGTTTGACCAAGTGGAAACACACGAATGGTCGTCGCGGCGGCTGAGCCTGAGTAGCAACGAAGATGGTGCACAGATGCATCGAGTGACCGCGTAACATGTGTACGAAAAATAGCACAAGCCAACATAAAAAGTTCTTGAAGTAACCTGATATTTGCTCAAATAATTTGTGTAAATAACACCTATAGACACCCGCTGGATGTGCCAGGTGCTTGTTGGTTCGGGACCGGCAAGGGTCTAACAGAGTGCAAGATCCGACTAAACTCGTTTGAGTACTGGACCCAAAAGAAGCAGAAGTGAAGTGTTCCCACATAAAAATAAACAACCGAGCGCAGAGGTACACTAGGTGGCGTGGCCTCCGAGTGAATGTCATGTGTGACTTCCTCGACACTCGGTGATGCGGAAACAACTATTTAATTGAATGCAGCGTGTGACGAATGACTTAGTTGTCTGATGGTGCAGGAGTGGTCGGGCGAAGTAGACACGTTCGGCTGAGTGACGATGCACGGAGCTGCTGAGTGACGAAGACGTGTCTCATCGAGTGGCAATGCGCGGAGCTGCCGAGTGACAATGGAGCGTCCGACTGAATGGCGATGCGCGGAGCTGCCGAGTGATGAAGACGTGTCCAGTAGAGTGACGGCACGCGGAGCTGCCGAGTGAGGATGGAGCGTCTGGCTGAATGGCGATGTGCGGAGCTGCCGAGTGATGATGACGCGTCCAGTAGAGTGACGACGCGCGGAGCTGCCGAGTGATGATGGAGCGTCTGGCTGAATGGCGATGCGCGGAGCTGTCGAGTGATGGCGACGTGTCCAGTAGAGTGACGGCGCGCGGAGCTGCCGAGTGACGATGGAGCGTCTGGCTGAATGGTGATGCGCGGAGCTGCCGAGTTATGATGACGCGTCTAGTAGAGTGACGGCGCGTGGAGCTACCGAGTGACGATGGAGCGTCTGGCTGAATGACGATGCGCGGAGCTGCCGAGTGATGACGATGCGTCAAGTAGAGTGACGGCGCGCGGAGCTGCCGAGTGACAATGGAGCGTCTGGCTGAATGGCGATGCGCGGAGCTGCCGAGTGATGACGACACGTCCAGTAGAGTGACGGCGTGCGGAGCTGCCGAGTGACGATGGAGCGTCTGGCTGAATGGCGATGCGCGGAGCTGCCGAGTGATGATGATGCGTCCAGTAGAGTGACGGCACGCGGAGCTGCCGAGTGACGATGGAGCGTCTGGCTGAATGGTGATGCGCGGAGCTACCGAGTGATGATGATGTGTCCAGTAGAGTGATGGCGCGCGGAGCTGCGGAGTGACGATGGAGTGTCTGGCTGAATGGCGATGCGCGGAGCTGCCGAGTGATGACGACGCGTCCAGTAGAGTGACGACGTGCGGAGCTACCGAGTGACGATGGAGCGTCTGGCTGAATGGCGATGCGCAAAGCTACCGAGTGATGAAGACGTGTCTAGTAGAGTGACGGCGCGCGGAGCTGCCGAGTCACTGCATGTTGGTCGTCTGGACGCAAATTTCATCTGCGTGTCATCGTGTTAGTTGGTCGTATGAAACGTCCATCCTAGTATATTGTTGTCCTGCAAGTTAGTAACAAGCATAGCCACAAATATTTTTTATAGACTAAGTGTCCCAACACGATGCTATTTTGTAAGTATCGAAGACCATGAATGGTTATGTATGCATGCATGCACGAATTAATTGTCGTCAAACTGAAACGTAAGAGCAAGTACAATAATGCTGAGTCAGCGGACTGTAAGAAATAAACTAGTATATTGTTATTTAGTTGGAGGAAAGAGAAGAGGAAAGAGAAGGTAAGCGGGCTCTTCGTGAAGAGTCAGCTCTAGCACGTGCTCCTAGGCACTTTGTGAGAGTGAAAGGTGAGTCACATAATAAAAACGTAGTACACCCTTTTAATCAACTATTGTACATGTTGACTATAAGATGGGTTATAGATGACATGGCAATGGCTTATAGCCAGCTGCTGGCTATACTATTAACCATGCTCTAAGCACTTAACTAATTAGCCGATTAATTAGGCGGTCAATTAACCCGACATTGAAAGTCATCACGTCCTTCTGGTTCCTTTTTTGCCTGCATGCAATCAATTGATGGAGGAGGTGGCCCACGTTATGAACGCACTTACGAGGATTGTTCCTTCGATCTTGAACGGCCATCGGCTGCAGGATGAGGTTGTTTCGTAGGTCACCGTCGTAGCGCGCTTTCGCCATGGAGACTGTCACCGGTGACCGCGTGGCGGAAGGAACGCTGCGATGGGCTTGCGCCTGCACTGTGGAGGTTGCCGCCGAGCAGCCGAGAACACGAGTCCGGAGTCGGCGACAGGGCGAACGGCGTCGACGGCCGTGCGTGGGGCGCCGCGACAAGGTTGAAGACGATGATGAGGCGAACGACACCGGCGGCTGTGCACGACGACGATGAGACGAACGACACCGGTGGCCACGCATGGCGACGATGAGGCGGACGGCGCCGGTGGCCGCGCATAGGGGCTGCACGACGACATCGCAGACGAAGTGCAGTCTACAGCATCGAGGTCGGAGACGTCGGTGAGGTGGACGACACCGGCCGCCGCGTGCGGAGGGGTAGTCGGTTTCCTGAAGGTCGATGGTTCTCCTTGTATGTGCTTGAATAGATGTCTGTTTCCCTTCTTCTTGCGATGCTTTGCTCGTCGTGAAGATGAATGAACAATACTAAAATGTGTTAAAGCATGAAGGTGAAATCGAATAGAGGGCATCAGCGGGAATCGATCTGCCGCTGGTGGTTGAAAAAATAACCATCTGCATCATGGCTCGATAGACGCCATGCCCCACGGTGGGCGCCAAATGTCGTGGGAGCGATTCTGACATTAGAGAGGGGTAGGATAACGGAGCATGATCTATCGAGATGTAAATGGGTGACACGGTGATTTTAGCGAGTTTGGGCCTCTCACGGTGGATATAATAACCCTACATCTCGTGCTCCGGAGAGGCTTTGCTTATTCGTCATGAACATGAGTTACATGGTATATTTGAGAGGGAGAAAGGAGAGCGGATCTCCATGCTTGAGCTAAGTCCTGAGACTAATGGCGAGAGAGAGCCCAGGGAGCCCTAGCTAGCCCGAGCTATGTGGTGGGGGTGGCTTATATAGAGTACGCCACCCCCTCATCTCCTATGTTACAAGATGGGGCATTGATTCCATCATGTCGGCCCACTGCAGAACCTTCTCTATGCTTCGACTGGTTTGCCGACTGTTGATCCTAGCATATCTGAGTGAGCCGTACTATCGAGTGGTTGACTGTCATCCGAGTGGATGGAACGTTGCTTGCCGAGTGGATAGTATGGATGTATTTATCTGGACCCACCTGAAATGTGGACCCCATGTTGTTATGATATTTCGACCCTTCATGGGCCTACCTATTTTGTGTATCCCGACAATGTCTTTCTTGACAACCCGATCAGATAGTTCCAAATTAGGAAGGTCAATAAATGGAAGACCATCACAACCTGAAGTAACCACAAGTAATGCTACATCTCTATCTTTGTCAGCAAGTAGTATCAGGCCAGAAAACAAACCGCATCCACTAATGCAAACTTGGACCAAATCTTCATCTTGCAAATCATCTTTATAAGCACAACCCTCTACAATATGGTAACATGTCAAGATAAGATGTTTTTTTGCCTTTGGAGCCCATCAAAAATCATGTTCCTTGCATCTCACCGATAATAACAACACGGTCTCGAAAGCCAAATACGATCTGGTTCCAATAACTTGGAAGTCGGTGATCCATTGTAAGTCAATTCCTAGAGAATTTTTCAGGAAAAATATATAGAAAATGTTATTTCTTTAATTAGCAGTAAAATGAATCTAAAATAGGTTACAATGTTTTAAATTTAGTTGAAGCAATAATGAAGAATAAAAAGGCACGCTAGGCACCGCCTGACTGTAAGGGAGGAAAGATCAACCTCCCCAAGTTGTCCAATTAAAGCACATGTGGCCGTTGGATTGGGTCAACCCATCGTCCTCTAGGTCTCTCACCCCCACCTCATTGTTCTTCGTATGCAACAACCCGTAGCCTCCTGTAGCTCTAGTGGTCACCTCAGCACATGGTCTTGCTTCCCTCCCATCGCAGCATTGCTAACGCAGTGTGGCAACAACGCTGAGCCGGCAAAGCACAACAGCATCGCTGCCATGGCAGCTCGTAGCTTCACCGCCGCGGCATGATCACGACACCATCGCAGCACAGCCACCCTTTCTCATCGACTATTGGGCTTTGCAAATAGGTTGTCGCAGCACTCGCATCCCCTTGCAGCTGACGGTGATGTTGCAGCGCGGGCAGCGAGCTCTGAAGCACCGATGAGGCGGTTTGCAGTAGCTCACACGCAGGCGGTGGACGGCTCTGCAACGTCGCTTTGGTCGCATCAGGCTGTGGGGGAGGAGATGGAAATTACTATGGTGTGTTTTTAGCTTCCTCCATATTTTTCTAATCATTATGCACTGTCTTTTAATGCATCAAATTTACTAATTTCCTATGTACACACTTCATCATTATGCTAGGATGGAAGTGGTGGTCCCCTTGTTGATTTTGATGGGAACATTGTCGGGATGAATGACTATCATGATTAGAAATTTACTCGATATGTACCAACAAATAAAATTCTTGAATGTTTGAGGAATCTTTGGTTAAGGTATGCCATTTAGACTTGTAGCATTTAATCATACTTGTATTGTATTCATTATGATGAGTTCGTTGCATTCTACAGTGTGGATGAAATGGAAAACATTTCCATTACCTTTAAGCCCTTTCGCTTTTCAGAAGGTGAGCTAAGAAAAAACACTCTTTAAGACTGCTAAATTATGCACTTGCAGACTATTCTTCATCATTTTCTAATGTTACTTGTCAATTAGCACTTGTAGGTTCCTCATTTGGAGTGCAAGGTATGGTCTGCTAAACTCATTGAAGTGCTATATGGAAGTACCCCTACATAGAACTCCTCAGTATTCTTCAGTTCTGTCTCTTTCATTATATGTAGCTTGGATCAAAGATGCTCTACTGAGAGAAGTGGTGACAACAGGAAACGTAAAGATTTTGCATCTTCCATCCCTAAGCCACAAGGTGAATCAAGCGGTGGTCTTTATTTTTAAGTAATAGGCGATGTTTCATCAATTCAGAACAGATAGTTCATTACAGATGATGTCCTGAACAAGGTCAGGGATCTCATGAAACCACACAGCACCAGACATATGCTCAGCTGATCTAGCTAAAAGATGGGCTGCCCCATTACATTGTCTACTGACATGAATAAACGAAACAGAAGTAAAAATAAGATAATTCCTTGATATCATAAACTACAGCACTGGTCAAAGTCCTGTTACTAGCAGCATCATTCAGTTTGTGAATGAGAGGCAGGCAATCTTGGGAAAAGAATAATCTTACTGTAACCATGATCAAGTGGAGAGATATAACATGTCTAAAGTCGCTTATTATGTCAACTACGATGCACCTTATCATATTCCAAGTTAATTTGTCATCTTTACTGATAAGTCATCAATCGCTTCATTTTGGTGCACCAGAACTCATCAAGGATGAACATGCACCAGAATTCACTGTTGATGAACATAAGCATCCGACTATTCATCCCTGTCCATCCAATGGTATGCTTTTGGTTTTGCTGATCATGATGCATATTCATGGATTGATTCACCTTGTTGCCTATCATTACTGATACATTATCATGAAAAATGCATAGTCATGGATTACTTCACCTTGTTACACCAGCATTGTTTTTTTTGCCTATCGTTACTGATATATTATCATGAAATGCTTCACCTTTGTCACAATAGAGTTCACAAAGGTGGTAAACGATAACTTAAGATCTGATGGTTATCCCTTGCCAGCTTATGCTGATCGTGAGTTCTCTCTCTTGATTTTGTTGACTGTTCCTGTTTATATCACACTTAAACTGCTTTATTCTGCCACTCATTTAACTGGCCTGCCATATTTATTTAACCAGGAGGCATGCATTTGGAAGGTGATTTTGAAGAGGAATTTGGCATAGCCATGTGGAGTGAACCCACTAGAAAAGTTGCTTCAATGAAGTCTTGGGGTGTTGTCGCACTCGCTTCATTCAATGGTGATTGTACTGTATAAGTTTATTGTTTTCCATTTTTACCTTTTGCCTGTTCACTAGCTAATGATTCAAATTATATTGTAGGCAAGGAAAGACATTTTGCTTGCGCAGGTGTATCTGTAGACTACAATGAGTCCACCTCAAGAATTCTGACTTCAGCAAGTTTGGTTAGAACATCCGGTGATGAAAACAAGATTGTTGATAACTTAAGGGTTTGTACTAGACATTATTTACTCTCTGCTTGTTCATTCAGATGTTGGTTAAGTCTCACTTGATCGTTGCAGATTGAAGTATGTCTTCCAATGGAACAACGTATCATAGGAACATTACAACACTATGATTTAAGCTACAATGTTGTTGTTGTCAGCATCCCGAATTCTTGCAAAAATCATGCGGCAATAATCTTTGAAGAACCTCAAACTAAGGTAATAGTAGCTCTTGGGCGCGCCTTTAAATCTAGGAATTTGATGGCCACGGATGGGTCAGTAACTGGAGAACGAAACAAATTTGATTGCATAGAGCTTAAGTTCTCCACTTGTAAAATCACTAAGGTACACTGATGATTTCTCTTATGTTTTTGCGTGATGGAAATAATGGGTTGCATCAGGATAAGGGCCATTATTTGTGAATGACGCTTTTTCTGTGTAACCATTGTTGAATGACACTTTATCTTTTCGCCATAGGCTCGAACTGGAGTCCCCTTTTCTGTTAGATTTGTAGGTTATTATGAACATGATCTTTTCTTGTGTAACCACTGTTCATTGTCACTAAATTTTTGTGGTGTAGGCTGGAATTGGAGGTCCCCTCTTTGATTTGAATGGGAACTTTGTTGGCATGAACTTCTATGACTCGGATGAAACTCCTTACCTACCAAGTGACATAATTCAGAATCTATTGAGGGGGTTTTATGCAGAGCGGTATGCCTTCTTTATGTATAAATATATGTATATGGTATGGAAGTGCTCCAATGCTTTTCATGCACATATGTGTTGATGTGTTAGTGATGCAGACTTAGGTGATCAGTTTGATCTTTTCTAGTTGAATTAGGCTATTACTCCCTCTGTTTCTAAATATAAGCTTTTTTAGATATTTCAATGCGGACTACATACGGATGTATATAGACATATTTTAGAGTGGATTCACTTATTTTGCTTTGTATGTAGTCTGTATTGAAATCTCTAAAAAGACTTATATTTAGAAACGGAGGAAGTAGTTAGCAACATTTATGCACCAGTAAAGAATCACTTGCTTATTAGTTACTTCCTCCGTCCCATAATATAAGAGTGTTTTTGACACTAGGGAGTACTCTCTCCGTCCGAAAATACTTGACATAGGAATGAATGTATCTAGATGTATTTTTTTTCTAGATACATCCACTTTTATCAATACAAGTAATTTCGGCCGGAGGAAGTAATTTGTTAGCTGAATATGCTAAAGCTCAAGCCAAACGTAGCGCTTAGGTACTTGTCAATTATGTGCTGTAGTTACTGAGGGTTAGGCACAGGTGTTTTTGGGGTGGCTTATCTATTTCTCTCCCACTCTCATGTGTAACTTGCTAGGCCATTGAGCTATCATATCTGTTTAGAAAACCATATTAGGCTATTGCAGTTGTTCTTGGATGTTAGAACCCATCCTTTTGGTCTATCTTAGGACTGCTGCTGCTGGAATTACGGAGAAGCCTAATTATCGGTATTCTTCCTGACATGTCTCAAATAAGTTTTGCTATTCTTTCTGACACGTCTCAGTAAGTTTTGTTTACTCTGTTGCGCACAGTTTCTTCAGTGTCTGACTTATTTTTAAAACTTGTTCGATGACAGTTGGCCGGTCCCTAAGCCATATTGGTATTATCCGAGTTTTCAACGGAAGCGTGAGCCAAAACATACATCATTTGATTAAGTTTTGAAGCGAATGTTACTTGTCAACGTGTGATAATGGTGTTCAGTCAGAATTGTCTCCGAGGAAATGTGGTGTGCTTGTATTTATTTGAACTAACTTGTGCCTAAGTAACATGGCTACTTACACTGTTGATGTTATAATGCCAATGCTTGGCTAGACAGACGTTTAGGATGATTTGATCTCTATTTTTTTTTAATAATTGTGCCGGACAAACAGCCTTATTGAACGGCTCTGAGATTTCACCAGACCTCTTGGTACCTTGTGAGGTCTCATGTTTTTTCTGTTGCCGAGGGATACCAGGCTATAGCGAAGTATGAAAACGAGTACACGTCAACCTGGGAATGGTCTGAGATCCAACCCATACGCCATACCCAATCCAACCCATGTACAGACTAGTAACATGTCAATCCAACCCAATCAATAATTAATTAGGCAGAACCCGCCACAATCCAACCCTCGTATGTTCTACAACCAATCCAGTGCAAAGCACTCTTGCATTGTGTCGGTCTTGAGCATCTTCATGTGGTGCCGTAAGGAGACTCAACAAAAAAAAATGTGGTGCCCTAAGGCATCTCCAAGGGCAAAACTTAGATATACTCTATTTGTCCATGGACACATCCGACAGCTGGTCACCTAATAGCCACATTCCAAAATCCCTTATTTGTTCACTCCTTTCTTTTCTTTAAGAGATTTTTTCTCCGGACATTGCAATAATTTAAACATAAATATGACAGCACGAAAATAATTCATATATAAATATGAGATATCTATAAATATTCAAATCCAAAATAATGTTCTCAAATTACATGGTTCATAAATTCAATTTTTTCGGCCACATGCTCTAATTGTTTGAAGAACACACGCATGCTTCACTAAATCATTTAGAAGTTGTATGTGAATTTCTTGATTATGAATGTGATGATGCACCCCCATAATTTTTCAGACTAAACCGTGACTTGTTTTGGGAGGGAATGTATCTGGTGCACCAACCTGTATGGTGTTATCGATGCACCGGATGTCGTAGATCTCAACATATTTGAAAAAAATCTGAAAAATATATATAACACATCGACATAACATCAATGTATCTTGTCATAAAATTTCATATGAAAATTCGAAAATTTGTATAAAAATGACAAAATTGACGTCAATGTGATAATGAGCCAAATCTAGACCCCAACTTATGTTATCTAGTATTCAATTCCGAATTTGTCATTTCTTCTTTTTGAGCTATGTTTTGAATTTTGATTTGAAATTATTTGACAACATACATTAATATTGTGTGGATGTGCTAATTTTCTTTCAGAATTTTTCGTACATTTTAAACTGTGCTATGGGAGTTCCGGTTGCACTACAAGCACCGTTGCACCAGCTATTCTCCCTAATATGAGGTTGGCAATTCACCCGCGGCCTCATTTATTTATTAATTTTTCACGTCTTTCGATTTCTTTTTTACTTACGAATAATTCCAAAAATTATAAATAAAAATATTACAAAAAATGCTCTACAAAAAATGTTAAGGAAGCATTTCAAAAATGCTAGATGTGTATAGAGAAAATGTCTATAAAAAAGTCGAACATGTATTTAAAAAAATATTAATCAAGCATTTGAAAAAATATTAAACAATTATTTATAAAATGTTAACCAATCATTTGAAAATATTAAATGTGTATAGGAAAAATGTTGACCATGTTTTCAAAAAATGTGTAACATGTGTTTGAAAAATGTTAATCTTTATTTTTTTCGAGAAACACATGTAACTTTATTCATGCTCATAATAATTACACGTACATTGATTTGGACCTAAGATTCAAACAAATACAAAGTAACTTGTATGACTAAGGGCTCATTCGGACCCTCTCCATGAGCCAGCTTCGCAAAATACCTGCATGAAGCCACTAGTAGGCGTTCTGGCGACATGGAGGCAGCCAAGAAGGCGGCAAAGGGCAAACTCGTCGTGGCACGGGTGCTTTCACCGTACCGGGTGGATCACATCGCCATCGTCAACGGCCTGCGAGGGCCGTGACGGCTCCGAGGCTCTGCTGTTCTGCAGCAGGTCATGAGCAATGACGGGCGCTTTGTCATCAAGTTCTCCGATGAGGGGGGCCGGCAGCGCGTCCTTCATGCCGGGCCATGGCACTTTCGGAACGATGCGGTGCTCGTCAATGGCTTCGACGGGGTGTTTGATCCTGTGGAAGTGCGCCTAGACTCTCTCAATTTCTGGATGCAAGTCCATAAGCTTCCTGTCATCCTCAAGACTGAAGATATGGGATGGATCATTGGGAAAAAAGCTCGGCACCGTCCTCGCGGTGTCGCACCGCAACAAACAGATCGTTGACGAGAATCTTGGGGTTCGTGTTCAACACCTCGTGGAGAAGCCTTTGAGGAAGAACGTCGACATAACTCCAAAAGGTAGCAACAAACCAATTATTTTTTATGTCAAGTATGAGAAGCTGCCAAACTTCTGTTTTTGCTGCGGATTGTTGGGACATATGACGGAGAAATTGTGTAACATGCCTAAGGAGTTGCGGAAGGCGTCCTACTCCACTGACATAAGGGCGCCATCGTTCTGGGCCTCTGTTAGGAGACACATCGATTTTGGGGAGCTGCCGGTTTCGGATGGGGTGATCACGGAGGTGGCCTCAGCGGTCAAAAACCTATATGTTTCTGCTGCTGCCAAGAATTCGGCGTCGGCTTCAGCGGACGGGGTGGCGCCGACGGCCACTAGCACTTCCAACGCGCTGGTGCAGCGTGTCCTTGAGGGCGGGGGCACCAACAACTCCAACATTGGTGCTCCTGTTCGGCTACCTGCGCACAATGACAAGCCTGGAGCTCTCTACATCACCAACTCTGGAGCTCCGGTTGGTCCAGTGCAGGAGCTGATGGACAAGGGGTCTGAGGAGCACTTGTACATCAACCTGGGTGCTCATAAGGAGGTTGTTCTTCCTATGAGGGACGGGGATGCTGCTGCGGTGCTTATGCAGAAACAGCTCCAGGTGCCGGCAGACGTTGATGATGCTGTGCAGGCTATAGTCCAAGCCGCCCAGGTGTTTGCTACTACGGCCAATGCTCACGATGATGGCGAGGGTGCCGCTGCTGTAGACCTACAGCGGGGTGCCCTGGCTTCGCCAGGAGTCCAGCATTGGAAGATGGCTGGAGAGACCACTCTCGTAGGCACAACTTCTCCTATGAGGGCGGCTGCACATGCCACCCACTGGGCGTTTGCATCTCCGGGAAGTGCCACTGCTGTTGACCTTGCGAAAGTCCAGCATGTGGTCACTCCCTCATCCGGCGCTAGGTCTGGCCAGGCGGGCCAGGCTCGTCTACTCCTTGGGGCTCCTGGAGCTCCTGCAAGCTGCAAGTACACCCCCGTCAGGCCACCACGTCACTTCGAATCACCGTCCAGTCGCTGGAAGCAGATGCACAGAGAAGAAAGGGAAGTTTTTGAAGCGGTGAGAAGCTCTGAAGTAACAAATCTTTTTTTCACTACTCAAGCTAATCAGATCATCAGTGGAGAGATGCCCAGCCCCAAAGGCGTTTTTTTGGCTATGCATGAACGTGACTCAGGGAAAAAGAGAAGGGTTGGGGCTGGGCTGGGTTGCTGCCTACGGGAAGTGACATGGTTTTCTCTTTTGAATATAATAGTGCTGAATCTATGGGGTATACTAATGATAAGATTAGTATCTCTTGTAAGCGTGTGTGTATGGAACGGGTTGAAACTGTAATCGGTGTAGATGGCATGGTCAGGCATGTTACAAAAGAGGTGGAGGATGGGGAGGAGGAGTTTATAGAGAAAAGACGCGAATCTGTTGGAGAGGAGAAAGGCGCGGGGGAAGGACAGAGCAAATTTGTTATTGTTGAGGGCTCCTCGGCGGATCCAGGATCGGCGGGCTCTACGCTGGAGCCTGTTTGGGAAAAATGAAAATCGTCGGTTGAAACTGCCGTTGGATGAACTCTCCGGCGGCAGTTCGGTCGCTCTTGGATCTCCAAGAGTAAGTTAGGCCAGATATTTTGTTTTTGGTTGAGGCTCATCTTGATAAGAATAAAGCGGAGAGTCTTCGCTGTAAACTAGGATTTCAATTTTTAGTTCTTCATGAAAGTAGTGATGGTCGTTCTAGGGGTCTTGTAATGTTCTGGAATGATGATAATAAAGCTGAGTTTGAATATGTGTCGCCCAACTGTATAGATGTGGTTTTTGTGTCTAGTGACAATGTGAAGTGGAGACTCACTGGTTTTTATGGGGAGCCAGCTTGGGAGGACCGTCATCTATCTTGGTCTTGTTTAAGAGATCTTCACCGGCAACATCAAACGGCGTGGGTAGTACTAGGTGATTTCAATGAGATTAAGTTGAACTCGGAAAAAGAAGGAGGAAAGCCCCGTCCCATGCACATGCTTAAGGCGTTTAGAGACTGCCTTGACCATTGCGAGCTTAGGATATGGAATATATTGGGGATAAATATACATGGCCATGCGCTGATGTGCGTGAGCGACTAGACCGTGCCGTGTGTAATTCACAATGGTCATCAAGTTATCCCAATACGGCCATCATCTATAGAAGCACTACAGGTCAGACCATAGACCGATTTTGATGGACACGGAATTTTATAAGACTGGCCAGATAAGCCAGCGTTCGGGGGGTAAAAAATTTGAAGCTAGATGGTTATCTGAAGACACTGTAGATGAAGTTGTTGCTACTGCTTGGGCAAAGACAAATCTAAGAGGTTTGGGACCAAGTTTGGCATCTCGAACCCAAGCGGTCCATAATGATCTTCATAGTTGGGATAAATCTACTCTCAAGGGTCAAAAAAATCTTATCAAGAAGTTGAATAAAGAATTAGAGAAAATTAGACATGGTGCCTTGTCGGCGGCTTCTTGGGCGAAACGGAAGGAACTACAATTGCTCATTGACAACTTATTGGAGCAAGAGGAGATTCATTGGCTCCAAAGAGGGCGTGCTAATTGGTTATTACATGGTGACCGGAACACTTCTTTCTTTCATAGCACGTAAAAAAAAGGAAATCTGATAAAAAGACTACTAGATGATAGGGGGTCTGGAAGGAAGGAAATGAACTTCGGGGACATATCATATCTTATTTTGCTCAGCTGTTTACATCTGAACCATCCGAGATGCAGGAAAATGTTCTGGACAAGGTGCCCCGTAAGGTTACTAGATCGATGAATGAAAAATTAACTGCACCTTTTACGCATGAGGAGGTTATAAAGGCTCTCTTCAGTATTGGCGATTTTAAGGCGCCCGTCCCTGATAGACTGCATGCGGTTTTTTATAAACGTTTTTGGCACCTTTTGGGGATGATTTGGTTGATGAAGTTCTTACAGCAGTGAATACGTACACAATCCCTGAGTGTTGGAATTATACGATAATTATTATGTTTCAAAAAACTAGATCACCCGAAAAGGTAACTCAGTTCCGTCTGATTATCCTTTGTAATGTCGTGTACAAAGTAATCTCAAAAATGCTTGCTGCAAGATTGAAGATTATTCTACCAGAAATTATTCCTTCCACTCAAAGTGCTTTTGTCTCTGGGCGGTTGATCACGGATAATTTTTTGGTTGCATACGAATGTAAAAAAAGGAGACAGGGGAAGACTGGATTGTGTGCGGTGAAACTTGATATGCACAAGGCTTATGACCACGTCGAGTGGGATTTTCTGGAAAAGATCATGCTTAAGTTGGGATTCCATAGCAATTGGGTTCGTATGATCATGGTTTGTGTTCGGACGGTGAGATACCAAGTCAGATTTAATTTTGAGGAAAGTGAACAATTCATACCTTCGAGGGGCTTGGGTCAGGGTGACCCCTTATCCCCTTACCTCTTTCTGTTGTGCACTGAGGGTCTTACCTCCTTGCTATTGCATGCGGTATGGACAGGCGATCTTAAAGGGGTACAAGACTATCGTGATGCGCCAGCAATATCTAATCTTCTATTTGCTAACGACTCCTTGATCCTAATGCATGCTACGACTGGCAATGCAAATTGTTTGAGCCAGATCATATCTGATTATTGTCAAGCGTCTCGGCATTTAGTGAGAAAAGACAAGTTAAGTATTTTCTTTAGCCCATGTACAAAGCCTGAGGTTAGAGAGGAAGTGTGTACAATTCTCAATATAATGACTGAAGCTCTAACGGATAAATATCTCGGATTGCCAGCCATTGTTGGGGCGGACAGAAGTGATAACTTCCAGTTCCTGGTTGATAGAGTGTTAAAGAGACTGTTGGGATGGAAAGAGAAAATTTTGTCCACAGGTGGTAAAGAAGTGCTTCTGAAATCGATTGCGCAGGCGATACCATCATATGCGATGTCTGTTTTCAAAATCCAAAACAAATCTATAAAGGGATCACTGACGGTATGTCGCAATATTGGTGGGACGATGATGTGGATCAAAGACGGATGCATTGGCTAGCTTGGTGGAAAATGTGTATCCCAAAGAAATTTGGGGGAATTGGGTTCGGGGATCTCCACTGTTTAATCTTGCCTTGTTAGCTAAACAAGCATGGAGACTAATTGAGAACCCGGATTCCCTCTATGCTACAGTGCTACGTGCAAGGTATTTTTCATCGGGAGATTTATTAAACACGGAGTTAAAAAAAAGGGAGCTCTTTTACTTGGCAGAGTATATGGGCTGGGATAAATACAGTAAAACGGGGTCATATATGGCGTGTGGGGGATGAAACTAATATTGATATATGGGAAGATGAATGGATTCCAAATAGTGTATCACGTAAAGTTATAACTAGAAGGGGCCAGAACATTCTTAACAGGGTGAGTGACCTAATTGACCCCAACACAAATCTTTGGGATGTGGATCTAGTGAGACAGACCTTTTGGCAAGTGGATGTTCAAAGAATTCTTGCAATCCCTTTATCATCTTCTGACATGCAAGACTTCGTTGCTTGGAACTTGACTCGTACAAATACCTTCTCTGTGTGGTCAACATATTATGCAGAATGGGAGGGCCAACATGATCAAAAGTTAAACATAGGCCATCAAGCTTTTGGGGCCAAACCACATCCAATTTGGGATAAAATTTGGGGCCTCAAGGTGCCCGTGAAGGTTAAAATATTTCTTTGGAGAGCTATGCATAATACTATTCCTTGTCGGGTTGCCCTAGCGAACCGGCATATCAAAGTGAGCGGACGATGTCCAGCATGTAAGATTGGAGCGGAAGACATTAAGCACCTCCTCTTCACGTGTAACCGAGCTAAGCTAGTATGGCAAGCATTGGGCATACATGATTTGATTGAGAAATCATGTCTTGTTCATCGCCCAGGACAGTCTGTTCTAGAAGAATTGTTGTACTCAAGCCCTGATCATTCACTGCTCTTGGGAGAAGCCCCCGTGCCAGAGCTTGTTGCAGATGCATGTTGGTATTTATGGTGGGAAAGGAGGCAAATTAGCCATGATATTCAGGTGTAGTCCCCTGAAAGATCTGCGATGGCAATCAAAGTGTTATCCTCAAACTTCAAATCTGCTCAAGCTCATAACGCTAAGCGGAGAAAGGAGATATGGGATCCACCAACAGGTGATTGTGTTAAGATAAATGTTGTCTCTTCTTTCGATTCAGATATGTTGAGTGGAACTACAGGTGCAGTCATTCGTGATAAAAAAAAAAGTTCATCGCCGCGTGCAATGCATGTTTGGATATGGTTCAAGATGTTCTTTCGACAGAGGCTCTCGCTCTCAAGCATGGCTTGTTCTTAGCCGAATCAGTGGGTTGCAATAGAATTGTTGTGAGTTCTGATAACAGTGAATTAATAGAAATTATGAAGAATGAGAGGCCGTCCACAGGTATAGCTGCGGCGATTTTTCATAATTGTTTTTCTAAGGAGCCAGATTTTGTTAGGGTTATGTATGAGCATGCGAATAGGGAAACAAATTATGTAGCTCATCAACTAGCCCAGTTGGCCAAGTACCAGGCCAATAGTGTCTGGTTGGATGATCCTCCCCCCTCTATTGTACCTCTCTTGGTGAATGATGTAACATTATTATCTATTGAATAAAGAGGTCATTTGAAGTCAAAAAAAAAAAAGACACGGGCGCATCAGGGTCATCCACATCCTTCACTTTGAATTGGGCATGCGGCCCATGTCACCATTTGTGTTCCCTAATAGCCCATGTCCACACCTTTCACTCCAAACAGCCCTGTAGCCCAGCTCCAGTCGATGAGAAGCTGGCCACACACTCCGGAACGCACGTAGCTCCTCATGGGAAGCTGGAATCGTGGATTTCCTAAACCTGGAGAGCTCCCGAACGTGGACTAAGAATTATAATAAAATCTTTTAAAAACACCTTCTTCGCGGTATTAATCTCTGCAATACTTCAGATACTTCGATAAAGAGGCTACAATTAGATTGGCATAACGATGTTATCACCTTTCACCCGCGGGAACATTACCAATAATAGTTTTTGAAAGCGACTTGAGTCGCCCATCCAAAATGATGGGAAGCCTTGATCGATGATCCCCTAAAAGTGCAGGTCATCAAATCATTATATCTTAACCATGTTGTCGATGAAGATTTCATCTCCACAAAGAATCAAACCAAAAAAAAAGGTTGGTACAACATCATAAACTTGTCAGATCTGAATAATCAGATATGTGAGGACAGAAAACTCTCAAACCTCATGGCACCGCCAAAAGAACGAGAGAAATTTATTCTCACAAAACTATGATGACCACAAGATGTTGACGAAGAATATAGAGGTATTGAAGTTCCGTGGTCCCCCAATCTCTCAGTGCTAAGATGGCAGCCGGAAACGAGGGGACCTAAATTGCTCAAATGGAGATGACGGCACCAAAACTGAAAAATGTTTTAAACATTTTAAAAAAGTTATATGCGTATAGAAAAAATGTTGACCATGTATTCAAACAAATTTGATCTTATATTGTATTAAGAAATATTAAACTTGTATTTAAAAAACAATCTAGCATTTAAAAACTATTAAATGTATAACGAAATTTTGTTGACCATGTATTAAAAAAATATCTAGCATTGGAAAAAAATGTTAATCAATCATTTGAAAAATGTTAAATATGTACAGAAAAAATGTTATGCATATATTAATAAAATGCAATGTTGTATTTGAAAATATTAATCAAGCATTTGAAAATGTTTAGAATATGCATAGGAAAAATATTAACCATGTATCCAAAAACATTTAATCTCGCATTTTTAAAAATTATTCAAGAATATAAAAAACATTACATACATGTATAGAGAAAATGTTGACCATGTATTAAAAAATTGTATTTAGAAAATATATAGCATGTATTAGGAAAATATACTTGATGTATAAGGAAAATATAGAATAAAAACCCATAAAAAGAAAAATTATAAAAAACCCAAAAGAAAGAAGAAAAACCAAATAAAAAAGGGGGAAAAGAAAACCAAAGAAATAAGTGCAAATAAAATGAAATAAGTGAAAACCGAGAATGAAACAAAGAAAAACAAAAAATGGCTGAAAACGAGAAAGAAACAAACAAAACCGACAAAAAAAGTGAAGATTTAAAAATACTGTGAGAGAAACAAAGAAAAAGAAAAGAAAAATAGAAACAAAAAAACTAGGGTAAAATAAAAAAATGGAGAAAAAGAAATAAAAATGGAAAGGGGGTAAAGAAACAAAGAGAACTGGTGAAAAAGAAAAACCCAGCAAACTCAACAGGGAAAATGAAACGGAAAAAGCAAAACAAAAAAATTATTGTGAAAGAAAAACAACGAGCCAGGCTGATAAGGAAGCGTTCGCATGTCACAAGCCAGCAAAGCAGCAAACCAACGTGTGGTTGGATGGTTAGAGGTACAATGGTATACCCGTCCGATCAGAGTTCAAGTCATAGTGCTTGCATTATTATCGAAATTATTTCAGGATTTTTAGCGATGCGCATTCATTGGAAGAAGACGTTTCCGTCGACGACGAGGCGTCTACGATGACTTTCTAAATCTCAAGATGATATGACGGTTCAGTCGTTCGAAGATGCTTATAAAGATAGGTTATGCGTATGTATGTTCATAAAAATGAGTGTATGCACATTTACATAAACGCTTGCGTTTGTACTATGTTAAGAAAACCAACAATGCAAAAATAAAAAGAACAGGAAACGGGCCCTTCCAGTTGCTTCCTGAGGAGCTATTCCCTTCAGGCGAGAGCAGCAGTAGATCCTATTTGACACTTGCAACTTGCAAGAAAAGGGACATGGCTTCGCTGAAGTCCGGCTCCCGATGACATAGTTTGAACCGGCGCACAGTTGCTCTGCTCTTTTTTCTCTTTTCTTCTTCTCTTTTCTATTTCTATTTATTTTATTTTATTTTATTTTCTGTTTTCCTTTTTTATGTTTTTATTTATTTTATCATGCATTTTACAAAGTTCATTGTCTGTTTATATATAAAGTGGTCATTGTATATGTAAGGAAATGTTCACCATGAAGAAAATGTTCGACAATTTTTTATAATGTTCAGTGTGTATTTAATATTTTTTCAGCATATATCTGAAAAATGTTCAATATGTATTTTTAATATTTTTCAGTGTATTCTGAGTTTGTTTAGTGTATATCACAAAAAAATTAATGTGTATTTAAATATCATTCGACGTATATCACAAAATTGTTCAATATGTATTAAATGTTGCTCCGCGTCTATAACAAATACTCGTTCCATTCAAATATTTAGTGTGCATAATTTTGCGGGGAATTCCGATATGTAGTGCGCATTTGCTGATCGGTTGTGTTTTGGACGAAAATAGCCCTGTCCAGCAGCACACACGCATCGCCTCCTTCCCTCCGTTGTACGGAACCTCCGCCGCTGACGATAACGGCAACAAAAACTCCACCGCAACGGTCCATGTCGTGCTCGGGACGAATGACATCGCCAGATCTCTTCTCTGCTCGGCACGAACGCATCTTAACTGCACCGACGTCGCGGGTCATCTGCCTCATCCTTGCCGACATGCAACTCGCCTGGTTGCTGCCCACCAAGCTAGCCCGCGTCGAGCACCTGCACCTCCTACTTCAGCAACCCAAACTCCTCAAGGACTCCTCCTTCTCTTTCCCACGAAGGATGTACGTCGAGGCTGCCCGTACATGTGTCAACTCCGTCACCATGGATAGCAGCCACATTTTCGAAAAAGAGAATATATTAATATCGCGAAGATATCAATTACATCATGGAGAGCAGGTAGCAGCCACATAAAGTCGAGGCTGCATTTGGGCGTCGATCGAGTTTTCGGACATTTTTTGTTTGATTTCCAGCCATTCTCGTTTCAAATTTCAAATTTTGATTTCTTCTTTTCGTCCGTAATTTCTTGAAAATTCTTTGACATGCCAATTTTTTTCCATTTCATTTGTAAAAAACATAAAACAAAATTCAAAACCTTGGGCTCCCTACGATTTCCTTACGTGGCGTCGTGACTTCCTTGTACAAGTTAGATTCCCTCCATTTTTATTTATCTACTGGGATGGGCGAATGGGTGGATAAACAACCGAGGCGGGGCTATTTTCGTCCAAACTTCAACACCGGCGCACACATTGGTATCTGCACTCGAAACTATGCGCACTATATAGAGGAACGAAGGGGTATATTCGATCCGCAATGAAATGTTGTTTAACGTATATCACAAAAATATTCAGTTTTTATTTGAAAAATTGTTCAATAAATATTTATAAATTGGTCATGTTTAATATTGGAGTTTGATAATGTTTTCTATGTCAAGTTTAGTGACGCAAGAATAGAGTGAACTTGGGTCTGCAGAAAAGTATGTAAAATCACATAAATAGAATTAATTCTCAAAAGTGGATCATCGTACTATTACTACCCCAAACATAAGACAGAGCTGTCCAGGTATGAGTTTTGTTATAATGAATCAACTGCCTCTTTCATTAGATGATTATAGTATATATATAAGGAGAAGAGATGCAATGAAGAGGCATCTCTTAGGGAGAGGTGGCAGTTACAAGGGGAGACTACCCCATAATTAACACATGTTAATTAAACTCTAACACTCCTCCTAATCTACATTTGTCCATCCAGAATCATCATCTTGATTAGAGGCTCCTCCAAAAATCCTGTGGGAAAATATGAGGAGTATAGTGTTTGATATGTTGCCAAAACTCCTTAAAACCTAGTGGGAAAAATAAGGAAAAAATGTCGCAACATATAATGGTTAATGTCTCTTTTAACTCAATACGAGAAAACCCATAGAGTTCCGATGACAATAAATATGTCGTATATACTTTCCTAAAAAAAACGGTGGGGAAAATTGAAAGTATGACATATGATCTCATGTTGATATTACCTCATTAAAAACATTTACGAGAACTTGTATAGTAAACTCATGAAGGAAAAAAGAGTATAATATGTTGCATTGAACAGGAATAATTCAGGAAGATACTCCCCTTGATTCTTGCAAATTTCGAAGCCGTCACATACCAATCTCATGAACATAATTCTGGAATGTAAAACTTGGTAGAGACTTCGTGAGAAAATCAGTCACATGATTTGATTTGCAAGATATGCAATATAATGATATTGCTTATTGCGTAACCTGTTTGCATCCGGACAACACAAGAAACATTATCTTTGAGATGATAGTTGGTGGATGTAGCCATGAGGTCTGTTTCGAAGACTCTTCATGAGAGGGCTACCTCACCTAGTAGGAACAATAAGCTTGTCTACGATCCGACATAGTGGGGATCCGATTAATGAATCCAATGATATCGGTGTTCACATTTTTGTGAAACTAAAAAATCGGGACAAGATGTTTGATGCCTTGGAGATATCTAAAGATATTCTTCAGTAACAACCAACTATGTTTGGTGGTTCCAATGGCATTATGGAACGTTGAGTCCCAATATCTCATTTCCATCATCTCTTGGTCTATATAGATCTTTCTCTACATTTAGAGAATGACCTACCATGAGAGTTATGGTTGGATAAGATTTGTCCACAATGAATTTCTCCAATATATTATGGATATATACAACATAGTATATCATAATGTATGAATGAAGGTGCTCAAGTTGTAGTAACGAGCCGTATTTTGGTTTACCCAAATCCTTCATTTTAAACTCTGTCATTAGATGATTACATGTGTCGTCATTGTAGACACACAAACATGGATAATCATCATTGTAGGAGTAATCCTTGTGTATAAAGATCTCACTACGTCAGTTGTACCATATGTACCGACAACAATAAGTCTTATGGTGACTTACTAATTTTACAAAATGTGTGTTGTGTTTTGCATTTCGATTCAGAAGTAAAATTCCATCGGGAATCAATCATATGTGTCTGAATCTAGTGATCCACATGGATATGTGATCACTACATCTATCAACTGCAGAGATAGATGATTTTGTACTGCCGATTATATAAGTTATTGGAAAGAGATTCCACCTCTGGAAAATAGTTGGGTATCTGCGTGAACCCTTGTGCTACAATACTTGCTCTTTGTTTCACCACCTCATTGTTTTCAATTCTGTTTCCAGAAGAAAACTGGTGTAGGTATTGCTTATGAATACCTTCCCATTATTGAGCAAGACCATTTCTACCTAGATTATACCCTTTGCTTGAGTTCAGTCCGAGTGTTGTTCACACTTTGCCATGGCCATGGTTTTTGGAACTAAATCATATGAAAGGTTTTGCAATCTAGTTGAGAAATATATGTCGACAATTGTAGACTTTCGGTTATATGATTCTCCAGAATCTATATATCAATATATAGTTGATGGAAATACCGTTACCCATGGTGACTGCTCGCGATTTCCCAATGCGATTGAGTCGGGTATTCCGATGTCCCGGTCATTGTGTGCACTATGACCTGGGTTGGTGGGGGTTTCCCATCCACTGGGTATGCTACCCATTAGGTGTCTGTCGACGTGAAGTTGACTTGCATTTACTGATTCAGAGGCCTTGATATCCTTGCTTGCGAGAAGCTGAATCCTGATATACCATTGTCGTACTTCTCCCCTTGTTGCTTTGAACGGGGAGTTGAGTGGTTTTAGTTGGTACCTCCACTCTTTCCGATGTATTTTTGCAGGATTGTAGGATTGCATGACACCTTTATAGTCAGTAAATGAATCTGGCAGGTTATTTGCAATGTGTTGCAAACCTTCTGGACGCATGGTTCAGCTCTTTGAGTACGTGAATTTGAGGCAGAAATGTGTTGAACATTCCACTAATTTCTTGGCATTCTTTATGGTACTTGAAATCTCCCCCTAATGCCTGGAAATATTCCTCATTAATCAGCACACTAGCCTTGAATAACTCCCCATGCGAGGGGCTTGAGGTATTGACGGAAATACAGTTATTCCTCACATAGTTCCCAACTATATGTTGAGGGGTCACTGATGTATGCCAGGTGGTGATATCAGTATGCAACCGAATTACCGCAGATGGGAAATACTTGGTATATTTCCACGTATCAAAGATAGAGGTGAATAATATTATGCAGTACTGTCATGAGCGTGTAAAACTGCATGACTCCAACGTAAAGTTGGTAAGTTGCAATTTCAAAGTAAAGATCATGCAATAAGCTTAATTCTTTGGGTATAGGATTCTACCAACCCATTTCGAGTCTAGACAAATAGGACAGAGTGCTAAACTTCAATCTTAGGGCCAAAGTGAAGGCACACAAGGAGAATTATGCAACTTGTCCATTCGATTTGATTGAAATCGATGTGAGGATAATGAGTCAATGGTTTCGTGTGGATAAAACCACACTTGAGACCATCGTATAGATGTGTCTTTTAGAACCATGAAACACCTGAATAGTCTAGTCAATGGAAGGAAAGAACCACTTACTTCAACTTGATGCATTCAAGGAGTCTGAGTGGTTCAGCGCAGACTTTAAGGTGCGCGAACCTTAAAACTAGCTTCCCCGTGTCACGTGTAGTGTACACAAAATCCAAATATTGTTAGAATTTAGCATCATAATAATCATAAACCAATGGAATTGCTGATAGTTTTGGTTTCAACCCAATGTCTCGATGACCAAGGCGAGTGTGCCAAGTGTACAAGACATTTTGCAAACTATCTTGGGCGTAACATGTGCTACGGGATTTGTAGTATGTGTAGTACAATCCAGATGATACATAGAGAATGTGCTTGCCATATCCGTTGCATATGGTAAAGAGAAGTTCTTTCTTTGTTGTCATCATAAGTTTCGCTATGGAAACTATTTTGACGAATACCTCTATAGTTTAGTAGGGTACGAGTTAAACCCAGGAAGCAATAAAGCATCCCGACGTTACTCAAGTACCCACAGGGATAGTAAATATGACTCGAGTTGAGCCAACAAATACGTCATCGCGTCTAGCGATTTAAAATATCTCCTTTCTCTCAACGCGAGTGGTAACATTTCACTTCCCCGAATATAGAGTTTGTGGTGCATAAGTCCACAAGGCACATATCATATGTCATCAGATTGACTCCCGTAGAAATCTATATATAGACATCAAGATTCTCAATATGAAAATCACTCTCAGATATATAGAATACATACAAATGTATTTGTACCAAAGTGCTGATACAATATATTATTATATACAATATATGATGACAACAATACTTATGTTTTTGTTACAACATCATAAATGGACATTAATTATATTGACCACTCAGAAGATTGCAAGACTATTCATAGTCTCCAAACATGTCGGTTGAGGCATATTCAACCATCACATTCTCCGTGCCCATAAGGTCTCATCACAGCTGGTGATGTCGGATTGAAGGTTGAAGTAAGATTCAAACCTTTGCCCTTGAGGTTCATTATGTTGGAAATATGCCCTAGAGGCAATAAATAAAGTGTTTATTATTATATTTTCTTGTTCATGATAATTGTTTATTATCCATGCTAGAATTGTATTAATTGTAAACACGGATACATGTGTGGGTACATAGACAAACACAATGTCCCTAGTATGCCTCTAGTGAACTAGCTCGTTGATCGAAAGATGGTTAAGGTTTCCTGGCCATGGACATGAGATGTCATTTGATAACGGGATCACATCATTAGGAGAATGATGTGATGGACAAGACCCAAACTACAAACGTAGCTTATGATCGTGTCAGTTTATTGCTACTGTTTTCTGCATGTCAAGTATATGTTCCTATGACCATGAGATCATGCAACTCGCGGACATCGGAGGAGTGCCTTGTGTGTATCAAACGTCGCAACGTAACTGGGTGACTATAAAGGTGCTCTACAGGTGTCTCCGAGGGTGTCGTTTGAGTTGGCATAGATCAATACTGGGATTTGTTACTCCGTGTGACAGAGAGGTATCTCAGGGCCCACTCGGTAATACAACATCACAATAAGCCTTGCAAGCAATGTGACTAAGTGTTAGTTACGGGATCTTGTATTACAGAACGAGTAAAGAGACTTGCCAGTAACGAGGTTGAACTAGGTATGGAGATACCGACGATCGAATCTCGGGCAAGTAACATACCGAAGAACAAAGGGAACATCATACGAGATTAATTGAATCCTTGACATAGAGGTTCAACCGATAAAGATCTTCGTAGAATATGTAGGAACCAATGTGGACATCCAGGTCCCGCCATTGGTTATTGACCGTAGAGGTGTCTCGGTCATGTCTACATAGTTCTCGAACCCGCAGGGTCTGCACACTTAAGGTTTGGTGACGTTTCGGTAGTATAGAGTTATGTATGGTGGTGATCGAAGTTTGTTCGGAGTCCCGGATGAGATCCCGAACGTCACGAGGAGATCCGGAATGGTCCGGAGGTAAATATTCATATATAGGAAGTCATGTTTTGGTCGCCGGAAAAGTTTCGGGCTCATCGGTAGTGTACCGGGAGTGCCGGTAGTGTACAGTGAGGCCTCCGGGAGGAGTATTCGGACCCAAGAGGCTACATGGGCTGTGGGAGAGTGGAAACCAGCCCTTAGTGGGCTTGTGGAACAACCACAAGAGGCTCATGCGGCTGGAAGAAAAGAGTCCTAAGAGAAAAAGTGGAAAAAGGCAAAAAAAAAGGGTGAATCCTAGTCCTACTAGGATTGAAGGTGGACTCCACCTCCACCCTTGGTTCGGCCGACCCCCTGGTGGCTTGGCCCTTGGGCCAAGCCACCTCCTCTCTTCCTCCTATATATACTGGTGGTATTGAGGGTTTTTGCACTAAGTTTTCAGCCACGTGCTACCCGTTCCTCCAGTGCATAGTTTCTCCTCTTGATTGGATTTCTACAGTGCTTAGGCGAAGCCCTGCCGGAATTTGTTCCACCACCATCGCCGGAGCGCCGTCATGCTGCCGGCGAACTCTTCTACCTCTCCGCTCTCTCTTGCTGGATCAAGACGGCGGAGATCGTTATCAAGCTGTACGTGTGCTGAACGCGAAGGTGCCGTCCGTTCGGCGCTAGATCGGAAGGATCGTGATCAAGTTCGTGGGACGGATCGTGATTAAGTTTGTGGGACGGATCGTGATCAAGTTCGTGGGACGGATCGTGATTAGATCGCGGGACGAATCATGATTGGATCGCGGGACGCACGGCGATTTGGATAGCGAAGACGTTCGACTACACCAACCGCGTTTCTTAACGCTTCCCGCTTAGCGATCTACAAGGGTATGTAGATCCACTCTCCCTCTCGTAGATGCTCGTCACCATGGATAGATCTGCGTGTGCGTAGAAATTTTTTTGTTTCCCATGCAATGTTTCCCAACACATTATATCCCAGGAATTGCTAATACATAATAACAAGATGCTGAGATCTGAATCTAATGCCTTATGATATATAAAGCACCATTTTTTTGTTAGCGGTGTGATCCTGACCAGAGGTGAATCCAGTATTGCACACATTATCCCATGAGACACAAGAGCGATCATGATGTCCATCGCCAAGATAGGGCAGTGGTGGCCATTGAGGGTGAATGCCTCAAATTCTATAGCCTCCGATTACCAGAGATAACTAATTTATGGGCGGTAAATTAAAAACCATCATGGTTGTGTAATAAGAATGCAAAAAAAATGATACTCAAGTGTAAACTTGAAAAATTCTCAACCTCAATTGTGTGAACATAACACATTGAAGATCACTTAGATCTCACAGTAATAGGCTGCATGGTCATTACCTTGTGTATGCTACGATTTAGATATAAGGAATGCACGTTGAAGGTAATCGCTTGTCAAGTTTGACAAAGCGAAGACCTCATAGAGGGGATAGTCTGTAAATGAGCAGTAGATCCCAACTCATTACCTTGTGATTCCAAATATAATGAGGGACAAATACTCAAAATTTTACAAGTTTGATATGCGAGAGAAGATGATCTCAATCGTAAAAACATGTTCGAGAGAACTTGATACGTGATAAACACATAGAACATGTCATTCTTTCCAGATGAAAATCCGATGCTTAACCGAACAGTACTGATATACTGAATTTAATACGTCTAAAGCAGGAATGAAATCACTGCTAGAATTAACTGCATAAAGTTTTGACCTATTCAAAAATAGGTAAAGCCGCAAAGGTCAGAGTGCAAAACTTGCGAAGAGATAAGATTCTCCGTCTCCGAGCAGTTCACCGGCTTGGCTCACCGGCCTGGGCTGCGCCAGGGACGCCGGTGCGCGGGGCATCCGGCGGCGGACGCGGATGGGCGGCCACGGGCGCGGCGCGGTGGCCGCGTCCAACGCCATCGGCAGCCAGACCGGGGAGTGGCTTCGCCGAGCGTGACGCCGTTGGAGGCGCCATTCAAGAGTCCCCTCTGGGCTCCATGTGCCAGAGCGGCTGCCGACGACGGGCTCGCCAGCGGGAGGCGGCGGCGAGCGCCTATGCACGATGAAGCACTAGCACGGCGTGAGGGCGAGGCCTCGGCGCGGGTGGGCGCATGCCGAAGGCCGCCGCACGTCCTCGGAGGCGTCTTGCCTCTTCCTAGCGCTTGTGTGCGGGGATCATGATTTGCAGTGTTGGTAAGTGCTATCAAATTGCAAGAAGGGAAATCGAAAAGGAGCACCTGAGAAGATGCGATTCTGCACACAAATTCTTTATCTTCTTGCCACAACACGTGATGCCTTGATCTTATGTTTGCAGATTTTCTTTTACTGAATGATGCGCTTGCATGTTGCATCCGCTTCTTTTCAGTAGACGGCTGATCCATTGTGAAGAGATTCTTGCATCGCATGCATGGACGTACATGAAACAGAATCAATCATTAGATTGTTTATCTTAATCACAAGAAGACAACCGAATTAGCAGTTTCCCTTGTCACAAAGAGAGAGAGAAAATCGCGTCGGGAGGCAGCGACAATTGGTGTAACCAAACTGCCGCCGGAGTCTACGATCGATGTGCTTCCGCAGCCGGGAAGACACGCCGGAAGACGCTGATGCACCACGCTCCAGGCCGAGCGCCATGGCTGGGTTGCTCGCCCGCGTCGGTGCCGTGGTGCCGGTGTCTTGGTCCAGAGCGGGGTCGAATCCAGACGAAGCTGTGCCCAGCGTCGGCGCCGCTGTCGGGATTCTTGGTCGTTGGCTGGGAGCGCGCGGCTCGCCACGCCAGCCGCTTGGGGCCGGTCTGGAGTTTGGCCGCTGGCCGGGGCTGCCCTCGCCTCGTCCTACCGCCGACGATGGCCGTGCTGTCTCCGACTCGTCCTATTGCTCTTTGTAAGAGCGTGCTGATAACGTGTTATAATGAATCAACTGCCTCTTTCATTAGATGATTATAGTATATATACAAGGAGGGAGAGGTGGCAGTTACAAGGGGAGATTACCCCATAATTAACACATTTTAGTTAAACCCTAACAAGTTTCACTGCAAGCATGCATGGCAGATTGGTGCAAATTAATCTCAGGTAATCAAAGCTCTAATTATGTGCTCACGTGTATCCTCAATACAGGTGTGGTCAGGCGCACATCAAATAAAAACATGGTTTCTTCTTCTTTTTTGCGATCATTTTTTGTAATCCTCGTCTATGAATGAATGAGACAAAGATACGCATGGCATACGTATATCCATGGATCTGCTGCTCATCTCTTTTTTCCTTTGTTTTTTGATTGATTGCAAGTTATTGTTGGTAGCTTACCAAGCTAGCCCCTTTCACTTTTTCCTTTGTTTGTTTCTTGCTAGCCTCTTTTGACACGGCGTCCAACTGAGGAAAAGAACGTACGGACCCAGCCCCCCTCCCAATAAGTTGATGCACGGACGCCCAAAGACCCTCAGCAGCACGCATGCTCATGGTGGCTGGAGCGGAGGAGATAGCTGAGGGGACAAGGATGGCCGACGAGCGACAACACAAGTCTGGGCATCGGGTTAGAGATTCATCATGCACGCACTAGTGAAAGAAGAACACAACAACGGTATCCAATTCATTTACACTCAACAAACCAAACAAACTAGCAAACAACTCTTGCACAATTTACTAGTCAACCTGGTGACAACATGTACCGTGGTATTGTCCAACTATTGCTCTGATGATTAAAATAAAATTAGTCGCCTGATGGCTTCAGGAAATATAATCATCAAGTAACAGACAAATCAACCAGTAGAACCAAGATTTATCATAGTCAAACGAGATAACTACAGCACCCGAATGAGTAAAACTGAGCTGTATACCCTCATTTGGAACAACCAAGACTGATCATAGTTTGCCTGAGATGAAACTATCCTTTTGTTTGAGATACAAAGAGACAAACATAGCAGGCTGCTTATGATCGGTCCACCCATGAAAGCAAATGTCCACTCAACTTGGTAGAGACCGCATCTATGCATTGTGACATTCAAAATAAGGTTGAATGGAAGCTTTGTAGGCACTGCAAGTTAGTGAAGAAGGCATGACGCTTCATGTACAAACTTGCAATTACACCAGAAGAATAGATACCCTGAATCATAAGAATTACATGCACAACTGTTCTCAGTGACCAAACAAGTAAGGAGAAAGATAAGAAAACAGATTGAGTAGTAACCCAACCATATACGGCGTTACTAATCTTGACACTGTCAATTCTTACTGAAAATATCTAAGGTTTTGAGTCAAAAGAAAAACGAAAGGTGTGGTTCTAGTAAAATTCTACTTACAATCGGCTAAGCTGTTACAAGTAAATCAATATAAATCAAATGGAGATATAGTGTGATTCCACTAGCTCAACTCATATTTATTTTTCCTAGTGATGGAAAAAATGGACATGCAGCACCATGCAAATTGATTTTTGCTAGTGATAGAAATCTAGAGTTGTTGTCGTACTTATATAGGCAACAATAGCTTGTGCTCTCCATGCAGGGATTAAGATTTCAGTGGATTGTACAAACGATAGTATGCTGTACTACTTATCAATCTCATACAGTTAAATGATTAATCCAGGACCATGTGTGAAGAAGAATTATTGCATTCTAAATGCAAATATTTTATTACAATTTCAAAGGAGTAGGGCACAATGAAAGAAGCTAAGGAATCAAAGCACAAAAGTTAATGTTACATATGATATATACCAAGATTTCCCACGGAAATCACAATCACAGACACTGTTTCTGAAAAGAGCGCTCTGAGTATCAAGTGCAATCAAAAAATAAGTTTCTTAATTTTCATGTTACTCCTATACAGTATAGGAACTTTCAAGGAATTCAAAGAAAAAAATGAAACAGAGAATATTATAAACAAAAATACATGTTGTAGTATGTAACAGATGCATTTAACTGGAATTGCACAAGAGAAACTATGATAGCTTGTGCCCTTACACTGCCACCACTTGAACAAAATCCAAACTACGGGTACAAGGTTCAATTGCAAGAAAGGCAATCGAATACACACATCCACAAACTCAGAAATGATTGAGAAACTGAGTTACCAAATTAACAACCTCAGTCGTTTTCAAAATTCATGTGTAGTAACAATAGATTAGTTATCCATCGAACGAGGTGTTTAAACTCTAAAGCATCTACACCTAATTTCATAGAGGCTAGAATAGCATCAGCAAAATCACAAGTATGCAGAATATCAAAAGTCTAACCTGCTCATGACCTCTCTCCTTGCTTCTTCTAACCTCCCATCTTCTTTTTTCGCTCTTTCATCAATTTCTTCTATATTGACACAAGTGTAACTAGAGTTACGGGAAACCATTTATTTTTTATGTCATTCTAAGTAAATATCAATGTACCTTTATTTTTCTCCTTGCGTTCCAGAAAAAAAACGGGAGATGACGTGCATAAAACAGATAAGAATAAGAACTACCATCACCACCACACATTCTTCGATGATTGGTGTCTACTGAACCAACAAGCCGACCACTGAAGTCAAATACGGGTGCTCCCAGTAGCTCTTCAATATTGGTTCTACATCCAAAAGTAAACCACTTCCCGCTTTTCTCCACGATGCTGTCGGAATCAGCAGGATTCGCAATAACTTCAGTTCTTGGGTTACTACAATAGTTCAGCATACAATTAATTTAACAGCACCAAATATGGTTATTAATTAGAATTAAGTCACTTCTGCATGACAATTTGTAAGAGTGGGAAAACTTACACAACAGAACTTTGGTACGAATTCAAGCGACCCAAGTGCGCATTTGATAGAATGATGATATCGTCCCTGCCAATCCTCGTTTTACTGCAGAGCACTGGATGGTAAGGGTGATCAGGCTGTTCTACCGACAATATCATTACAGACTTTTGTTTTTCTTATGAAGATTTTAGCAGCCTTCTCACAATTATCATGGAAACGAACACTGTAAGTGTCAAGAGCATCTGGGTTGATTTCTGAATGATGGACAGCTATAAAAATAACTCTCTTACTAACTCCAATGATAGAACCAGTGCAAGATTTATAATGGGTTCTTTGCATGTTTTGTTGAATATAATGATCTCGCTCTTTTCCTTCAAACAGTAGAGAATCCTTAAATTGACGGGAAGTCCCACGGAGTTCGAATGACATTACAAGTACAACTGAGTGAGAGACTTTGGCTGTCAGATCATCCAAGAACTTTTGGCTCCCATAAATCTAAGAAATAAAAATAAGAATTAGTACTTCAAACATGTCATGTTAGTTTCCATAGTAATGTTAAATAAGAATACCGGAGCCATTGCAGATTTGCAGTTGCGCGTTGACGATCTGTGATCTGCAGAGGGAGCATGTCAGAGTGTCAACTACTAACAAATACAATGTCATAGCAGCTCACTATAAGAGATAACCAAAATGACGAACAAACTCTGGCACCAACTCACAACATATATGGGTAAGCATAAAGCAATAACGAGAATGCACACTGGTGATGGCGAAATGGCCTCAGTTTGGGTCCGCTCTACTTGGCATTTCCACGTCCTTTAACCCCACATTGCCCAGACAATCATTGCCGTGACCGAGTGCTATGTAAGCAACGAATGGCAGATTAAAACTTGGCCTCTGCCTACTTCTGAACAAAACTCCAAACTTCATCTAATGCAAATTATTTGCAATCAGCGGGAGATAGAAGGTGGGCTACACATGCACACTCTGCACATGGTTCGTAATAGAGTTTCAACCAGAACACTTTACACTACGTACATGCTCTGTTGCAAAACAATATAGAAGCTCATTTTGCACCACCAAATGTACCTCTCAATGATGTTGTGCTGAAACAAGGGTGCTCACAGTAAATAATTTGACACTTCTTTTCATAAATCCATAATTGCAATGAAGGAGAAAGAGATGTGTTCTCAACAGTGAACACTGAGACGCGCGACTCTCTCGGCTGAACATGAAAAGAAGTGTCAAAAGATGGATTTCTTCCAAACAAAAAAAAAGGACTGATCGCATTATATTAAGCGCTTCTTGTGTCTCTGCCCATGGTATAAAATTCATCCAAAACTATTGTATTAGCGACGATCTACGAAAAGGAGGCAGTTGATTACTAGTTCTATATTACCCCGCACAAGAAAAATAGCCCAAGATTTATCGGGTTCCAATGACGCTAGCTGAAGAGAGGAGAGTAGAAACTCACAAGCGCTGCTCTTCCCGACCAGCTGCTGCTGCTGTTTCCTGCCTGTCCCCACTTCCCCGATCGCCTTCTTCCACCACCGCTGTGGTGCCCCGCCTCCCCGCTCGCCGCCTTACGCCCCCGCGCCCAACCCGACGCCTTTGGCCGGTCCTTCCACCAGTGCCTGTGGTGCCGCACCGCCAGAGATTCGGGAGGGAGAGACGATAGGGCAGGGGAGAGCAAGCGGCTGACGGTTAGGTCCAGAGATTCATTAATCAAGCAAATCACCTACATCCATGGTTCCATGTACAGAGAAAAGTGAAAGGGCTCACCGAGGCAGCCGTCAAAGCACAGCAGAAGCCACTGGTTGGGCTCGTCGGGGCCGGCGGAGGACCTCAGCGGACGGCGGGGAGGGCAGTCGGAGCCGTTGGGGCGGAGGACCTCAGCGGACGGCGTGGAGGGCAGTCGGAGCTGGCGGGGCGGAGGACCTCAGCGGCCGGCCGGCTGGGCGCCGGAGGAATCGGCCAGGAGGACTGCTTCGGCCGGCCGGATGGGCGCGTCGGGGCGGCGGACGTCGTCTCCGGCAGGATTGCGACCACGTCGAGGGAGGAGGGGCAGCGGGCACTGGAACCCTAGCGGCGACTTCGTGGAAGTAGGCGGCGGCGGCGGCGGCGGCTTCCTGGAAGTATCGAGCGAGCAGGACAAGGAAGCGAGCGCACGATGCGTTTACTGGGCCTCGGTCGGTTGGGCTGTGGGAGGACATTTGGCCGGTAATTTCTTGTTGAAATAGTAGTGTCTCAAAACCCAAACATTTTTCTTTAGTGGGAGCTCCGAAATCGCCAGAATCGACCCAAAAAGCTGCTTTTCGGTTGCACTTTCGATTGTAGTTCAACGAGTTCTTTCTAGATTTTGTTTTTTCAGACCCTGATTCTCCATAATTAACTGGGCCTAAATGTAGATCTGAATCTGAGGAGTGGGGGGTGCGAAGTGGAAACTTCTATGTATTCGCTACAAATTCATTAAATTTCGTTTTGAAAAAAATGACATTTGTAAGCTGTACAAAAATAAAAAAAAATCGACCCAATACCAGGAAAAATAAGCTCTTTTAAAAATACATATTGATTTTTTTGTACGCCACATGTGAAAGTAAAATGATATGAAATTTTGCAGATACATGATATACATGTGTGTGTGTTTCAGAAAAAAAAAACAGTTTTTTTACGCTCTAGAAAAATGGTTTTTGGAAACGGGCACCATGGTGTTCGTGCACCATTGCTAATTTTCGGGAGGCGGGGTTGTTTCTTTCTCTCCCTTTCTTCCGTGTGACGCCCCCAGCTTGATTGTACGCTAATCATATACGTAAATACGCACGATCAAGATTAGAGACTTACCGGAAGATATGACGACACAACTCTAGACACAAATTAAAGTCGTACAAGCTTTATATTACAAGCTAGGGGCATCGAGGGCTCGAATACATAAGCTCGGATACAAACGAGTCGGCGGAAACAACAACATCTGAGTACAAACATAAATAAAAAAAAATTGCCTTAAGAAGGCTAGCACAAACATAAACATGGATTGAAAAGGCAAGGCCTCATGCCCAGGAGCCTCCTAACTACTCGGTAGCCTCCACGTAGTAGTAAGCTCCGTCATGGTAGTAGTAGTCGTCGTCAGGATCAACTGGCGCCTCGGCTCCGTCATCTTGTCACAGCAATCGTAAGGGGAAAAGGGGAGCAGAGCAACGGTGAGTACTCATCCAAAGTACTCGCAAAACTGACATCAGATCTATGCTAAATATGCATCAATATCAAAGAAATGGGGTTATATCTTTGGACTGACTACGGAAAAGCCAGAATAAAGGGAAGGCCTAGTCCTATCTAAGAGTAGCATCTTCAGTGTCTTGCAGCATTAGAAGAGTGTAGACTAGCATATTATAAGTAGCAAGTTTATTAAGTAACGCCCGGAGATCCTTCCTCGCCTCCTGCGAGAAAGTGATCTTGGAGCCATCATTTCATTTTAAAGTCACATTTCTAGTTGTATTAGATCGGGATACAACTCCAAGAGTCCATTGCCGTGGACATGGCTATTCGAATAGATATACTTCCCTCAGGGGTGCGTCAACTTGCCCAACACGCTCATTTAACTCTGGCCGAACACACTTTTCGGGGGCATGCTCGGCCTCGGTTGATCGACACGTCGTAGTCCTACCTAGGCTCAACAAAGAGTCCAACACGTCGGTCTAAATCCTAAGTGCTCAGGGTCTTGGGCCCATCGCCCTTTGCACTCTTGCACGTTACATGGATGACCGGTGTCAGTCCTGACACCTCTTTGTACAAAGACGGTACTTACGCGGGCCACCCGGGAGCGTGCTACTCAACTATTAAGTCTAAAGAGCTTTCGGGCGAATGTACGACGTAGAGTGCCCATACTGATTCCCACGTGGTGGTTAGTGTGAAAGAGGCCAGAAGCCTACTCAGATCACATATCCAAACCCATTAATGTTTTGTTAGTTGCGGTGAGGATCAATGATCCACGGTATGTGGTCCCTTCGCCCCGTGTCGAGGACTTACGGCAAGGGAATAGAATGTTCGGCCATGCCCCATCAATATTACACGGGTATCCACACGCTCCACCCATCTCAACATGGTCCTGTAGTAAAGTCAAAGTAACCGTGTGTCCATATCATCAAGGGGGAATCTGAGGAATCACCCTCGACGGATTCCACTTGATGTAACCATCAAGGTGACCAGGGAGGAATCACCCTCGATGGTTCACGCTTGAGGTGTTGCACGACAGATTCGTTATCAGAAGTGGTCACCCTTCGTAATCCTCTTTCGGTTAACTACACTACAGAGTTAGCATTAGGAGTACGTTGCGAGGTGTCACCCTTGGTACTCGATAGTAGCTTTGGTGAGTCGTACAACTAAGGGGGTGTGAAGTGAGATGTCACGCTCAGGACGTCGATCATGTTGATCGAGTCATCGATGGCGAAGTGGGGGCAGCTGGGAAAAGTCGAGGTCACTCGTGGATCACTAATCAACCTATACTAAGCATTTAGTATAACAATAGGGTACAACAGCAGTTTAATAAAAACAGGCTATGCATCAGAATAGGAGCTATCAATAACAGTAGCAAAATCTAATGCAAGCATGAGAGAGAAGGAATGGGCGATATAGGAATGGCCAAGGGGTTTTGCTTGCGTTGTTGCTCTGCTGCAAAAGCCTGAACGTGAGGGGCGTAGTTGTACACGACACCAACGCCAGTCTTGATGTCTAACACAAAGAAGAGGGGGAGAAACAATAAATATAAAAGCAATAGATGCATCATGATGCATGACATGACAATATGCAGAGCTAGGGGTTAACTAACGCAGTGCTATGTGTTACAGACAGGGCGGGAAAATATCTGTGGATATTTCTCGGGTCTTTGTTAATTATCGGACAGATGGACCAGAGGGGAAAGTTCTATCTTCATCATGCTAGAGGCCTGTGATGGATGAACGGATTGCAAATTTGGATTCGTTAGATTTTTCTGATCAACTTTCATATATAAATTATTTTCATTCGAGTTATAGATTATTTTATATGATTTTTCAAAGTTTTAATAATATTCTGAATTTATTGGATTAATTTAATTCCAAAATATATACAGGAAAAGGCTAGGTGCATCCGGTCCAATGCACCCAACAATGCACTAGAGGTTGGCGGAGGGGAGGGCACTTGACTGCTGAGTCAAGAGTCAATTGTGGACCAGTTGACTGGTCAACTAACTAGTGGGACCTTTCTATTAGTGAGATGGGTTAATTAACATGGTTTAGTTAATCTAAATTACCCTAGTTAACATGTGGGGCCAGGTTGTCAGTGTCTAATTTTTTTAACCAAATTAATTTAACTTAACTTGATTAATTTGCGGTGTGGGCCCATGTGTTAGTGAGCCAATCAAGGGGTTAGTGGCTGAGGGCCCATAAGGCAAGTGGGTCCCCTCTGGTATATTTTTGGCCCAATAATTCTTAAATATTCCATAAAAAATCTCAATGATGTTTCAGGTCATTTGGAGTCTGGTGATTTTTCTGGCTTTTTCTTGGTTTCCCAGTCCAAAATTCTGGTTTTCTAGATATTTCCCTCTTTATCATGTACCTTGCATATTCAAAGAGAAAAAGGCATAAGAATTGTATGATAATAGGGAATAATGGACAAGAATAACACAAAAATCAATAAGAAATCATGATGCAAAATGGAAGTATCAAAGATGGACAACAAGGAAATCACGGAGATGATCCTCAAGCTCCACGTCAGGCTCCAAGATCTTCAGGCTCAAATTTATGATCTACAAAACCAAAACTATGAGTATGAATCTCGTTTCAAGAGGATGGTTATAGCTGTGACATGGCTTGAGACTGCATCGGTATTTACCCCAAAGAGGAAGGGAGGATGCAGCACAGCGACGGTAAGTATTTCCCTCAGTTATGAAACCAAGGTATCGATCCGTAGAGAAAGATCATGCACCCACGTAAACAATGCCTGCACACAAACAACAAATACTTGCAACCCGACGCGAAAGAGAGGTTGTCACGCTCTCTACGGTAATAAGATAGATTAGGTAATGATAAATAGGAGAGATAGATCTCGCAAGAACACAAAAATAAAAAGAGTAAGTATGCAGCAATATATTTTTGGTTTTTTGGTTTTGTAGATCTGAAAGTAAAGATTGCAAAAACATAGATCGGAAAGAAATGTGACGGAAAAGTAGGCCCGGGGGCGATAGGGTTCACTAGTGGCTTCTCTCATGAGTATAGCGAATAGTGGGTGAACAAATTACTGTTGGGCAATTGATAGAAAATCTAATAGTCATGACAATATCCAAGGCAATGATCATTATATAGGCATCACGTCCAATATAAGTAGACCGACACCTGCCTGCATCTACCACTATTACTCCACACATCGACCGCTATCTAGCATGCATCTAGTGTATTAAGTTCATGGAAAGATGGAGTAATGCAATAAGAACGATGACATGATTTAGACAAGATCTATTCATGTAGGAATAGACCCCATCTTGTTATCCTTAATAGCAACGATACATGTGTGTCTTGCTGCCCCTTCTCCCACTGGGAAAGAACACCGCAAGATCGAACCCATCACAAAGCACCTCTTCCCATGGCAAGAAAAATCGATCTAGTTGGCCTAACTAAACCAAAGATTCGAAGAAGAAATACGAGGCTATAAGCAATCATGCATATAAGAGATAAAAGAAGATTAAAATAATATTCATGGATAGAAACTGATCATGAACTCAAAATTCATCGGATGCCAACAAACACACTGCAAAAGTTTACATCAAACAGATCTCCAAGAGACCATTGTATTGAGAATCATAAGAGAGAGAGAGAGAGTAAGCCATCTAGCTACTGCCTACAGACCCGTAGGTCTATGATGGACTACTCACGCATCATCGGAGAGGCACCTATGATGAAGATGAACCCCTGTGTGATGGTGTCTAGATTGGATCTCGAAGTTCTGGAACTTGCGGCAGTTGGAATTGTGTTTCGTCGACTCCCCTAGGGTTTTTGGAATATTTGGGAATTTATAGGCATCATAGGTGGTGGGGAGGGGTCCCGAGGGGGGCACAACCCACCAGGGCGCGAGCAGCCCCCTGGAGTGGCCTATTGGGTTGTGGTCTCCTCGGCCCACTCCACTGGCACTTGTTTGGTCCATTGGGTGTCTTCTGTTCCAGAAGAAATCTCCAAAAAGTTTCATCACGATTGGACTCCATTTGATATAGATTTTCTGCGAAGTAAAAAAACAAGCAAAAACAACAATTAGCACTTTGGCACTATGTCAATAGGTCAGTCCCAAAAAATGATATAAAGTGGTAATAAAATGATGGTAAACCATCCAAGAATGATAATATAACAGCATTGAACAAGCAAAAATTATAGATACATCGGAGACGTATCAAGCTGCAACCTTTAGAATCCCAGAGACCAACTCTTCCTTCTTCAACGGGGATCCTATGCCACAAAAGACGGAGGACAAGCCTACTACATCACCACCATCACCCAAGAACGACGCACGAGTACATGGGTATGGGCACCACCCTTAGCTTGTTCCAAGCTTGGGGGTGCCCCGGTATCATATCATCGTCACTTTTATCATTATCATCTATGTTAATTCGATCCTAGCTATTTCGTGATCTATAGTAATAAAAGTTTAGTATTGCTTTGCTTAGAGTGTTTGCCTTGTGATCTATCTATCCTTGTAATCGAGTGTGAGAGTTATATAATAAAGATTAGTTGAGTTTGTTTGTTTTACTATCATGCATCGATCATAGCAATGAAATAAAATAAATAGAAAGATCATATGATAATACCATGGGGAATAATGACTTCACATGGAAAGAAGTATGTTTGATAAAAGTTGTGGGGAATTAACAAACATAGCATTAATAATTGATACTATCCATGCAAAATTATCAAAGAGGAGATTCACATACAAATATACTATCCTGGACATCTTTTATAATTGTGAGCCCCCATCAAATATTTTCTACATGATCGAATTATTGATATTACACAAGGAAGACACTATAATGATGTATGTTTGTTTACATGAACATAGAACTTATTTTGTCATGCATCCCCTAACATGTGGTGCTTGTCTAGGATCTTTTGCAAACCAAAAAAATTCGTACTAAGTAGAGATACTACTTGTGCATCCATAACCTCTAACCTCTAAACCCAGTTTCTTGCCATGAGAGTCCACAATATCTACCTATGGATTGAATAAGATACTTCAAGTATGCTGTCATCGACGCATAAAGCAATACAAATTGCTCATAAATATGTATGATCGTTTATTGTAAGGAAAAGTGAGCTTTGTACGATCTTGTGATGGCAAAGAAATAAAAGCGGCAGACTGCATAATAAAGGTTGCTGGCACAAGGCGCAATATAAAGTTTTGTTCCTTTACATTAACAGTTTGCACATCCAAAAATAAAAAGCGCATGACAACCTTTGCTTCCCTCAGCGAAGGGCCTATCCTTTACTTTCATGTATTTTCCTGTATGCAAGAGTCAATAATGTTTATTCCTATTCCAATCTATCAATTCTTTAGTGACAAGCATCATGTGTTGGGGAAAGATCCACACATATATATCCAATTGGATGTACATGATCATGAGTCATTATTGTTGACACTATCCTTGAGGTAAATAAGTTGGGTGGTGAAACAATAAAACCCCTATCTTCCTATGTTTCTGATGGAAACATTATATCCAAAAATATGCATTGAAAATCAACAATCTTATAAGACTAAATAATAGTTGAGTATGTGAACCGATACATCTCCGACGTATCAATAATTTATGAAGTATTCATGCCATATTCACCTATGTTTACAATATTTTTATATGGATTTGATGCACTTTTTATGATTTATTTAGAACTAACCCGGATTGATGTTGTTTCAGCAAAATTATCGTGGTGTTTTTCTTTGTGCAGAAAATAAAAGTTCTTGAAATCGCCTGAAACTTTTTTATGATTTTTTTTCTTGACCAAAAGAAGACCTCGAAGCTTCGAGAGGAGACTGGAGGCTCCATGAGGGAACCACAATGCAACAAGGCATGCCCAAGGGGGTGGTCGTGCCCCTATATATGGTGGCCCCCTCGTGGCTCCGGTTGATGTGATTCCAACACTGAAAATTCCTTTATACATACAAACCTCCGAAATTTAACCTACAACTTCCGCTCCACTATCGCAACTCTCTGTATCGAAGAAAACCCCATCTGGAGCCTTTCCAGTACCCTGTCGAATAGGGGAAATCCTCACTGGTGGCCATCTCCATCATCCTTTTTGTGTCGATGACGAGGAGGGAGTAGTTCACCCTCGGGGCTCAGGGTATGTACCAGTAGCTATGTGTTTGATCTCTCTCTCTCTCTCTCTCTCTCGTGTTCTTGAGATGTCCCGATCTTGATGTATCATGGGCTTTGTTAATATAGTTGGATCATATGGTATTTTTCTCTTGCTATGTTGATGTGGTGAATTGAATCTTTCCCTTTGAGATTTTTTTATGTCAGATTGAATATTGGATTTGAGATCACTTGATGTATATCTTGATACTCAACTTGTGGATTCTCATGGTGAAAACGAGGTAATCTATGCATAGGGGTTGATACCCATTCTTGTCCTGCTTTCTCTGATAGAAATCTTGTGGTACTCTTTAAAGTTCTTTGTGTTGGTTTGAATACAATGAATCTGAAATTGTTTGATATATGTCAAATAATTAACCCACGGATACTTGTGCTGACATTGGAGTATTTAGGTGACATTAGGGTTGGTTGACATGTAGCATGGGTGTTATTTTATAATGAACTCTAGGGTTGTTTGTGACACCTATAGGAATAGCCCAAAAGATTGATCAAGAAGAATACTTTGAGGTGGTTCTACTACCCACAAGAATTTCATCTTATGTTCTTCGCTAGATATGAACTTTGGAGTGATTCTTTGTTGCACGTTGAGGGATGATCATATAATTCTACTATGTTAGCAGTGTTGAGAGATTGCACTAGTGAAAGTATGATCCGTAGGCTTTATTTCCAAGCATTTATACAACATTTTTCTTGCCGTTTGCCATTTTTTTCCTTGTTGTTTTTGTATTTTTCAGATTACAAAAACCTATACCTACTATCCATACTACACTTGTATCACCACCTCTTGGCCGAAGTAGTGCACCTATACAATTTTACATTGTATTGGGTGTGTTGGGGACACATGAGATTTCTTTTATTTGACTGCAAGGTTGTTTGAGAGAGACCATCTTCATCCTACAACTCCCACGGATTGATAAACCTTAGGTCATCCACTTGAGGAAAAATTTCTACTGTCTTATAAAACTCTGTGCTTGGAGGCCCAACATAGTCTACAAGAATAAAGTTGTGTAGTATACATCATGATCTAGCTAAAATGAAAAGCTCTTACATAGAATCTTCTCTGAAATACAATGAATTGTGGTTGTCTCAATGACTAAGAACATAGTTTGTTGCTAGTCAATAAAGTTTATGCTCCATACTTCAATGTTTGTGGATAGATTGTTACTTGTTCATGAGAAGCTATACAATCAAAACTTGATACTATGATAATATTCATGATTCTCGCATGTCCATATTTTGTTTTTATCGACACCTCTCTTTCTCTCTAATTATGTGGTCATTATTATCGAGTTTGGCTTTCGCTTGAGGACAAGCGAAGTCTAAGCTTGGGGGAGTTGATGCGTCCATTTTGCATAACGATTTCTTAGTGATAATTATATTGTTTTTGGAAATTATTCTATTTTATAATACAATTCTAATGCATTATCTCTCTTAATTTACAAGGTACATGACAAAGAGGGAAATTGCCGCAAACTGGAATTCTGGACCTGAAAACCAAGAAAAAGGCTGAAAATTCTCTAGAATCCAAATGACATGAAACTTTACGAGGATTTTTTGTGGAATATATCTGAATTTATGGAGCAAATAAGTGCTAGAGGGGGCCACCAGTTGGTGCCAAGCCAACAGGGCACACCCACCCCCTAGGCGCGCCATGATGGTTTGGCAGGCCCATGATACGTCCATTTTGCATCATGTTTTCCTACTGTTATTTATAATTTTTTATGCATAATAATGCTTTGGAGAGTAATTCTAATGCCTTTTCTCTCATAATTTGCAAGGTTTGCACAAGGAGGGAGAATACCGGCAGCCGGAATTTTGGTCCTGAAAAGCATATCAGAGATACCTATTCTACACATCCCCAATGGAGTTGAAACTTTACGGAGAATTTATGGAATAAATCAAAAATACCGGAGCAAAAAACTACTAAAGGGGGGCCACCTGGTGAGGAACATACACCAGGGTGCGCCAGGCCCCCCAGGCGCCCTGGTGAGTGGTGCTCATCCAGGCCCACCTCCGGAGCCCATCTTCTAGTATATATTGAGGTTCTACCTAGAAAATAATAATCAAGAGATGACTTTCGGGATGGAACACCGCCATCTCGAGGTGAATCTTGGGTAGGAGCACTTTTGCCCTCCGGCGGAGCGATTTCGTTGGGGGAAATTCCCTCCCCGAGGGGGAAATCGAAGCCATCGTCATCACCAACAACCCTCTCATCTTTGGGAGGCCATTCTTCATCAACATCTTCAATAGCACCATCTCCTCTCAAACCCAGTTTATCTCTTGTGTTCAATCTTTGTATCAGAACCTCAGATTGGTACTTGTGGGTGACTAGTAGTGTTGATTACCTCGTGTAGTTGATTGTTATATGGTTTATTTGGTGGAAGATTATATGTTCAGGTCCATTATACTATTCAGTACACCTATGATCTTGAGCATGAGTATTATTTGTGAGTAGTTACCTTTGTTCTTGAGGTCATAGGATAAGTCATGTTGCAAGTAATCATGTGAATTTGATATGTGTTCGATATTATGATGATATGTATGTTGTAATTCCCTTAGTGGTGTCATGTGAACGTCGAGTACATGACAATTCACCATCCTTGGGCCTAAGGGAATGCATTGTGGAGTAGTTATTAGATGATGGGTTGCTAGAGTGACAAAAGCTTAAACCCTAGTTTATGCGATACTTCGTAAGGAGCTGATTTGGATCCACATGTTTAATGCTATGGTTAGTTGTTATCTTAATACTTTTCTCATAGTTTCGGATGCTTTCGAGGAGGTTAATCATAAGAGGGAGGTTGTTCAAGTAAGAACAACACCCAAGTACCGGTCCACCCACAGATCAAATTATCAAACTAGCGAGCACGAAGCAAACCAACATGATGAAAGTGGCTAGATGAAATTCCCGTGTACCCTCAAGAACACTTTGCTTATTATAAGAGATCGTTTTGGCCTGTCATTTTCCACAAAAGGATTAGGCTACCTTGCTGCACCTTATTTACGTTACCATTACTTGCTCGTTACAAATTACCTTGCTATCAAACTACTTGCTACTTACAATTTCAGTGCTTGTTCAAATTACCTTACTGAAACTGGCTTACCATTTCCTTCCACTCCTCATTGGGTTTGACACTCTTACTTATCGAAATGAATATGATTGATCCCCTATACTTGTGGGTCATCAAGACTCTTTTCTGGCATCGTTGCCGGGGAGTGACGTGGCTTGAGACTGCGTTGGTATTTCCCCAAAGAGGAAGGGATGATGCAACACAGCGATGGTAAGTATTTCCCTCAGTTTATGAAACCAAGGTATCAATCTGTAGAGGAAGATCACACACCCACGTAAATAGCACCTGCACACAAATAACAAATACTTGCAACCCGACGCGAAAGAAAGGTTGTCAAGCTCTCTATGGCAACAAGATAGATTAGGTAATGATAGTTTTGGCAAATAGATATCGCAAGAACACAAAATAAAATAAGTAAACAAAAAATGCAACAAGGTATTTTTGGGTTTTTTGGATTAATAGATCTGAAAAAGGCAAAATAGTAGATCGGAAAGCAATATGTTGGAAAAGTAGATCGGGGGCCGTAGGTTTCACTAGTGGCTTATCTCATGAGTATAGCACACGATGGGTGAACCAATTACTGTTGGACAATTGATAGAAGATCAAATAATCATGACGATATCTAGGCAATGATCATTATATAAGCATCACGTCCAAGATAAGTAGATCGAAACAATTCTGCATCTACTTCTACTAGCTGTATGCCCGTGCGTTGCCACGGAGCAATAAAATATATAATCAAACAACTAATTTTTTAGTAGTGCATGGTCGTGCCAGCTTAACTAATGCCTTGTTATTTCCATCCACACATCATCATATTGTCTCACAAGCTCTCATCTTCACCGCTTCACCCCACATCTTTTTGTAGTAGTTTTTCATCATGTTTTAAATATCCGCATTCTATTATCACTACGTGTAGATCTTATTTCTCAAACTTCAAGTTTTTCCTCGATGTTGTTTGACAAGGATTTATTAACACCTTAATGCATCATATACTATAATATATATTGTTGGGGATATAACCCCATGGTAAGACCCGCCCAGGAAGGACAAGGTCATACCTGGCGGCTCATTAGCGTACAGACTAGAAGAGGAGAGTGGGCTGCACGGTGGTTCACCAGAAGGGCTAAGATGGAGGCCTAGAGTCAGGAAGAAGGCGCAATACCCAGGCACGTAAGCCGCCCGGAGACAGCCTGCCAGAGTCGGCAAGGCGGCTTAGAGACAGAGTTAGACACGTTGTAAGAGTCGGTATGATATTTGTGTAACCCGTGGTCTTGACCTCCTATATAAAGGCGAGACTCGGGGACGGCTTAGACAGAAACCAATCAACCAAAAGCTAGGTCAAGCGAATACGCTCCCTTGTAATCGATACTCCAATCAATACACACAAATCAGGACGTAGGCTTTTACCTCATCTTGAGGGGCCAAACCTGGGTAAATCCGTGTCGTTCGTCCCGACCAACCCCTTTGAGTCCACCGCCTTAGCGATGACCTTGAACCCAAGTCTTCAGACATCTGCCATGACAAAACCACGACAGTTGGCGCCCACCGTGGGGCCAGTGCGCGGTGGTGTTGAGTTCTCAAAGGGCTCTCTCCCAGGGATCGAAGGATACACCGTCGGCTTGCTGAAAAAGAGTTGCCGCGACAAACTCTACATCGACGATTCAGGATGGAGGCCGGAAGCTGGCTAAATCGAGTATGGCTACTGGGTTCCAATTGGTAAGATGCGCATGTTCATCGGCAAGCTGGACGGATCTACACCCGGGCCGGACATCTGCACCAACCTCGTCGAGCCGGCCTGGCGCACGACACCCGCCCGTGTTCAACCCAGGCGGAAGAGTGTTTTCGTCGGCTTTACGCAGGACAGGAGGGATTCCTTGTCGGGAGAAACCTTGGCTTTCTCAGATGCAGGATCTTCCAGTGAGGATGGGAGTCAATCTATCAACTTCATGACGGCGGGCTAGGGGGCTATGCCAATGGTGATAGTATTCCAAAGCCCTATGACCCACCGAGTCGAGCCGACGTGTTCATGGCGGGCCCGACACCGGCTTCCAACGGTGCGACTTCCGGAGCGGTGGCTGGAGCGGCCCCTCCTGACGTGGAGCCTCCTAAGATTCTGAGTCAAGATTTACTGGAGCTCATGGAGGAGCTAGCGACCCTGATGGCCACAGAGGTGATAGTCGAGAATCGGGCAGAGCGCAACTCCGAGATTAACTGGATCAAGGGACAGATGGCTCAGCCCCAAGAGGATATCTATGCAATGCAAACTCAAATGAATGTTGATTCGGAACGTTTGAGGGCGGAGGCTCTTTGTTTTGATTTGGATTAGTGGGCGTTAGAGGCGGTTCAGCGTAGAAGGACTCAAGTCGGACTACCTATTCAGCCTCGGAATCTTTTCAATACTCATGGGGCCGGGCCAGATACGCCGTCGATGGTGACCTGGGCAGCAGAGGCATCGCGGCAGTTAGACCCGCCATGGAGGAACAAACCTTTGTTGCGACACGTTGTGACACCGCCTGTCCATTATTCTAATCCAGTGGAAAACATGATAGTGACAGCTACCAGGCTTGACGCCCTCCCTTTGGCTGAAGGAATGTCGTTTGCTGAAGAGGCAAGGAATGCGATTAACCTGTTGCAAACAGCAGTGGCTCAGCAAGAGAGGTACACACACAGCCGGACTCTGGTGTACTCCACGTCAGTTCATAGCCGTAGATACAACCGGTGCATTGAGTCGTGAGCGGTCTCCAGCAGTGAGCAGAGGCGGAACCCACCCAATAATAACCCGCCTGATATGGATATTCAGGGGCCTATGGATAGGGGTCGGGCTCAACAAGGGTCAATGCCGGTGCTAGATTATCTGAAAGTCCCTAAGACGGCCCTAGTAACCCCCGTCAGCACTTCTTCCGAAGGAGTCGGCGTCCCGTGTCTTACGGCGGATTTAAGGAATGAGCGTCTACTTAAGGACTTTAAGGGGCCGCGGAAGGTGCCTAATTACACGACGGATCTACCCCCGGAGGCCTGGGTCGAAAGTTATGACCTCGCTATGGAAATGCTAGATGTTAGTGAGGCAGTTTGTGCGAAATACTTCATCATGATGGTGGAAGGGCCGGCCCGCACTTGGTTAAAGGGGTTGCCGCCCAACACCATCGTATCTTAGGCCGAGTTGAAAGCATGTTTCATCAAGAATTTCAGGGGGACCTGCAAGCAACCTATGACGATTTTGGACCTGGATCACTGCGTACAACAAGAAGGTGAATCGACCCATCATTGGGTTCGGCGGGTCTCGACTGTGATCCACTCGTCTGAGAATATTTCGGCGTCCCAAGCGGTTCTGATTTTAGAAAGGAACTGTCATTTTGTACCCCTGAAGCAGAAGCTCGGGCGGCTGAAGCATTTTTGTCAGGATATGAGTGAGCTCATGACGGCTCTCACCAAGTATGCAGATTCCGACACTACCAAGGACCCAAGCTCCGATGATGAGAAGTCATCTCAGGGTAAGAAGGGCGGCAATGGTTAACAGCCAACATGGAGGTGCTAGGAACGGCAGCCAAGGCAAGCGGAAGAACCCGTATGGCGGGTCAGAGTTTGTGCCGAACACCAACGCTGGGAACGGTCGTCCTAGGGGCAACGAAAATTTTAGGCCACCGTTCAACAGAAATAGGGCACCTGTGCCTCACAACTTGGAAGAGGCGCTGAACAGACCTTGCCCGGCGCACAGCCGGCTAGATAAGGAGGCCACCCACACTTGGAAGGAGTGCAGCCTTATGCGCCAATTTCGGGAGCAAAGTCGTCAAAATCATAACAATGGTAACGACCCGTTAGGCGGTTCAGGTCCGGGCGGCTCAGGAGCCGGCTCCGGTGCCGACAGGTCAGGTTTAGGTTATCAAGGCCAAAAAAGTAAGAATCGAGGAAATCAAGGAAATCATCAGCAGCAGAGCAATGGTGGTCAGCAACAGAATAACCACTCAGGATATCAAAGCAACCCGAAACAACTTAGTGAGGGGCATTAGCATGTCTTCACTACGAGCATGGACAAGCGGGATCAGAAGCTGCACAAGAGGGTGGTCAATGCGACCATGCTGGCTCTCCCATGATACTTAAAATGGTCAGAGTACCCGATTACAAGGAGTTGGGAGGATCACCCACCATGGGGCGACAATCCGGGTCATCTAGCTATGGTGGTTGCCCCTCGGGTTGGAGGATACAAGTTCAAAAAAGTGCTCATGGACGGTGGTAGCAGTATCAATATCCTATACTACGAGACCTTCCAACGGATGGAGTTAACTGATAAGGCTCTTAAGCCGTCATTGACTGTTTTTCATGGGGTGGTTCCAGGCAAGCCGGCCTACCCACTGGGGAAGATTTCCTTGGAAGCAGCATTTGGAGATGAATATAACTACAAGGTGGAGACCTTGTGGTTTGAGGTGGTGAATATTAAGAGCCTCTATCACGCTCTGTTTGTCCGGTCGGCTTTCACAAAGTTTATGGCCAGGCCTTGTTATGTTTATCTGCAGCTCAAGATGCTGGTTCTCAAAGGAACGATCACGGTCCATGGTGATCGGAAGGTCGCCATTGAATGTGAGGAAGGAGACGCGACTTATGCAGAGTCAAGTTGTGTCGGCGGATATGACTCCGTTGAAGAAGCCTAGTACAGATTCTGAGCCGCCCCTGAAGTTTGCGGTAGATACACGAAGCTGGTGGATTTTACTCCGGGCGACTCATCCAAGCAGTTCACTATCGGGGCTAACATGGACCCCGCATAAGAAAGCGTGCTCATCGAATTCATCCATGAGAATCGGGACATATTTGCATGGAAGCCATCTGACATGCCGGGTGTAACGAGAGAGTTTGGTGAGCACCACCTTAATGTGGATCCCAAATTTAAACCGATTAAGCAATTCCTCCGCCGGTTCAACGAGGAGGGACGTAAAGTGATTGGAGAAGAGGTAGCCCGGCTCTTGGCAGCGTATGTGTATAGATTACACAGATCTTAACAAGGCTTGTCCAGTTGACCCGTTTTCTCTCCCTCGTATTGACCAGATTATTGATGCAACGGGGGGTTGTGAGAGTTTATGTTTCTTGGACGCCTATTCAGGCTATCATCAGATCAAGATGGAAGTTAAAGACCAAGAGAAGACCTCGTTTATAACACCTTTTGGAGCTTTCTGCTATGTGTCTATGCCGTTTGGGCTCAAAAGTGCATAGGTTACTTACCAACATTGTGTGCAGAATTGTCTTCCCAGTCAAATTGGGCACAATGTTCATGCTTACGTGGATGATATTGTGGTTAAGTCAAGAAAGAAGAAGACGTTGCTGGATGACCTGAAGGAATCATTTGATAACTTACGGGTCTATAAGATGATGCTTAACCCGGCTAAATGCGTTTTTGGAGTTCCTGCAGGCAAACTTCTAGGATTCCTGGTTTCAGAGCGAGGAATCAAAGTCAACCCGGACAAGATAAAGGCCATCATGTCACTAGCTAAACCGGCGAGCGTCAATGATGTGCAGCACTTGGCGGGTCGTATTGCTGCTTTAAGCCGCTTCATCAGCCGCTTGGGGGAGAAGGCTATTCCTCTATACCAGATGATGAAGAAGACGGATGACTTTGTTTGGAGTAAGGCTGCGGATGAAGCTCTTGAAGCGCTTAAGAAGCAGTTGGTTGAGTCGCCGAACTTGGCAGCACCGACTTAGAAGGAACCCTTGCTCCTTTATGTGGCAGCTAACAATAGGGCGGTCAGTGCTGCGATTGTGGTAGAGCGCAAGGAGGGAGGGAAAGATTATCCGGTCCATAGGCCGGTTTATTATGTCAGTGAGGTGCTTATAGTGTTCAATGAGGAGAGACGCAAGGCAATTGGGGAAGAAGTTGCCCAGCTCTTGGCGGCGGGTTTCATTGTTGAGGTTTTTCACTCGGAATGGTTGGCTAACCCGGTGCTGGTGCTCAAGAAGAACGACACTTGGCGTATGTGCGTAGACTACACAGACCTTAACAAAGCCTGTCCAGCTGATCCGTTTGCTCTTCCCCGTATTGATCAAATCATCGATGCTACGGCAGGATGTGAAAGCCTGTGTTTTTTGGACGCCTATTTAGGCTATCATTAGATCAAGATGGCGGTTAAAGACCAAGAGAAGACGGCTTTCATTACGCCTTTTGGAGCTTTCTGCTATGTATCCATGCCTTTTGGGCTCAAGAGTGCCCAGGCAACCTATCAGCGGTGTGTGCAGAATTGTCTTCACAATCAGATTGGCCGTAATGTCCATGCGTATGTGGATGAAATTGTAATTAAGTCAAGGAAGAAGGAGACCCTTTTGGACGACTTAAGGGAGACCTTGATAATCTTCGGGTCTATAAGATGATGCTTAACTCGGCCAAGTGTGTCTTTGGTGTTCCAGCTGGCAAGCTCTTGGGTTTTCTGGTTTCTGAGCGTGGCATTGAAGCTAACCCGAATAAGATCAAGGCTATCACTTCTCTGGATGAGCCGGCCTGTATTAATGATGTTCAGCACTTGGCAGGGCGGATCGCCGCATTGAGCCAATTCATAAGCCGCCTCGAAGAGAAAGATATTCCTTTATATCAGATGATGAAGAATACGAACAATTTTTTCTAGAGCATGGCGGCGGGTGAAGCATTAGAGGCACTCAAGAAGCAGCTTACTGAGCCACCGGTGCTGGCTGCTCCGGCTGAGAAAGTGTCGTTGCTTCTATACGTGGCGACTAATAACCAGGCAGTAAGCGCCGCAATCGTAGTCGAGCGTAAGGAGTCTGGGAAAGAATATCCGGTTCAAAGGCCAGTTTATTACATCAGTGAGGTCCTCACAGAGTCTAAGCAAAGGTACCCGCATTGGCAGAAGCTAGTATACAGGGTCTTTATGGCCAACCGCAAGCTAAAGCACTATTTTTTGGGGCACCAAATAACTGTGATCAGTTCTGCTCCGTTGGGGGACATAATCCAGAATAGAGAAGCCACTGGAAGGATTGCTAAGTGGGCATTGGAGTTGGGGCCTCTCAATCTAAAATATATGCCTCGCACGGCTATCAAGTCGCAAGCTCTTATGGACTTTATAAATGATTGGACGGAATGTCAAGCTCCTGAGGAAAAGCCGGATGACACATACTGGACCATACACTTTGATGGATCCAAGCAGCTAGAAGGGTCAGGCGCAGGAGTTATTTTGACGTCTCCTAATGGTGATAAGTTTTGTTATGTGCTCCGGTTGATGTTCCCGTGCACTAACAATGCGGCTGAGTACGAGGCTCTGCTTCATGGGCTTAGATTAGCCAAGGAGATGAATTTAAGCCGGGTAAGGTGTTTGGGCGACTCAGATTTGGTGGCTCAGCATGTTTCAGGCACTTGGGACTCCAAAGACCCACGAATGGTGGCTTATCGATAGGCGGTTGATATTATTGCCGGCCACTTCAAAGGGTATCAGGTGGATCACATTGATCGTCGCAGGAATGAGGCGGCAGATGCGCTATCACGGCTAGGCTCCCAACGATAGCCGGTGTCGCCCAATGTATTCCTAGACGTCTTACATCATCCGACTGTTAAATTACCTTCGGAAGAGGATTTGGCTATTCCTAACCCAGCGAGGGAGTTAGTGGCGGCTTTGCATGCTATCCCAGATTGGACTGTCCCCTACCTGGCCTATCTGACCTGGGGCGAGTTACCTGATGATGAAGACATGGCCAGACAGATCACTCGGCGCTCTAAATCAATGACAATAGTTAATGGTGAGTTGCACAAATGCAGCGTGACTGGCATTTTTCAACGATGTGTCTCACCTGAGGAGGGTCAGCAAATCTTAAATGAAATTCATGCCAGAGATTGTGGACATCACGCCGGCTCGAGGTCGCTGGTAGCCAAGGCCTTCCGGCACGGGTTCTTCTGGTTGACGGCTCACAAGGACGCAGAAGACTTGGTTCGCAAATGTGACGTCTGTCAAAATTTCGGCCGGCATGCTCATGTTCTAGCTCAAGAGTTAAGGATGGTACCAATTACATGGACGTTTGCAGTCTGCGGGCTAGACATGGTAGGACATTTCAAAAGATCCAAAGATAAGAAAACGCACCTCTTAGTGGCGGTTGATAAATTCACCAAATGGGTGGAGGCAGAGCCGGTTAGCAAGTGTGACGCGGCTACGGCGATTCAATTTGTTAAGAAACTGATCTACCATTTTGGTTACCCTCATAGCATTATCACCGACAATGGCACAAATCTATCTAAGGGGGCTATGAAAGAGTTCTGTGACAAGGAGCACATCCGGCTGGATGTTTCAGCAGTTGCGCATCCATAGTCTAATGGTCAGGTGGAGCGTGCTAATCAAGAGATTTTAAGGGGCATCAAGCCATGGATTATGGTTCCTTTACGATGAACGCCCGGGTGTTGGGTAGAAGAATTGCCTTCCGTCTTATGGAGTATCAGGACTACCCCCAACAGATCTACATGCTATACACCTTTCTTTATGGTGTACGGTGCCAAGGCAGTATTGCCGAGTGACATTCAACATGATTCGCCACGTGTAGTGGCTTATATTAAGACGAATAATGAGACGGCACGTCAAGACGCATTGTATGCTTTGGAAGAAGCACGGGAGCTGGCGGCTACCCAATCGGCGATCTATCAGCAAGACCTGCGCCGCTACCACAGCCGCAGGATCAAGACCCGGACGTTCCAGGAAGGCCACTTAGTGCTCCGGCTGATTCAAGACCAGACGGGCATGCATAAGTTATCTCCTCCTTGGGAAGGACCTTTTGTGGTCAGTAGAAATCTCAACAATGGGTCATACTATCTCGTCGATATCAGGGATGACTCAGAGACGGCGGGTCAGGAAACCCGCCGGCCATGGAACATAGCACATCTACGGCCGTATTACACATGAGGGCATTGAGACTCGCCATTGTACACTATCATTGTACATACCATATATAAATAAAATAAAATCCCCGCAAGACAAGACCTCTTTTGTTACACACATCTTTGTTTATACAAGAAGAGTTCATAAAAATTCCAGTTGATATATCAACTGCGGCGGAGGGCGGCTTCTTACCTTCGGGTATCGCTTCTAATGCTTTATCGGCCAGGCTTTATGCCAAAATCTTCGGCTAACATGATTAGTCGCGGCGGAGGGCGGCTTCTTACCTTCGGGTATCGCTTCTAATGCTTTATCGGCCGACGTTTACGCCATATTGCTGAAGGGGGCTTCTTATCGATGGGTATCGCTTCTAACACCCTATCGGCCGGCTTCATGCCAAATCTCTGGCTAAAATGATTAGCCGCGGTTGTAGGATGTTTTTTACCGACGGGTATCTAACCCTAACAACCGGCGGAGGGCGGCTTCTTACCTCCAGGTATAGCTTCTAATGCCTTATCGGCCAGGCTTTATGCCATCTCCAGCTAACCAGATTAGCCATGGTTACCAAGGGGGCTTCCCACCTCCGGGTGTAGCTTATCTAACCCTAAACAACCGGCGGAGGGCGGCTTCTTACCTCCGGGTATAGCTTCTAATGCCTTATCGGCCAGGCTTTATGCCATCTCTGGCTAACCAGATTAGCCATGGTTGCCAAGGGGCTTCCCACCTCCGGGTGTAGCTTATCTAACCCTAAACAACCGGCAGAGGGCGGCTTATTACCTCCGGGTATAGCTTCTAATGCCTTATCGGCCAGGCTTTATGCCATCCCCGGCTAACCAGATTAGCCATGATTACCAAGGGGGCTTAACATCTCCGGGTGTAGCTTACCTAATCTTGGCCACCGATGTCTTCTATGTTGACAAAGCAGCATAAGTGATCAAAGCAGCATACAAAGACAATGACAGTTGAAGAGCCGGATCATTTTATACAGCGTAATAGAACAAGATTCGGCAGAAGCAAAGGTGACATCTAGTCTATTACATACACTCCCTGAGGAGCCCAAAATTTCGGACAAGTCTTTTCAACGCCATACGGTGGGTCATGGAGAGTTGGCTGTTACAAGTTTTTCAAACTAAGGACTAGCTAGCTGCCGGGTCATCCTGCTCCGGCTCTTCGGTGGCCCTGATCTAGAGATTGTTCAAGTCCCAGTTGCAGTTCGTTAGAGCCGCAAAAGAGCCTTCTTCAAAGTAAGCAGATGGGTCAAGGTCAGGAGCGAAGAGGTCCTTACTACGGGCAGGCGTTAAGTCCTTGCATTCGTAAAGTGGGTCGCGGATTCTCTTTTGGTCAGGGCCATAAGCCGCCTGGTAGGTCGTCAGATCAGCTTCCTCTGCTAAGACGGAAGCCAGCACTCTGGAATCCTTCACACACCGGCTATAGTCACCATCGGTGAACTCAGAGCCATCGTCTTTCTTTGAAGGGAATCCATCCATCATCTCAGCTGACGTGAGCTCCGGAGAGAAAGCCAAGGCCCGGTTGATGCCCACAATCGCCCCTTGGCGGGCGGCTGATTTCTTTAACTCGACAATCTTCTTGGGCATGGTGGACAAGAGCTCCAAGACGCCCTTGAGAGTCGCAGGAATCTTGTCTTTGTATTGCACGGCTTTAATAGTGCACACCGCACCGCAGTACAACTGCTTCGTCAGGGTATAGATAGCCTTCAACGACAGCAGACTATCAAAAGCCAGTTGCCGGCTCCTAGGGCCTGCATAAGTCAGAAATTTCATCGTGATTCGCCAGTACAAGTATTATATGACCATTGAAGCACAAGTTATCAGAAACTTACCAAAGAGGGCAGCTGTCATTTTGGTAATATGACGCTTCAAGGCTTGGAGTTCATCTGATACAACTATCAGTCGTCGATCGGCATCATCGGCCCGCTTGGTCAAGGAGGCCTTCTCAGACTCGGCTGACTCTTTAAAGGCGGCAAAGTCGGCCTTGATTATAGCCAACTCCTTAGAGAGGAGCCGGCACTTCTCGTCTGTGGCACTTCGAGCCGTTTGTTGAGCCGCCAGATTGGTCTTCAGATCTGTCAACTGCGACCCGGCTTCAGCTAAAGTTTCCTGTGGCATGTCAAAGCATAGCATCAGTAGGCAAGTCTCCAAACAGATTGCAAGCAATATGTATGACACTTGGGGGCTAATGTCTATTTTCAGACATTTTGGCACTGAAAGACCCGGCTCAACTTTGGACTAGATTGAGCCGGCCCTTGGGGGCTACGGATTTGGATTTTCTACAAGGAAGATCATGAAAGACCCGGCTCAACTTTGGACTAGATTGAGCCGGCCCTTGGGGGCTACGGATTTGGATTTTCTACAAGGAAGATCATGAAAGACCCAGCTCAACTTTGGACTAGATTGAGCCGGCCCTTGGGGGCTACGGATTTGGATTTTCTACAAGGAAGATCATGAAAGACGCAGCTCAACTTTGGACTAGATTGCGCTGGCCCTTGGGGGCTAAGGAAGGTTATAACAGGAAAAGGAGTACCTCATATTTTTTCTTCATCAGACTGACCAGTCGAAAATGTAGATCCCGGTTGGTGGAAAGCCCGTTCACATAACCGGCGTGAAGCTCTTCAGCTATCATCTTCTCAAAGGCAGAAGATTCAAACTCCAACTTCTTCAAGGCTTCAACTGGCTCTTTATGCTTGGTCAGCACGTGAGCCGGGGAGACTGGAAGCTAGAGTCGGTGATCACGACGTCTGGAGTGGCAACGTTCTTTGTCATCTGGGTAGGACTTGGTGACTTTGAAGGATCCCTTGGAGGGCTCTCTGGGATGATATCTTCAACAACCGGCCCAGTAGATGCGGTTGGCGGATCCACATCCGGTCATGACTCGTCCGGTTGTTCATGCTCCGGCTCTTGGGCTGCAGGGCTAGGGGAGGACTTGTTCGTCTTTCGACGCTTTGCTTGAGCCCTGGAGAGCACGAACGTCAGAACCCAAGGATTACAACTGCCAAAGGGAACATAAATGCACGGTTAAAGGAAATACTTACAGCGAATTGATCTTAGGAGGCGGCAGGGCGGTCGCCGTAGAGTCGCCATAGGAAGGTGACCTCTGAGAGATAGTTGAGAAAAGATAAGACAGTATTGAAATGGCAAAGCAAACCAGTCAAACAAGAGATACATACCTGTCTACAGGGCGCTTCTTTGGAGTCGGGGAGTTCGGTAAACCGGACGCGAGATCCGTAGAGCCGGCGCTCCGGGTCTGATGACAATCAGCCTATTGTTGCTTTTTAAAAAGAAATTGAGGGTCCAGATAAGCAAGAGGATGAGAGAGAGGAACTTTTCCAATAACCCGCCGCGGCTTCCGGGGGACAAAATATTCTAAGCCGGAAGAAACGTAGATAACCTCAGGGGCGTTGGCGCGGCTGATCTCCACATCATCCTGTGAGTAAAACAGGTGTTAGTGAAATGAAAAGACAAAGTCTCAGAAAACAGCTAAAATTTTACCTCTGAGCCAGATGATTGTGGCGGGTCAAACCATCCCTCTTTCGGGGCATCCTTCTTGGGCTTCTTAGCCGGGGCCTTCTTCTTGGTCTTCTTCAAGGGAGGGATGTACTCCTTCTTCCAGAAGCCAGAGTCGGCCTGAAAGAATAAGCCGGTTAAGGGCAATAGATCAGCAAGGTACAAGTAAGGTCCAAGAGACGGATGGGAAGAAATCACCTTACATCTGGGGCCGGATTAAGGGCACTAAAGGGGATCAACCCGATAGCACTGCAGGCTCCGGATGTCTCATGAACGAGACTCCTGATAGCAGTGGTGATGTCGTCTTCTGTCAAGGTTGACCAGCTGAAGTAGAGTGAGCTGTCATATTCGCCCTTGTACTCGCACATAAGGTGGCTTTTGTGGCTTAACGGCATGATCCGCCAAGAGATCCAGCAGCGCATCAGGTCTAGTCCGGTTAAGCCGTTGGCCATGAGGGACCTAATCTTGGCATGAGTCGGCTCGTATCTTGCATGCTCTGAAGCTGACAGCTGGCTAGGAAGCTCTAAAGTTGTCTTGAGCCAGGAAGGACGGTAACCCGGTAGTGGACGTTCGCCCTTTGGAGAAGTATCTTTGCAATAGAACCACGTTTTATTCCAGTCCTTTGGGTGACTCGGCATCTGCATAGCTGGAAAGGTGATGTCCCGGCGCCTCTAGATAGAAATTCCGCCCAGCTCGAGACTCGGACCAACCTTTACTTTAGTTTGACGGTTGGCATAGAAGAACTCCCGAAACAGGCCTACCGACGGCTTGGCTTGCAGATAGACTTCACACAATACTTGAAAGTTGCAGATGTTTGAGACGGAATTGGGGGCGAGGTCTTGAGGATGGAGTTTGTAAAGATGAAGGACATCGTGGAAGAATTTTGAGCCGGGAGGCATGAAACCCCGCTCAATATGGTCCGAGAAAATGACCACCTCTCCTTCTTGGGGAACGGGCTTCAGTTCATCACTCGGGACCCGCCAGTGGATGGCATCTTTGGAAGGGAGAGTGCCAGCGTGAACAAGGTCCATCAAAAACTCTTCCGTAACACACGAACCGACCCAGTTACAGGAGTTCGAGGCATGAGACATTCTTCCGGCTTAAAGATTGTGAATATTAAAACACGGCGAGTCAAGAGGAGACTAAAATCTATGGCGACTTATGAGCTTAAAGATTCTACGAATAAGATGCTATACTCCGGCTGATGAGAGCAGGCGCAGTGTAGCGGGTCAACCTAGCAAACGAGGGGGGGGGGGAATTTGGCTAAGTCCTGGAAAACAGATTTCACAAACTACCTCTATATTTATGGATCTACAAAAGCAGGAAAAAGGTTCCTATTTTTAGACCTAGCGAAGAAGAGGCGAAGCAGAGGAAAACTGAAATGGTAAGAAGGAGCCGCGATGGGCCCGTGCATCGTGCACGGCCGCCCCATGCGTGGCGGTGCGGCCGGGATGAGCGTCAAGGGTGCGACCGACGTCGGAGGACCCCGAGCAACGGCGTCAAAAGAACCCGCGCGAAGGCGATGGGCTTTCTACAAACCCTACCGGTGCGGTAATGGATCTAAGGAGAAGCACAGGCTTACCGACGACGGCATAGTGAAACACCGATGAAACTCTGGTTCGCACAGGTTGATGCAGCGGCCTGTCGTTGACGGAGCGGAGGCAACGCCGGAGCTGGAAGTGATGGAAGCGGTTGCGTCAAGAGGAGGAAGATGAGGAAGCGAGCGGGAGAAGTAATAAACCGCCTAGGGCGGTCCTATTTAAAAGGAGAAGGTAGAATGAGCGTGAAAATCCAGGCGACGGAAACGTTTCGGCCGAGGCAGATGCCTCGATTTTCGGGATGGTCACTGAATGCAAAGATTTGGTGAGTACGTCAGCTAATCTTTTCTGCAGGGTCAATGTGACATCATGGCGGGTCATTCCGAGCGACTCGCCAAAAGAGCAAGACAAGAGGGTGAAGTGAGCAAGCTCAAATCAACCTGGGGCCTAATGTTGGGGATATAACCCCGCGGTATGACCCACCCTAAGGGCTCCGGGTTATGCTTGGCGGCTCATACACTGGCCCAAGGTGAGCCGATGGTCCTAAAGCCTAGGAAGCTTGGCGACTCATAAGGTGGGCCGGACAGTGGCCCAGAAGACCCGGGTGTGTAAGCCGCCCGGGGACAACTTGGACATGAAGATAGAGGAAGACTCGGATAGACAATGAGAGTCGGTTACCAATTGTATGACCCGTGGTCTAGACCTCCTATATAAAGGCAGACCTGGGGCGACTTAGAGATCAGGTTGTCGGATACTAGGTCAAGCTCCAGCTCCCTTGTAATCGATACATCAAGCAATACAAACACAAGCAGGACGTAGGCTATTACCTCGAGTTGAGGGGCCAAACCTAGGTAAATCCGTGTCTTTGGTCCCCATCAACCCCTTTGAGTCCATCATGTTAGCAATGGCCTCGAACCGAAGTCCGTTTACCCGGACATCTGCCATGACAAAACCACGACATGGGGTGTTCATAGCAAATCGCAAGTTGAAGCATTATTTCCTTGGACATCAGATCACGGTGGTTAGCTCTGCTCTGTTGGGAGATATAATTCAGAATCGGGAAGCCACTGGCAGAATTGCTAAGTGGGCGCTAGAGCTTGGGCCTCTCAATTTGAAGTATGTACCTCGCACAGCTGTGAAGTCGCAGGCCTTGGTGGATTTCATAAATGATTGGATAGAGTGTCAGTCGCCGGAGGAAAGCCGGACAACATGTATTGGACAATTCACTTTGATGGGTCCAGACAGTTGGAGGGATCGGGGGCTGGAGTTGTCTTATCTTCCCCTAAAGGTGATACATTTTGTTATGTATTAAGGCTGATGTTTCCTTGCACGAACTATGCAGCTGAATACGAAGCTTTGCTTCATGGACTTCATGTGGCCAAGGAGATGAACCTGAGCCAGGTTAGGTGCCTTGACGACTCAGATCTTGTGGCACAACAGGTGTCAGGCACGTGGAACTCCAAGGACCCGCGGATGGAGGCTTATCGGCAAGAGGTAGATATCGTCGTTGGTCATTTCAAGGGTTATCAGGTGGATCATATTGATCATCGCAAGAACGGAGCGATGGACGCACTGTCAAGACTGGGTTCTCAGCGTAAGCCGGTGCCACCTAACACTTTATTGGATGTACTTTATCACCCGTATGTTAAGCTACTTTCAAAGGAGGATCTGGCTGTACCTGACCCGGAAGGGCAGCTAGTAGCGGCTTTGCATGCTATTTTGGACTGGACGTTGCTGTACCTGGCATACCTAACCCGGGGCGAATTGCCTAAAGATGAGACTCTAGCGCGGCAAATCGTGAGGGGTTCTAAGTCCATGACCATCATTAATGGAGAGTTGCACAAGTGCATCGTTACCGGCGTCTTCCAGCGTTGTGTTTCTTCGGAGGAAGGCAAGGAAATTTTATATGAAATACATGTTGGCGATTGCGGACATCATGTCGGGGCAAAGTCTTTGGTGGCTAAGGCTTTCCGGCATGGTTTCTTCTGGTTGACGACTCATAAGGATGCAGAGGATCTGGTTGATAAGTGCGACGGGTGTCAAAAATTCGGAAGACGTGCTCATGTGCCGGCTCAGGAGTTACGAATGATACCAATCAATTGGCCATTTGCAGTATGGGGGCTTGATATGGTTGGACCTTTCAAATGGTCTAAGGATAAGAAGACCCACCTCTTGGTGACAGTGGACAAATTCACCATGTGAGTGGAGGCTGAGCCGGTCAGTAAGTGCGATGCGGCCACGTCGGTTCAGTTGTCAAAAAATTGATCTACCGATTTGGATACCCTCATAGCATCATCACAGATAATGACACAAATTTGTCCAAGGGGGCTATGAAGGTGTTCTGCGGTAGCAAGCACATCCAGCTTGATGTTTCGTCTGTTGCTCATCCACAGTCCAACGGTCAGGCGGAGCGGGCCAATCAGGAAGTCTTGAGAGGTATCAAGCCCCGGCTTATGGTTCCTTTATAGGGAACGCTAGGTTGTTGGGTCGAGGAGGTGCCGTCCGTCCTTTGGAGCATCAATACTACGAATAATAGGTCGATGGGTTACACCCCCTTTTTCATGGTTTACGGCGCGAAGGTCTTATTACCAAGCGACATACGCCATGTTTCACCACGGGTGGCGGCTTATGTGGAAGCTGACAATGAGATGGCGCATCAGGATGCATTGGATGCTCTAGATGAAGCACGCGATCTTGCAGCAACCCGATCGGCGATTTATCAACAGGACCTGCATCGCTACCATAGCCGCAGGGTCAAGACTCGGACGTTCCAAGAAGGTGACTTGGTGTTGCGTTTGATTCAAGATCAGACAGATGTGCACAAGTTATCACCCCCATGGGAAGGACCTTTCGTGGTTAGCAGAAATATGAACAATGGGTCTTATTATCTCATCGACGTGCGAGACGAGTCGCGTATCTCCGGACAGGAAACTCAACGGTCGTGGAACATCGCTCATCTATGACCTTATTATACTTGAGTCATCGATTCCTATCTTTGTACATACATATTTCGTTGTATTTATACTTCTCATATAATAAAGTTGGCATCCTTGCAAGATGGGGCCTCTGCCGTTTTCCTTTTTTGCATCACAGATCTGTGCAAAAGATGAACACTTCTACATGGTCACTTGGGGGCTTCCAACCCGCCGGGTTTAGCTTTCTCACCCTTTCTTGACCGGCTCTTCAGCAAAAAATAGCACCATCATGCGACGACGCACAAGATGGTAGTTTGCAAGATGGGGGCTTATAAATCGGCGGACCACGCGATGGTGGCGTGCAAGATGGCGAAAGGTTTAAGGTCGCCCAAGAAGACGAGCCGCCACATTGCGAGCCATTCAAACATGGGTGCACAGCATTATTAAAGGACTTAAGGTCACTCAAGAGGATGATCCGCCAAGTTGCAAGCCATTAAAACATGGGTGCACTACCTTATCAGCGAAAGAGTTAATGCCACTCAAGAGGACGAGCTGCCATGATGCGGCCGTTCAAACAAGGGTGCCTGCCTCATTGGCAGGTGATTTAATGTCGCCCAAGAGGATGAGCCACCATGATGCGACCGTTCAAACATGGCTGCCATGGATGCCAAAGAGGATGAGCCGCCATGATGTGGCCATTCAAACATAGGTGCCATGAGGCCCAAGAGGATGAGCCGCCGCGTTGCGAGCCGTTCAAACATGGGTACCAGACAGTCATTTGGGGGCTCTCAACCTTCCAGGTTAAGCTTCAACCCTCTCGATCGGCTCTTCAGCCACCGTAAGGCGGGTCGCGGACCCAATGCAAGTTCAAGAGTGGGTGAAGGTCGCCCCTCGCTCTTGGTTGGCTTTTCAGCTGTTGTAAGACCGAGTTATACTTGCCTGTATGTAGCTGCCGCTCGGCCAGGGGTGCAACGAGCTGTCAACTCACCCCCTGCGAGGGCCTCATACAGTGGCGAGGGAAAATCTCTCATCTGCTACATACTCTCCGCCAAGTGGCCCGTCGTACTCTTAACAAGTGACGTTGTTTAAGGTTCAAACGACGGATTTATGTCACGTGAGAAGTAGCTTATGAGCCTGGGGCACTCACCCCATCGCAAATTCTGGTCTATTGCACCCTTAACAGTTAATCTCGCCTAGAGACCCTGAGCTGTGCAAGAATGGCGGTCACTCTCGTTAGAGACCCTGCACTTTTAGGCGGTTCAAAGCAACAATCCCCCTAGAAGGGCCGGCGAATGAGTTTTCGAAAAACAAAAAACAAGGGGAAAGCAAGACCATCATGCATTACATCACATATTGCATCATACGTATTTGCATCATACATTGCATCATATATTGCCTCATACATTGCATTCATGTTATAAGTCGGGCCAGATCAAGATTGTGAAATATGAATCAAGGCTATATTAAGATCTCTGGGTTATGCTTTTCCAAAGCCGCCCAGGCATACATTGCAGAGTATTCTATTTTTGCAGGCTTTATCTCTAAAGATTAGTCGGTGTTAAGACATAAGAAAATTGCAAGATATATTACATGGCTCTCCAAGAGCTCAAAAGACGAAGGTATTAAAGTTTTGCACTTGTTCGGCTCAGCTGTCCGGGTTATATTCAGTTGGGAACAAAGAGTTTAACTGGCCTGCGGGTCATCCTGCGCGGGATCTTCGGGCTCTTTGATCTGAAGACAATCCACATCCCAGTTGCAGTTTAATAAGGCTTCGAATTGTGCATCATTGAAAAGTGGAGAAGGATCAAAATTAGGGGCGAAGAGCGGCTTACGGCATGCGGGGATTAAGTCCCAGTCTTCAAAGGTTGGGCAGCGCAGCCGATGGTTGTTTTCGTCATAAGCTGGCTGATAAGATGTCAAGTCCGTCTCATCAACCAGTATGGAGGCAAGCCGCCTGGAGGCCTTAACGCACTTGGCATAATCTGCTTCAATGAAGTCTGAGCCGTCGTCCTTCTTAGAAAGGAAGCCGTTCATCATCTCTTCAGCAGTTAACTTTGGAGCGAAGGCCAGGGATCTCTCAGCGCAGCTATGGCCCCTCTCCTGGCGGCTGATCGTCTTATTTCATCCAATTGCTTGGGAAAAGTTGATAAGACTTCTATGACGCCCTTCATGAATTTGGGGACGTACTTGGCCGTCATCATTGTCTTTATGGTACAAAGGACCCCACTGTAGAGCTGCTCCGTCAAAGTGTAGACTGCTTTCAGTTTCATCAGACTATGCGAGGATAGCTGGCGGCTTCTCTCGCCTGCAAGAACAAGGTCAAGATTATAAGTTGTCTGGCGGGTGTTATTTTGATCAGAACTAGGGATGGCACCCGCATGGGTATGGGTACGGGTGGAGCCTCCCGATTCCCTAACCCGTCCCGCATGAGCTTACCCATCACCCTTACCCATACCCGTCAACGGGTACAATAGTTTTCCATACCCGTTACCCGACAAGGTAGATGGGTACTCGCGGGTAAAATTACCCATGTTTGCAAATCATCAATTTGAACAATTTATATTCATAAACTGCATCAAATAATATAGTTTACAAAAATAGATTATAACAACACCATATACTTATAAACAACATCATATAGACATAAACAACAAGATATATGCATACACATTCAGTTCACAAATTCTTGAGATAGTGTATATTGTAAAGATAATTTTGAGTTTGCATAGACTTTATATGGGTACATGGGTATTGGGGTATGGGTTATATGATCCCATACCCGTACCCGCTCTACCCGACGGGTTTCATATTTTCCTATTTAGATACCCATGGGTAAAACTTTGTCCCATACCCTTACCCTAATAGGGTTTTTACCCGAAGGGTACGTGGGTAATGGGTACCCATTGCCATCCCTAATCAGAACATTCTTTAAGCCGTATACACTTACCAAAGATAGCAGCAGTCATCTTGGAGATATGGTCCTTGAGGGTTTTCAGCTTCGCTGATGCAAGATTGAGCTGATCCTCTGCATCGCTTGCACGCTTCGCCAAGGCGGCTTGTTTAGTCTCAACAGTCTTTTTATGTGTAGTAAATTGAGCCTGGAGTCTCTCAAGTTTTGCAACTGCCACCCACATCTTCCTTTCTACTGCGGCTCGGGCATTTTGCTGGGCGGTCAGGTCTTCCCTTAAGCCGGTCCGCTCAGACTCGACAACGTCTAATGCTTCCTGCATTTCACAAATAACAATTATAAATGTTAAAGTTGTCAGGCTGGAGCTATTCTTTCATGCAAGTCCCAAGAAGATTGCAAGCAATATACTTGGCACTTGGTGGCTAATGTCTGTGTTTTCATTCTATGCCTAAAAGATGAAAGATCCGGCTCATCATTATCACAATGCTCCAGCCTTGGGGTACACCCAGAGAACATCTCAACTATGAAAGATGCGGATCATCATTATCATAATGCTCTGGACTTGGCGACTACAATTGGATCTATGACTGAGTTTAAAGTACTGGCTTATATACAATTTAACCCGGGATGACAGGTTAAGCTCTATACAATATGATTGAAGGTTTGGAAGACCCGGTCTATTATTTGCAATATTAACCCGGTTCTTGGGGGCTATGTACGGGTATAAGAGAAAGATAGAAGATGAAAGATACCTCATACTTTTTCTTCATCAAGCCAACAAGCTTGCTCTTCATGTTGCGACTGGTAGACAGGCGGTTTAGATAGCCGGCATGTAAGTTGTCTGCAGCCATCTTCTCCAAGACAGGGAATTCGAAATCAAGCTCCTTGAGAGAGAAAGTAGCAACTTTGCTAGAATGCCTTGTCAGAATATGGTGTGTGGGAGATTGATAACCCGTCCAAGTGATGGTAACATCGGGGAGAGATGAGTTTTCAGCAGTAGGATTGGGCGGCTTATGGTTAGCCACTCAGCTATCGGAAGCCGTCGAATGATGACCCGCCAACTCTAAGGGCGGGGGAGATTGTTCAGGTGTTTCTTTGTTAGCTTCAGAAGGTTTAGCACGAGAGAGGGACGGCTCAGCAGGATCCAGCTGTTGAACGACTGGAGCAATGGTAGACCCACCTGCTTTCCTACTTTTGGCTTGTGCTCTGAAAGTGAAAACAATCAACACAGTACAAAGGTAATACAAGTAATTTACACACAATAGAGGTGAAGACATACTCTAGGTTGACCTTCATGGGAGGAAGTTTGGAGGCGGTTGAGTCGCCAGAAGAAGGAGGTGATTCCTGTAAAGTTAAATAAATAAGATACAATAGTAAGATAGCATTACATAAATATAAGACGGATATTGGGTTCCTGATAAGTACCTCAGCGAGGCGTTTCCACGATGCCGGGAAGTTAGGTAAGCCGGTCGTAAGATCCCTAGAGCCGGTGCTCCGGGTCTGACGCCGAGAGTCGTGTTTTTTTTTTCAAGGAAAATTCGGGATCTAAGTACGCGAGAGGATGCGAAAAAGGAACTTTTCGGACAACCCGTCGTATCTTCGCTTGTGGGAAGGTTTCTGAGTTGGAAGAAAGATAAGTTACCTCACGGACATTGGCATGTCTTGTCTCTGTTTCCTCTTGTGTTCAGTCATTGTCAATAAATTGCATAAACAGACGGCCAAGGGAATCAAGTTCTACCTCTCAGTTGTCAAGTTCAAGCAGGTTTTGAGCCGATGTTTTTGGCTTGTGGCCGCGGGTGCTACCCGCCTGAGACTTCTTCTTCACAGGGGGAGTGTACTTTTTCTTCCAGAAGTTGGAGCTAGCCTGTAGGTGAAGCTGCCCAAAAGGGTTAAGGGTGCCATATGTATAGAAGTTAAGACAGAGAGAAAGGGAATTTAAGAGCCGCCCTTATGTCTGGAGCTGGGTTTGCGGCGCAGAAAGGTTTTAAACCGACGGAACAACAACCTTCTTGGGACTCGTGAGTAAGACTTTTGACAGCAGAGGTGATGTTCTCTTCTGTTAGTGTTGTGTGGTTGAAGCAAAGAGGATCATTTGTGTCGCCTGTGTATTCACTCATAAGCCGGTCATGCCGGCTCAGGGGTAAGACCTTCGATGATACCCAACAGCGGGTTAAGTCAATTCCCGTCAGCCCGTTTGCCAGAAGGGCCTTGATCTTGGCGAAAGACAGAGCATACTTCGCTCGAGTCGTAGAAGATATCCGATCTGGAAGCTCAGTGGAAGTACAGATCCGGGTAGGATGGTAACCCGGTAGTGGATTTTCTCCCTCTAGGGAGGCGTCTCTGCAGTAGAACCAAGTTCTGTTCCAGTCTTTGGGTCGGCTTGGCATCTTGACAGTCGGATAAGCCAGATCTCTTGGTCTTTGGATGGAGACTCCGTCGAGCTCCAAGCTTGGACTGGCCACCACCTCTATTTGGCGGTTGACATAGAAAAGATCACGGAAGAGGTCGATAGATGACTCTTCTTGCAAGTAAGCTTCACAGATGACTTGAAAGTTGCACAAGTTGGAGACGGAATTTGGGGCAATGTCTTGATGATGCAGATTAAAGAAATGGAGGACATCTCAGAAGAACTTTGATTCGGGCGGGTTGAAACCACGCATAAGATGGTCGGCGAAGATAACAACTTCCCCCTCTTGTGGGATGGGTCTCCTCTCTGGCCCCGGGACCCGCCAATGAATAACATTCTAAGACGGCAACATGCCTGCTTCTACAAAATCCTGTAGGAACGGTTCGGAGACCCCAGAGCCGACCCAGTCACAAGATGAAGACGCTCGAGACATGATGGCGGGTCAAGGCTGTGAAAGGGACAGGACGCGGTGGGTCAGAAAGTAACCAGACAACCAAGATGACTGATGAAATTAAATGTTGTGACGTTAAGCCACCGGTAAAGTTTGGCAGAAGAGCCCGAGGTTAAATGGCGGGTTAAATGAATAATGCCATCATACAAATATTACTAAGGACCTACAAACAGGTTTTGCACATTATACTGAAGTTACATGATCTACAGGTAAGGGAAAATCAGATTTAATTCAACCCTAAAAGGGGAGCCAAGGAAAAATGAGCAGTTTAGCGCAAGCAATGGAATAGAGTTCAGATCTAGGTTGGACTATTGTCGGTTTTGCACGGGAGGCTGTGGTGGATAAACATCATCACAAGATCTAAAAAGGGCTACTCATCGGTTGGCACTATGAAGATGAACAGGCATACAAATGGAGTCCAACAAACTTGACAGGGTCCAAGGGAGAAGCTATAGATCTAATGGAGGATGAAGAGAATACCTTAAGGATGCGGTGGATGCGGGTGAGATTCTGGAAACGTTCAGGTTGATGCAGCTTCCAAGTTTCATTGACGGCGACGGGATTCCACCGGCGCGACGGAGCTCAAGAGTGCTGGCGTCGAGAGGAAGAAGAAGAGTAGTGGCGGTGGAGAAAATGAAAAGACCCCCTCGTGGCTCTATTTAAGGGAGTGGAAGGCCAAACGGGGCGCGCGGGAATCAAGGCGTGAAATGATAACCGACCGAGACGGACACCTCGATTTTCAACATATCTAAAGGTAACGTCATGGCAGGTTATGTGTTTTTCCTTTTCAGGTGGCAAGGGTGTGAGACTTGCCGCTGGATAGAAAGTGTAGATTGACATGAGCAAGCTCAAATCAATCTGGGGCCTAATGTTGGGGATGTAACCCCATGGTAAGACCCACCCATGAGGGGCTGGGTCATACGTGGCGACTCATTAGCGTACGGGATGGAAGAGTAAGAGTGGGCTGCACGATGGCTCACTAGATGGGCTGAGACGGAGGCCGAGAGTCAGGAAGAAGGCGCAAGACCTGGGCATGTAAGCCGCCCGGAGACAGCATGCCAAAGTCGGCAAGGCGGCTTAGAGACAGAGTCAGGCACGTTGTAAGAGTCGGTATGAGATTTGTGTAACCCGTGGTCTTGACCTCCTATATAAAGGCAAGACCTGGGGACGGCTTAGACAGAAACCAATCAATCGAAAGCTAGGTCAAGCGAACACGCTCCCTTGTAATCGATACTCCAATCAATACACACAAATCAGGACGCAGGCTTTTACCTCATCTCGAGGGGCCGAACCTGGGTAAATCCGTGTCTTTTGTCCCGACCAACCCCTTTGAGTCCACCGCCTTAGCGATTGCCTTGAACCTAAGTCTTCGGACATCTGCGGTAACAAAACCACGACATATAGTATAATGATATGACAATTACCTGATTCATGCTAGTACATTGGGCGCTCCATCCACATTCTAGGCGACATGGCTACAACACACTCATAGGATCCACCATATCAGTGATAGTTGTCACAGAAAAATAAGCTTATTAGTGTTTGATGAGCATCAAATGAAGAGGGATTCTCTGTCCTTTGTTTTGTCTTTGCCTCACTCCTCAACATCCTCCTTTTGTATCTCCTCCCATCCACTATTGTGTGCCATCATGAGCCACCTATAGAAAATAAAAGTACAGAGAGAAAGATGTGTTTACTCCATTCCGGTTTGTTTGTGTGGCTGCTACCACCACCGTAGCTTTTAGAGAACACACATATTGTTCTTACTCTACTCACACATGGACACGAGGAATATTTGTAGTGTTAGAAGCATAGCTTTAAAATCTTCTCTTACAACCTTAAATGACCAAGCCATTTACATGCCCAGGAAGTAACCCTTATCTAATATGCACACACCAATGCACAAAGTTAAGACGTTCACTAATAGGCTAAACTATATAAGGAACTCTTGTGAAAAAAATACAAGGAGAGATGCATTGCATGGTAAGTTGAAAGATAAAGGTACAATGGGAAGGGAACTCATAGAGTAGACAAGGTAATTCTACACACAAAAACTGATGAATCTCATGTATACATGATACCATACCAAGATGTAGGTAAATTCAATAGGCTACCTCCGCCCCGTGCAGAAATAAATCAAGTTACACGATGCTCCAAAAACTGAGGATAGTGAAACTAAAAGCATCATGATATAGGCATCCATCAAAGATTGAGACAAGAGGAATATATGCGTCCATATAGAAAGAAACAAAACAGCTATAGAAACAACATCAAAAGTTTCATTATACCAGTTTCAAATATTGTTTAGTAATCAGAACAAACATATTTATTTTTTGGAGACACACATTCAGATTCAAAAAATTGGACAAGGTAAAATTGAAAGGAATATGTTAGGACTATTATCAACCTTGAAGTTTGATATCCCATTGTCTGGTCGTTCCTTCATGATTTTTAAAATACTCAAACACCTACGTAGGAACTTAATCAAGTTATAGAAACAAATAGACCAACATATGGAAGAACATAGGTAGTGGTAATTATCAAGGATATCTAAAATAATCATAGAATTTGATTGAATTTGTTGAATATTTACATGGTTTGGTACCCCCGAAAAGAATATATACCACAATTATCTATCAAGTGAACTTATGTGTCACGCTAACAAGTGGATCTAGCGTTTTACTCTTTTTGAAAATAAAAAAATGGGGTAAAGGAGATATCACGATGTTAGAGATAACTAAGGGAAACATGTGATAAAGTCTTAAAATAGAATATAACTTACCACAAGATCACAATTGGGAAGAAAATCTGGAAGTTACTATATTGAATTTTTAATATTATGCAACTTCATTATTTACACAATACTGGTAGAAAATATATGGACACATACCTTTTGTTTTAATTTCTTGCCTTGAGTTTGCTGATCAGTTGTCAGCTCTTGTCTACAAAAGCTCTTGTCTACAAAGAAAGGTATAAAGCTTATAGCACGGGCATGACTCACTGCCGATCTAACTCCTCGTCGGAACTACAAAAATCGTAGACCTGTAAGGCAAAGAACAACCCAAATCGACCGTCTCAAACAAAAGACCCGGACACGGCAAGAACCCTCAAAATAGATGATACGTATCCAACGTATCTATAATTTACGAAGTATTCATGCCATGTTTACAATAATTCTACATGATTTTGGTATGATTTTATTAGAACTAACCCGGACTGATGATGTTTTCGGCAGAACTACGTGGTGTTGTTTTTGTGTAGAAATAAAAGTTCTCGGAATGAGCTAAAAATTTACGGAGAATATTTTTGTAAAATATAAATAAATACTGGAGCGAAGAGCTAGGATAGAAGGTTCCCGAGGAGGCCACAAGCCTCAGGGGCGCGGCCACCCCCTGGATGTGGCCACGAGGCTTGTGGGCCCCTCGGGAGTCCACCGACCTCCTTCTCAGCTCTATAAGTCATCAAGTATTCCAGAAACCCCAATGCTGAACCTAGATCGGGAGTTCTACTGCCGCAAACCTCCAGAGCCATGAAAAAACAATTGGGAGCCCATTCTGGCACCTTGCCGGAGCGGGAAACCATCATCGGAGGCCATCTTCATCATCCCAACGCTCTCCATGACGAGGAGGGAGTAGTTCACCCTCGAGGCTAAGGGTATGTACCAGTAGCTATGTGTTTGATCTCTCTCTCTCTCGTGTTCTTGAGATGGCACAATCTTGATGTACCGCGAGCTTTATTAATATAGATGAATCATATGGAGTGTTTCCCCTCTCTATCTACTTGTCATGAATAGAGTTTTCCCTTTGAAGTTTACTTATCGGATTGAGTCTTTAAGGATTTGAGAACACTTGATGTATGTCTTGCGATGGGATATCTGTGGTGACAATGGGATGTTCTATTGATTCACTTGATGTATGTTTTGGTGATCAACTTGCGGGTTCCGTGACCTTGGGACTCTATGCATAGGGGTTGGCACACGTTTTTGTCTTGACTTTCCGGTAGAAACTTTGGGGCACTCTTTGAAGTTTTTTGTGTTGGATTAATGAATCTGAAATTATGTGATGCATATCATATAATCAAGCCCACGGGTACTTGTGGTGACATTGGAGTATCTAGGTGACATTAGGGTTTTGGTTGATGTGTATCTTAAAGTGTTATCTTAGTACGGACTCTAGGGTTGTTCATGACACTAATAGGGATAGCTCATAAGATTTATCAAAAATATAACTTTGAGGTGGTTTCGTACCCTACAATAATTTGTACGTTTGTTCTCCGCTATTTGTAACTTTGGAGTGAACTCCTTGTCGCACATGAGGGATTTACATATGATTCAACTATGTTAGTATTGTTGAGAGAACTTGCACTAGTGAAAGTATGGACCCTAGGCCTTGTTTCCAAGCATTTATATAACGTTTTGCTCACCGTTTACTATTTGTACCTTGCTGTTTTTATATTTTGAGATTACAAAAACTATATCTACCATCCATATTACACTTGTATCACCATCTCTTCGCCGAACTAGTGCACCTATTCAATTTACCATTGTATTGGGTGTTTTGGGGACACAAGAGACTCTTTGTTATTTGGTTGCAGAGTTGTTTGAGAGAGACCATATTCATCCTATGCCTCCCATGGATTGGTAAACCTTAGGTCATACACTTGAGGGAAAATTGCTACTGTCCTACAAAACTCTGCGCTTGGAGGCCCAACACGAGTCTACAAGAAGAAGGTTGTGTAGTAGACATCAAGCTCTTTTCTGGCGCCGTTGCCGGGGAGTTGAGTGCTTGAAGGTATATCTTTAGATCTTGCAATTGAATCTTTTAGTTTATTGTTTTTCACTAGTTTGGTTTTATAAAAGAAAACTACAAAAAAATGGAATTGAGGTTGCCTCATATGCTTCATCTTTTTAATGTCTTTCGTGAAAATGATGGAAAGGAAAATTGTGCTCAAGTGTCAGAAGAAGAAGTTATTAAAATGTTGGGCACTAAATATTTGAGTGATGAGCATGATAGTGATATTGTTAGTATGAATTCTCTGAATATTCATGATGCTAATGATATGCAAAGCCACAAGCTTGGGGATGCTATGTTTGATGAAGATGATATTTTTAGCCCCCCAAGTTTTGATGAGCAAAACTATTATGATTATGACATGCCTCCTATCTATGATGATTATTGTGATGACACGTATGCTATAAATAATGGTAACCATGAAAATTTTCATCATGATTTTAATATTCAAAGTGGTTATGTCAATCAAGCATGCCATGATAGTTATTTTGTTGAGTTTGCTCCCACTATTTTGAATGAGAAGAAAATTGCTTATGTGGAGAGTGAAAAAATTTCTATGCTTGTGCATTATAAAAATAATGATTTATGTGCTGGTTATATTGTGTAATTTCTTCATGATGCTACTGAAAATTATTATGAGGGAGGAACATATGCTTGTAGGAATTGCAATAATATCAAGTTTCCTCTCTATGTGTTCAAATTCTTGAAGAAATGCTTGTTTTCCCTTCCTATGCTAGATGATTATTGACCCATAAACTGTTTGATCACAAAATCCCTATGCATAGGGAGAGGGTTAGACTTAAATATGCTTTTCATGAGATTCATGATGCTCTTTTGCATGTTTCAAGTATTATTCCTATGTGAGCATCATTGAAATCATCATGCCTAGCTAAAAGGCATTAAAGAAAAGCGCTTGTTGGGAGACAACCCAACACTTTTACTTTCTGTTTTTGTGTGTTCACAAGATTAAGCTACTGTATTAATCATGTTTTGTGTCTTTTATTTTAATAAAGTGCCAAGTAAAGCCTTTGGGGATAGTGTGGATACTTGTTTGTTAGATTCTGTGCAAAAACAGAAAGTTTTGCGTCCAGCATATGAATTATATGATTTTACTACAGAGTCAAACAATTCTGAAAATTTTACACAACACTTATATGAAAATTACCCAGGTTTTCCTAATGTTTCAGAATATGTAGAGACAGGGAAGTGTGGTTACACTACAGAGCTTCACATACTGTTCTATTTTTGACAAATTCTGTTTTGCATGCATAGTTTGCTTGTTTCAAGTGTTCCTATAGCTTATATTGAGTAATATAAATTGTGGGAATGATGGAATACAGTAGGTATCATGTGGGAACAATTATGAATCTTGTCTTGACAGTACCAAAGTGAATGATCTTTGTTTATTTTACTAACCCATCTCATGAAGTTCCGTTAAGTTTTGTGTGATATAAGTTTTCAAGTTTTGGGTGAGACACCGATATGAGAAGAATAAGGAGTGAAAAGAACCTAATATTGGGTATGACCAAGTCACCCCCAATGTAATATCCAAGGAATACTCAAGTGCCTAAGCTTGGGGATGCCCCGGAAGGCATCCCTTCTTTCGTCTTCAATACTATCGGTATATCTTACTTGGGGATATATTTTTATTCATCACATAATATGTGTTTTTCTTGGAGCATCATTTTATTTTTTTGTTATCTGTTAGGTGTTATTTATAATATAGTTTTTCAATAAAAAGTTCCAAGAATTGCCTTAGGATGCTTCCATTGCATGTTTTGATGTGTGTTGTGTAAAAAACGGAAACTTTGGCTGTAGTGTTTGAATTTTCATATTTTACTGGAACTTGGAAACTTTCTGAAATTTTTACAATATAAATTTTATAGCATGTACTAAATTTTTATAATTTTTTTCATTACATAAGTACACTATTTTCATAAATTGCTACAGACTGTTCTGTTTAGACAGATTGGTGTCATAGTTTTGTTTTCTACTTATCCTATAGTTTCCATGGCCAATATTGGTAGATATAAATTGTGGAAATGATAGTATACAGTAACTAATGTTTGAAAATTATTATGCAACTTTTCTTGGCAGTACATAAAGAGTTGATTTATTGTTATGTGTACTAACCTATCTCACGAGTTCTTTTTGAGTTTTGTGTGGATGAAGTTTATGAGAATAGGTGAAACGGTGGTATGAGAGGATTGAATGAGATACAAAAGATCAAGCTTGGGGATGAAAAAATCACCCCAAGTAAATATTTCAAGAACTCTCAAGAATCTAATCTTGGGGATGCTACGCATCCAACCTCTCTTCATCAACAATTATCGGTTAGCCTATGTTGAGCCTAAATTTTTATTCATTCACATGATGCGTGCTATTCTTGGAGTGCTATTTTCCTTTTTCTTGATGTTTGAATAAATTAATTAAGATATGAAAATATTTATTGAGGGAGAGAGAGAGTCCTCACATAGCTACTTAATTGTTTGACTACTCATTGATTTTCACTTATATGTTTTAGAGTAGTTTTGTCATTTACTCTTGTGCTTCACTTATATCCTATGAGTAAATGGTTGAGTGAATCTAACATTATAAATCTGAAATTATACATGTTTTATATGCTTATCCCATTGGGAGTAATGACTTCACATATAAGAAGTATAGGTGGTAAAATTTATTGAAAGTTAGCAAACATCGTATTGGTCACTTAAACCATTCATGAAAGAATATTAAAGGAAGAGAGATTTCACATATAAATATACTATCTTGGACTTCTTCTATGATTGTGATTAACCATTAATTATTTTCAAACTTGATAAAATTAGTTTAAGTTGGACAAGGAAGACAACATAATGAGTTATGCTTGGGTATATTTGTACAGAAGTTATATTGTTATGGATCCTCCAACATGTGGTGCTTGCTTCCACCTCATACTAACCAAAACTTTCGCACCAAGTAGAAATACTACTTGTACATCCAAACACCCTTAAACCCAAAGTTGTTCCATATGAGTCCATCGTACCTACCTATATGCGATATTTACCTGCCGTTCCAAGTAAATTTGCATGTGCCAAACTCTAAAGCTTCAAATTAATATTCTGTTTTGTATGCCCGAATCGCTCATATAGTAACTAGGGGCTGTCAGTATCTTCCATGCTAGGTGGGTTATTCTCACGATATGTGTCGATTCACTATCATTCATGAAAAAGTGACTGGAAATAGGGATTCCCAGTCCCAAAGTCAAAGAAAAAATGCAAATAATTAAACAAAACTCCCCCAGGAATGTTGTTGGTATGGACAGTACCCGTGGATTCGGCTCGCCGTGGAGTGTGATTGATTGGTGGAGGGGGAGTAAAAACTTTACCATTCTATTTGGGAACCGCCTATAATGTATCTAGCATGGAAGATACAGAGATCTGTCGGTTGTTATGGTGACAATGAAAGCATACCGCCCAAAATTATTATTCATCTTTGTTTTAAAAGCTCGAGCTCTGGCACCTCTGCAAATCAATGCTTCCCTCTGCGAAGGGCGTATCTTTTACTTTCTATTACTTACCTTTATGCGAGAGTCATGGTGATCTTCACCACTTCCTATATTTCGCCTTTTTTGCTTGGCAAGCATCATGTGTTGGGGGAAGATCCAAGCATATATGGACATTCAAATATATTTGATCATGAATTATTATTGTTGACAATTATCTATATGATAAATAAGTTGGGAGGCAAAACATTAAGCCCCTATCTTTCTCTCTGTTCGATGGAAGCTATTTGTTCTAAAAATATGCTTTGAGTGCTAGCAATCATGGAAGACTATATGATAGTTGAGTGTGTGGAATTTGCTAAATCAAAGCTCTTACATAGAGCCTTCCTGAAAATAAGATGAATTGCAATTGTTTGGTAACTGAAAGCATAGTTTGTTAGTCTATACTCTAAACATGTCGATAGCTTGTCACTTCATCATGAGAATTTTTATGAGATTTTTTATGATATATAATGATGCTAAAAATGATTGGAATTATCATTCACCAAATTTATGCACTATGCTAGCATTCACACTTCATAAATTATTTCTTTTATCATTTACCTACTCGAGGACCAAGAGTAATTAAGCTTGGGGATGCTGATACATCTCCAATGTATCTATAATTTATGAAGTACTCATGACATATTTACAATAATTCTACATGATTTTGGTATGATTTTATTAGAACTAACCCGGACTGACGCTGTTTTCAGCAGAACTAGGTGGTGGTGTTTTTGTGCATAAATAAAAATTCTCGGAATGAGCTGAAAATTTACGGAGAATATTTTTGGAAAATATAAAAAATACTGGAGCGAAGAGCTAGGCCAGAAGGTTCCCGAGGAGGCCACAAGCCTCAGGGGCGCGGCCACCCCCCTGGCCACGGCCACCAGGCTTGTAGACCCCTCGGGAGTCCACCGACCTCCTTCTCAGATCTATAAATAGTCAAATATTCCAGAAACCCCAACGTAGAACCTTGATCAGGAGTTCCACCGCCGCAAACCTCTAGAGCCACGCAAAATAAATCGAGAGCCTGTTCCGGCAACTTGCCGGAGGGGGAAACCATCACCGGAGGCCATCTTCATCATCCCGACGCTCTCCATGACAAGGAGGGAGTAGTTCACCCTCGGGGCTAAGGGTATGTACCAGTAGCTATGTGTTTGATCTATCTCTCGTGTTCTTGAGATGGCACGATCTTGATGTACCGTAAGCTTTATTAATATAGATGAATCATATGGAGTGTTTCCCCTCTCTATCTACTTGTCATGAATAGAGTTTTCCCTTTGAAGTTTACTTATCGGATTGAGTCTTTAAGGATTTGAGAACACTTGATGTATGTCTTGCGATGGGATATGTGTTGTGACAATGGGATGTTCTATTGATTCACTTGATGTATGTTTTGGTGATCAACTTGCGGGTTCTGTGACCTTGGGAATCTATGCATAGGGGTTGGCACACGCTTTTGCCTTCACTTTCCGGTAGAAACTTTGGGGCACTCTTTGAAGTTCTTTGTGTTGGATTAATGAATCTAAAATTATGTGATGCATATCGTATAATCAAGCCCACGGGTACTTGTGGTGACATTGGAGTATCTAGGTGACATTAGGGGTTTTGGTTGATGTGTATCTTAAGGTGTTATCTTAGTACGAACTCTAGGGTTGTTCGTGACACTTATAGGGATAGCTCATAAGATTTATCAAAAAATATCACTTTGAGGTGGTTTCGTATCCTACAATAATTTGTACGTTTGTTCTCCGCTATTTGTAACTTTGGAGTGAACTCTTTGTCGCACGTGAGGGATTTACATATGATTCAACTATGTTAGTATTGTTGAGAGAACTTGCACTAGTGAAAGTATGCACCCTAGGCCTTGCTTCCAAGCATTTATACAACGTTTTGCTCACCTTTTACTATTTGTTACCTTGCTGTTTTTTTATTTTTCAGATTACAAAAAACTATATCTACCATCCATATTACACTTGTATCACCATCTCTTCGCCGAACTAGTGCACCTATATAGTTTACCATTGTATTGGGTGTGTTGGGGACACAAGAGACTCTTTGTTATTTGGTTGTAGGGTTGTTTGAGAGAGACCATCTTCATCCTACGCCTCCCACGGATTGATAAACCTTAGGTCATCCACTTGAGGAAAAATTGCAACTGTCCTACAAAACTCTGCGCTTGGAGGCCCAACACGAGTCTACAAGAAGAAGGTTGTGTAGTAGACATCAATAGACTATACCAAATTGTCTCAAGACTAACCATTCTGACACAAATATGCATGGCCATGGATCAGCTATCATGCCTGATGCGGCCCAGTGGCATCATCTTCTTTCTTCTCCTCTACCTACACATTGGAGGCCATACCCACCATTGCATGTGTGCATCTTTAACTTCTACTTATGAAGTATGACCACACTTCCAACATTCGCCTAAGCACCATACTTGTCGTTGCCTGCTCCAAGTCTGACCTCGACACACGGCCTTGCAGTATGTTCGGCCACACATGAAAGTCCTTCCCAAGCCTGCCCTTACCCATCAATGAGCCCCTAGTAAACTCCTAGTTGGCCACCACATGCCCTACTGCCATGACACAGACAGAGGAGAGAGGAAACAAAGAAAGGTCACTGTCAGAGAAGGAGATGAGAGAGATAAGAGGAAAGAAAGCTTACCTATAGCCGACACCCACGCCAATGTTAGTGGCTCTTGACCTGCACCACGTTCCTTAAATAATGCGACTCTCGCGCTTGACCTCGTCTCCTCAACCACCTCCTCATCCTCCTTCTGATCGTCCGCATTTGACCTCATCTCCTCACCGACCTCCTCCTCCACCTTCTGATCGACCTTCCCATCGTCGGCGTCCGTGGGAAAAGTAGACGGCAAACTACAGCAACGTTCGGGACTGTGACATATGAAGGCGTCGAGGAGGCGGCATCGAGACAGCGGCAACAAGGGAAGCACTACACTTAGGATCAGAGATATGGTTGTGGCGGCGCCGACGGCGGCATGCAGTCGTGGTGATGGGATAGATGGCGTGGGCACGGCCAATCATGGAGTGTAGGGCGAAAAATGAAAAAACGGTGAGAGGAAGCCATCTAGATACTTCCTACGGACCCGTAGGTCTATGGTGGACTACTCACGCATCATCGGAGAGCCACCTATGATGAAGATGAACCCCTCGATGATGGTATTAGATTGGATCTTGAGCTTTTGGAACTTGTGGTGACTGGAATTGTGTTTCGTCGACTCATCTAGGGTTTTTTGAATATTTCAGAATTTTAGGACGAATAGTCGGTTGAGGGGGGGCCCAAGGTGGGCAGCCTCCACCAGGCTACTCCAGGGGCCTCTAGGGCGCCCTGGCGGAGGGTGGCCACCCTAGGCCCCCGCTCTTCTTGTTGTTTGGCCCATCCTGGCTCTTCTGGTCCATAAAAAATCTCCAAAAATGACCGTAGTGTTTGGGCTCCGTTTGGTACTGATTTTCTACGCAGTAAAAAACAAGCAAAAACAACAACTGACACTTTGGCACTATGTCAATAGGTTAGTCCCAAAAAATGATATAAAGTTGCTATAAAATGATTGTAAATCATCCAAGGTTGATAATATAACAGCATGGAACAAGCATAGATACATTGGAGATGTATCAGCATCCCCAAGCTTAATTCCTACTCGTCCTCGAGTAGGTAAATGATAAAAACAGAATTTTTGATGTGGAATTTTCCTAACATTTTCATCATATATTCTTTTGTTTGTAGCATGGACATTTGGACTTTTAAGTTGTTCAAAGCAATAGTCTAGTTTTGACATGAAAACTTTAATACTCAAGCATATCAACAAGCAACCATGTCTTTCAAAATATCAATGCTAAAGCAAGTTATCCCTAGCCCACCATGCTCAATCATTGATCCATTCACAATACACACTCAAATATTAGCTACACCTAATGCTCAAGTACGATCATAGTGCCTCCTAGTTGGTGCTTTATAAGAGAAGATGGAGACTCAAATTGAAAAATAAAAATTGTGTAAAGTAAATAGATAGGCCCTTCGCAGAGGGAAGTAGAGATTTGTAGAGGTGCGAGAGCTCATGTGTTTAAATCGATTGAGAAAAATATTTTGAGTGGCATGCCTTTCCTATCAACGAAAACGACTGAGAGATTTCAATATATTTCCATTCTAGATACACCATAGGCGGTTCCCAAATAGAAAATAAAAGTGTATTCCTTTTTCCACCATACTTTCACTTTCCACGATTAGCCGAATTCACGGTTGCCTTCCATACCAACACTTTTCAAGGAATTTATTATTTGACAATATAAAGTAAAAAGAATCCTTTCTTTTCATTTTGGGATTGGGCATCCCTATTACCGCCGTACTCTCGTGCAATGACAAGTGCATAAACACACATCTTGAGAATAACACATCTAGCATGGAAAAATATCGGTCATCCCCTACCGTTTCGTGAGCAGTATGAGCACACAAAAAGGAAATTTTATTTTGAAATTTAGAGATGGCGAATACAAATTTTCTTGGAATGACATGGAAATACTGTATATAGGTAGGTATCATGGACTCATATGGCAAAATTGGTTTACGGATTTTGGATGCAGAAGTAGTATTTCTACTTAGTACAAGTGAAGGCTAGCAGATAGATTGAGAAGCATCCAACTAAGAAATGAGAAATCACATTAATGAGCATTAAGCATAACCAACACCAAATAATGCACCATAAGTAGGATGTAATTTTGTAGCACAACTATTGACTTTCATGCTTGCATAGGGAATCACAAGCCTTAACATCAATATTCTTACTAAGCATAATTACTCACTAACATAACTCACATATTACTATTGTCATGTATCAAAAATATTACAAAGAATCAATTTTAATTTGTCCAATGATCTTCATGAAAGTTTTTATTATATCCCTCTTGAATATCTATCACTTTGGGACTAGTTTCATATATTGCAATTGCTGTTGATAAGCTCACACGGATATAAGTGAAGAACATGAGCATACAAGTTTCATATCTCAAAATAATATAAGTGAAGCATGAGAGGATTTCTTAAAAAATACTAACTCTCAAATTAATATAAGTGAAGGATGAGAGCATTTATTCAAACATGTAAAATCACACCGTGCTCAAAAAGATATAAGTGAAGCACTAGAGCAATTCCTTTGCTCAATAGATTTAAGTGAAGCATAAAGAGCAATTCTAGCAAATCGTAGCATAATTTTGGCTCTATCAAATAGGTGTGTGCAGCAATTATAAAATCAAAGAAAGCGAATATACAAGACGCTCCAAGCAAAACTCATGATATGTGACTAATAAACATATAGTTCCAAGTAAAATACCGATGGTTGTTAGAAGAAAGAGGGGGTGCCACTCGGGGCATCCCCAAGCATAGTGGATTGTTACTCTTTGGATATTAACTTGGGGTGCTATAGCATCCCCAAGCTTAGCCTCTTCGTACTCCTTATTCTTTCATCCATCGTGATCTCACCCAAAACTTGAAAACTTCAATCACACAAAACTTGACAAAATTCTCGTGAGATCCGTTAGTATAATAATGCAAATTACCACTTTATGTACTGTTGTAAACCCATTAATATTTTATTATTACACTATATCTACTGTATTTTAACATGACTTATATCCGCAATACAAGCCATGGATTCATCAAAACAAGCACACAATGCAACAAAAACAGACTCTGTTTCAGACAGAATAGTCTCCAGTAATCTATACTCTACCCATACTTATGAAACTCTAAAAATTCTGAAAATCAGGAAAACGTAATAAATTTGTTTAGAAATACCGTGTCAAAATTTCAGCTCAATATCACCTTCCAGTAAAAAATGAAAATTCGTGTACCGGAACAAAGTTTCTGTTTCAGATTCAGCATTGTTTCTACTCATCATATGGATCATCCTAAAGGCATTACTTAGCACAATCACTAAATAAAACATAAAAACACAATCATTAAAGAATCATAATTGTGAAAACACTCAAAAACATAAAGGGAAAGATAAAAATAATTTATTCATTGGGTTACCTCCCAAGAAGTACTATCGTTTTACGCCCCTAGCTAGCCATAACGCATAATTTCAAGTATTACCATCCTTGGTTCCCAACTCCTTGAGCACACAACAAGAACTTTTCAAGGATATATCATGCATATTTTTGTTGCAGAACGTCGCATGGGAAACAAAAAATTTCCTACGCACACGCAAACATATCCATGGTGATGAGCATCTACGAGAGGGAGAGTGGATCTACGTACCCTTATAGATCGCTAAGCGGAAAGCGTTAAAAAACGCGGTTGGTGTAGTCGAACTTCTTCGCGATTCGAATCGCCGAGCGTCCCGCGATCTAATCACGAACCGTCCCGCGAACCAATCACGAACCGTACCGCGATCTCGTCACGATCCGTCCCACGATCCGATCACGAACGTCCTGTGGCCTTGATCACGATCCTTCCGATCTAGTACCGAACGGACGACACCTCCGCGTTCAGCACACGTGCAGCTTGATGACGATCTCCACCGTCTTGATCCAGCAATAGGAAGTGGAGAGGAAGAAGAGTTCTCCGGCAGCGTGACAGCGCTCCGTAGATGGTGGTGGAGTTATTCCTGCACAGCTTCACCTAAGCACTGCAGAAATCCGATCTAGAGGAGAAACTATGCACTGGAGGTTAGGGTTGCACGTGGAAGAAAGAACTTATGCAAAACCCTTGAAACCCTCTAGTATATATAGGAGGAGAGGAGGAGGATAGGCAGCCTTGGCCTCCAAGGCTTGCTGGTTCGGCCGGCTAGGAGGGAGGAGTCCTCCTCCTTCTACTCCAAGTAGGATTAGGACTCCTTCCTTATATAGCCCCTTTTTGCCTTTTTCCACATTTTTCCTTTTGGTATTTTTCCCTCCTAGCACCATGGGCCTTTGTGGCTGTTCCACCAGCCCACTAAGGGCTGGTTATTATTCTCCCACAGCCCATGGAACCTCTAAGGTCGAAATACCTCTCCCGGAGGCCTTCCGGTACACTACCGGCACTCCCGGTACAATACCGATGAGCCCGAAACTTTTCCGGCGACCAAACTGGGACTTCCTATATATGAATCTTTACCTCCGGAGCATTCCGGAGCTCCTCATGACGTCCGGGATCTCATCCGGGACTCCAAACAACCTTCGGTCAACACCATACATAACTCTACACTACCGAAACGTCACCGAACCTTAAGTGTGCAGACCCTGCGGGTTCGAGAACTATGTAGACATGACCGAGACACCTCTACGGTCAATAACCAATGGCAGGACCTGGATGTCCACATTGGTTCCTACATATTCTACGAAGATCTTTATCGGTCGAACCTCTATGTCAAGGATTCAGTTAATCCTGTATGATGTTCCCTTTGTTCTTTGGTATGTTACTTGCCCGAGATTCGATCGTCGGTATCTCCATATCTAGTTCAACCTCGTTACTGGCAAGTCTCTTTACTCGTTCCGTAATACAAGATCCCGCAACTAACAATTAGTCACATTGCTTGCAAGTCTCATTGTGATGTTGTATTACCGAGTGGGCCCCGAGATACCTCTCCGTCACACGGAGTAACAAATCCCAGTCTCGATCCATGCCAACTCAACAGACACCATCTGAGAAACCTGTAGAGCACCTTTATAGTCACCCAGTTACGTTGCGACGTTTGATACACACAAGGCACTCCTCCGATATCCGTGAGTTGCATGATCTCATGGTCATAGGAACCTATACATTGACATGCAGAAAACAGTAGCAATAAACTGACACGATCATACGCTACATTTGTAGTTTGGGTCTTGTCCATCACATCATTCTTCTAATGATGTGATCCCGTTATCAAATGACATCTCATGTCCATGGCTAGGAAACCTTAACCATCTTTGATCAACGAGCTAGTCCATTAGAGGCATACTAGGGACATGGTTTTGTCTATGTATCCACACATGCATCTAAGTCTCCGATCAATACAATTTATAGCATGGATAATAAACGATTATCATGAACAAGGAAATATGATAATAACTAATTTATTATTGCCTCTAGGGCATATTTCCAACAGTCTCCCACTTGCACTAGAGTCAATAATCTAGTTCACATCACCATGTGATTCGCATTGTTATGAATCTAACACCCAGTGAGTTCTGGGGCTCGATCATGCTTTGCATGTGAGAGAGGTCTTATAGTCAACGGGTCTGCGACATTCAGATCCATGTGTACTTTGCAAATTTCTATGTCAAACCATTAACACCGCTACCACACTCCACTTGGTACTATTCCAAATGGCCGCTCCACTATACGTATCCAGATTGCTACTTCAAGTCATCCGGATTGGTGTTAAAGCTTGCATCGATGTAACTCTTTACGAAAAACTCTTTATCACCTCCATAATCGAGAAACATCTCCCAAGTCTTTTAGTTACTGAGGATAATCTTGACCGCTGTCGAGTGACCCACTCCTGGTTCACTCTTGTACCCCCTGACGTATTCATGCCAAGGCACACACATGTGCGGTACACAGCATGGCATACTGTACAGAGCCTATGGCTAAGGCATAGGGGACGACATTTGTCCTTTCTCTTTCTTCTGCCGTTGTCAAGCTTTTGAGTCTCACTCAACTTCACACCTTACAAATCAAACGAGAACTATTTCTCTGACTGATCCATTTTGAACTCTTTCAAAATCTTGTCAAGGTATGCACTCATTGAAAGTCTCATCAAGCATCTTGATCGATCTCTATAGATTTTGATGCTCAACAATTAGGTAGCTTTATCCAGGTCTTCCTTTGAAAATCACTTTTCAAACAACCATTCATGCTTTCCAGAAATCCTACATTATTTCCGATCAACAATATGTCATCCACATATACTTATCAGAAATTCTATAGTGCTCCCACTCACTTTATTGTAAATACAAGTTTCTCGAAAACTTTGTACAAACATCAAAACTTTGATCACCTCATCGAAGCGTATATTCCAACTCCGAGATACTTGCTTCAGTCCATCGAAGGATCACTGAAGCTTGTACACCTTTTAGCATCCTTAGGACTGACAAAACCTTCTGGTTGTATCACATACAACCTTTCCTCAATTAAACCGTTAAGGAAACGATGTTTTGACATCCATTTGCCAGATTTCATAATTGAAAAATGCAGCAACTGCTAACATAATTCCAACAGACTTTAGCACCGCTACGAGTGAGAAAGTCTCATCGTAGTCAACTCCTTGAACTTGTCACAAACATCTTTGCAACAAGTCGAGCTTTACTAATAGTGACATTTACCATCAGTGTCTGTCTTCATTTTAAAGATCCATTTGTACTTAACGACCTACCGTCCAACGAGCAAGTCCACCAAAGTCTATACTTGGTTTTCATACATGGATCCTTTCTCGGATTTCATGTCCTCTAACCATTTGTTCATTTCCGGGCACATCATCGCTTCTCCATAGTTCGTAGGTTCATCGTTGTCCAACAACATGACCTCCAAGACAGGGTTGTCGTACTGCTCAGGAGTAGTATACATCCTTGTCGCCCTACGAGGTTTGATTGTGACTTGATCTGAAGCTTCATGATCATCATCATTAACTTCCTCTTCAACTAATGTAGGCTTCACAGAAACAACTTCCTGCGCTGCGCTACTCTCTGGTTGAAGTAAAGGTTTAATAACCTCATCAAGCTCTAATTTCCTCGTAGGTCGATAGTAACTTGATCCGAAGCTTTCATGATCATCATCATTAACTTCCTCTTCAACTGACATAGGCTTCACAGAAATATCTTTTTGTGCTGCGCTACTTTCTGGTTGAAGCAGAGGTTTCAACAACCTCATCAAGTTCTATCTTCCTCCCACTCAACTCTTTCAAGAGAAACCCTTTCTCGAGAAAGGACCCAGTTTTAGCAACAAACATTTTATGCTTGGATCTGAGATAGAAGGTTCACCCAAATGTTCTTAGGGTATTCTATGAAGATGCATTTGTCCGCTTTGGGTTTGAGCTCATTAAGCGAAAACATTTTCCACACAAGCGTCGCAGCCCCAAACATTAAGAAATGACAGCTTAGGTTTCTATCAAACCATAGTTCACACGGTGTCATCTCAACGGATTTAGATGGTGCCCTATTTAAAGTGAATGTTGTTGTCTCTAATGCATAACCCCAAAATTATAGTAACAAAACGATAATAGCCATCATAGCACGCACCATATCCAATAGAGCACGACTCTGACGTTCGGACACACCATCACACTATGGTGTTCCAGGTGGCGTGAGTTGTGAAACAACTTTCACATTGTCTAAAGTCGTATGCCAAACTTGTAACTTAGATATTCACCTCCACGATCATATCGCAAACATATTTATCTTCTTGTCACGATGATCTTAAACTTCACTCTGAATTTGCTTAAACCTTTCAAACGATTCAGACTTGTGTTTCATTAAGTAAATATACACTATATCTACTCAAATCATCAGTGAAGGTAAGAAAATAACGATATCCACCGCACGCTACAAGACTCATTGGATTGCATACATCAACATGTATCATTTCCAATAAAGCACTTGCCCGCTTCATCAAAACAGAAAACGGGGTCCTTAGTCATCTTGACCAAGAGGCATGGTTCGCATGTCTCAACCGATTCGAAATCGAATGAGTCCAAAGATCCATCAGCATGGAGTTTCTTCATGCGTTTTATACCAATATGACATTTAGCGGCAGTGCCACAAGTATGTGGTACTATATTACTAACTTTGTATCTTTTTGGCATCAATGTTATGAACATGTGTATTACTACGATCAAGTTTCAACAAACCATTCTTACTGGGTGCATGACCATTGAAGGTATTATTCATGTAAATAGAATAACCATTATTCTCTAACTTAAATGAATAACCGTGTTGCAATGAACATGATCTAATCACGTTCATACTCAACGCAAAAAAAACCAAATAACATTTATTTTAGGTTCGTCACTAATCTCGAAGGTAGAGAGAGCGTGCGATGTTGATCACATCAACCTTGGAAACATTTCCAACACACATCATCACCTCACACTTAGCTAGTTCTCTGTTTATTTCGCAGCTTTTATTTCAAGTTACTAACATTTAGCAACCGAACCGGTATCCAATACCCAGGTGCTACTAGGAGTACTAGCAAGGTACACATCAATAACACGCATATGAAATATACTTCTGTTGACGTTTGCCAGCCTTCTTATCTACCAAGTATCTAGGGTTGTTCCGCTTCAGCGACCGCTCTCCTCATAATCGAAGCACTTAGTCTCGGGTTTGAGTTCAACTTTGGGTTGCTTCACTGGAGCAGCAACTGACTTGCTATCCATGAAGTTTCCTTCCTTGCTCTTGCCCTTCTCGAAACTAGTGGTTTTAACTAACCATCAACACTTTGACGCTCCTTCTCGATTTCTTCCTTCACGGTGTCAAACATCGCGAATAGCTCAGGGATCATTATTTCTATCCCTGGCGTTTTATAGTTCATCACCAAGTTCTAGTAGCTTTAGTGACAGTGACTTGGAGAACTATATCAATCACTATCTTATCTGGAAGATCAACTCCCACTCGGTTCAAGCGATTGTAGCACCTAGACAATCTGAGCACATGCTCAACGATTGAGCTATTCTCTTTCATCTTACACGCAAAGAATCTTGTTGGAGATCTCATATCTCGCAACACGGGCACAAGCCTGAGATCCTAATTTCAGCTCTTAGAACATCTCATATGTTCCATGACGTTCAAAACGTTTCGGGGCCTCAATTCTAAGCTGTAATGCATGACACACTAAACTATCAAGTAGTTATCAAAAACGTGCCTGTCAGATGTTCACAACATCTACAAACAACGCTAGAGGGGTTGGTGCACCAAGCGGTGCATTAAGGACATAAGCCTTCTGTGCAGCAATGAGGACAATCCTCAGATCACAGAGCCAGTCCGCAATATTGCTACCATCATCTTTCAACTCTATTTCTGTAGGAACATATAAAATTCAAGGGAGCTACAGTGTGAGCTAGTAATCTACAACATAATTTTGCAAAGACACTACTGACTATGTTCATGATAATGAGTTCAATTAATCATATTACTTAAGAACTCCCACTCAAATTGACATCCCTCCGGTCATCCGAGTGATACATGATCCAAATTCACCAACTCAAGTCCGATCATCACGTGAGTTGAGGTGGCTGCAATGGTGAACATCATTATGTTGATCATATCTACTATATTACTCATGTTCGACTTTTTGGTCTCTTGTGTTCCGAGGCCATGTCTGTACATGCTAGGCTCGTCAAGTTTAACCCGAGAGTTCTGCACGTGCAAATCTGGCTTGCACCCGTTGTATGTGAATGTAGAGTCCATCACACCCGATCATCACGTGGTGTCTCAACACGACGAAATTTCGCAACGGTGCACACTCGGGGAGAACACAATTTATCTTGAAATTTAAGTGAGGGATCACCTTATAATGCTACCGTCGTACTAAGCAAAACAAGGTGCATAAAAGGATTAACATCACATGAAATTCATAAGTGACATGATATGGCCATGAACTTGTGCTTAAGATCTCCATCTTCACAGCACCGGCATGATCTCCATCGTCACCGGCACGACACCATGATCTCCATCATCTTGATCTCCATCAATGTGCTGCCATAGGGGTTGTGGCGCCAGCTGCTTCTACTTCTATTGCTACCGTTTAGCGATAAAGTAAAGCATTACATAGCGCTTAATGATTGACACGCAGGTCATACAATAATTAAAGCCAACCCTATGGCTCCTGCCGGTTGCCGTACTCATCGACATGCAAGTCGTGAAATTCTATACATCACATGATCATCTCATACATCACATATATCTCATCATGTAATTGGCCATATCACATCACAACATACCCTGCAAAAACAAGTTAGAAGTCCTTTAATTGTTGTTGCATGTTTTATGTGGCTGCTACGGGTATCTAGCAAGAACGATTCTCACCTACGCATAAACCACAATGGTGATACACTAGTTTGCTTTTCAACCTTCTCAAGGACCGCCTTTGTCGAATCCGATACAACTAAAGTAGGAGAAACTGACACCCGCTAGCCATCTATTGCAACAAGTGCAGTTGAGGGAACCGGTCTCTCGTAAGCGTACGAGTAAGGTTGGTTCGGGCCGCTTCATCCCACAATACCGCTGAACCAAAACACGACCAAGGGAGGAAGCAATCTAAGCATCAATGCCCACAAACCTTTTGTGTTCTACTCGAGATCTCATCGAACCATCAACCTAGCTCATGATGCCACTGTTGCAGAACGTCGCATGGGAAACAAAAAATTTCCTACGCACACGCAAACCTATCCATGGTGATGAGCATCTAGGAGAGGGAGAGTGGATCTACGTACCCTTGTAGATCGCTAAGCGGGAAGCGTTAAGAAACGCGGTTGGTGTAGTCAAACTTCTTCGCGATTCAAATCGCCGAGCGTCGCGCGATCTAATCACGAACTGTCCCGCGAACCAATCATGAACCGTACCACGATCTCGTCACAATCCGTCCCGCAATCCAATCACGAAAGTCCCGTGGCCTTGATCACGATCCTTCCGATCTAGTACCGAACGGACGGCACCTCCGCGTTCAGCACACATGCAGCTTGATGACGATCTCCACCGTCTTGATCCAGCAAGAGGAAGTGGAGAGGAAGAAGAGTTCTCCGGCAGCGTGACGGCGCTCTGTAGATGGTGGTGGAGTTATTCCTGCAGAGCTTCGCCTAAGCACTGCAGAAATCCGATCTAGAGGAGAAACTATGCACTGGAGGTTAGGGTTGCACGTGGAAGAAAGAACTTATGCAAAACCCTTGAAACCCTCTAGTATATATAGGAGGAGAGGAGGATGAGAGGCAGACTTGGCCTCCAAGGCTTGCTGGTTCGGCCGGCTAGGAGGGAGGAGTCCTCCTCCTTATACTCCAAGTAGGATTAGGACTCCTTCCTTATATAGCCCCTTTTTGCCTTTTTCCACCTTTTTCCTTTTGGTATTTTCCCCTCCTGGCGCCATGGGCCTTTGTGGCTGTTCCACCAGCCCACTAAGGGCTAGTTATTATTATCCCACAGCCCATGGACCCTCTAAGGTCGAAATACCTCTCCCGGAGGCCTCCCGGTACACTACCGGCACCCCCGGTACAATACCGATGAGCCCGAAACTTTTCCGGCGACCAAACTGGGACTTCCTATATATGAATCTTTACCTCCGAAGCATTCCAGAGCTCCTCGTGACGTCCGAGATCTCATCCGGGACTCTGAACAACCTTCGGTCACCACCATACATAACTCTACACTACCGAAACGTCACTGAACCTTAAGTGTGCAGACCCTGCGGGTTCGAGAACTATGTAGACATGACCGAGACACCTCTACGGTCAATAATCAATGGCGGGACCTGGATGTCCACATTGGTTCCTACATATTCTACGAAGATCTTTATCGGTCGAACCTCTATGTCAAGGATTCAGTTAATCCCGTATGATGTTCCCTTTGTTCTTCGGTATGTTACTTGCCCGAGATTCGATCGTCGGTATCTCCATACCTAGTTCAACCTCGTTACTGGCAAGTCTCTTTACTCATTCCGTAATACAAGATCCCACAACTAACAATTAGTCACATTGCTTGCAAGGCTGATTGCGATGTTGTATTACCGAGTGGGCCCCGAGATACCTCTCCGTCACACGGAGTAACAAATCCCAGTCTCGATCCATGCCAACTCAACAGACACCATCGGAGAAACCTGTAGAGCACCTTTATAGTCACCCAGTTACGTAGCGACGTTTGATACACACAAGGCACTCCTCCAATATCTGTGAGTTGCATGATCTCATGGTCATAGTAACATATACATTGACATGCAGAAAATAGTAGCAATAAACTGACACGATCATACGCTACGTTTGTAGTTTGGGTCTTGTCCATCACATCATTCTCCTAATGATGTGATCCCGTTATCAAATGACATCTCATGTCCATGGCTAGGAAACCTTAACCATCTTTGATCAACGAGCTAGTCCATTAGAGGCATACTAGGGACATGGTTTTGTCTATGTATCCACACATGCATCTAAGTCTCCGATCAATACAATTTATAGCATGGATAATAAACGATTATCATGAACAAGGAAATATGATAATAACTAATTTATTATTGCCTCTAGGGCATATTTCCAACAATTTTCAATGACAATACTTCTAGGAATAAGATTGAAAATTTTGTTCTTTCCATGGAGGTTGTTTACGACTTCAACAAAATTGGGATGAATACTAATTATTTTAAGATCCTCATTGTTTCTACTAGAAGCGGTACCCTTGTTCTTAGGAACTTGCATGGTTTTGCAATCTTTATTAATGGGAGTTTTTTCAATAGTATTATCGGTAAAGAAGCTGAACTTAAATGACAAAATATTTATTCGAACTTATCAATTCTAGTGGGGCTTTCTTCAATTCTTTTTATTGATTATGGGATCTTTTTCCTTTAATATTTTAAGAGCGTCTTCCACCTTTGACCCAATTCTATTAGCAAGATTATGTGTTCTTTTATCCAAATTCTAAATATTTCCCCGGTGAGCATTTTCTTTTCAATAGCATCTAATATTTTCATAACATGCTCAAGAGTTAAAACGGTTTCATTGACAATGATAGGTGGGAAACCCACTAGATTTCCCATAGCATTATAAGCATACAAAGCGGGGCACATCAAGAAATTTCCACTGTTAATCGCATCAAGGACGAATCTATACCAAGTGATGATGCCCACATAAAAACATCAAAGAAGAACAATGGTAGATTCCTTACGAATAGATCTATTATGAGCATTGCAAATCCTATACCAAGCATCTTTTAGATTCTCCCCTCCACTTTGTTTACAATTAAGAACCTCATTCTCATGGGTAAATGCAATAATGGAGGAACTATCCATAGTGAAGAGATATGAGAACAAGATATCTGATGAGAAAAAGGCAAACAAATAAGAGAGGGCGAATAAAACGGCAAATTTGTGAAGTGGGGGAGAGGAAAACGAGAGGCAAATGGAAAATACTGTAATTTGCAAGGAGATGAGATTTGTGATTAGTAACCTGGTAGATGAGATTGCTTCCTCCCCGGCAATGGTGCCAGAAATTCCTTTGACGTGGCTAGAGACTGCGTCGGTATTTCCCCAAAGAGGAAGGGATGATGCAGCATAGCGACGGTAAGTATTTCCCTCAGTTTATGAAACCAAGGTATCAATATGTAGAGGAAGATCACACACCCACTTAAACAACACCTGCACACATATAACAAATACTTGCTACGCGACACGAAAGAGAGGTTGTCAAGCTCTCTACGGTAACAAGATAGATTAGGTAATGTTAGTTTTGGCAAATAGATCTCGCAAGAACACAACATAAAATAAGTAAACAAAAAGTGCAGCAATGTTTTTTTGTTTTTTTGTAATAACAGATCTGAAAAAGGCAAAATAGTAGATGGGAAAGCAATATGTTGGAAAAGTAGACCCGGGGGCCGTATGTTTCACCAGTGGGTCCTCTCATGAGTATAGCACACGGTGGGTGAACAAATTACTGTTGGTCAATTGATAGAAGATCAAATAATCATGATGATATCTGGGAAATGATCATTATGTAGGCATCACGTCCAAGATAAGTAGACCGAAACAATTCTTCATCTACTTCTATTACTCCACACATCGCCCGCTATCCAGCATGCATCTAGTGTATTAAGTTCATGGGAAAACGGAGTAATGCAATAAGCACTACTAGAATTCACAAATAGCCCTAGGGCCTAATACCCTAAGCAAAGGCTCCAAAACACTAGGGAAAGCATTTTCCCTAGCGTATACTCTAGGGAAACCGCCCTAGAGCCCCAATGGTGGGGGAATCCTTATTTCCCTTGGGTTCCCAAAGTACACCCTAGGGAACATCTGGTGTCCCTTGGGTTTTCCACTCTAGGGGAACTTGCAACAGGAGGCAAGCTTCGCTGACGTGTAAAGTAAGTTTCCTTTGGGTTTTGTGTGCCCTAGGGAAACCTTACATAACGGCAACCATCATTACCCCATACAACCCCTTGGGTCTACGAACCCTAGGGAATCATTACTTATAAATATTGCAATAAATCCACTCACGTTTGCATAAATATATTACTTTTTAGCAATTTCTTTGTAGATATATATTTTTTGAAATGACAGCAAAAATATATAATAATTGCACATAATGGCTCCATAAAGTTGAAGACACAAAAGCACATAATTATATATTTCAGCATCATCATTTTACATGACAACACCCGGTGTGCTTACAAAAGTACCCCACACTTCACAAATTCTGATCCAATTAGGATTGTCACATACATTATTCATCATGTTAGTCACTAATCCAAGAGATCACGACCATCAGAATGTGCATGCCCAAAAAGAGAAGTCTCGGGATGGACTTAATTAAGTAAGCCTGTCCTTGTAACAACCATTGGCTTCCAATTAGTCATCACAAAACAATTATGCCACATCCTTCACCACCGCAAAGAGATATCTCAAAATGGAGGTAGATTGTCACCAGGTGGGGAGAAATTTCCAACATCTACACCATTAGCATCATTACCATGTGCATCAAAGAAGCCACCAAACATTTCAACTTCCGCTCCACATGACGTATTATCCATACTTTCAGTACCATTAGCTGAGTCGCCGGTGGAGGGCCGCACAAACATCATTTTCAGAATCCCGGAGTATCAAATTTCAAATAATGAGGACTAAAGTTCTCCTTAGTTGAATCGACAACAAGTAAGCTAGATGTTAAACTAGGCAGTGATGGTGGATTTGCATTCGAAAGAACATATGCACATGCCGGTTCTGGAGAAAAGATAGGATACGAAGTGGTTAATGTTGGAAAAGATGGAGGTGGGGATATAACAATACTTTGAATCTTAGGCCCATGAATTCCTTGAAGAGACGTGATACTCTGGAAAAAATACAAATCAAAAAGTTATATCAACTAGTTAAATAGAAATAAGATAATAGCACAAAAGAAAGATACACACCATAAGAAACTTGTGCAAACCACCAAGGCTACTCTGCACCGTAGTCTGAACAGATTTCCCCCAATCAACCATATTTTGTGCATGTCTCTTCATTAACTCATTTTGTTAAGCAATCATTTTATCATGTTCTAGTCATTGGCGCTTTGACAAAGATGAAGAGCGATTGATCTGCACCTCCCTAAGAGCCTCTCTACCCTCCATAGCTCCATTAAATAATGGGCACTTTCCGTGCGGCTTCCCGCCACCAGCTTCATAAAGACCTTGTGGTTCAACACAAGAATGCTTCCAATCATAATCCTCACCATGCATGTTCACAACCTTCTCTTTATACAAATCCTATGGATGACAAACAATATGCAAAGATGTTTCAAAAACAATGTAGCACAAAATAAAACATAAAATCACTATCAAAATACGGATATTATGCCAAGCATTTTGTGGCTTCGGTGCTATTTAACGCATCAAGATTCTTTGGATCTTTCCCTCAATGCATGTACATCCATGCCTCAATCTTAGATACCACTTTTCCTACTTTCTTAGACTAAGAAAATAAAAGCTAAGTTACTACATAAAAAACATACTTAACTTATTCAGAAAGTTGGGAGGGTACCAGTTTTTGGCATGCTGTTGTCAGCGAATTAGATCCACCTCCATGGGCCTTGTACTTAGAGTTGAGGCGATTATCACGATTTTTCTTGGATGTCGCAATCCATTTATCATCACACCATTGATGTCTACTACACAACTTGTTCTTGTAGACTCGCGTTGGGCCTCCAAGCGTAGAGTTTTGTAGGAAAGTAGCAATTTTCCCTCAAGTGGATGACCTAAGGTTTATCAATCTATGGGAGGTGTAGATGAAGATGGTCTCTCTCAAACAACCCTGTAATCAAATACAAGAAATCTCTTGTGTCCCCAACACACCCCCATACAATGGCAAATTGTATAGGTGCACTAGTTCAGTGAAGAGATGATGATACAAGTGTAGTAATGATAGTAGATATTGATATTTGTAATCTGAAAATATAAAAACAGCAAGGTAGCAAGTGACAAAATTGAGCACAAACGATATTGCAATGCTTCAAAACAAGGCATAGGGCCCGTACTTTCGCTAGAGTAATCTCTCAACAATGCTAATATAAATGGATCACATAACCATCCCTCAACGTGCAACAAACAATCACTCCAAATTCTTATCTAGCAGAGAACATAAGAAGAAATTGTTTGTAGGGTACGAAACCACCTTACAGTTATTCTTTCCGATCGATCTATTCCAGACTTCATACTAGAATAACACCATATGATACACATCAACCAACTCTAATGTCACCTAGATTTTCCAATGTCACAACAAGTATTCATGAGTTAATTACACAATACACATCAAACAATTTCAGATTGATAATACTCAATCCCCACAAAGAACCTCAAAGAGTGCCCCAAGATTTCTATCGAAGAAAGTAGGACAAGAAAGTGTATCAACCCATATGAATAGATTACCCCAATGTCACTGCAGGAATCCGCAAGTTGAGTACCAAGACATATATCAAGTGAATCGATAGAACATCCCATTGTCACCACGGGTATCCGCATGAAAGACATATATCAAGTGTTCTCAAATCCATAAAATTATTCACTACGGTAACGAAATCTCAAAGGGAAAACTCAATTCATCACAACTAGATAGAGAGGGAAACACATCATATGATCTGGCTATATTACCGAAGCCCATGATTCATCAAGATCGTGACATCTCAAGAACATGAGAGAGAGAGATAGATTGAACACATATCTACTAGTACATACCCTCAGCCCCGAGGAGGATTACTCACACATTATCATGGTGAGAAAGAGAGATTTGTTGATGGAGATGTGCAGCCCCGAAGAGATGGAGGCGATGGCAGCCACGGAGCCAGTGACAGGCAACGGCGATGGTGACGGGTGGTGGACCCTGCCCCTCCTTATTCCTTGGTATTGGTGCAGCAATGGAGGAGCCTCTCCCCTTCTTGGTGGCTGCTAACGGAGAGGCAAATTCGTGGCTCTTGGTGGCTCTCCGAAATTAGAGTTTTCCTCTCCTTATATGTGTCTCCGTGGTGCTCTATGGCCCTCCGATGGATGGAACCTGGATCTAATGGCTTTTGGACACCCCTAGAACCTTGCTAGGGGCTCCTCACAGCCCTCATCAGTCCCCAAAGTCGTGGCTTAGCCGAATATATCAGATATTTTCCTTCAATAAAATGGGTCTCCAGATCACATACGAGCTCCGTTTTGAACGAATATGTAGTCCAGAATCATTGCCATAAAGTTACCCACACTTTCGTAGTTTCAACCTTTTCCATTTGAGGCTGTCTTCTGGAGTCAAACTGACGATCTCGAAAACCTGTTTGTGGACAGATTTCAGGAAAGTCAGAGTCCTTCTCCAACAAAGCTCCTTTTGTGTTTTTTCGACAATTTACAATTAATTCCTAAACATAAAAGTGTGAAACAAGAACTTGTGCAATTTTGCAACCATTAATTGGTTAGTACCAATAAATCATAAAACAGTAGTAAAAACATAGTCAAATATAACATGAATACTTCATAAATTATCGATAGGAGACGTATCAGCATCCCCAAGCTTAATTCCTACTCGTCCTCGAGTAGGTAAATTATAAAAGAAATAATTTAGGAAATTTGAATGCTATAATAGTATATAAGTTTAATCAATGATAATTCCAATCAATTTTTCTAGAATCATAGCATTAACTTTTTCTCATAAAAATCATCATGATAGAGTAGAAATCAATTCACGTGTCATGGTTCAAACAATGAATTCTCTTGAAACTTCACGACCTATGTTCTTAGTCACCAAAAATTGCAATTCAACTTATTCTCAACAAAGTCTAAGTAAGAGTTCCACATACTCAATCATCATATAATCTTCTATGATTGCTAGTACTCAAAGCATATTTTAGAACAAATGGCATCCATCGAACACATAGAAAGATAGGGGCTTAATATTTCGCGTCCCAACTCATTTATCATAGAGATAATTGTTAATAATAATAAGTCATGATCAAATATATTTGACTAGTCATATGTGTCTGCTACTTCTTGAGCATGCGTTGGTTTCCGTGAAGAGGAACGGTTGATGCAGCAAAGTAGATATGTATTTCCCCCAGTTGTTGAGAACCAAGGTATCAATCCAGTAGGAGATACAAGCAAGTCCCGAATAGATGTACCTACACAAAGAATCAAACTCTTGCACCCAATGCTATAAAGGGGTTGTCAATCCCTTCACGGTTACTTGCAAGGATGAGATCTGATAGAGATAGATATAATAGGAAGCTTGAACGGAAAGAAAAACAAAAGGTAAAAATAATGCAACAAGGTATTTTTGGTATTTTTGGTTTTAGATCTGAAAGTATAAGATGGAAAATATACCCGGGGGCCATAGGTTTCACTAGAGGCTTCTCTCATGATGGCAAGTATTACGGCGGGTGAACAAATTACTGTCGAGCAATTGACAGAAAAGCGAATAATTATGAAGATATCCAAGGCAATTATTATGCATATAGGCATCATGTCCATGTCAAGTAGACCGAAACAATTATGCATCTACTACTATTACTCCACACATCGAGTGACTCCTGTCTGCATCTAGAGTATTAAGTTCATGAAGAACAGAGTAACGTATTAGGTAAGATGACATGATGTAGAGGGATAAACTCAAGCAATATGATGAAAACCCCATCTTTTTATCCTTGATGGCAACAATACAAAACGTGCCTCACTACCCCTACTTTTTTAGTGGGTGAGGACACCACAAGATTGAACCCAAAACTAAGCACTTCTCCTATTGCAAGAATTACCAATCTAGCTGGCCAAACCAAACCAATAACTCGAAGAGACTTGCAAAGATATGAAATCATGCATAAAAGAATGCAAAAAAGACCCAAATAATATTCATAGATAATCTGAACATATACCCACAATTCATCGAATCTCGACAACACATCGCAAAAGAGTATTACATCGGATAGATCTCCATGAAGATCATGAAGAACATGGTATTGAAGAGGAAAGAGAGAGAAGAAGCCATCTAGCTACTAGCTATGGACCCGAAGGTCTATGGTGAACTACTCACGCATCATCGGAGGGGCAATGGAGTTGATGTAGATGCCCTTTGTGATTAAATCCCCCTCCGGCAGATTACCAAAAAAGGCTCCAAGATTGGATCTCTCGGGAACGGAGGCTTCTGGCGGCGGAAAAGTGTTTTCGTGGCTCGTTCTGGTATATAGGAAATATTTGGGAATTTATAGGCCGGGAAATAGGGTTAGGAGAGCTGTCGTGGGCCCACAAGCCTGGGGGCGTGCCCTACCCCCTGGGAATGCCCCTAGGGCTTGTGGCCCCATGGTGGCTCTCCCGACTTCATCTCCAAGTCTCCTAGTTTGCTTCTGGTCCAAGAAAAATTATTCCGAAGATTTTATTCTGTTTGGACTCCGTTTAATATTCCTTATTTGCAATTCTCAAAAACAAGGAAAAAACATAAACTGGCACTAGGCTCTAGATTAATAGGTTAGTCCCAAAAATAATATAAAATAGCATATTAATGCATATACAACATCTAAAACAGATAATATAATAGCATGGAACAATCAAAAATTATAGATACGTTGGAGACGTATCAGCATCCCCAAGCTTAATTCATGCTCGTCCTCGAGTAGGTAAATGATAAAAACAGAATTTTTGATGTGGAATGCTACCTAACATATTTATCCATGTAATATTCTTTATTGTGGCATGAATATTCAGATCCGTAAGATTCAAAACAATAGTCTAATATTGACATAAAAACAGTAATATGTAACGCCCCGGACACACCCGCCGGTAGTCATTACTTCTGGCGGGATCCAGACTAGCCTCAGAGATCAATTCTAGTCTTTCTGCGCACTTTGTCCTCACTCATGTGCACCTGGGACCAACTTCCCGGTCGGTCACCCAATTGATATGAGTAGTCTATCATCCCTAATAAGCCAGGCTATCACATACACCACCACTCAGAGGAACCGACGTCCTTGTCGGTCATTTCTACGCACTTTCTCCTCACTCATGCGCACTCGGGACCAACTTCCCGATCGGTCACCCATCCTAGAACTACTCCAAGCCAAGCACGCTTAACCTGGGAGTTCTGTTCGAATGGGCTCCCGAAAAAGAAGGAATTCCTTATTGATATGAGTAGTCTATCATCCCTCATAAGCCAGGCTATCACATAATACTTCGAGCACACCAACATGGAAGTCATGTCCTTTCGAAATAACATGGCCTTAGAAAGTTATCCCTACAAAATCATATGGTCTGGCTATGCTCCATCTTCCCCACACAAAGTATCTAAATCATGCACAACCCCGATGAACAAGTCAAGCAATTGTTTCACACTTTTGGTGTTCTCAAACCTTTTCAACTCTTAGGCAATACAAGAGTGTGAGCCATGGATATAGCACTATAGGTAGAATAGAATATGGAGGAGGTGCAAGGAAAAAGGGAGAAGATAGTCTCACATCAACTTGGCGTATCAATGGGTTATGGAGATGCCCATAGATAGATATCAATGTGAGTGAGTAGGGATTGCCATGCAACAAATGCACTTAGAGCTATAAGTGTATGAAAGCTCAAAAAGAAAACTAAGTGGTCGTGCAAGATGAATATCCACTAGTTATACGAAAGTGACAAAATAGGAGACTTTCTATCATGAAGATCATGGTGCTACGTTGAAGCACAAGTGTGGAAAAAGATAGTAGCAATTGTCCTTTCTCTCTTTCTCTCATTTTTTATTTTCTATCTTTTTATTTTTTGGAGGGCATCTTTGGCCTCTTTTATTTTTTGTTTGGGCTTCGCTGGCCTCTTTTATTTTTTGTAAAGTCCAGATACTCATCCCAACTTGTGAGGGAGTCATGGCTTCCATCATCCTTTTCTCTCATGGGACAATGCTCTATTAATGAAAATCACCACACTTTTATTTACTTATAACTCAAAAATAAAATTACAACTCGATACCTAGAACAAAGTATGACTCTATATGCAAGATGAGGTGATGGTGCATGTCATGAAAAACTAAGTGGTGGAAGTTGCATGGCAATATATCTCGAAATGGCTATGGAAATGCCATAATAAGTTGCGTGGTACTAGAGAGGCTAGCAAAGGTGGAAGGGTGAGAGTGCGTATAATCCATGGACTCAACATTAGTCATAAAGAACTCACATACTTATTGCAAAAGTCTATTAGTTATCAAACAAAACATTAGACGCATGCTCCTAGGGGAGAGGTTAGTAGGAGTTAACCATCGTGCGCTCCCGACCCTCACACAAAGGTTGACAATCAATAAAAAAATCATGCTCCGACTTCGTTATGATACATATCCAACGTATATACTTTTCCAAACTCTTTTGCCCTTGTTTTGGAATCTAATTTACATTATTTGAATGGAACTAACCGGGACTGACGTTGTTTTCAGCAGAATTGCCTTGGTGTTATTTTTGTGCGGAAATAAAAGTTCTCGGATCGTCCTGAAAATTTACGGAGAATATTTTTGCAATTAATAAAAAATACTGGCGCAAGAAGTAACCCGAGGTGGGCCACCAGCAGGCCACAAGCCTGCTAGGTGCAGCCACCCCCCTGGCCGTGTCGAGGAGGCTTGTGGGGCCCTCGTGGATCCGCCGACCTCGTTTCCACTCCTATATATTCCTATTTACGGAGAGAAAAATCAAAGAGAAGAGTTCATCGCGTTTCACAATACGGAGCTGCCGCCACCTCTTGTTCTTCCTCGGGAGACTAGATCTGGAGTCTGTTTTGGGCTTCGGAGAGGGGAAATCGACGCCTTCGTCATCACCAACCATCCTTCATCACCAATTCCATGATGCTATTCACCGTTCGTGAGTAATCTCATCGTAGGCTTGTCGGACGATGATGGTTTGGATGATATTTATCATGTAATCGAGTTAGTTTTGTTAGGGTTTGATCCCTAGTATCCACTATGTTCTGAGATTGATGTTGCTATGACTTTGCTATGCTTAATGCTTGTCACTAGGGCCCGAATGCCATGATTTCAGATCTGAACCTATTATGTTTTCATGAATATATGTGTGTTCTTGATCCTATCTTGCAAGTTGTAGACACCTATTACGAGTTATGATCCGCATCCCCCAGGGTGACAATAACTGGGTTTCTTTTCAGTGATTACCGTAGTTTGAGGAGTTCATGTATTCACTCAGTGCTAATGCTTTGGTCCAGTTATCTATTAAAAGGAGGCCTTAATATCCCTTAGTTTCCAATAGGACCCCGCTGCCACGGGAGGGTAGGACAAAAGATGTCATGCAAGTTCTTTTTCCATAAGCATGTATGACTATATACATAATACATTCCTACATTACTTTGATGAATTGGAGCTAGTTCTGTGTCACCCTATGTTATAACTATTGCATGATGAATGCCATCCGACATAATTATCCATCACTGATCCATTTCCTATGAGCTTTCCATATATTGATCTTTGCTAAGTTACTTTTCCATTGCTATTGCTACAAACACTACAAACTGCTACTGTCACTCTGCCACCATTACCGTTACTTCCATATTACTTTGCTACTGAACACTTTGCTGCAGATATTAAGTCTTTTAGGTCTGGTTGAATTGACAACTTAGTGCTAATACTCGAGAATATTCTTTGGCTCCCCTTGTGTTCAATCAATAAATTTGGGTTGAATACTCAACCCTCGAAAACTGTTGCGATCCCTTATACTTGTGGGTTATCAAGAGCTTTTTCTGGCGCCATTGCCGTGGAGCATAGCTCTATTCTCTAAGTCACTTGGGATATATATCTATTGATCACTATGAAGAATCTGAAAGATCCAAAAACCAAGATCTATCCCTATACTACGAGGGGAGGTAAGGAACTGTCGTCTAGCTCTGCACTTGATTCACCTTCTGTTATGAGTAAGTTTGCGACACCACCACCTGCTAGTAATTTTGATATGTCACAAGTAATTGATGATGCTACTTATGCTATGCATGATGCTTATGATGATACTTTGCTTCATAATACTGTGCCACTGGGTGAATTTCTTGATGAAGAAATTGCTAGAGTCAATGCTGAAACTGATAATATTTCTAAATCTGATGAAATTATTGAACTGAACACTATGATTCTCCCGCTAGACCTAGCTCTCCTAGATATGAATTGCCTGTTATACCTGAGGGTTATGTTATGGAAGGAGAGGTAGCTAGGGACTTTCCTGCTTGTAAGGATAGAGATGATCTTAAGAAATTACTTCGCAAGTGGAAGGAAAAATCTTTGAATGCTAGAATGCAATATGATCCTAAGTTTGCTACTTCACCTATATTTGTTACTGATAAGGACTATGAATTCTCTATCGATCCCGAGTTAATTACTTTGGTTGAATTTGATCCTTTCCATGGTTATGAATCTGAAACTGTTGTGGCACATCTTACCAAATTGAATGATATAGCCACCCTATTTACTTACGAGGAAAAATTCGCTACTACTATATTCTTAAGTTGTTTCCTTTCTCATTAAAGGGTGATGCTAAGATATGGTTTAATTCTCTTGCTCCCAGTTGTGTGTGTAGTCCCCAGGATATGGTTTAGTACTTCTCTGAAAATATTTTCCTGCCCATAAGAAACAAGCTGCCTTGCAGGAAATATTTAACTTTGTGCAAATTGAAGGAGAGAGTCTCCCACAAGCTTGGGGGAGGCTTCTCCAATTACTTAATGCTTTTCTTGATCATCCTTTCAAAAAAATGAAATACTTGATATCTTTTATAATGGACTAACTGAGGCTTCTAGGGACCACCTAGATAGTTGTGCTGGTTGTGTTTTCAGGGAATGAACTGTTGAACAAGCTGAATTACTACTGAATAATATATTGAGCAATGATAATGATTGGACTATTCCCGAACCACCTCCAAAGCCAACTCCAAAGAAAAGAGGTATTCTATTCCTCCGTCCTGAAGATATGCAAGAGGCAAAGAAATGTATGAAAGAAAAGGGTATTAAAGCTAAGGATGTTAAGAATCTACCACCTATTGAAGAAATACATGGTCTTGATAACCCGACACATGTAGTAGAGGTAAATTCTCTGAGTAGATTTGATGAAACAGATATTCCTTATAATAAGTCTGCTAGCCGATGCTTGGATGAATTTGATAATTTTATTGTGAAGCAAGAAAATTTCAATGCCCATGTTAGTAGACTATTGAAACATAATGCTTATATGCTTGATTGCTTGGGTGATTATTTGAGTAGAACTATCAATGATCTTAATCTTATTAGTAAACATGCATACATGGTAACCACTCAAGAAGAACAAGTACTTAAGGCTCAAAATGATTTGCTTAATGATATGAATAGTAAAGACAATGATCATTCTGTTAAAGTTGTGACTAGAGGTGGTAGAATGACTCAGGAACCTTTGTATCCCGAGGGCCATCCTAGGAGAATTGAGCAAGATTCTTAGAGAGTTAATACTGATGCACCTATTCCTTCCAATAAGAATAGGAAAAAGAATGATGATAGTACTTTGCATGCTGCTAGAGAACCTGTTATAGATACATCTGAGAATCCAAATGATATTTCTATCTCTGATGCTGAGACACAATCTGGTGATGAACATGAGCCTAGTGATAATATTAATAATGATGTTCATGTCGATGCTCAACCTAGTAATGATAATGATGTGGAGATTGAACCTGCTGATGATCTTGATAACCTACAACCTAATAATAAAAGACACGATAAACGAGACTTCATTGCTAGGAAACATGGTAGAGAAAGAGAACCATGGGTTTAGAAACCCATGCCCTTTCCTCCTAAACCATCCAAGAAAAAGGATGATGAGGACTTTGAGCGCTTTGCTGAAATGCTTAGACCGGTCTTTTTATGTATGCGCTTGACTGATATTTTGAAAATGTCTCCTCATGCTAAGTATATGAAAGATATTGTGACAAATAAAAGAAATATACCGAAAGCTGAGATTTCCACCATGCTAGCTAATTATACTTTTAAAGGTGGAATACCTAAGAAACTAGGAGATCCCAGAGTACCTACTATACCATGCTCTATTAAAGGAAATTATGTTAAAACTGCTTTATGTGATCTTGGAGCTGGTGTTAGTGTTATGCCTTTCTCTTTATACCGTAGACTTGATTTGAATAAGTTGACACCTACTGAAATGTCTTTGCAAATGGCTTATAAATCAACTGCTCTACCTATCGGTACTTGTGAGGATGTACCTATCGTAGTTGCAAATGCTACTATCTTGACGGACTTTGTTATTCTTGATATTCTAGAGGACGACAGTATGTCGATCATCCTTGGTAGACACTTCTTGAATACTACAGGGGCTGTTATTGATTGCAACAACGGCAATGTTACTTTTCATATTAATGGTAATGAACATACGGTACACTTTCCAAAGAAACAACCTCAAGTTCATAGTATAAACTCTATTGAAAAAATTCCAACAATTATTGTTGGAGACTTTGAGTTCCCTCTTCCTACTGTCAAGAAGAAATATGATATACATATTGTTGGGGAAATGCATATCCCCATTGAGGTAACTTAGTGTTATTCGAAAATTCTTCGGTTTCATGATATTCGAAGGAAGTTTGTGAATATGACTTGATCAACCTTATTGATGGATTCCTTTTGATGAGCTGGAGATGGATGAATTTAGAAAGCACAACTTCCTGTACCTAACTTTTACTTTCTGTTACCTAGATGAAATTAAGTAAAAATGCTATTATTTTTCTGTTTTCTGAGTTTCCCGTGCAATAGAAAAATGACCTGAAAATAAAAGTTCCTAGAATCCCCTGATAATTTAGTATGATTTTTTCTGGAATATTTAAAAATATCTGGCACTGAGAATGCATCAGGGGGCTGCACCAGTGGGCCACAAGCCTGCAGGGCGCGACCACCTCCCATGGTCGTGCCTAGCAAGCTTGTGGGTCCCACGTGTCCCCCCTCCACTTATTCCAGCACCCATTCACTTCATCTTCCTCCAGAAAAAATGCCACCATTGTTCAAACCCGTGTTCTCGCTCTTCTTGCTGCCATTTTCGATCTCCTTGCTCAAAGCTCCATTTGCAAAACTGTTTTAGGGGATTGCTCATCGGTATGTAACTCCTCCAATGGTTCAATTAGTTTTTGTTCTAGTGCTTTATACATTGCACATTTTTGTTGTTGTGGTGACCTTGTTCTTGAGCTTGCATGTCAAATTTGGATGGTCCCAAGTAGTTTTGATGCATGATATTGTCTCTAGGAACTAGAGGGAGTAGTTGCTATGAGTTTTGTTTACCTTTATTTTCACTCACTAAAAATTTCAGAAATTTTTCAGAGAAAGAAAAGATGCTGAGGAGAATGTACCAAGGTGGTTCCTCGAGCAAGAAAGCCCCGAGACTCGCGCTATGCGAGCCCGATTTTGAACTACCCAGGGAAGCTCGAGTACTGCCTTGTGAATGGCCATCGGATCAATTCATGGACAACGCCGAATTCAAGGAAGAGTTTTATGCGTACATAAGGAATGCTGACCTTGAGGATTTTATTTCAGATCGATGCAAGCAATTCTATCAACTCACTGATTCTTTCGTGCGGAGGTTTGAATTTTTATCTAGGCATAATTCTCATTCTATTCTATTTAATCTTTATGATAAATCCTATACCATGGACCTAGAAGATTTTAATGATGCATGTCAAATTTCACAATGGGGTAGTCGTAGCGATCCTCATAAAAATGAATATAATGACTTCCTTGCTAGCATCACAGTAGGAGAGACTAGAATCATTACACAAGCTACTTTGGGGAGCATTCACTTTCCGGCTATACATTATTTTGCTCTCTTCATAGGTAGATGTATTAATGGTAAACTTGAGCATAGTCACCTTTGCGTGCCCAATTTGAGTATTCTTAAGAGTGCGGTAATGGTAGATAGATGATATAACTTGGGGGCTATTATTGCTAGAAGGTTACACCATAATGCTATGGATGGACATTTCTTTGGCGGAATCTATGACACCCGTGTAGCTAAGTATCTTGGGGTACCCATAAGAGGGAATAATATTGAGTTACCCTCTGCTTTTCTTGATTATGAGGCTTTGGTGCGCTACCAGTTTCTTGAAAGAAACGAACAACCCTTCGGTACCGACTAATTTTTGACAGGCAATGTGTTGTCCATGTTAGCCTTCCTGCTCCTGTCTTCTTTAACTTTCAGGAAAAGAAGAGATATTTTATAACCATAGAGGAGGCAAATGAGTATGAGCGAAATGCAGAAACTGCTCGCCTTCACGATCCAGTAGTTTAGGCGGTAGCTGTCGCAGCCGAGTACAACCCCGACTTTGACTTCGGATATTATCCGGGCCAGCCATGGCCCTAGACCAACTTAGGCCAAAAGCCTAAGCTTGGGGGAGTACGTATTTCTCACCGACTTTACATTCATGTTCACACACTTATTTCAGTCGTCAGTGTTCATACTTTTGCATTGTACTATCCATGGTAGTTTATTTCTTGTTTATGCTTTCTTCTTGTGTGTTTGATTAAACTTTGAGGAAAACACAAAAAAATTAGTTCTAGATTTATTTCCTAGTTGCTTAGTCGTAGCATTAAAAAGAAAACCCAAAAAGATTTCTCGTTCTTCTTTTTGCTTGTTGGGAGCTTTCCCGTGTAAATAATTTTCCTTTCCTTTCTTTGGGTCGTAAGGAGAAGACCACGATGACATGTTGAGTGGCTCTCATATGCATTATTGTTTATCTTACATAAGAGCCCATATTGCCTTGTCTTCTCCTTTGATTTATTGTTTGCAGATTCTAGCTTAGTCCAATGCAGTGCACTCTTATTATTATTCACATCATTCGGTCATGCAAGTGAAAGGCAATAATGACGATATATGATGAACTAACTGCGATGGAAAAAGGCTGGTATGAACTCAACCTATCTTGCTTTTGTAAATATGATTAGCTCATCGTTCCGAATTAAGTACATTATGGGTTGAACATGTTTGCAATGACAATTAGAGATTATAGTTATTCATACCATGCTTAATTAGCTCAAAATTAATAATGGTTTGTTTTGAGTGCCAACATGCATATTAAAATGGTTGTGATGTAGTATGATAAAATGGTATCCTCCTCTGAATGATTCAAATGGCTTGACTTGGCACATGTTCATGCATGTAGTTGGAACAAATCAACATAGCCTCCATGATATTTATGTTCATGGTGAATTATATCCTACTTATGCTTGCATTCAATGTTAGTTAATCTCAAGGCATGTTGATGACTGTGTCGCTCTCTAGTTGGTCGCTCCCCAGTCTTTTGCTAGCCTTCAATTGTACTAAGCAGGAATACTGCTTGTGCATCCATCTCAATAAACCCAAAGTTATTCCCTTTGAGTCCACCATACCTACCTATATGCGGTATTTACCTGCCATTCCAAGTAAATTTGCATGTGCTAAACTTTAAACCTTCAAATAAATATTCTGTTTTGTATGCTCAAATTGCTCATGTGGCGACTGGAGTTGTTAGTATCTTCCATGCTAGGTGTGTTATTCTCACAATATGTGTTGACTCACTATCATTCACGGGAAAGTGGCTGGTAATCGGGATGCCCAGTCCCATGCTCGAAATAAAAAGCAAAAGTTAATTAAACAAAACTCCCCCAGGATTGTGTTTGTATGGACGGTACCCGTGGATTCGGCCCGCCGTGGAGTGTGATTGATTTCGTGGAGGGGGGTAAAAACTTTACCATTCTATTTGGGACCGCCTATAATGTATCTAGCATGGAAGATATTGAAAACCTTTTGGTCGTTATGTGAGGAATGAAAGCATACCGCTCATAAATCTTTACCTATCTTTGTTTTTAAAAGCTTGAGCTCTGGCACCTCTACAAATCAATGCTTCCCTCTACGGAGGGCCTATCTATTTACTTTATTGTTGAGCCATCATCTTATTATAAAAGGCACCAATTAGAGAGCACCATTTTAATTTGTATGCCTTTCTATTAATTTATATTGAGTATGAGCATGACTGGATCTCTCTCATCGTGAATTACAATGTTTACTCAGTTCCTGTTCTCCAGAGGTGCTCTGCATTTATGTTTTGCGGTCTCAGAAAGGGCTAGCGAGATACCATTATGTCATATTGTATCATGATTGTTTTGCTAAAATTGTTGTCATCCGAGACGTGTTATTATTGCTTGCTAGTTGATTATGCCATTGATATGAGTAAATGTGAGACCTAAATGTTATTGTGAATGTGGTTAGTCTATAAGCTTTATTGAAAATCTGAACATAAGTTAGACATATTTACAACAGCAAGATCAAACAGAGTTTGTAAAAGTTTTTCATTATCACTTTCAGTTTATCAACTAAATTGCTTGAGAACAAGCAAAGGTTTAAGTTTGGGGGAGTTGATACGTCTCCAACGTATCTACTTTTCCAAACTCTTTTGCCCTTGTTTTGGACTCTAATTTGCATGATTTGAATGGAACTAAACCGGACTGACGTTGTTTTCAGCAAAATTGCCTTGGTGTTATTTTTGTGCGTAAATAAAGTTCTCGGATCTTCCTGAAAATTTACGGAGAATATTTTTGGAATTAATAAAAAATATTGGCGCAAGAAGTAACCAGAGGTGGGCCACCAGCAGGCCACAAGCCTGCTAGGCACGGCCACCCCCTGCCACGCCGAGCAGGCTTGTGGGGCCCTCGTGGCTCCGTCGACCTCGTTTCCACTCCTATATATTCCTATTTACAAAGAAAAAATCAGAGAGAAGAGTTCATCGCGTTTCATGATACGGAGCCGCTGCCACCTCCTGTTCTTCCTCGGGAGACCAGATCTGGAGTCTGTTTTGGGCTTCGGAGAGGGGAAATCGATGCCTTCGTCATCACCAACCATCCTTCATCACCAATTCCATGATGCTCTTCGCCGTTTGTGAGTAATCTCATCGTAGGCTTGCTAGACGGTGATGGGTTGGATGAGATTTATCATGTAATCGAGTTAGTTTTGTTAGGGCTTGATCCCTAGTATCCACTATGTTCTGCGATTGATGTTGCTATGACTTTGCTATGCTTAAGTCTTGTCACTAGGGCCCGAGTGCCATGATTTCAGATCTGAGCCTATTATGTTTTCATGAATATATGTGTGTTCTTGATCCTATCTTGCAAGTTGTATACACCTATTACGAGTTATGATCCACATCCCCGAGGGTGACAATAACTGGGATTCTTTTCAGTGATTACCGTAGTTTGAGGAGTTGATGTATTCACTAAGTGCTAATGTTTTGGTCTGGTTCTCTATTAAAAGGAGGCCTTAATATCCCTTAGTTTCCAATAGGGCCCTTCTGCCATGGGAGGGTAGGACAAAAGATGTCATGGAAGTTCTTTTTCCATAAGCATGTATGACTATATATGGAATACATGCCTACATTACATTGATGAATTGGAGCTAGTTGTGTGTCACCCTATGTTATAACTATTGCATGATGAATGCCATCTGAAATAATTATCCATCACTGACCCATTGCCTACGAGCTTTCCATATATTGATCTTTGCTAAGTTACTTTTCCATTGCTATTGTTACAAACACTACAAACTGCTACTATCACTTTGCCACCGTTACCGTTACTTCCATATTACTTTGCTACTGAACACTTTGTTGCAGATATTAAGTCTTTTAGGTGTGGTTGAATTGACAACTCAGCTTCTAATACTCGAGAATATTCTTTGGCTCCCCTTGTGTCGAATCAATAAATTTGGGTTGAATACTCTACCCTCGAAAACTGTTGCGATCCCCTATACTTGTGGGTTATCATGTTACATAACGGTTCACCATAAGTGCATGCTACGGGAATCACAAACTTTAACACAAGTATCTCTTCCAATTCACAACTACTCACTAGAATGACTCTCATATTACCATATCTATTATCTCAAAACTATATGCAAGGAATCAAACTTCTCATAGTATTCAATGCACTTAATATGAAAGTTTTTACTATATCCCTCTTGGATGCCCATTATATTAGGACTAAATTCATAACCTAAACAAATTACCATGATGTTTTAAGAAACTCTCAAAATAATATAAGTGAGGTATGAGAGTTCATTAATTTCTATAAAATATAACATCACCATACTCTAAAAAGATATAAGTGAAGCACTAGAGCAACATTGCCTAGCTCAAAAGATATAAGTGAAGCACATAGAGTATTCTAATAAATTCATGATTCGGCGTGTCTCTCTGAAAAGATGTGTGCAGCAATGATGATTGTGGCAAACTAAAAATCAAAGACTCATATCATACAAGACGCTCCAAGCAAAACACATATCATGTGGTGAATAAACATATAGCCTCAAGTAAATTTACCGATGGATTGAAGACGAAAGAGGGGATGCCTTCCAGGGCATCCCCAAGCTTAGGCTTTTTTGGTATCCTTCAATATGGCTTAGCATCCCCAAGCTTAGGTGATTTATTATTATTGAAATATTTACTTGGGATGCCTTGGGAATTCCCCACCTTGATATTTTGTATCTCGTTCAATCCTCTCATATCTCGGTTTTACCTAAATATGAAAAACTTCATCCACACAAAACTTGAAAAGAACCCGTGAGATAGGTTAGTACACATAAGAATAAATCAACACTTCATGTACTGCCAAGACAAGTTGCATAATAATTTTCAAACATTAGGTATTGTATACTATCATTTCCACAATTTATATCTAACGATACAAGCCATGAAAAAATCTAGGATAAGTAGATAACAAAACTATGACAACAATCTGTCCAAACAGAATAGTGTGTAGCAGTTTATGAAAACAATGTACTTTTGTAACTCAAAAATATGAAAATCTAGTAAGTGATTAATAATTTATATTAAAACACTTTCTAAAAAATTCTAAATCTTTCCATGTTCCAGTAAAATATTAAAATTCAAATACTACAGCAAAAGTTTCTATTTTTACACAACACATATCAAAACATGCAATGCAAGCATCCTAAGTCAATTCTTGGAACTTTTTATTGAAAAAAAAGATTATAAATATCATATAACAGAGAACAACAAAATATAATGACGCTCCAAGCAAAACACATATCATGCGACGAATAAAAATATAGCTCCAAGTAAGATGTACCGATAATGTTGGAGACGAAGGAGGGGATGCCTTCTGGGCATCCCCAAGCTTAGTTCCTTGCTGCTCCTTATTCACCTCATATCAGTATCTCACTCAAAACTTGAAAACTTCTATCCCACAAAACTTAACGAAACTTCGTGAGATGGGTTAGTGTAGTAAAGATAGATCATGCATCCACTTAGATACTTACAAGATTGATAATTGTTCTCACATATTACCTACTGTATTCCATCATTCCCAGAAATTATATTACCAAATATAAGCTATGGAGACACTTGAAACAAGCAAACTATGCATGCAAAACAGAATCTGTCAAAAATAGAACAGTTTGTAAAGATCTGAATGATCACCATACTTACCTGACTCTAAAAATTCTAAAAAATGAGGAAAACACATAGAATTTGCATAGAAATTTTTTCTAAAAAAATTATAATTTTTTGATGCTCCAGTAAAATCATATAATTCATATATTGGACACAAAAGTTTCTGTTTTTGCACAGAATCAAACCAGCAAGTATCCACACTATCCCAAAGGCTTTACTTGGCACTTTATTGAAATAAAAGACACAAAACATGATTACTACAGTAGATTAATCATGTGAACACGCTAAAATAGAAAGTAAGAGTGTTGGTTGTCTCCCAACAAGCGCTTTTCTTTAATGTCTTTTAGCTAGGCATGATGATTTCAATGATGCTCACATAAAAGTAAAGAATTGAAACACGATGGGAGCATCATGAAGCATACGACAAGCACATTTAAGTATAACCCACTTCCTATACATAGGGAATTTGTGAGTAAACAATTTATGGGAGCAAGAATCAATTTGCATAGGAAGGCAAAACAAGCATGACTTCAAGATTTTCAACATATAGGGAGGAAACTTGATATTATTGCAATTCTTACAAGCATAAGTTCCTCCCTCATAATAGTTTTCGGTAGCATCATGAAGGAATCCAACAATATAACTATCACATACAGCATTCTTTTCATGATCTACAAGCATAGAAAATTTATCACTCTCCACATAAGCAAACTTCTTCTCATTCATAATAGTGGGAGCAAACTCAACAAAATAACTATCATGTGACACTTGATTGACATAACCACATTGAATATTAAAATAACGATGACACGTTTAATGGTTACTATCAATCTTTATATTATACATGTCATCGTCATAATAATCATAGGTAGGAGGCATGCCGTCATCATAATAGTTTTGCTCATGAAAACTTGGGGGACTAAAAATTATCATATTCATCAAACATAGCATCCCCAAGCTTGTGGCTTTGCATATCATTAGCATCATGGATATTCAGAGATTCACACTACCAATATTTCTATCATGCTCATCATTCAAGTAATTCTCATTTATTATTTTCATATATGCTTTCTCTACCAATTGAGCATAATTTTTCGAACCGTCATTTTCACGAAAGACATTAAAGAGACGAAACAATTCATGCAACCTAAACTCCATTTTTTGTAGTTTTCTTTTATAAAACCGAACTAGTATAAAACAAGAAACTAAAAGATTTGATTGCAAGATCTAATGATATACCTTCAAGCAGTGACCTCGCCAGCAACGCGCCAGAAAAGAGCTTGATGTCTACTACACAACTTTTTCTTGTAGATTCGTGTTGGGCCTCCAAGTGCAGAGTTTGGTAGGACAGTAGAAATTTTCCCTCAAGTGGATGACCTAAGGTTTATCAATCCATGGGAGGTGTAGGATGAAGATGGTCTCTCTCAAACAACCCTGCAATCAAATATAAGAAATCTCTTGTGTCCCCAACACACCCAATACAATGGAAAATTGTATAGGTGCACTAGTCCGGTGAAGAGATGGCGATACAAGTGTAGTAATGATAGGACATATTAATTTTTCTAATATGAAAATATGAAAACAGCAAGGTAGCAAGTGACAAAAGTGAGCACAAATGGTATTGCAATGCTTGAATACAAGGCCTAGGGTCCGTACTTTCATTAGTACAATCTCTCAACAATGCTAATATAATTGGATCACATAACCATCCCTCAACGTACAACGAAGAATCAATCCAAAGTTCTTATCTAGCGGAGAACATAAGAAGAAATTGTTTGTAGGGTATGAAACCACCTTAAAGTTATTCTTTCCAATCAATCTATTCAAGACTTTGTACTAGAACAACACCATATGATACGCATCAACCAACTCTAATGTCACCTAGATACTTCATTGTCACAACAAGTATCCATGAGTTAATTATACGATACGCATCGAACAATTTCAGATTCATAATACTCAATCCACACAAAGAACCTCAAAGAGTGCCCCAAGGTTTCTATTGGAGAAAGTAAGACAAGAACGTGTATCAACCCCTATGCATAGATTACCCCAATGTCACCGTGGGAATCCGCAAGTTGAGTACCAAAACATATATCAAGTGAATCAATAGAACACCCCATTATCACCACGGGTATATGCATGCAAGACATATATCAAGTGTTCTCAAATCCATAAAATTATTCAATCTGGTAACGAAATATCAAAGGGAAAATTCAATTCATCACAACTAGATAGAGAGGGAAACGCATCATATGATCCGACTATATTAACAAAGTCCGTGATACTTCAAGATCGTGACATCTCAAGAACACGAAAGAGAGAGAGAGAGAGAGAGAGAGAGAGAGAGAGAGATGGAACACATAGATACTGGTACATACCCTCATCCCCGAGGAGGATTACTCACACATTATCATGGTGAGAAAGAGAGATATTTTGATGAAGATGTGCAACCCCGAAGAGATGGAGGAGATGGCGGCCACGGCGCCGGCGACGGGCGGTGGCCCCCTGCCCCTACTTATTCCTTGATCTTGGTGCTGCAATGGAGGACCCTCTCCCCTTCTTGGTGGCTGCCAAGGGAGAGGCAAATTCGTGGCTCTTGGTGGCTCTCCGAAATTAGGGTTTTCCTCTCCTCATATGTGCCTTTGTGGTGCTCTATGGCCCTCCGATGGATGGACCCTTGATCCAATGGCTCTTGGGCACCTCTAGAACCTTCCTAGGGGATCCTCACAGCCCTCATGAGTCCCTAAAGTTGTGGCTTGGCCGAATATATCAGGTATGGTAAGAGTTGGACTCAATCATGTCATCAATTCTCGTAATCTCGCAATCCAATGTTTTCATTCAATAAAACGGGTCTCCAGATCGCATCCGAGCTCCGTTTTGGACGAATTTGTAGTCCATAATTGTTTCCATAAAATTCCTCACACTTTCCTAGTTTAAACTTTTTCCATTTGATGCCATATTCGGGGGTCAAACTGACGAACTCGGAAACATGTCTATGGACAAATTTCAGGAAAGTTAGAGTTCTCCTGCAACAAGGCTCCTTTTGCGTTTTTTCGACAATTTCCAATTAATTCCTACACATAAAAGTGTGAAACAAGAACTTATGAAATTTTGCAACCATTAATAGGTTAGTGCCAATAAATCATAAAACAATAGTAAAAATATAGGCAAATGTGACATGAATACTTCATAAATTATCGATACGTTGGAGACGTATCAACCATCCATCAACTAACACCTCCCAGGAAACAACAGTGCACCACCATGGTTTTACAACCATGTACTGATGTTTTTCAAGATAGTGTCGTCCAGCAAATTTTTCTTTCAATCTGTAATTCTCAACTTTGTAATAATGGTCCTTTACAACCTGAATGCAAGCATAGTACAGAACACTAGCCAAAAGTAGGTTGCAACACCTACCAATATGAAGCCTTGAAGTTGCTTCATACTCATCCTCATGCCTAAACCTCAACTGCAATACAAATCATAGAAAATCTACTATTACTTATATTTACTATAGCAGTACACTTTAAATAAAAGACCAAGATCTGTTACCCAAAATTCTTCCTCGATTTCCTCAGCCTTTGGACAACCCCCGTCACTAGGCTTTAGCTGATAGTGTTCCCATGTTGATGCAAACACAAGTTCTCCTTTTTGCTCGACTAAACCAGGATGATGTGTCTTTAAAAGGATCGTTAGCACACCATTTGGCTTTCTCACATTGTTTCTAGATGTAGGTAATTCTAACTAGTGCCTAGGACTAGAAAACAGAAACAAGTCAAGAACACCCCAAGATATGTCATGTTGTAATATGGCAAACACTTTAGTGTGTGCTAAACTGAAATGCATTGATTAAATAATAAGTCATGTGTCTCCATCAGGTCTAATTAATGGACGTTCACACTCATTTGTAATAGGTGGTGGAAGTTTTGCAGAACCTCTTAAGAATTTTGGAGGCGGAAGCCATTGGTCATCATTTGTAACAACAGATATGTCTGGACCTGCAACCATCTCTTGCCTTGGTGTAGCACTGCTAGTAGAGGATGAACCTCGACGACGGTGGTGCGAAATAGTTATCCTATAAAATGGAATTTCAATGCATCAGTAAGGTCCACAGAAACTCGTAACTAAAATAATGAATTTATGAGTTGGCATAAACATAGCAGTAGAACAATGTGCATAAAGTCATAACTGGGGATAAATACCTCGGGAAATACACTTGTAAGTTCAACAAAAAGGCAAAAAACCACAAATCATCAATGTTTAGATTTCAAAATACACGGACAAAAATGTCATCTCAAACACAATAAGAAAACTATTAGAAATCATCAATGTTTTCATGAGATGATTGCAAGTCCAGTCCATCTTGTAATTCTTCTTCAGAGTCACTTTCTTCCTCCTCGAATGGTGCAGAAATAGGCAGTTTCACCTTTGGTATTATTTCACTTTGTTGCTTCTTCATCGCTTCTAGCTCTTTGGGGTTAACAACTTCATCAATCTCGCTGATGGTAAGGTTATCCAGGCCATCTCCCATATCCATGTGAATCTTGGAAACACCATCCAAACCATCCTCTTGGTAGACGTCATCAATATTTGAAGGAGTTTCTTCAGCATTGTTGTCATCCAGAGAGGGAATGAGCAAGCTTCCTAGAGGCCTGACCTTGTATGCAATCCATCACTTATTTAAATTTGGAACCGACTTGCATGCGTATGGAAGATAGTAAATTTGTGTTACTTGGATAGCAAGCACAAATGGCTCGTTTGCTGGATTGGTTGACTCATGTTTAACTTCCACCAATCCTATGTCATCTCGTCGTCGGACTCCGTCATTTGGGTGGAACCAGCAACATTCAAACAACACAAGGCAAAAATCATCATTGCCATCAAACTTCAACTCTATTATATCTTTTACAATACCATAGTACTCTAGATCTTCACCAACAGTGAGTTGATACATCTCCAACGTATCTATAATTTTTGATGATGTTATGCTATTATATTATCTGTTTTGGATGTTTTATATGCATTAATGTGCTTTTTTATATTATTTTGGGACTAACCTATTAATATAGAGCCAAGTGCCAGTTTCTGTTTTTCCTTGTTTTTGAGTTTTGCAGATATGGATATTAAATGGAGTCCAAACAAAATAAAACCTTCGGAAGGAATTTTTCTGGAAGGAAACAAGTCGATCAAGCTTGGAGTGCACGTCAGGGGAGGTGCCAGGGCGCCACAAGCCTGCTAGGCACGCCCCCTGGCCGCGCGTAGCAGGCTTGTCAGTCCCTCGCAGGTCTCCTAACCCTATTCTTTGGCCTATAAATACCCAAATATTCCCCCAACATCAAAGAGAGCCACGAAAATACTTTTTCGCCGCCATAAGCCTCCGTTCCCGAGAGATCAAATCTTGGAGCCTTTTCCAGTAATCTGTCGGAGGGGGTTTTGATCACGAAGGCCATCTACATCAACTCCATTGCCCCTCCGATGGTGCGTGAGCAGTCCACCATAGATCTAAGGGTCCATATCTAGTAGCTAGATGGCTTCTTCTCTCTCTTTGATCTTCAATGCCATGTTCTTCATGATCTTCATGGAGATCTATCCGTTGTAATCCACTTTTGTGGTGTGTTTGTCAAGATCCAATGAATTTTGAGTTTATGTTCAGATTATCCATGAATCTTATTTGAATCTCCTCGAAATTCTTATTTGCATGATTTCATATCCTTGCAAGTCTCTTCGAGTTATTGGTTTGGTTTGGCCAACTAGATTGGTAATTCTTGCAATGGGAGAAGTGTTTGGTTTTGGGTTCAATCTTGCGGTGTCCTCACCCAGTGACATAGTAGGGGTAGTGAGGCACATATTGTATTGTTGCCATCAAGGGTAACAAGATGGGGTTTTCATCATATTGCTTGAGTTTATCCCTTTACATCATGTCACCTTTCTTAATGCATTACTTTGTTCTTCATGAACTTAATACTATAGATGCAGGCAGGAGTCGGTCGATGTGTGGAGTAATAGTAGTAGATGTAGAATCATTTCGGTCTACTTGTCACGGACGTGATGCCTACATGCATGATCATTGCCTTGGATAACTACATGATTATTCGCTTTTTTGTCAATTGCTTGACAGTAATTTTTTTACCCACCATGATATTTGCCTTCAAGAGAGAAGCCTCTAGTGAAATCTATGGCCCCCGGGTCTACTTTCCATCATATACTTTCAGATCTATACCTTGCTGCAATTTATTTTCCTTTTAGTTTCCGCAATTGTTTACATCTATCTCTATCGGATCTAATCTTTGCAAATAATCGTGAAGGGATTGGCAACCCCTTTATAGCGTTGGGTGCAAGAGTTTGTTTGTTTGTGTAGGTGCGTCCATTGGTGACTTGCTTGTTCCTCCTACTGGATTGATACCTGGGTTCTCAAAAACTGAGGGAAATACTTATCTACTTCACTACATCACCCTTTCCTCTTCAAGGGAAAACCAACACAAGCTCAAGAGGTAGCATGAGCACACCAGACTTGACAATGCTTAGCCTATTTTTTTTTCTTTTTATAAGTCTGTGAGAGAAATCTATATCCGTTTATTTCATAAATATCATAGGACTTGACATGGCTGGAGACTGCGTCGGTATTTCCCCAAATAGGAAGGGATGATGTAGCACAACGATGGTAAGTATTTCCCTAAGTTATGAAACCAAGGTATCAATCGATAGAGGTAGATCACACACCCACATAAACAACACCTGCACACAAATAACAAATACTTGCAACCCGACGCGAAAGAGAGGTTGTCACGCTCTCTACGGTAATAAGATATATTAGGTAATGACACTTTTGGCAAATAGATCTCGCAAGAACACAAAGTAAAACAAATAAATAAAAAGTGCATCAATGTATTTTTGGGCTTTTTGGATTAATATATATGAAAAAAAAGATGCAAATAGTAGATGGGAAAGCAATATGTTGGAAAAATATACTCGTGGGCCGTAGGATTCACTAGTGGCTTCTCTCATGAGTATAGTGCACAGTGGGTGAACAAATTATTGTTGAGCAATTGATAGAAGATCAAATAATCATGACGATATCCAGGAAATGATTATTATATAGGCATCACATCCAAGATAAGTATACCAAAACAATTCTGCATCTACTTCTATTACTCCACACATCGACCGCAATATAGCATGTATCTAGTGTATTAAGTTCATGGGGAAACGGAGTAATGCAATAAGAATGGTGAAATGATGTAGACAATATTTATTCATGTAGGTATAGACCCCATCTTATTATCCTTAATGGCAATAATACCTGCGTGTCTTGTTATCCTTTCTGTCACTAGGAAAGAACACCGCAAGATCGAACCCATCACAAAGCACCTCTTCCCATGGCAAGAAAAATCGATCTAGTTGGCCTAACTAAACCAAAGATTCGAAGAAGAAATAAGAGGCTATAAGTAATCATGCAAATAAGATATCAAAGAAGACTCAAATCATATTCCTGGATAGAAACTGATCATGAACTCGAAATTCATCGGATCCCAACAAACACACCGCAAAAGTCATTACATCAAATAGATCTCCAAGAGACCATTTTATTGAGAAACATAGAGAGAGAGGAAACCATCTAGCTACTGCCTACGGACTCGTATGTCTATGGTGGAATGCTCACGCATCATCAGAGAGGCACCTATGAAGAAGATGAACCCGTCTATGATGGTGTTAGATTGGATCTTGAGATTCTGGAACTTGCGGTGGTTGGAATTGTGTTTCGTCAACTGCCCTATTGTTTTCAGATTTTCAGGGAATTTATAGGCTCGATAGTCGGTTGGGGGGGCGAGGTTCCCACCCTCCACCAGGCCGCACTAGGGGACTGTGGCGCGCCTTGGTGGAGTGTGGCCACCCCGGGCCCCCTCTTCTTGTGTTGTTTGGCCCATCTTTCTTCTTCTGGTCCATAAAAAACCACAAAAATGCCCACAACGTTTGGGCTTCGTTTGGTAATGATCTTCTGTGAAGTAAAAAAACAAGCAAAAACAGCAACTGGCACTTTGGCACCATGTCAATAAGTTAGTCCCAAAAAAAGATAGAAAGTTGCTATAAAATGATTGTAAAACATCCAAGATTGATAATATAACAGCATGGAACAAGCAAAAATTATAGATACGTTGGAGACGTATCAGGACTTCAATTTAAAGTGGCATCCTCTTGATAATCTCCGCAACTCATCAGGTACACTGGTATGTTTGATGCAGTACAATAAACAGTAAAAAAAGTTAGTAAGCCAACAGTAGAAAATTATTATGAAGCAGGTAAAACGGAAGTTGTGAGAGGTTACGTAAGCTTTGAACCAGTCTAGCAAGTTGTGCTTTCCATGACCAGCTCCATTAAGCCTCAAGTTTTCCAATTGCTTTGGATTTTGTGGTTGAGGGCGCGTCCATTGCTCATCTTCGAACTTTCTACAGGTTTGTTAATGCATAAGCAAACACAATGATCCAAGTTGTGATACATGACTAAAGCAAATCATAATTACTATACATATTCATCCATCTCTGGTAGGGTTGTTAACACATAAATTATGGCTTGTTCGTACCCTTGTGTTGTCAAAATCCTAGGCACACCCCTTCTACTTTTCCATCATCGGACTTGAAACATGCCAAGGGAACTTGTAGAAGTTTGAACCTCTTGAGCATAACGGGTTGGTCAGTTATGTGAGTTTGCAATGAGATTGGGTCGGTACAATGAGGTGAAGTGGGAAATTTCTTCCAAAAGATAGGCCTCCACAATTGATCCTTCAACATGTGCCTTATTAGTGTCTTTCCTCCTAAGTGTCTTGATGAACCCGCATTAACATGACTATTAGATCAATATAATAGAAAGAGATCAATAATAGTAACAAGTGTATCTTAAAGCATGCACCTCTCATATCTAGTAAGCAAGAAATAGAATTTGTAGTAAAAGATATAGTAACACTCAACTGAAGTTGTAAGGAAGTGGTATTTCTGGTTGGGTGTTTAGATGCTTAAAAAACCCTAGCAGCAATCTCTCCGTGTCTTTTCTCGAATATTCAGTTTCCCATATCTATTGATTAACCGTATTTGGGTCAATGAACCCAATGCCATAGCATCCCGCTTTTTTCATTTCATACATCTTCATTCTACATAATACCAGAGAAAAGAATATAGTGAGGATAATTACAAGTAATGAACGAGAGCACAGTTAGCTAGAGACTTAAATTGTAGAAAGAAATCACTTACAGACAATAGTAACTAACGATAGTTTTGTCGAGTGCGTCTTGATTGAATAACTGAAACAACTATGAATAATGAATCCACAAATCTTTTTCTATGGAAGTAATGCTTTTTCTTGACTTTCACCATGACAGACTATTGATTGGTATTTGTTGTTTCTTGCATGTACCATGTATGCAAATTGTACAATCTTGTTGGTAGAAGCATGACATCGTCAGGCTTGACCAGAGGTTTGCCGTGGACATATTGCCATTTTACTTCCTCCTCTTTAAGCCCGGGGGTTTCCTCAAGGCCTAGGAGTTGTTCAACAGTGACACCGGTCTCTTTAGCCTGCCTTATATGACCGTCGGTTACTACCAACCGATCGGCGGTAGTCACAGGTGTTTGTGCAATGAGCGGGGGGATCGATTGCACTATCTGTTCTCCCAGCTGGGGAACAGTTTTCCCGCTTTTTTGGCAGCTGTTTGGCTCGAGCTCGACTCCTTTTGTCCTGCAAAATATGACTTCTTGATAGACCGCACATAGTCGTAGTCCTTATGATTGTCATCCGGTCAAGACATATCAATAAAGTGTTGTGAGACATGCTCAGGTACTTTCTCCTTTGGCACCGGGGGCGGTTTCGGTCCAAAATGGGCCTTCAATTTGGCATCCACTACAGTGTCGAGTTCCTCCTCAGTCAGGTGGTAAGGCAACTTCAGAAGAGGCTTGAGGCTTGGACCATATTTGAATTTCTTGCCTATTGTACCGCTAGCCATTATAGTTTCGGCCTCTCTTTTCCGTTGTTTCTTAGGCGACAGAGCACGCTGAGTCGATGGAGACGACAGACACGGTGTCGAATTTGGAGCCGACGGAGCATGCTGACGTCGTGCTGGACTTGGAGGAGGAGTCGGCTAACGCGGTGCCGGACTTGAAGGAGGAGTCGGTTAACACGGTGCCGGACTTGGAGGAGGAGTTGGCTGACACCGTGCCGGACTTGGATCAGGAGGAGTCAGCTGACGCGGTGCCGGACTTGGACGAGCAGGAGTCGACTAATGCGACAACGGACTTGGAGGAGGAGGAGTCGATGGACTTGGAAAGACGATGCAATGCTTTTCCATAAAATGATACGATGTATGGCCTCTCCCAGTGTTCTCTCCTCGTCACCTCCAAGAATGTCAAGTTGTAGCTATTGATATCCTGACATCACTTCATCAACCCCGACACGAGCATAGCCAGCTGAAATGTGATTGCAATGGAAGGTTGCTTCAAGGGGATTTGCTAAAGCATAGCCGTCTGCCACCTTCATGGATAAGTTCTCACTTTCATGTGTAGCTCAAAGTTAGTCCTGTCTTTGATATCATCCATAGGGTAGCTAGCTAGCAGTGCATCATCGATATCGGCCGGGGCAGAACCCATGCTGCTTCTCGACATAGATGGGATGATGCTATCCAATGCTGGATCGATCTGCTCATGCTACCGCTGAGATGCCCTTTCCTAGCTGAGTGAGTCGATCTGCTCCTGATGCCGCCTGATTCTGCATTCCAACTCCAGGTGCTTTGATTCTAGGCCTTCAAGGTGGAGTGGTTCCTCCTTCTTCTTCTGCTCCTCCTGCATCTTCTTTCTCGCACGGCTTTTGTAGTCGTCGTTCCAACCCACAAACCCCTCAAACCACGGAACAATGCCTTTGCCTCGTGTTCTTTCCAGGTGTTCAGGATTCTTCAGGGCGCGCATAAGCTCATCGTCCTCTCTGTTAGGCGTGAACACCCCTGTTCGAGCTTCTTCTATTTTCATTAGTATTTCGTCTATCGCTTCTTTAAGACTTGCGTTCACCTTAATCATCCCTATCTCTGGGTCCAACTTCCCCCCATGCTCATAAAACCATGTCCTGCACCTGGAGGGCCACTTCAATGTAACTGGAGTGACCCCTACACTAATCATCTCTTGCTTAGATTGATCCCATTTAGGCAGGGCCGTCTGGTAGCCACCTGGCCCCAGAGTATGGTGTCACTTCTTTTTCGCAGCATTAATCTTGTTTTTTCTCGACCGTTCCTTAGTGTGTTCCGATTCCTTGAACTTCCCAAAATCGTCCCAGTGATCTTTTGCCTTCACCAGTGCTCCCTCAAATTCTGGTGTCTTCTTTTTTGCTTTGACGTACGCAGCCCATGTATTTTTCTTGAAGGTGTTGAATGCGATCGCCATCTTTTTAAGAGCATAGTTTCTGACTTTCTTCAGATCTGCATCTGTCAAATTATCTGGTAGGGTGAAATGTGATATGAGCGTATCCCAAACCACATCTTTTGCTATTTCGTTGACAAAGTAACTCTTGCTCGATCTCCCTTTGCTAGCTTTTTGTGCAGAAATAAAAGTTCTCGGAATGAGCTCAAAATTTACGGAGAATATTTTTGGAAAATATAGAAAATACTAGAGCGAAGAGTCACCAGAGAGGAAGGCCGAGGAGGCCACAAGCCTCACGGGCGCAGCCACCCCCTAGGGCGCGCCCCCCAAGCTTGTGGGCCCCTCAAGAGTCCACCGACCTCCCTTTCAGCTCTATAAATCATCAAATATTCCAGAAACTCCAAGGCATTACCTAGATCGGGAGTTCCGCCGCCGCACACCTCCAGAGCCACGAAAAACCAATATTGGCCCTCTTCGGCGCCCTGCCGGAGGGGGTCACCATCACCGGAGGCCATCTTCATCGTCCAGGAGGGGCCATCAACGCCATGGAGGCCAAGGACCAGAGGGAGAACCTCTCCCCATAGAGGGGGGAGGCCATGGAGGAAGCACAAGGGGGAGAACCTCTCCCCCTCTCTCCCGATGGTGCCGGAGTGCCATCGAGGGAACCATCGCCACGGTGATCGTCTTCATCAACATCACCTTCTTCATCACCATCCTCATCTCCTTTTAGCGGTCCACTCTCCCGCACCCTGCTGTAATCACCTACTTGAACATGGTGATTTATGCTACATATAATTATCCAATGATGTGTTGCCATCCTATGATGTTTTGAGTAGATTACTTTTGTCCTTTGGGTTGATTGATGATCATGATTGGTTTGAGTTGCATGTTTTATTATTGGTGATGTCCTGTGGTGCTCTCCGTGTCGCGCAACCGTGAGGGATTCCCGTTGTAGAGTTTGCAGTATGTTTATGATTCGCTTATGGTGGGTGGCGTGAGTGACGGAAGCACAGATCCGAGGAAGTAGGTTGTTTACGTATGGTAATAAAGGGAACTTGTTGCTTTAATGCTATGGTTGGGTTTTACCTTAATGATCTTTAGTAGTTGCGGATGCTTGCTAGAGTTCCAATCATAAGTGCATATGATCCAAGTAGAGAAAGTATGTTAGCTTATGACTCTCCCTCATATAAAATTGCAATGATGACTTCCGATCTTGTTCACAATTGCCTAGGATAATTCTGCACACTGACACATCATTATTCCACACTCGCTATTGTAATATATTGTAATATTATGATAACAGCAACTATTTTTATGTTTTACTTCTCCGATACCATGCAAAGCTATCCTCTTCATACCCACAACATAGTTTTATTTCTCCTTTCTAGATGGAAGCAAACGTTTAATGTACGTAGAGTCGTATCGGTGGCAGATAGGACTTGAGAGAATATTGATCTCATCTTTAGCTCCTTGTGGGTTCGACACTCCATGTTTATCACTTCCACCTTTGGAAATTGCTATGATGATTCCTTGCACTTGGGGATTATCAGGAACCATCATAGGATCATAGCTCTGGTGAGATCCCTGAAGAACCTTCCAGGTATTGGAGAACCTGACATCCAACACATCCATGTAGCGACGGACGTGCTCGTCCTCCTCCCTGACACGGCGACGTACCACCCCTGGCGGGGACGGCTGCCTCCGCACCGAAAGTGGCCCACGCGAACGTCACCAAAGAAGCTCCGAGGCGACAACGGGACCCGGGGCCGGGTTCCTCACCAAGCTTCGCGCCCCTGAAGGTAGCGCCTCCAAGTGCTAGCCCGGTGGAGCCCAGTCCTGAACGTTGCCCCTCTGAAGCAGGACGTCATCGCGAACGAGTCGACGACAAGGATGCGGGTCGGTCATCATTAACTACAAGAAGAAATTCTATGCAAATTTAACATTTTTTAAATGCTTGATTGTGATTTTTTATATACGAGGAACCTTCAGAATCATAATAGATTCTCTTAACCTTTAAGGGATTTAACAAAATGGCGCCATTGTGGATGTGCAGAAAATGGTCCATATTTTTCCTGATATCATCTACCCTTCTATATGTCACGTTGTCTAGCTAGTGTCAAAGAAAGAAAATCATGGCTTCATCATTAGCCGGAAGTAACAGGCGCATGATGGTACGAAGCTGTCCAAAATTGTTTTGGAACGGAGTCCCAGATAGGATAATTAGCTTTTTGGTATGAAGTTCAGCAAAAGCCTTCTGAATATGTCTATTTGGAAGCCCTTTTTGCTGAACTTCATACCAAAAAAGCTAATTATTCTATCAAGAACTCCGTTCCAAAACAACTTTGAAAAGCTTCGTACCATCATGCGCCTATTACTTCCAGCTAATGATGAAGCCATGGTTTTCTTGAATCCTTTGACACTAGGTAGACAAAACGTGACATATAGAAGGATAGATGCATGCGATCAGAAGAAAATTGGATCAACTTGTGCATATCCATAATGGGGGCATTCCTGATAAATCCCTTAAAGGACTAAGATAATCTATTGTATACATACATATACTAATTGCAAATCTAACATTCATCAAACATTTCTATATTTTTTTATATTTAAAATTTATATAGCAATAAAAAAGTATAAAAAACTAAAAAACATTTATATATCTTTTTTATATCTAACATTTATCTAGCTATAACTAAAAGTATAATTTTTAAAAAAAATTCATCTAACATTTATATATCTAACATTTCATCTAACATTTATGTAACTAAGAGTATAAAAAAACTAGGAAACAGAAAAATAAAAAATAAAAATGTGTGTGTGTGTGTTCGTGCATGTGTGTGTGTGCGAGCTCGATCGATGGGAGGGGCGGCCATGGTGGCAGGGGCTCACAGTTGGGCGATGGCCGGCGAGGCGAGGCGAGTTGTCGACGACGGCGACGGCGACGGCGACGACGGCGACGGCGCGGCATGGCGGCGACGGCGCGGCATGGCGGCGGGGTGCGGCGACGCGACGGGACGATGAAACTGGAAATGAGTTCCGAAAATTTTCGAAGTCCCTGCTTATATACAAACACCTTTAGTCACGGTTGATGGCTCCAACCGCGCAGGCCTTTAGTCGCGGTTGGTGGCTCCAACCGCGACTAAAGGTCGGTTGGACTAAAGGTCGGTTGGTGGCTCCAACCGCGACTAAAGGTACCCTTTAGTCACGGTTGGAGCCACTAACCGCGACTAAAGGCTTGTTCCTGATACGACGCAGTGTGGTGGATGTTTAGTCCCACTTCGCCCAGCGAAGGGCGTCCGCACTGGTTTAAAACCCCCGGTGCGGTAGCTCATTCGAGCTCCTCTCTTAAGCGGGCCTTGTGGGCCTACCATTCCGTCCTGCCCTCTGGGTCATACTGGACCGTGCGGGCCTGCATCCTAACCCAACTAGTAGTTGGGTTTCTAGTCGTATGCAAGTTGTGGCCGTCCAATAGGCGGGCTTTTTTATTTACTTTTTACTTTTTGTGTGTGTTTTCTTCTTTATTTATTTTATTTTGGTTCTGAGTTGTTTTTGCTTTAGAGTTCCTGAGTGAATCTTTTTGGTTTAGGTAAAAAAGTTATAAACTTTCTGTTAGTGCTAGTAGTTTTGAAATTTGAATTATTTGAAATTTGTGTGAATCACTAGTTTGTGAATAACTTTATTTTAAAAATAGATTTTTCAGTGATTCTTTTTTCTACTATTTAATATTAGTGTGTTTTATCATTATATTCAATTTAGTAATTCTTAGGTTATTTAAAAAATTGAAATGCATTTGTAACAGATGTGTTTTCGTTTGAAAGCCTCATACTTCGAAAGGGATTGTCCATTTTGTATACCAAGTGCATCCAGTTTTTGTCATAACCCTTTCAACTTTTTAGCACATGCTATGTGGGTGAAATGATGATATCATGTCAACTTTCAACCTTTTCAGAGTTCATTTGTAGTGCTTTTCAATTCCAGTGTCATTTAACTCAAAAAAATCAATAAATGAATGAAAAATAGCAAATGAAGTCAGAAAGGATTGAAAATTGATGGCATGGCTTCGAAAGGTGCATAGTGAACACACAAAAAGTCTGGAGTTTAAATAAGTTTAAAAAAATGAAATGCCTTTGTAACACACGAGTTTTCGTCTAAAACCCTGATACTTCGAAAGAGATTGTCCATTTTGTACACGAAGTGCATTCAATTTTTGTCATAACCCTCTCAACTTTTTAGCACATACTATGTGGGTGAAATGATGATACCATGCCAACTTTTAACCTTTTCAGAGTTCATTTGTAGTGCTTTTCAATTTCAGGGTCATTTAGCTCAAAAAAATCAATAAATGCATGAAAAATAGCAAATGAAGTTACAAATGGTTGAAAATTGATGGCGTGCCTTCGAATGGTGCATAATGAACACACAAAAAGTTTAGAGTTGAAATAAGTTTAAAAATGAAATGTCTTTGTAACAAACGAGTATTCGTCTGAAACTCTAATACTTCGAAAGAGATTGTCCATTTTGTACACGAAGTGCATCCAGTTTTGCCATAACCCTCTCAAATTTTTTTGCACATGCTATGTAGATGAAATGATGAAATCATGCCAACTTTCAACCTTTTCAGAGTTCATTTATAGTGCTTTTCAATTTCGGGGTCATTTAGCTCAAATTTGTTTTACTAAATGTATAAAAAATAGCAAATGAAGTCAGAAAGGGTTGAAAATTGATGACATGACTCTGGACATAATATTTTGACGCGTTCCAAATGTCAAAACACATAAGTACACTACTATTACAAAGATTCCTTCGATTTGTTCGAAGTGAGACTTTCCAGATATATAAGTCTGAAAACTAACTAGAGAAGCCGGTCATATCCTAGAGTGGGATCTTTGGGTATAAAATTTTTTCTTCGCCTGTCTTTTTGCATCGTAACCATGGACAATCTTCATCTTTTAACTTGATGCTCGAGTCAACATTCACTCTGAAGGGAGCAATTTCATGAAACTTTTCATAATCTTGTGACATGTCTATCTTGTCCTCTACTGCCACGATATTTCTTTTTCTTGAAAAAAACTATGTCACGTTTTAACTCATCGTATGCAGTATTCTTTGGGACTTGTTGGGCTATATATATTTGAATTGCTGAACGGGCCAAAACAAGTCTGTCCGGAAGTGCATTTATGCTGTGGAAAAGACTGGCTAAACTCTCTCTTTTTGTAAGGAAAAACCTAGCTAAACTTTGCTTGGTAGGAAACCCAGGCGCCAAAAGGAAAACTGCTCAAGAAATCAATGGAAAGTAAAAAAAGTGCTATTTGTATGTGCATGCTGCGACTGAAAGACAAGTCGTGAGTAAGTAAGCGCCTTTGGACTGGCATGGTGTGAACTTGGAAGCTCGATAACCCCTTTCATATAGAAATGCTCCTCTTGTTTCAACTCTTGAGTAGTGCAATGACAGCCGTGATTTTACCTTAAGAAGCTACTACTTGACCTTGTATCGGTCAGTTTTAGCTAACCTACTTCTCCTTGCGTGAGACACCACTGTCCGAAGCTGCATCATTTTGGTTGAGCCGGTCGGGGTGTAGGGCGCTGTCCACCACTGTGGGACAAGACGCACGTACAGTATGCATCCGCCCTAGTCTGCACGGCGGCAGCGACGAAAGCAAATTATCACGTCCATGCAGGGCCGTAGCAGCACATTTCTCCGTCACCACAGTATCCGAAAATGGCTCCTGCACTCCTGGCCTGTCCAGATAACCTGGACCGTAAGTGCAACTTTAATGGGGCGATTTAAACGGACAGCGATTTCGTTCGTTTTTTTGTCCCGTTTGGATCGGCCGTTCGCCCAACGTTCGTTTTTTAAGATTTGGATCGACAGCTCGTCCAACGCGTCGACCCATATGTGTCGGCGTGGCCGGCTGGCCGTCCAATATTACATTGATTGCATTCAAACATATTGTTAAATAAACATAGTTTTACAAGCCAGATACAAAATAAAAATGTTTCACACAGTTTTGCAAATGAATAAAAGAAGATATATCTCTTGGTTGCCAACATGAGCCCACATATGCTCAACCAAATCATTCTGTAGCTGCACATGAGTTTCCCAAGCATGCATGTCTTCATGAAATTGAGTGAACTGTTCAAACGTTGCCGCTACTTCATGCTCAGGCACAACATTCTCACCTTGAAACTGAAAGCCTTGATCGTACAGACGTTCCGGATGTTCGTTTTCTACGATCATATTGTGCATGATCACACAAGCAGTCATCACCTCCCACATTTTCTGCGTGCTCCAGGTATTAGCAGGATACCGAACGATGCCCCATCGAGATTGCAAAACACCAAAGGCACGCTCGACATCCTTCCTAGCACTCTCTTGCTTTTGGGCAAATCTTTTCCTCTTCTCTCTGACAGGGTTGGGTATTGTCTTGACAATAGTGGTCCACTGAGGATAGATACCGTCACCCAGGTAGTATCCTTTGTCGTAGTTGTGTACGTTGACAGTAAAGTTCACCGGTGGGCTGTTGCCTTTGGCAAGCCTAGCAAACACGTCGGCGAAGTCCATTTCATACCTTGGCAAATCGTCGAACAACTTGCGGACGTCGAAGAAGGAAACGGCGGGCGAGGGGAGTCGCGGCGGGCACAGACCAGCTAGCTGCCCTACCGGTGTCCGACGAGCGTGCCGGTCCGGTCTGGCCGGGGCGGCGAGGCGGCTTCTTGATCGCGGGTGGCTGTGCGGGGGGGGGGGGGGAGCGGCGGTGGGAAGCAGTTTGCTTCCCGGCGGTAAAACGGCGGTGGCGGGCGACGGGGGGTGTTGGATGGCGTTGCTGGGCGGATGTGGAGGCGGCGACAGCTGGCAGACTCGCCGGCAAAAATGGGCGGATGTGGAGGCGGCGGCGGCGACGACGAAGGAGACGGGCGAGGGTTGCTATTGGCTGAGGGGACAGGGGAGGCCAATGTGCCACCGACCAGCGGGCTCGGGAAGGGAAGAGGGCGAGCGTGCGCGTCCGTCTTGTATCCGCGTCGACACAAATTCGGCTTAAAAATGGTCGGGAATGGATCGCCCGCGGACGAAAAACGAACGCACGTCCGTTTGGATCGACGTATTAAACCGTCTTTTATGTTCGCAACGAGCCAAACGGACCGCGACGGACGAAATGAGTCGTCATGTTGCTCTAGACGCGTACGCATCAGCGTGTTCAGGAGCTAATAGCATCTGCAGTATACAAACTTGACGCGCACGTGACCGCATGTTACATAAACTTTCAAAGTTTAGCAACCTGATCTGGTACAAAGCTAGAAATGGCGTGGAAAAAGTCTCTGACACGGCACAGTGGCACTGTGTGGTAGGTGGGCAGTACAAACGGAAATCGAGGTGGTTGCCGGAGGAATTGGGTTCCGGTCCGCCGCGAGCTGGCCGAGGACGCCAGCGGTCCCGTGTCGTCGTCGTCGCACGCCCTCCGTGCGCGCCGATTTTGTGCACGGGTTCCGGGGCGATGGGGACAAGGGAACGGACAGGTCAGCATGATGGACGGGACCAGCAGCTGCTGTCACATTCTGTTCCAGGCCACGTAGGCAACGCCGGGGCTGAGCTTTGTCCGTGTGCACTCTAGCAGCATCCGGAGCAGAAGAGAATAGAGAACCAAGCCAACCAAGCAGCTAGGCTGGATTACGGGAGCGCATGGTGGCCCAGGCCAGTCTCGCAATCCTGCCCGGCCACTCAGTCGGCGCCCAGTAGTGGCAGTTTCGCAAATACCACGCGACGGCATGGGCGTTCCCACAGTCGTCCACGGTTGCTCCACCACATATCCTGATATAGTGATATCCACAGACGAGTTGGACTGAGATGGAAAACGAGAGAGGGTTGGAGATTCCAATACGGGCACGTGCACGCACCATCACTACCCACCCAGCCCGACGCCGCCTCTCCATCAACCTTAACCTCAGCTTGATTCCCTGTGCAGGATCATGCCATCGTCGAGCATGTCCCTTGCAAACATCGCACACTGTGTACATAGTAACCATCACGATCCGTTTACTGATTTGCATGAGATACCGATGCATGTACCGCGCCTGAATTACGCCCGCCCACAGGTCAGATCCGTCCGTCGACACGGTCGGCATCCGTATAATAACTGGCAGCGACCACGGCTCAAGGTAGCTATAGTATGTAGGAGTACTAGCATATCACTAGCCAGGGCGCAGCGCACTTGTCGCACAGTGCGTGCCTCGCCCTGCACTGCACTGCGACGGCGAAGTGATCATGAAATGATGCGCACCGCACGTACCACGCCGCAATCCCTTTTATGTCGCCGTGCGAACCGATAAGGACTCCCGATCTAACCCAAATGAATAGCCCGTGAAAAGATCCGTCGATCGGCGTGAGAGAATGTTCTCATCTGTGGCTGACTGGCTATCGCGGTGCCTGCTGGTTGCGCATTCCCATCCATGCACGGTCTAGTAAAAATGATGAGCATGATGGAACGATGGGACAAAATTATCAACGAGTCTGGTTTGCATCTCGGTCGAGCTCGCCTGCTCGGGACGAAATTACAGGTCCACCATGCATGCATGTACGTACGTGCTTCGGGATTTGCCAAAATGTCAAGGACGACTTTGTCAAAGCTTAGGTACTGCCGCTCGTCTTTGTCAAGGCCGGCCGCTCCAGCTGCACTATAGTAGTACTGCATTGTTGCGGTTGAAACAGGCAGCCACATCTGGTACAAGAATTCCGTGGTCGGTGTAGGCGAGTAGGACAGTCGGTGGTTTCATTCCATTTGGGTTCCAGTTCGCAACGAGCTGGCCGGCCGCGGTGGTCTAGTATAGTCGTCTTGGAATGGGAATACTTTTCTTGCTCGTTTCATGCACCGATGATTGTGAGGGTAGAAGGAAGACTTAACCAGTGCATGCCAACTACTACTAGTCTTGTTTGTTGTTTCACGCGCCGAACATGCAGGGTTGTACGAGACCTGTTCATTCACGTTAAACTGAGCTGCGTGACGATGGCACTAGACGGAACCCGGCCGGTTATTGTCGAGTCAAAGTCAATTGCCGGAGATTGATTCCCGATACGGGCAGCACAGCACAGCAGCGCCACCCCAGCCAAATGCCGTCTTTAACCTTGCGTTAACCTCAACTTAATACCCTACTCCCGTTCAGGTCCACCATTAACTAGCGCTTTTCCTCCATGGCCAGCCCCAGTCCACCCGTCCCTTGCACGCGGCATTTCGTACATGCCAGCTGAGCTAGCTACTATACTTGTCAAGGAGTAGTACTAGTAGAAATTGTGAAGGAAATGAGGTGGAGATGAAAATCCAGTTGAGACACGTCCAGCCAAACTTTCCAACGGGCCGGTGCGTGCACGTCAAGTACTAGTAAACAGCTTTAACTACGTACTCCTAAAAAGCAATGGCCGAGAATGACTCGTCTGTCTCGTCAGCATCTTAAAACATCTACAATCGAACCTTTCAAATCCGTCTCACATGACCGGATAAGCCGTCCGGTCATTTTTTTTAATCCAAACGGACCCCTTAAATGGCCCTCAAACACCCGGACTGAAAGGCATCCCGTTGTTGGAAATATGCCCTAGAGGCAATAATAAATTAGTTATTATCATATTTCCTTGTTCATGATAATCGTTTATTATCCATGCTATAATTGTATTGATCGGAGACTTAAATGCATGTGTGGATACATAGACAAAACCATGTCCCTAGTATGCCTCTAATGGACTAGCTCGTTGATCAAAGGATGGTTAAAGTTTCCTAGCCATGGACATGAGATGTCATTTGATAACGGGATCACATCATTAGGAGAATGATGTGATGGATAAGACCCAAACTACAAACATAGCATATGATCGTGTCAGTTTATTGCTACTGTTTTCTGCATGTCAAGTATATGTTCCTATGACCATGAGATCATGCAACTCACGGATATCGGAGGAGTGCCTTGTGTGTATCAAACGTCGCAACGTAACTGGGTGACTATAAAGGTGCTCTACAGGTATCTCCGATGGTGTTTGTTGAGTTGGCATGGATCGAGACTGGGATTTGTTACTCCGTGTGACGGAGAGGTATCTCAGGGCCCACTCGGTAATACAACATCACAACAAGCCTTGCAAGCAATGTGGCTAAGTGTTAGTCACGGTATCTTGTATTACGGAACGAGTAAAGAGACTTGCCAGTAACGAGGTTGAACTAGGTATGGAGATACCGACGATCGAATCTCGGGCAAGTAACATACCGAAGAACAAAGGGGACGTTATACGGGATTAACTAAATCCTTGACATAGAGGTTCGACCGATAAAGATCTTCGTAGAATATGTAGGAACCAATGTGGATGTCCAGGTCCCGCCATTGGTTATTGACCGTAGAGGTGTCTCGGTCATGTCTACATAGTTCTCGAACCCGCAGGGTCTGCACACTTAAGGTTCGGTGACGTTTCGGTAGTGTAGAGTTATGTATGGTGGTGACCGAAGTTTGTTCGGAGTCCCGGATGAGATCCCGGACATCACGAGGAGCTCCGGAATGGTCCGGAGGTAAAGATTCATATATAGGAAGTCCCAGTTTGGTTTCCGGAAAAGTTTCGGGCTCATCGGTAGTGTACCGGGAGTGCCGGTAGTGTACCGGGAGTGCCGGTAGTGTACCGGGAGGCCTCCGGGAGGGGTATTTCGACCCCAAGAGGTCCATGGGCTGTGGGAGAATAATAACCAGCCCTTAGTGGGCTGGGAAAACAGCCACAAAGGCCCATGGCGCAGGAGAGAAAGTCCTAAAGCAAAAAGTGGAAAATCAGCCAATAGGAGGCAATCCTACTCCAACTAGGATTGGAGGTGAAGTAGGATTTCTTCCCACCTCCTATTTCGGCCGACCCAAAGGCCTTGGCTGCCTCTCCTCTCCTCTCCTCCTATATATACTAGTGGATTGGGTGGTTTTTGGACAGAATTTCCGGCCACGTGCTACCCGTTTCACCGGTGCACAGTTTCTCCTCTAGATCGGTTTTCCGCGGCGCTTAGGCGAAGCCCTGCCGGAATCACTCCACCACCATCACCGGAGCGCCGTCACGCTGCCGGTGAACTCTCTCTCCTCTCCACCTCCTCTTGCTGGATCAAGATGGTGGAGATCGTCATCAAGCTGCACGTGTGCTGAACGCGGAGGTGCCGTCCGTTCGGCGCTAGATCGGAAGGACCGTGATCGAGATCGCGAGACGGTTCGTGATGAGATCGCGGAACGGATCGTGATGAGTTCGCGGGACAGATCGTGATCAACATCGTGAGACGGATCGTGATGAGATCGCGGGACGGATCGTGATGAGTTCACGGGACGGATCGTGATTGGATCGCGGGACGGATCGTGATGAGATCGCGGGACGCTCGGCGATTTGGATCGCGAAGATGTTCGACTACACCAACCGCGTTTCTTAACGCTTCCCGCTTAGCGATCTACAAGGGTACGTAGATCCACTCTCCCTCTCGTAGATGCTCATCACCATGGATAGGTTTGCGTGTGCGTAGGAAAATTTTTGTTTCCCATGCGACGTTCCCCAACAGTGGTATCAGAGCTAGGTTGATGGTTCGATGAGATCTCGAGTAGAACACAAAAGGTTTGTGGGCGTTGATGCTTAGATTGCTTCCTCCCTTGGTCGTATTTTGGTTCAGCGGGATTGTGAGATGAAGCGGCCCGGACCAACATTACTCGTACGCTTACGAGAGACCGGTTCCCTCGACGCAACTTGTTGCTTAGATGGCTTGCGGGTGACAGTTTCTCTCACTTTAGTTGGATCGGATCCGACAAAGGCGGTCCTTGAGAAGGATGAAAAGCAATCTATGTATCACCGTTGTGGTTTATGCGTAGGTGAGAATCGTTCTTGCTAGATACCCGTAGCAGCCACGTAAAACATGCAACAACAATTAGAGGACGTCTAACTTGTTTTTGCAGGGTATGTTGTGATGTGATATGGCCAATTACATGATGAGATATATGTGATGTATGAGATGATCATGTGATGTATAGAATTTCACGACTTGCATGTCGTTGAGTACGGCAACCGGCAGGAGCCATAGGGTTGTCTTTAATTATTGTATGACCTGCGTGTCAATCATTAAGCGCTATGTAATGCTTTACTTTATCGCTAAGCAGTAGCAATAGAAGTAGAAGCAGGGCTGGCGCCACAACCCCAATGGCAACACATTGATGGAGATCAAGATGATGGAGATCATGGTGTTGTGCCGGTGATGATGGAGATCATGCCGGTGTTTCGAAGATGGAGATCTTAAACACAAGTTCATGGCCATATCATGTCACTTATGAATTGCATGAGATGTTAATCCTTTTTATGCACCTTATTTTGCTTAGGACGACGGTAGCATTATAAGGTGATCCCTCACTTAATTTCAAGCTAAATTGTGTTCTCCCCGAATGTGCACCGTTGCGAAAGTTCGTCGTGTTGAGACACCACGTGATGATCGGGTGTGATAGACTCTACGTTCACATACAACGGGTGCAAGCCAGTGTTGCACATGCAGAACACTCGGGTTAAACTTGACGAGCCTAGCATGTACAGACATGGCCTCGGAACACGAGAGACCGAAAGGTCGAACATGAGTCATATAGTAGATATGATCAACATAATGATGTTCACCATTGCAGCCACCTCAACTCACGTGATGATCGGACTTGAGTTGGTGAATTTGGATCATGTATCACTCGAATGATCGGAGGGATGTCAATTTGAGTGGGAGTTCTTAAATAATATGATTAATTGAACTCATTATCATGAACATAGTCAAAGTGTCTTTGCAAATTATGTTGTAGATTACTAGCTCGCGTTGTGGCTCCCTTGTATTTTTATATGTTCCTAGAGAAATAGAATTGAAAGATGTTGGTAGCAATATTGCGGACTGGGTCCGTGATCTGAGGATTGTCCTCATTGCTGCACAGAAGGCTTATGTCCTTAATGCACCGCTCGGTGCGCCACCCCCTCTAGCGTTGTCTATAGATGTTGTGAACATCTGACAGGCACGTTTCGATGACTACTTGATAGTTTTGTGCGTCATGCATTACGGCTTAGAATTGAGGCTCCGAAACGTTTTGAACGTCACAGAACATATGAGATGTTCTAGGGGCAGAGATTGTGATCTCAGGCTCGTGCCTGTGTTGCGAGATATGAGATCTCCAACAAGATTCTTTGCCTGTAAGATGAAGGAGAATAGCTCAATCGTTGAGCATGTACTCAGATTGTCTGGGTACTACAATCGCTTGAATCAAGTGGGAGTTGATCTTCCAGATAAGATAGTGATTGATATAGTTCTCCAAGTCACTGTCACTAAAGCTACTAGAACTTAAGTGATGAACTATAATACACCAGGGATAGAAGTATTGATCCCTGAGCTGTTCGCGATGTTTGACACCGCGAAGGTAGAAATCAAGAAGGAGCGTCAAGTGTTGATGGTTAATCAAACCACTAGTTTCGAAAAGGGCAAGATCAAGGAGGGAAACTTCATGGATAGCAAGTCAGTTGCTGCTCCAGTGAAGCAACCCAAAGTTGAACTCAAACCCGAGACTAAGTGCTTCTATTATGAGGTAGGAGGTCGCTGAAGCGGAACAACCCTAGATACTTGGTAGATAAGAAGGCTGGCAACATTGATAGAAGTATATTTGATATACGAGTTACTAATGTGTACCTTGCTAGTACTCTTAGTAGCACCTGGGTATTGGATACCGGTTCGGTTGCTAAATGTTAGTAACTCGAAATAAAAGCTACGGAATAAACGGAGAACTAGCTAAGGGTGAGGTGACGATATGTGTTGGAAGTGTTTCCAAGGTTGATGTGATCAACATCGCATGCTCTCTCTACCTTCAGGATTAGTGACGAACCTAAATAAATGTTATTTGGTGTTTTGCGTTGAGCATGAACATGATTAGATCATGTTTATTGCAATACGGTTATTCATTTAAGTTAGAGAATAATGGTTATTCTGTTTACATGAATAATACCTTCAATGGTCATGCACCCAGTGAGAATGGTTTGTTGAAATCTTGATCGTAGTATTACACATGTTCATAACATTGATGTCAAAAGATACAAAGTTAATAATGATAGTACCACATATTTGTGGCACTGCCGCTAAATGTCATATTGGTATAAAGCGCATGTAGAAACTCCAAGCTGATGGATATTTGGACTCATTCGATTTCGAATCGGTTGAGACATGCGAACCATGCCTCTTGGGCAAGATGACTAAAGGACCCCGTTGGATGGAGCGGGCAAGTGATTCATTGGAAATGATACATGTTGATGTATGCAATCTAGTGAGTCTTGTAGTGTGCAGTGGATATCGTTATTTTCTTACCTTCACTGATGATTTGAGTAGATATAGTGTATATTTACTTAATGAAACACAAGTCTGAATCGTTTGAAAGGTTCAAGCAAATTCAGAGTGAAGTTTAAAGATCATCGTGACAAGAAGATAAAAATGACTGCGATATGATCGTGGAGGTGAATATCTGAGTCACGAGTTTGGCATACAACTTAAGACAATGTGAAAGTTGTTTCACAACTAAACGCCACCTGGAACACCATAGTGTGATGGTGTGTCCGAACATCATAGTTATGCTCTATTGGACATGGTGCGTACTATGATGTCTCTTGTCGTTTTACTACTATAATTTTGGGGTTATGCATTAGAGACAACTACATTCACTTTAAATAGGGCACCATCTAAATCCGTTGAGATGACACCATATGAATTATGGTTTGATAGAAACCTAAGCTGTCGTTTCTTAATACTTGGGGCTACGGCACTTGTGTGAAAAATGTTTTCACCTAATGAGGTCGAACCCAAGGCGGACAAATGCATCTTCATAGAATACCCTAAGATCAGTTGGGTGAACCTTCTATCTCAGATCCGAGTGCAAAGTGGTTGTTACTAAAACGGATCCTTTCTCGAGGAAAGGTTTCTCTCGAAAGAATTGAGTGGGAGGAAGATAGAACTTGATGAGGTTGTTAAACCTTTGTTCAACCAGAGAGTAGCGCAGCGCAGAAAGATGTTTCTGTGAAGCCTACGTTAGTTGAAGAGGAAGTTAATGATGATGATCATGAAGCTTCAGGATCAAGTTACTATCGAACTTCGTGGGTCGACAAGGATGTGTACTGCTCCTAAGCGGTACGACAACCCTGTCTTCGAGGTCATGTTGTTGGACAGCGATGAACCTACGAGCTATGGAGAAGCGATGATGGGCCCGGATTCCGACAAATGGTTAGAGACCATGAAATCCGAGATAGGATCCATTTATGAAAACCAAGTATAGACTTTGGTAGACTTGCTCGTTAGACGGCAGGTCGTTGAGTACAAATGGACCTTTAGAATGAAGACAGACACTGATGGTGAATGTCACCATTTGTAAAGCTCGACTTGTTGCAAAGTTGTTTGTGACAAGTTCAAGGAGTTGAATGCGAGGAGGCTTTCTCACTCGTAGCGATGCTAAAAGTCTGTTGGAATTATGTTAGCAGTTGCTGCATTTTCAATTACGAAATCTGGCAGATGGATGTCAAAACGTCGTTTCCTTAACGGTTTACTTAAGGAAAGGTTGTATGTGATACAACCAGAAGGTTTTGTCAGTCCTAAGGATGCTAAAAGATGAGAGAGCTTCAGTGATCCTTCTATGGACTGAAGCAAGCATCTCGGAGTTGGAATATACACTTTGATGAGGTGATCAAAGTTTTTGTAGTTTATACAAAGTTTACGAGAAACTTGTATTTGCAATAAAGTGAGTGGGAGCACTATAGAGTTTCTGATAAGTATATGTGGTTGACATATTGTTGATCGGAAATAATGTAGAATTTCTGGAAGGCATAAAAGGTTGTTTGAAAAGTGTTTTTCAAATGAAGACCTGGATAAAGCTACCTAATTGTTGAGCATCAAAATCTATAGAGATAGATCAAGATGCTTGATGAGACTTTCAATGAGTGCATACCTTGACAAGATTTTGAAAGAGTTCAAAATGGATCAGCCAGAGAAATAGTTCTCGTCTGATTTGTAAGGTGTGAAGTTGAGTGAGACTCAAAGCTCGACAACGGCAGAAGAAAGAGAAAGGATGAATGTCGTCCCCTATGCCTTAGCCATAGGCTCTATATTATGCCATGCTGTGTACCACACCTATGTGTGCCTTGCCACGAGTCTGTCAGGGGGTACAAGAGTGGTCCAGGAGTGGATCACTGGACAGCGGTCGGAATTATCCTTAGTAACCAGAGGACTAAGGAAATGTTTCTTGATTATGGAGGTGATAAAGAGTTCGTCGTAAAGAGTTACGTCGATGCAAGCTTTAACACCTATCCAGATGACTAGTAGTAGCAATCTGGATACGTATAGTGGAGCAGCCATTTGGAAATAGTACCAAGTGGAGTGTGGTAGCAGTGTTTACGGTTTGACATAGAGATTTGCAAAGTACACACGGATCTGAATATCGCAGACCCGTTGACTATAAGACCTCTCTCACATGCAAAGCATGATCGAGCCCCAAAACTCATTGGGTGTTAGATTCATAACAATGCGAATCACATGGTGATGTGAACTAGATTATTGACTCTAGTGCAAGTGGGAGACTGTTGGAAATATGCCCTAGAGGCAATAATAAATTAGTTATTATCATATTTCCTTGTTCATGATAATCGTTTATTATCCATGCTATAATTGTATTGATCGGAGACTTAAATGCATGTGTGGATACATAGACAAAACCATGTCCCTAGTATGCCTCTAATGGACTAGCTCGTTGATCAAAGGATGGTTAAAGTTTCCTAGCCATGGACATGAGATGTCATTTGATAACGGGATCACATCATTAGGAGAATGATGTGATGGATAAGACCCAAACTACAAACATAGCATATGATCGTGTCAGTTTATTGCTACTGTTTTCTGCATGTCAAGTATATGTTCCTATGACCATGAGATCATGCAACTCACGGATATCGGAGGAGTGCCTTGTGTGTATCAAACGTCGCAACGTAACTGGGTGACTATAAAGGTGCTCTACAGGTATCTCCGATGGTGTTTGTTGAGTTGGCATGGATCGAGACTGGGATTTGTTACTCCGTGTGACGGAGAGGTATCTCAGGGCCCACTCGGTAATACAACATCACAACAAGCCTTGCAAGCAATGTGGCTAAGTGTTAGTCACGGTATCTTGTATTACGGAACGAGTAAAGAGACTTGCCAGTAACGAGGTTGAACTAGGTATGGAGATACCGACGATCGAATCTCGGGCAAGTAACATACCGAAGAACAAAGGGGACGTTATACGGGATTAACTAAATCCTTGACATAGAGGTTCGACCGATAAAGATCTTCGTAGAATATGTAGGAACCAATGTGGATGTCCAGGTCCCGCCATTGGTTATTGACCGTAGAGGTGTCTCGGTCATGTCTACATAGTTCTCGAACCCGCAGGGTCTGCACACTTAAGGTTCGGTGACGTTTCGGTAGTGTAGAGTTATGTATGGTGGTGACCGAAGTTTGTTCGGAGTCCCGGATGAGATCCCGGACATCACGAGGAGCTCCGGAATGGTCCGGAGGTAAAGATTCATATATAGGAAGTCCCAGTTTGGTTTCCGGAAAAGTTTCGGGCTCATCGGTAGTGTACCGGGAGTGCCGGTAGTGTACCGGGAGTGCCGGTAGTGTACCGGGAGGCCTCCGGGAGGGGTATTTCGACCCCAAGAGGTCCATGGGCTGTGGGAGAATAATAACCAGCCCTTAGTGGGCTGGGAAAACAGCCACAAAGGCCCATGGCGCAGGAGAGAAAGTCCTAAAGCAAAAAGTGGAAAATCAGCCAATAGGAGGCAATCCTACTCCAACTAGGATTGGAGGTGAAGTAGGATTTCTTCCCACCTCCTATTTCGGCCGACCCAAAGGCCTTGGCTGCCTCTCCTCTCCTCTCCTCCTATATATACTAGTGGATTGGGTGGTTTTTGGACAGAATTTCCGGCCACGTGCTACCCGTTTCACCGGTGCACAGTTTCTCCTCTAGATCGGTTTTCCGCGGCGCTTAGGCGAAGCCCTGCCGGAATCACTCCACCACCATCACCGGAGCGCCGTCACGCTGCCGGTGAACTCTCTCTCCTCTCCACCTCCTCTTGCTGGATCAAGATGGTGGAGATCGTCATCAAGCTGCACGTGTGCTGAACGCGGAGGTGCCGTCCGTTCGGCGCTAGATCGGAAGGACCGTGATCGAGATCGCGAGACGGTTCGTGATGAGATCGCGGAACGGATCGTGATGAGTTCGCGGGACAGATCGTGATCAACATCGTGAGACGGATCGTGATGAGATCGCGGGACGGATCGTGATGAGTTCACGGGACGGATCGTGATTGGATCGCGGGACGGATCGTGATGAGATCGCGGGACGCTCGGCGATTTGGATCGCGAAGATGTTCGACTACACCAACCACGTTTCTTAACGCTTCCCGCTTAGCGATCTACAAGGGTACGTAGATCCACTCTCCCTCTCGTAGATGCTCATCACCATGGATAGGTTTGCGTGTGCGTAGGAAAATTTTTGTTTCCCATGCGACGTTCCCCAACACCCGTATCCAACCCAAATATAAGGTCGGTATGGGGGCGTCCGGACGCGTCCAGGCACGCCCACCACGTCGGAGCCGGCCCATGATGGCCCATCCTTTCCCACTTATATTCGTCCCAATCCGATCGTGGACCAAACCCTAGCCACTTTACTCCCCTCCCCTCCCCTCCACTTCGCCACCCGAGCTCTTCTCCAGCGGATTCCGGCCACCACTGCCATGTCAGACAGCGGATCGAAGTCCGACCTTTCCGGATCCGTTGACTGGGTGTGATTCGTGTGTGTTGGAGGAGGCAATGGCAGTTCGCATTGCACTCCGCCGGTCCCGGGAGGAGAGCAGCCGACCGAGGGACGCATCCATCCATCGCGAGGCCCTAGCATTGGCTCACCGGTCGCTCGGGTCCGGCGGTGCTGGATCCTCACGGGCCCGGCAATCGGAACACCACTCCATCCCCATCAGCGGTCCGACAGACTATGAGTCGTGGAGGGTCCGGGCGGCACGCCGTGAGAAGGAAAGGGCAAGGGCCATCGAGGCCCGTCTCGCGGCGGATATGGCGGAGGCGGAGGCTGCTGCTGCGGCGGTGTGGGCGACCGCGGAGGAGGAAGCCATCTGTGCCCGCATTTTGAAGAAACGGCAGCGGAGGAACACACGGCCCTCATTCGAGAGCCGAGTCTGGCGGTCCGGGCCATTGCCGGACTGCCCCGAAAGAGGAGAAGGACAGCGACGACGAGGACAACATCGACGACGAGCAGATCCGGCTGGATCCGTACTGCGTCCTTTGAATGGTACTTCCACGAGAAGGCCGACAACAACGCAAGGAAGGACATGGACAGCTGTGGATGAAGTTCACCATAGCCAAATTTGTCAAATTTTGATAGTCTGATGGCATGTTTAGTGTAATATGATGGAGTAGCCGATACCAATTCGTGTGCGTCGACATAGTTGCATGAATTTGTATGGATTTGGGATATGCTAATTGAGATGTCCGAATATGAAGTACCTAATTTAAAAGGTGTCCGATTAGTATTCGCGAGCGCGTCCGCGGAGGTTTGACGAACCGGATTTGCTAAGTCCCGTCTCTTATCAGCCTATATCATTGTGCTGCCGTCTCGTATACATATCGACGATGCCTTTTCCTACAAGAATATATTCAGCTCGTGAAATCGAGGCGGATTTTATTCCGGCAAAACTCGACGCCGAACTTGTTCCTTCTCAAATAACATGGCATTGGATCTGGACCCGACGAGGCGAGGTCTCAAAGACGTACGGCCTTGTTTCTACTAGTGCGCTTGCTTATCCGGACCCCGGCCGGGAAGGGCCGAAACGAATCTGTTCGCCGGCCACATCGATCAGTCACAAGCTGCATGGCGAGATAACACTAAACCCGGCCCCGGGAGAACGAATTATGGTCCTCGGCCGCCTCTGTCAGCTCAGCTCGTGGAATATCTGACTGCTTTTGCAAGTTGCAACGGCGAGCGCACGGCCGCGAGACGTCGACCGGTCCGCCTCGGCCACCATCGCCGGTGGGCAGTGCTGCGCGCTGTACGCGAGCGACGGCAGCCAGCCATGTCGCGCGCAAAAGTATATAAAAAGCTCAAAACGGTTTTTGCCTGTCGTTTTCCTCGTACAGAAACGGCCTTTGTTTAGAGCGTCTCCAACAGCGCCGTGCGAAAAGAGACGTACGCAGAAAACTGCGAATTTAGTGCGCGGACGTTCGCGCATCTTACAGCAGCAGCGGAGGGAAAATAGCGCGTGCGGAAAGCGATTGCGCGTGCGGAAAAAGGCGGCAGCTCGCGCGTTAGATTTGGCGTCGCTTCTGGCGCGCCTATAAATCGCGGCACTCATCACGCGTCCTTCACACTACCACGCGCTCTCTACCAGCTTCTTCTGTCGCTTCCTTGCCACGCCACCATCACGTCACCATGCCGCCGCGCCGCCGGGAATCGTCTGGCTACCGCGGCGTTCGCGCGTGCCCCAACGGCACCTACTACGCCGAGATCAAGTCCGGCGACGTCCGGCTCGGCCTCGGCACGTTCAAGACCGCGCACGAGGCCGCCTGCGCGTACGACGCGACGGCGTGACGCCTAGAGAAGCCTCGTGCGTAGATGAACTTCCACGACGTCTACACGCGCCAGCAGGCGCAGGACGTCGCCCCTCCTCCTCGTCTTATCACGGACCAGGACCGTGCGGACCACGTTCGGCGGCAACGCCGCCTTCTCGTCGCCGAGGAGGACGAGGGAGCCATGGCGGAGTGTCGCCAGCGTTACCCACAGGACGTCGCTAACAAGCGCGTCTACTGGGCGGAAAGGACGGCAAGGCGCCGAGCGGAGTGGGCGAACAAGCGTCGGCGGAAGGCACTGGCGGTATCACAGTACGGTGTCATGGAAGCATTTGGGACGTCGATCTTCACGCCAGACGATGATCGTTGGCATGACGTATGGCTCACTACCTCGGACGACACCAGCGAGAATGGTGATGAGGACGACTCGGAGTAGTTCTAGCTACACCATAGTTTTTATCTAGTTTGCACTATCGAACTATGTATCGTTTCTATCGAATTATGTATCATTTTTTATCCATAGAACTATCTATGTATCGTTTTTATTTTATGGAATGTATCATTTTTTAGTGCTCGTGCGTGCGCGCTGCATTTTAACGCGTCTGTTGAAGTCAGCGTTGCCGGCCGCGTCAAACCAAACGAAACGCGTGCGACAAAATCGTTTTTGACGCGCGGCGTTTTGCGCGGCTGTTGAAGATGCTCTTAGCGCGCACGCTCGCTGCACTTCTTCTCCTCCTCTTACCAGGGGCAAAATGCAGACGGAACTTTTTTTTGGGGGGTAAAATGCAGAAGCAACTGGTTTTTTCTTAAAGTCCAAAAAGGAACTGAATTAACACATTGGAAAGTACACTCACACGCCCTCATCTATAAAGTGATACCTCAAAATGCCCAAATATGTACGAACATCTTTTGCCATGCAACGGTTTATACCTTAAGCATCGACGTATGAGTTCACATGTCCGAATTTCAGTAAACTAGAAACAATTCCAGGGGGACTGTCGTGGAAGTTCGGATGTCCCTGGCTAACCAACAACCGTCACATACCTCTAGTTTAGAAAAAGAAATCACATACCCACTCCACAACTCCTCTCTGTCCTCTCACACGCACTCATTATCGCCGCCAAGGGGAACGTCCTGATCACGGTGGCGAAGTTGCCTCCCCCATAAAGGAAAGTTTTCATGCCAGCTTGATGAGTCAAGGTGATCCAACCATGAAAGTTTTCATGTCATTCTATGTATTGTTAAAAAAAAACTTTTTTATTCTATATATTGGCCATGGGGAAATTTCAGGGTGGTTCATGGACCACCCTGGCCACCCCCTAGCTATGCTACTATCCCCCGCTCAGTTCCTGTTTTTCTTTTCTGCTTTTCTTAAGTTTTTTCCTTGCTTATTGTTTAATACATGTCTGTTTTTCTAATACACGCTGTACACTTTGCATATTTATATATATATATAAAATCTCATACACATTGAATATTTTTCATAAACATGATGAATATTTTTGAAATACATGTTTCGAACATTTCTAAAAATGTGTTAAAAATACACTTTGAACTTATTTTTGAAAGATTGGAAAAAAAATACATGGTAGATTTTTTATAAAATGTCATGAACGTATTTTTGAAAGGAGTGAATATTTTAATGTCACCTGTATTTCTTAAAATGTTGCACAGTTTTTTTAATTAAGCCTTTTTTTTACATTCTATAAATACTCTATAAAAATGTCACAAATACTTTTTAAAAAAAGCATGAACTTGGAAAAATGTTATAATTGTTTTTGAATGCTATCAACATTTTATAAAGGTTGCGAGCACAATTTATAACACCATGTTACTATTTTTAAAATACATGTATCTAAAACATTTTAAAAAGTAAAACGAATGAATAAAGAAGCAAAGAAGAAAAAACAGTGAATATGCAGGGAGCTACTTGGACCGGACCGATAGTACGATGTAGAGCCCTGGGAGACCTCCTTTGGTCTTACATGAAGCTAGACAAAGCTGAGCATCTACAGCCGAAACTTGTAAATTCGACCCTTCAAACGTTCGCGGACGAGCTCGGACGCATCCGCGAACACTGATCGGTCACGTCTTAAATAATGTATTCTACATCCGGACACCCCAAATCTCATATTTCAAATCAACATAACACATGCAACTATTACGTCAATGCATTACACACATCGTCCGGCTACTCCATCTGTAACGCCCCGGACACACCTACCGGTAGTCGTTACTCCTGGCGGGATCTAGACTGGGCTCACAGATCAATACTAGTCTTTTCTGCGCACTTTGTCCTCACTCACGCGCACCCGGGACCAACTTCTCGGTCAGTCACCCATCCTAGAACTACTCCAAGCCAAGCATGCTTAACCTGGGAGTTCTGTTCGAATGGGCTCCCGAAAAAGAAGGAATTCCTTATTGATATGAGTAGTTTATCATCCCTAATAAGCTAGGCTATCACATACACCACCACTCAGAGGAACCGACGTCCTCGTCGGGTCACAGGAACGTTCCCTCTTGGCACAAACGTCTGTGCTTCCAGTCCGATACATGTGTCATTCCATGTGCCACGACGGGTCACAAACTTCGTGAACAACATGATCGCGCACCTGTCGGCAAACATTCATGTAACCGTGAGGGTCGGCTCTGATACCAACTTGTAACGCCCCGGACACACCCGCCGGTAGTCGTTACTCATGGCGGGATCTAGACTGGCCTCACAGATCAATACTAGTCTTTTCTACGCACTTTGTCCCCACTCATGCGCACCCGGGACCAACTTTTCGGTCGGTCACCCATCCTAGAACTACTCCAAGGTCGGTCACCCATCCTAGAACTACTCCAAGCCGAGCACGCTTAACCTGGGAGTTCTGTTCGAATGGGCTCCCGGAAAAGAAGGAATTCCTTATTGATATGAGTAGTCTATCATCCCTAATAAGCCAGGCTATCACACCGTCACTACTAACATGCCATTGGACTACCAAAATTTGGCATGTATGGCTATGGTGGAGATCATTGATGGCTGCCCTTGCCCTTCCCGATGCCCTTGCCGTCCTTGTCGTGGAAGTACCGGTTGAAAACGCAGTACGGATCGAGCCGGATCTGCTCGTCGCCAGAGCTGTCCTCGCCGTCGCTCACCTCCTTCTCCTCTTTCGGTGGAAATCCGGCCATTTCACTGACCGCCCGATTCTGCTTGGGAGCGAGGGCGTCTGTGTTCCTCTATCATGGTTTCTTTAAAATGCGGGAGCAGATGGCTTCCTCCTCTGCGACCGCCCGCTCCGCCACATCAGGTGCCTCCGCCTCTGCCATTTCCTCTGCGAGAAAGGCGTCGGCGGCCCTTATCCTCTCCTTCTCATGGCGGGCAGCCCATTCCCGGTGGGACTCGAAGTCCGCCCGTCGAGACATCGATAATCCCGCCCTAGAGGAACCGAGCGCCCTTCGTGCGCACGCTATGGAGTCCCGGCGGACTGATCTTATCGTCGACCGGTCGCTGTTCTCGTCGGACCGGTGGAGTGCAATGCGAATCGCCATTGCGTACTCCACTCCCGCATGGGATGACCTGCTAGTCGATGGATCCGGACTAGTCGGAGTCTGATCCGCTGCCCTCCATGCTGGAGAAGGCCGGAGATCGCAGTAGGTAGGGTGACGAAACGGAATGGAGTGAAGTGGCTAGGGTTTGGTCCGGCCAATGGATTGTTGGAAATATGCCCTGGAGGCAATAATAAATTTAGATACATGATTGGATACTTAGATACATGTGTGGATACAGTTTATGTTTTCATGAATATATATGTGTTCTTGATCCTTTCTTGCAAGTTGTAGACACCTATTACGAGTTATGATCCGCATCCCCCATGGTGACAATATCTGGGATTCTTTCCGATGATTACCGTAGTTTGAGGAGTTCATGCATTCACTATGTGCTAATGCTTTGGTCCGGTTCTCTATTAAAAGGAGGCCTTAATATCCCTTAGTTTCCATTAGGACCCCGCTGCCACGGGAGGGTAGGCCAAAAAATGTCATGCAAGTTTTTTCCATAAGCATGTATGACTATATATGAAATACATGCCTACATTACATTGATGAATTGGAGCTAGTTCTATGTCACCCTATGTTATAACTGTTACATGATGAATGCCATCCGACATAATTATCCATCACTGATCCATTGCCTACGAGCTTTCCACATATTGATCCTTGCTAAGTTACTTCTCCGTTGCTACTGTTACAATCACTACAAAACTGCTACTGTTACTTTTACCACCGTTACCGTTACTTCCATACTACTTCGCTACTGAATACTTTGCTACAGATATTAAGTCTTTCAGTTGTGGTTGAATTGATAACTCAGTTGCGAATACTCGAGAATATTCTTTGGCTCCCCTTGAGTCGAATCAATAAATTTGGGTTGAATACTCTACCCTCGAAAACTGTTGCGATCCCCTATACTTGTGGGTTATCACTACCCCTACATTGTCACTGGGTGAGGACACCGTAAAATTGAACCCAAAACCAAGCACTTCTCCCGTTGCAAGAATTACCAATCTAGTTGGCCAAACCAAACCAATAACTCGAAGATACTTGCAAAGATATGAAATCATGCATATAAGAATTCAGAGAAGAACCAGATAATATTCATAAACAAGCTGATCATAAACCCACAATTCATCGGGTCTCGACAAACACACCGCAAAAGAGTATTACATCGGATAGATCCCCATGAAGATCATGGAGAACATGGTATTGAAGCACAAAGAGAGAGAAGAAGCCATCTAGCTACTAGCTATAAACCCGTAGGTCTGTGGTGGACTAGTCACGCATCATTAGAGGGGCAATGAAGTTGATGTAGATTCCCTCCGTGATCGAATCCCCCTCCGACAGATTATCGGAAAAGGCTCCAAGATTAGATCTCTCGGGAACAGAGGCTTCCGGCGAAGGAAAAGTATTATCGTTGCTACTTTTGGTATTGGGGGAATATTTGGGAATTTATAGGCTGAAGATTAGGGTTAGAGGACCTGCTGGGGGCCACAAGCCAGGGGCACGCCCCCCTGGCCGCGCTAGGGTGGCTTGTGACCTCTCGACAGGTCTCCTGCCTTCCTCTCCAGGTTTGGTAAATGTCTTCTGGTCCAAGAAAAATCATCGCGAAGATTTTATTCTGTTTGAACTCCATTGGATATTCCTTATCTACAATACTCAAAACAAGGAAAAACTGAAACAGGTGAGGGAGTCCTGGAGTAAGGGGTCCTCGGGAGGCCGACCTATTTCTATGGGCCAGACTATACGGGCCACTTATCGAACACAGGAATATTTGAAGGCCCAGTCTCCAAGATGGAAGCTTTAGGAAGCACGGCTTGTACTCCACGGTTGATGTAGCGAATAAGCACGTTTATCTCCTCAGCATGTAAGCGACCATGTGTAAACCCTAGGCATCCTCAGCGTCTATATAAGCCAAAGGGTTTTATGGTGTAGGGACAGAACAACTCATCTAGGCTATTCGATCTCGAGGTAGATGAACTTTGTAACCCCCCATATCATTAATACATCCAAGCAAGACGTAAGGTATTACCTCCATAGGAGGGTGAAAGGACCACGATATTTCCTAGAGGGGGGAGGGTGAATAGGCGCTTTAAAATCTTTTACGTATTTGGGTATATCCTAATGCGGAGATAAACTAAGCGGATACTTTTCAAGCACAAATCCTAAATATACTAGGCTCACTAAGTGCACCAACAACATAGGATAAACAAGATGCGAACAACGAGTATATGAGTAAGCAAAAGTAAGTTACACAAACTTACTCAATGTATATCACAAGATATGGAAATGAATGTTACACGCTAGCAATTCACACTAAGCACAAGATATATCAATAGTAGCAAGTATGAATTGCGGACTATAAAGTGTTGGCCTAAATAATCTCTACGATATGGTAACCAACACAATATAATGAGGACAACAATATATATAGTGAATGCAAGGTCAAGTGGCCAAAGTAAACCACAAGTAGTGGCTAGGGTTAGAAATAACCGAAGACACGGAGATGAGGATGTATCCCGATGTTCACTTCCTTGGAGGGAAGCTAGTCACCATTAGAGAGGTGGATGTTACTACGAAGGCACACCAACGCCACAAAGGCTCACCCTATTCTCCCCTTGAGATATCACCACGAAGGCAATTCTCAACCACTAGTGGTAGACCTTGAGGCAGCCTCCAAACCTTCACAAACTTTCCGGGGGACAAATCACAAGTTGATTCCTCACCGGAGCACTCCTACCACCTAGGAGTCTCGAACCTCCAGGAGTAACAAAATCAAGGGGAAATGCTCAAGACTTGATCAAATCACAAATTCCTTTGGTCAAGAGAGGGAGAGGGAGTAGATCTATCACTTGATTGGAAAATATCTCAAGAACTCTTACTAATCTCTCCGGGATCAGAAATTTGGTGTAGGAGAAGTGGGAGGGAGCCACATTGGTGTTCTAGGGTTCTTTTGGATTGAGTAGTCAACCCCTCCACGAAGTGGTGAAGGGGTATATATATCCTGGGTGAAAATATGGTCGTTGTAGTGTAAGTGGCTATGTCGGGCCGGACATCCGGGCCAAGGGCTAGAGATCCGGTGGCTCCGAAGTGTGCACACGAATGTTAGAAATATGCCCTAGAGGCAATAATAAATTGGTTATTATCATATTTCCTTGTTCATGATAATTGTTTATTATCCATGCTATAATTGTGTTGATCGGAAACTCAGATACATGTGTGGGTAAATAGACAACACTTTGTCCCTAGTATACCTCTAGTGAACTAGCTCATTGGTCAAAGATGGTCAAGGTTTCCTAGCCATTGACATGTTATGTCATTTTATAACAGGATCACATCATTAGGAGAATGATGTGATGGACAGGACCCAAACTACAAACGTAGCATATGATCTTGTCAGTTTATTGCTACTGTTTTTTGCATGTCAAGTATATGTTCCTATGACCATGAGATCATGCAACTCACGGACACCGGAAGAGTGCCTTGTGTCTATCAAACGTCGCAACGTAACAGGGTGACTATAAAGGTGCTCTACAGGTATCTTCGAGGGTGTCTGTTGGGTTGGCATGGATCAAGACTGGGATTTGTTACTCCGTGTGACGCAGAGGTATCTCAGGGCCCACTCGGTAATACAACATCACAATAAGCCTTGCAAGCAATGTGACTAAGTGTTATTCACGAGATCTCGTATTACGGAACGATTAAAGAGACTTGCCGGTAACGATGTTGAACTAGGTATGGAGATACCGACGATTGAATCTCAAGCAAGTAACATACCGAAGAACAAAGGGAACATCATACGGGATTAACCGAATCCTTGACATAGAGGTTCGACCGATAATGATCTTCGTAGAATATGTAGGAACCAATATGGGCATCCAGGTCCCGCTATTGGTTATTGACCGTAGAGGTGTCTCGGTCATGTCTACATAGTTCTCGAACCCGCAGGGTCTGCACACTTAAGGTTCAGTGACGTTTCGGTAGTATAGAGTTATGTATGGTGGTTACCGAAGGTTGTTCGGAGTCCTAAATGAGATCCTTTACATCACGAGGATCTGCGGAATGGTCCAGAGGTAAAGATTTATATATAGGAAGTCCTATTTTGGTCATCGGAAAAGTTTCGAGCTCATCGGTGGTGTACCGGGAGTGCCAGTAGTGTACCGGGAGACCATCGGGAGGGGTATTTCGACCCAAGAGGCTACATGGGATGTGGGAGATTGAATACCAGACCTTAGTGGGCTGGTGGAAGTCCCACACAAGGCCCATGCGGCTGGGAGAGAAAACCCAAAGAGAAAAGGTGGAAAAAAGGAGAAAATAGGGAAGAATCCTAGTCCTACTAGGATTGGAGGAGGAGTCCTCCTCTCCTCCTTGATTCGGCCGAACCAAGGGCTGGTCCCTTGAGGGTCAAGCCTCCTCCTCTCTTACTCTTATATATACTAGAGGTTTTAGGGTTTTTGCACTAGATTTTCGGCCACGTGCTACCCATTCCTCTAGTGCATAGTTTCTCCTCTAGATCAGTTTTCTACAGTGCTTACGCGAAGCCCTGCCGGAATTTCTCCAATACCATCTCCGCGGCGCCGTCACGCTGCCAGAGAACTCGTCTACCTCTCTGCTCCCTCTTGCTGGATCAAGAAGGTTGAGATCGTCATCGAGCTGTACGTGTGCTGAACGCGGAGGTGCCGTCCGTTCGGCGCTAGATCGGAAGGACCGTGATCAACATTTCGAGACGGATCGTGATGAGATCGCGGCACGGATCGTGATAAGTTCGCGGGACGGATCGTGATTCGATCGCGGGACGCTTGGCGATTTGGATCGCGAAGACGTTCGACTACACCGACGCGTTTCTTAACGCTTCCCGCTTAGCGATCTACAAGGGTATGTAGATCCACTCTTCATCTCGTAGATGCTCATCACCATGGACAGGTCTTGAGTGAGCGTAGGAAATTTTTTGTTTCCCATGCAACGTTCCCCAACAGTGGCATCATGAGCTAGGTCTATGTGTAGATGAGATCTCGAGTAGAACACAAAGAGTTTGTGGGCGTTGATGCTTAGATTGCTTCCTCCCTTGGTCATGTTTTGGTTCAGCGTATTGTGGGATGAAGTGGCCCGGACGAACATTACTCGTACGCTTATGAGAGACCGGTTCCCTCAACTGCAACTTGTTGCAAAATATGGCTGGCGGGTGTTAGTTTCTCCTACTTTAGTTGGATCGGATTCGACAAAGGCGGTCCTTGAGAAGGTTGAAAAGCAACTTATGTATCACCGTTGTGGTTTATGCATAGGTGAGAATTGTTCTTGCTAGATACCCGTAGAAGCCACGTAAAACATGCAACAACTATTAGAGGACGTCTAACTTGTTTTTGCAGGGTATGTTGTGATGTGATATGGCCAATTACATGATGTGATATATGTGATGTATAAGATGATCATGTGTTGTATAGAATATCACGACTTGCATGTCGATGAGTACGGCAACCGGCTGGAACCATAGGGTTGTCTTTAATTATTGTATGACCTGCGTGTCAATCATTAAGCGCTATGTAATGCTTTACTTTATCACTAAACGGTACCAATAGTAGTACAAGCATGATGGGCGCAACAACCCCGATGGCGACACGTTGATGGAGATCAAGATGATGGAGATCATGGTGTCATGCTGGTGACGATGGACATCATGCCGGCGCTTTCAAGATGGAGATCAAAAGCACAAGTTCATGGCCATATCATGTCACTTATGATTTGCATGTGATGTTAATCCTTTCATGCACCTTGTTTTGCTTAGGACGACGGTAGCATTATAAGGTGATCCCTCACTTAAATTTCAAGATGAATTGTGTTCTCCCCGAGTGTGCACCGTTGCGAAAGTTCGTCGTGTCGAGACACCACGTGATGATCGGGTGTGATAGACTCTACGTTCACATACAACGGGTGCAAGCCAGTGTTACACATGCAGAACACTTGGGTTAAACTTGACTATCCTAGCATGTACAGACATGGCCTCGGAACACAGGAGACCGAAAGGTCGAACATGAGTCATATAGTAGATATGATCAACATGATGATGTTCACCATTGAAACCACCTCAACTCACGTGATGATCGGACTTGAGTTGGTGAATTTGGATCATGTATCACTCGAATGACCGAAGGGATGTCAATTTGAGTGGGAGTTCTTCAGTAATATGATTAATTGAACTCATTATCATGAACATAGTCAGTAGTGTCTTTGCAAATTATGTTGTAGATTACTTGCTCACGCTGTAGTTCCCTTGAATTTTTATATGTTCGTAGAGAAATAGAGTTCAAAGATGATGGTAGAAATATTGCGGACTGGGTCCGTGATCTGAGGATTGTCCTCATTGCTGCACAGAAAGCTTATGTCCTTAATGCACTGCTCGGTGGGCCAACCCCTCTAGCGACGTCTGTAGATGTTGTGAACATCTCACAGGCACATTCCGATGACTACTTGATAGTTTAGTGCGTTATGCATTACGTCTTAGAATTCTGGCTCCAAAATGTTTTGAACATTACGGAACATATGAGATGTTCTAAGAGCTGAAATTAGGATCTCAGGCTCATGCCCGTGTTGTGAGATATGAGATCTCCAACAAGATTATTTGCTTGCAAGATGAAGGAGAATAGCTCAATCGTTGAGCATGTGCTCAGATTGTCTGGGTGCTACAATCACTTGAATCGAGTGGGAGTTGATCTTACAGATAAGATAGTGATTGATATAGTTCTCCAAGTCAATGTCAGTAAGCTACTAGAACTTGGTGATGAACTATAAAATGCCAGGGATAGAAATAATGATCCCTGAGCTGTTCACGATGTTTGACACCACGAAGGTAGAAATCAAGAAGGAGCGTCAAGTGTTGATGGTTAGTAAAACCACTAGTTTCGAGAAGGGCAAGGGCAAGGAGGGAAACTTCATGGATGGCAAGTCAGTTGCTGCTCCAGTGAAGCAACCCAAAGTTGAACCCAAACCCGAGACTAAGTGCTTCGATTATGAGGAGAGCGGTCGCTGAAGCGGAACAACCCTAGATACTTGGTAGATAAGAAGGCTGGCAACGTCGACAGAAGTATATTTGATATACGTGTTAATGATGTGTACCTTGCGAGTACTCCTAGTAGCACCTGGGTATTGGATACCGGTTCAGTGGCTAACTGTTAGTAACTCGAAATAAAAGCTACGAAATAAACGGAGAACTAGCTAAGGATGAGGTGACGATGTGTGTTGGAAATTTTTCCAAGGTTGATGTGACCAACATCGCACGCTCTCTCTACCTTCGGGATTAGTGACGAACCTAAATAAATGTTATTTGGTGTTTTGCGTTGAGCATGAACCTGATTAGATCGTGTTTATTGAAACACGGTTATTCATTTAAGTTAGAGAATAATGGTTATTCTGTTTACATGAATAATCCCTTCAATGGTTATGCACCCAGTGAGAATGGTTTGTTGAATCTTGATCGCAGTAATATACATGTTCATAACATTGATGCCAAAAGATACAAAGTTAATAATGATAGTACCACATACTTGTGGCACTGCTGCTAAATGTCATATTGGTATAAAGCGCATGAAGAAACTCCATGCTGATGGATCTTTGGACTCATTCGATTTTGAATCAGTTGAGACATGCTAACCATGCCTCTTGGGCAAGATGACTAAGGACCCCGTTTTCCGGATTGATCGAGCGAGCAAGTGATTTATTGGAAATGATACATGTTGATGTATGCAATCCGATGAGTCTTGTAGCGTGCGGTGGATATCGTTATTTTCTTACCTTCACTGATGATTTGAGTAGATATAGTGTATATTTACTTAATGAAACACAAGTCTGAATCGTTTGAAAGGTTCAAGCAAATTCAGAGTGAAGTTTAAGATCACCGTGACAAGAAGATAAAAATGTCTGCGATATGATCGCGGAGGTGAATATCTGAGTTACGAGTTTGGCATATAACTTTAGACAATGTGAAAGTTGTTTCACAACTCACGCCACCTGGAACACCATAGTGTGATGGTGTGTCCATACGTCATAGTCGTGCTCTATTGGATATGGTGCGTGCTATGATGTCTCTTATTGTTTTGACTATAATTTTGGGGTTATGCACTAGAGACAACTACATTCACTTTAAATAGGGAACCATCTAAATCCGTTGAGATGACACCATGTGAATTATGGTTTGATAGAAACCTAAGCTGTCATTTCTTAATGTTTGGGGCTGCGACGCTTGTGTGGAAAATGTTTTCACCTAATGAGCTCGAACCCAAAGCGGATAAATGCATCTTCATAGAATACCCTAAGAACAGTTGGGTGAACCTTCTATCTCAGACTCAAGCATAAAGTGTTTGTTGCTAAAACTGGGTCCTTTCTCGGGAAAAGTTTCTCTCAAAAGAATTGAGTGGGAGGAAGATAGAACTTGATAAGGTTGTTGAACCTTTGCTTCAACCAGAGAGTAGCGCAACACAGAAAGATGTTTGTATGGAACCTACGTTAGTTGAATAGGAAGTTAATGATGATGAACATGAAGCTTCGGATCAAGTTACTATCGAACCTCATGGGTCGACTAGGATGTGTACTTCTTCTGAGCGGTATGACAACCCTGTCTTGGAGGTCGTGTTGTTGGACAACAATAAACCTACGAGTTGTGGAGAAGCGATGATGGACCCGGATTCCGACAAATGGTTATAGGCCATGAAATCCGAGAAAGGATCCATGTATGAAAACCAAGTATAGACTTTGGTAGACTTGCTCATTGGACGGCAGGTCGTCAAGTACAAATGGACCTTTGAGATGATGACAGACACTGATGGTAAATGTCACCATTTATAGAGCTCGACTTGTCGCAAAGAAGTTTCCGACAAGTTCAAGGAGTTGACTGCGATGAGACTTTCTCACTCGTAGTGATGCTAAAGTCTGTTGGAATTACATTAGCAGTTGCTACATTTTTGAATTATGAAATCTGGCAGAGGATGTCAAAACATCGTTTCCTTCCTTAAGGAAAGGTTGTATGAGATACAACCAAAAGGTTTTATCAAGTCCTAAGGATTCTAAAAGGTGCGCAAGCTTCAGTGATCCTTCTATGAACTGAAGCAAGCATCTCGGAGCTGGAATATACACTTTGATGAGGTGATCAAAGTTTTTGAGTCTATACAAAGTTTATGAGAAACTTGTATTTACAATAAAGTGAGTGGGAGCACTATAGAATTTCTGATAAGTATATGTGGATGACATATTGTTGATCGGAAATAATGTAGAATTTCTGGAAAGCATAAACGGTTGTTCGAAAAGTGATTTTCAAAGGAAGACCTAGATAAAGCTACCTAATTGTTGAGCATCAAGATCTATAGAGATAGATCAAGATGCTTGATGAGACTTTCAATGAGTACATACCTTGACAAGATTTTGAAAGAGTTCAAAATGGATCAGTCAGAGAAAGAGTTCTCGCCTGATTTGTAAGGTGTGAAGTTGAGTGAGACTCAAAGCTCGACAATGGCAGAAGAAAGAGAAAGGGCGAACATCATCCCCTATGCCTTAGCCATAGGCTCTGTATAGTATGCCATGCTGTGTACCGCACCTGTGTGTGCCTTGCCATGAGTCCGTCAAGGGGTACAAGAGTGATCCATGAGTGGATCATTGGACAGCGGTCAAGATCATCCTTAGTAACTAAAAGACTAAGGAAATGTTTCTTGATTATGGAGGTAAGAAAGAGTTCGTCATAAAGAGTTACGTCGATGCAAGCTTTGACACCAATCCGGATGACTCTTAGTAGCAATCCGGATATGTATAGTAGAACAGCCATTTGGAATAGCTCCAAGTGGAGTGTGGTAGCAGTGTTTACAGTTTGACATAGAGATTTGCAAAGTACACACGGCTCTAAATGTCGCAGACCCATTGACTATAAGACCTCTCTCACATGCAAAGCATGATCGAGCCCCAGAACGCATTGGGTGTTAGATTCATAACAATGCGAATCACGTGGTGATGTGAACTAGATTATTGACTCTAGTGCAAGTGGGAGACTGTTGGAAATATGAGACTCAGATACATGTGTGGGTAAATAGACAACACTTTGTCCCTAGTATGCCTCTAGTGAACTAGCTAGTTGGTCAAAGATGGTCAAGATTTCCTAGCCATTGACATGTGATGTCATTTGATAACGGGATCACATCATTAGGAGAATGATGTGATGGACAAGAATCAAACTACAAACGTAGCATATGATCGTGTCAGTTTATTGCTACTGTTTTCTACATGTCAAGTATATGTTCCTATGACCATTTGATCATGCATCTCACGGACACCGGAAGAGTGCCTTGTGTGTATCAAATGTCGCAACGTAACTCGGTGACTATAAAGGTTCTCTACAGGTATCTTCGAGGGTGTCTGTTGGGTTGGCATGGATCAAGACTGGGATTTGTTACTCCGTGTGACGGAGAGGTATCTCAGGGCCCACTCGGTAATACAACATCACAATAAGCCTTGCAAGCAATATGACTAAGTGTTAGTCACGAGATCTTGTATTACCGAATGTGTAAAGAGACTTTCCGGTAACGAGGTTTAACTAGGTATGAAGATACCGACGATCGAATCTCGGGCAAGTAACATACCGAAGAACAAAGGGAACATCATACGGGATTAACTGAATCCTTGACATATAGGTTCGACCGATAAAGATCTTCGTAGAATATGTAGGAACCAATATGGGCATCCAGGTCCCGCTATTGGTTATTGACCATAGAGGTGTCTCGGTCATGTCTACATAGTTCTCGAACCCGCAGGTTCTGCACACTTAAGGTTCGGTGATGTTTCGATAGTATAGAATTATGTATGGTGGTTACCGAAGGTTGTTCGGAGTCTCGGATGAGATCTCAAACATCACGAGGAGCTCCGGAATGGTCTGGAGGTAAAGATTGATATATAGAAAGTCCTATTTTGGTCAGCGGAAAAGTTTCGGGCTCATCGGTGGTGTACCGGGAGTGCCGGTAGTGTACCGGGAGACCATCGGGAGGGGTATTTCGACCCAAGAGGCTGCATGGTCTATGGGAGAGTGAATACCAGCCCTTAGTGGGCTGGTGGAAGTCCTACACAAGGCCCATGCGTCTGGGAGAGAAAACCCAAAGAGAAAAGGTGGAAAAAAGGCAAAATAGGGAGGAATCCTAGTCCTACTAGGATTGGAGGAGGAGTCCTCCTCTCCTCCTTGATTCGACCGAACCAAGGGCTGGTCCCTTGAGGTCCAAGCCTCCTCCTCTCTTCCTCTTATACATACTAGAGGTTTTAGGGTTTTTGGACTAGATTTTCAGTCACGTGCTACCCGTTCCTCTAGTGCATAGTTTCTCCTCTAGATCGGTTTTCTGTAGTGCTTAGGAGAAGCCCTGCCGGAATTGCTCCACCACCATCGCCGCGGCGCCATCACACTGCCGGATAATTTGTCTACCTCTCCTCTCCCTCTTGCTGGATCAAGAAGGCAGAGATCATCATCGAGCTGTATGTGAGCTAAACGCGGAAGTGCCATCCGTTCGGCGCTAGATCAGAAGGACGGATCGTGATAAGATCGCAGGACGGATCGTGATGAGATCGCAGGACGGATCATGATAAGTTCGCGGGACGGATCGTGATTGGATCGTGGGACGGATCGTGATCGGATCGCAGGACGCTCGGCGATTTGGATCGCGAAGACCTTCGACTACACCAACCGTGTTTCTTAACGCTTCCCGCTTAGCGATCTACAAGGGTATGTAGATCCACTCTCCCTCTCGTAGATTCTCATCACCATGGATAGGTCTTGCGTGAGCATAGGAATTTTTTTGTTTCCCAAGCAACGTTTTCCAACAACGAACACAGAAAAACAGACTCAAGGTACAGGGCCCGGACATCTGACCAAGTCCCCGGACATCTGGCCAAAGTTGAGGCCCTGGACATCTGGGGGACACAAACAACATTCCATTATAGTTTCTGGACATCGGCGGCCCGGATTTCCAGGGAAGATCCTGGATATCCTAGGGACACAAAAACTGCACACACCCCAAAAGTAAAACATGCATAACTTTCTCATACGGACTCCGATTTTGATGATCTTGGGCTCATTTTGAAGCTAGTGAAAAACTCCAGGTCCCCACATAGAGAACCACCCAAGATAAGACAAAATTGAAGGTGCAAAGTATGCACATGTTAGATCATATACTTTGGGGAACCTAGTTGGCTATGTATTGCTTCGGTAAATAGGATAGGAGTGGAATTGGGAATAGAAGATGTTGAATTGAGCAGGTCCATCACGAACCCCTTTGATCCCCTCTTAATAGTGTGGGATCCCTATAACTCAAGAATCATAAAAGAGCTACACTACATATCTATCAAGAATCCATACTTGAGTGTATATGTTCTTCGGTGGTCATCACCCCACAACACTAACGCCAAAGGAACTAATACCTTTGACTCGAGCCTTTCACTTGAGCTTGATGTTGATGTTTCTTCTTGGCTCAAGTTGAAGGCAAGACATTGGTGAAGTATTCAAGTAGCTCTTTCATATACAATGTGGCAATCTTTGCTTTGTATTCATCTTCACTTTGTCCATCATGTGATCATCCACAAGCTTCAAGGATGTGATCCTTCGGGATGCTTATCTTGAATTTGCCCTTGTCAACCATGATCATGAACACTTGATGTATCCTATCATGGACACTTGGAATCTCTCCCTTGATGCGATCCCAAGAGAATAACCTAACCCTCATAAACATAGACAACAAATAGCATGGGTTAGTACACAAAGTGCAATTGACAATTTCTTATCATACCACAAGATCCTATGTGATGCAGCATTTGCACTTGTGTGTTGACCATTTAAAGTTTGATTCTTTGATCTTTATGTTGGTCAACCTTTATCTTTACTCCATGCTTAATCTTGATGCCTTGAAGGCCATATTGAATTCTTCACTATGCTTCATTTCTTCAAAACATGATTACCCATATCTCAATTATCATATGACCATATAGAGTTTATCATGAATACCATATTGGTCATCAGTTGTTATCCTTCATGCTCCATCACAATCTCTTGAGAGGCACAACGAATTCTTCACATGAATTACTTGCTTCAAGACATAATCATCCATGACTCAACATATGAGCACATCATGATCCTATCTTCAAGCCATATGAAGAATTCTTCTCTTTGATCATTCTCTCAAGATCATGATCCATCATGGTTCAACCTTGATGCACAACTATATGTATATTGAATTCATTCCGAATCCATTCAATCTCCTTCTTGCATCAACCATGGAACAAACATCTTTCAATTCATCCAATATTCTTCATGCATTGCAAATGGAACTTTCCTTCAAATGTATAACTTAATGCAAACATTAGTCCATTAGGATTGTCATCAATTACCAAAACCACACATGAGGAATACATGCACTTTCAATCTCCCCCATTTTGGTAGTTGATGACAATCTCAATAAGAGGGTTTATATATTGAATTTTATAACAAGTATGCAATTCATCCGAGGATAAGTTGTATACTTGAGGTGGTTTTGGCAGCATCAAGTGCCACAAAGATACTTGAAATTATCAAAACCGGTTGTACTAGCATCAAACACTACACAAGAATTTGATGATAGCACACGCAAAATATATAGAGCAAACTCTCCCACAATATATGCATGTGCAAATGAACTTTGAATTTCATTGCATATATTGGTTGACACAAACTAGGTGAAGTTTTCTCTATATAGTATATACAATACTCATCCATGCAACACACATATATAACAAGGGTAGGTAAGCATGAGTGACAACAAGCAAACTAAGAACACTTATCTTTGAACCCTCTAAACTTCTCCCCCATTGGCAACAAATGCCAAAAATGGGAAAAATCTAGAAGCCAATATAGTATGAGTTCCTCCTTAATGTGTGCATGTTACAAAATGTGAGTGAAAATCAAATGCACATATTCAATGATGAAAATTTGAGGAGCTTAGGATCTACAGAATGCAACAAGATACTATGCTATGAGAATAAGCATTCTACATGTGAGAAAAACATTCAAAAGATCGAAAAAAACATATCTGGAAAAGATATAATATCAATACCCAATTTGATCATCATGATAAGTATGGGTCCAACATATATTCAAAACACATGAGTGCACAAGATTATATGCAAAACATACAAGCACTCACTTCTCACCCTCTTACCAAGACCACCACCGAATCAAAGAAAGGAAACAAACGAGGTGAATGGCAAGGAGTAAATGATATCAAGGTAAGATCTGAACTTTCTTATGTAATTTTTGAAGTGGACAATAGTAGTCTATGTATCCTCAAAGAAACTTGCATACACAAAAAAGTCGCAATTGGTAAGAACATGATATGCACAAGTGAATCCATTATTATACAACTATGATCCTAGCATAAGAGCAAGGCACATGGCACAAAGCACATGACACAAATTGATCTCATTTTCATAACAATGAATTACTAAGTAATATAGCAAATACCACAAGCAAAGTGTTTTTGCAATTTCATCAAAATTACACACGAGAGAACATTTTAGGAATAGATATGCAATGAATTGCTTAATTGGCATATTTTGGGATAAGTGAATCATGAATATGATTTTATGGATCCTCATTATATTCTTCTTCTCAAATGACTCACAATTGCAATAAAGTGATTTTTTAAGAACATGCAAGAAGCACAACTTTTAACAAGTAGTAATCATGCCATGGTGCATCCTACACAAGGTTGACTCTATTTATGTATATGCATGAAGTAAATACTTGATACCGAGAAAGCATTGGTATGAATTAGTAGATCAATGAGTCATCCAAGCTTGGAGATAATTCTCTTGTGGTGACACCACCTTCTTCAACAATAAGCCAAGCACACAATGTTTCTCCAATGTACCTAAATCACTTTTAAGTACATTTTGGTCCCCAAACTGCAAAGAGGAGCATTTGATTGATAAATGTGATGATAATCCACTTGACTTGGCTTTCTCAAATGAATGGTGGTTAACTTTTCTTTGTGAACTAGCCAAGTCTCCAATGCCCTCCACACACATATTGACCAAGTTTGAGCTTGATGGTCCCCAACCAAGTTTGGTCCTAAGAAGTTAGTCACAATAGGCTTGGCAACCCAAATGGTCTTTTCTTTACCCCAAACCACTTTGGGTGCCCACAAACTTGGCAAACAAATTGCCAACATTATCCTTTCTAAGTGAATAATGATAATTGACAATCGGAGGCTCAGAGAAATTACCGTTGGGACATGATGAAGATATGTATCCCTTCTCATGACAAATATAGCAACATGTGCTCCCCTTTATCTTCTTCTTTACCTCCTCAACTTGGAGAAGATTATCTTGGTTAAGCATGGAAAGAGGCCTTTCATTATCTTGAGACTGAACTTGCGGCCACTTCCCTTGATGCTTCACACTTGAAGCCTTCTTCTTTAATGGACAAGATCTCACATGGTGTCCAACATTCTTGCACTTGAAGCAAATAATGTTGGCAAAATTCTTGACTTGATCTTGTCCCTTCTTCCTATTCTTGTACTTCTTCTTGTTGGAGATGAAATCAAGTCCTATTTTGTCTTGAGGGTCCTTTTGCACACTCAAGTTATTATCGCAACATTTTTCCAAGTCTTTCTTCAAACTAGTGACTTGGGCCTTGATCTCTTTATTTTCCTCTACAAGGTTAGTATTAACAAAAGAACTAGAAGAAGTAGAAGCTTCATTGGTAGAGCAACAAGGCATGGTTAGCAATTCATCACAAGATGTATAAATATCATGTAGAGAGGAATTGCTAGGACTAGCACATGGCAATAAGGCATTTAGTGTAGAAGATGTGCTAATGTCCACATGAGACTCACAAGATTTTACCTTGGTGACGATAGCCTCATGAGCTAACTTTAGCTCATCATGAGAGATTAAAAGATCCTCATGAGTGCCTGAAAGATTTTCATGACTTTGTTCCAATTTCCCATACTTGCTAGTTAGCAAATCAAGTTGAGTCCTCAACTCAACATTTTATTTCAATATCGATGCTTCACACAAGATAGAGTTAGTAGCACAAGCATCATTATCAATATGAGAGGAGCATGTAGAAACTAGAGACTCCGCATGAGTAGCTTGAAGTTCCTCATGAGACTTAGAGAGTTTGGTGAGCTCTCCTTTGACATTCTTGTAGCCAAGGTCAAGGTGTTCAAAATCCTCTTTAATTTTAGAATGAGTAACTTCAATCTCTTATTTTGAAGACCTCAAGTTACTAAGAGATTGATAAGCCTTAGCAAGTTCATTTTCAAGTTGTTCACTTTTTGCTTGCTCATTAAGAAGTAAATCATTATGTTTTTCAAAGCAAGCAAGAACATCTTGGAACCTTTTATAAGTGTTATTTTTAGCTCTATTAAGAGTTTTCCCAATCTCATAGAGATTTTGAATCAAGTCATCATCATCTTTCTCATTACAACTGTCATCATTATCACTAAGAGAAGATGATACCTTGTCATTACCTATTGCCATGAGGCACATGTGAACAAAGGGGGTTGATGATGATTCTTTTGGAGAAGAGGGTTCTCCATCAATCAAGTGTGCCTTGTCTTCCTTGATTTCCTGTACATGGTTAGTTATAGAACAACTAGAGGAACCAAAGGTGTTTTGAATATGGCAACACAAATGACCAAGCATATCATCACAAGAATTTATGAGTGAATCATTAGATTATATGCATGGACTATCTACACAAGAATGTACGACGTTTTCAGTGCTAGATATGCTCGTGTCCATGGAACCTATAATACTAGCGTTTCTATATGACGGATCATCAGTGATGAGCTTGACACCATCACTCCATGATATATCTTCACTTACCATGTCATCACCCTATGACAGAGTGGAAGATGTTGAAGTGTCCAAGTAATCGGAGGTGGAGGCAATGGAGAGTTCTTCCATCAATTCCTCGCAAATAGCATTGGCTCCCACAAGGTTGGACCCACCATATGTAACTTCAAGTTTGGTCCAAGCCTCATGAGCCAACAAACAAGCAGAGATTGACTTGAATACCTCGGAGATTATAGCTTGGTGAATGACACTTAAAGCTTCACTATCAAGATGCATATCCTCAAGTGATGGAGATTATATATCCTTTAGATTTGAATCCCCTACAACAACAATCCGTAAAGCATTTGGATCCTTGGTCCGAAAGTGACAAAGCATGTGTAATCTCCACATAATGTAATTTGTGCCATTAAAACAAAATGTGTCATCGTGCACTAGTTCACTAGTTGACATCGTTACTCTCTAGGCAGTGAAGCCTAATAAGGAGAGACCTAGCTCTGATACCAATTGAAAGTACCATGATGTTGCCTAGAGGGGGGTGAATAGGCGCTTTAAAATATTTTATGGATTTGGCTATATCCTAATGCGGAAATAAACTAAGCGGATACTTTTCAAGCACAAATCCTAAATATACTAGGCTCACTAGGTGCACCAACAACATAGGATAAACAAGATGAGAACAACGAGTATATGAGTAAGCACAAGTAAGTTACACAAACTTACTCAATGTATATCACAAGATATGGAAATGAATGTTACAAGCTAGCAATTCACACTAAGCACAAGATATATCAATAGTAGCAAGTATGAATTGCGGACTATAAAGTGTTGGCCTAAATAATCTCTACGACATGGTAACCAACACAATATAACGAGGACAATAATATATATAGTGAATGCAAGGTCAAGTGGCCAAAGTAAACCACAAGTAGTGGCTAGGGTTAGAAATAACCGAAGACACGGAGACGGGGATGTATCCTGATGTTCACTTCCTTGGAGGGAAGCTAGTAACCGTTAGAGAGGTGGATGTTACGACGAAGGCACACCAATTCCACGAAGGCTTACCCTATTCTCCCCTTGAGATATCACCACGAAGGCGATTCTCAACCCTAGTGGTAGACCTTGAGGCGGCCTCCAAACCTTCACAAACTTTCCGGGGGAGAAATCACAAGTTGATTCCTCACCGGAGCACTCCTACCGCCTAGGAGTCTCCAACCTCCAAGAGTAACAAAATCAAGGGGGAAATGCTCAAGACTTGCTCAAATCACGAATTTCTTTGGTCAAGAGAGGGAGAGGGAGTGGATCTATCACTTGATTGGAAAATCTCTCAAGAACTCTCACTAATCTCTCCGAGATCTGAGATTTGGTGTAGGAGAAGTGAGAGAGATCCACTTTGGTGTTCTAGGGTTCTTTTGGATTGAGTGGTCAACCCCTCCACGAAGTGGTGAAGGGGTATATATAGCGTGGGTGAAAATATGGCCGTTGTAGTGTAAGTGGCTGTGTCGGGCCGGACATCAGGGCCAAGTGCCGGACATCCAGTGGCTCTGAAGTGTGCACACGAACACAGAAAAACAGAGTCAAGGTACAGGGCCCGGACATCTGGCCTAGTCCCCGGACATCTGGCCAAAGTTAAGGCCCTGGACATCCGGACAAGGCCCCGGACATCTGGGGGACACAAACAACATTTGGTTATAGTTTCTGGACATCGGCGGCCCGGATTTCCGGGGAAGATCCCGGATATCCGGGGGACACAAAAACTGCACACACCCCAAAAGTAAAACATGCATAACTTTCTCACGCGGACTCCGATTTTGATGATCTTGGGCTCGTTTTGAAGCTAGTGAAAAACTCCAGGTCCTCACATAGAGAACCACCAAAGATAAGACCAAATGGAAGGTTCAAAGTATGGACATGTTATATCATATACTTTGGGGAACCTAGTTGGCTATGTATTGCTTCGGTAAATAGGATAGGAGTGGAATTGTGTATAGAATATGTTGACTTGAGCAAGTCCATCACGAACCCCTTTGATCCCCTCTTAATATTGCGGGATCCCTATAACTCAAGAATCATAAAAGAGCTACACTACATAGCTATCAGGAATCCATACTTGAGTCTATATGTTTCTTCGGTGGTCATCACCCCACAACACTAACGCCAAAGGAGCTAATCTTTGACTCGAGCCTTTCACTTGAGCTTGATGTTGATGTTTCTTCTTGGTTCAAGTTGAAGGCAAGACATTGGTGAAGTATTCAAGTAGCTCTTTCTCATACAATGTGGTAAGCTTTGCTTTGTATTCATCTTCACTTTGTCCATCATGTGATCATCCACAAGCTTCAAGCATGTGATCCTTCGGGATGCTTATCTTGAACTTGCCCTTGTCAACCATGATCATGAACACTTGATGTCCATCCTCTCACGGACACTTGGAATCTCTGTCTTCATGCGAGCCCATGAGAATAACCTAACGCTCATAAACATAGACAACACATAGCATGGGTTAGTACACAAAGTGCAATTGACAATTTCTTATTATACCACAAGATCCTATGTGATGCATCGTTTGCACTTGTGTCTTGACCATTTAAAGTTTGATTCCTTGATCTTTATCTTGGTCAACCTTTATCTTTACTCCATGCTTAATCTTGATGCCTTGAAGGCCATATTGAATTCTTCACTATGCTTCATTTCTTCAAGACATGATTACCCATATCTCAATTATCATATGACCATATAGAGTTTATCCATGAATACCATATTGGTAATCATTTGTTATCATTCATGCTCCATCACAATCTCTTGAGAGGCACAACAAATTCTTCAGATGAATTACTTGCTTCAAGACATAATCATCCATGACTCAACATATGAGCACATCATGATTCTATCTTCAAGCCATATGAAGAATTCTTATCTTTGATCATTCTCTCAATATCATGATCCATCATGGCTCAACCTTGATGCACAACTATATGTATATGGAATTCATTCCGAATCCATTCAATCTCCTTCTTGCATCAACCATGGAACAAACATCTTTCAATTCATCCAATATTCTTCATGCATTACAAATGGAACTTTCCTTCAAATGTATAACTTAATGCAAACATTAGCCCATTAGGATTGTCATCAATTACCAAAACCACACATGGGGACTACATGCACTTTCAGAGGGCCTGAACCTGGGTAAATCTGTGTCCCCTTAGTCTCCTGTTACCGTCGATCCTAGTCTCACAATTCGAGACCCCCTACCCGAGATCTGCCGGTTTTGACACTGACATTGGTGCTTCCATTGAGAGTTCCTCTGTGAGCAAGAAGGAATCAATGTCTCACCTTGTCATCAACAAAGAGGTCCGCAACATGGACACTTTCGTCCCCAAACAGATCTTCGCCTTCGGCAGCATTGTGCTGCACACTGATCCCACCGACCATCTAGGCCGTGTTGAGATCTTCGCCTCTTATTGAGAGGTCAGATTCGGAAACCTAGAGTTCTCTGTCGATTCTCGGGGTGACTTATCGCTAACCGGGCTCGGAGCTTCACTTGTAGCACCCGAAGACTCTGAGGCTTTAACCTCGAGTTTCTTCTTAGGACACGCCAATGGGGTTATGCATGACGATGGGTCGATCTCTTATCTTTGTTCGACCATTGTGCCAGACGACGGGACATGTGTTCTTGCCGAACACTCCCCATGTCCGGGTACTTCAAAGGTAAACTCCGTAAGTTCTGAACAGTCCGGTCCAATCGGGCTCTCAGCGGTTGACGAGGCCCTAGATCGGATCTTGTCGATGAAGATCACCGACGACCCAACCCTGGTCTATGCTCGGATCGGTTACGGTGCGGGTCAGGACGAATGTTTCGACCCACCCACCACCCACTTGATAGCCACTGTTGAAGATTTAACTGACATGCTAGACTATGCCTCCGAGGAGGCAGAATACATGGATGAAGAGGACGGTGCTCCCATCCCCGTTAAAACCGGGTGATGGTCCGCCACCTCCACATACGATGTCTACATGTGGGCACTCCTAATGACGTCAAAACACCTAATAATGACGGCGATAAGTCGGGCGACGCACCGTCAAGGTGCCGAAAGCCACATAAGCGGTCCAAAGGGAAAAGGGAATGAAAGCTATTACCGACACCGGGGATGAAGTTACTCCCGAGGACTGTGGCGACCCTGATAACACTGAACACCCGTTAGAGGGTGAGGAAAGGCCCAAGGACCAGAACAAACCATACAACTTCAACGGTTCCGAGGACGACAATTACCTTCCCCCTTTCGAGGAGGAGGATATCCTGGAAGCCGCGACATGGACATCACTGATAACCATGAGGATTAGCAACAATTCAGAGAGAAACTCATTGTGACGGCTCGCAGTCTGAAAGCCAAGGAACGACAGATTAAAGCTGAACAAGATGACGTCAATGATCGATGGACAAGAGTCCTATTAGCCAAGGAAGGACATGTCACTGGTCTGTCGGACGAGACCAAGAGCTATCCGCAGAGAAGGATGCTTCCACAATTCAACGACAAGCTCACTTATACCCCGTCTCCAAAGCATACTCCATACGACAGGCTAGACCAACCTCCTCGCTGGCACGATCGGATGGCTGATGACGCCGGTTATAGACCGACAATACCCCGAAGACAGGGAAAGGATCCACTAGAGACCAATGACATGTTCGACATGCGAGATGACTTGGATCACAGAGCAGGCCACACAAGATCCATTTACAGATCCAGAGGATACTCACCCGATAGACGAGATGGGTATAGACCATGGCCAGACCGAAGAAATAATAGAGACCGGGAACGCAACCAAGCTAGAGCAGACGCCGACTATAGGCGCGACATAGCTCGGGTTCGAGGCGCCACCCACCCGCTATGTTTCATAGATTAGGTGATGCGGCATTAGTTCTCTGAGGGGTTTAAACCCGTGAACATCGAACAATACAATAGAACTACTGACCCAACCATATGGATCGAGTACTTCCTCCTCCACATCCACGTGGCTCGAGGATATGACCTCCACGCCATCAAATACCTTCCCCTCAAACTTAAGGGGCCAGCTCGACACTCGCTAATCAGCCTCCCTGAAAACTCCATTGGATGCTGGGAGGACTTGGAGGATGCTTTCTGCTCCAACTTCCAGGGAACCTATATTCGGCCGCCGGATTCTTCCGACTTCAGCAACGTCGTCTAGAAGCCGGCGAGTCTACTCGGCAATTCTGGAACCAGTTCTTGATTAAGAAGAACCAGATGGTCGACTGTTCGAACGCTGAGGCCATAGCCTCCTTCCGGCACAATATTCGGGACAAATGGCTGGCCCACCAGCTAGGCCAGGACAAACCTCGGACTATGTCCGCCCTCACCTCCCTCATGAGCCGCTTATGCGCGGGCGAAGATAATTGGCTGGCAAGACGCAACCACAATTCCGAAGATCTCGGAGCCTCTTAAGTTCGGGATGACAACGAAAAACCAAAGCACAATAAGAACAAGCACCGACATGATAACATTGATGTCGATGATACGGCTGTTAACGCCAGCTTCCGCAACTCCCGTCCTGGACAGCGGAAGAAGCCTCCTAAAGGCAATCACAACGGACCCACTCCACTGGAAAAAATAATGGAGCGAACTTGCTAAATCCATGGGACTCGAGAGAAGTCCGCCAACCACACACACCGCAATTGCTTGGTGTTTAAGCAGGTCGGCAAGCTCCCACCCGAAGACCAAAGCAAGAGCCCTCACAATGAGGATGAGGATGAGCCTCGGGGTCCGATTGGTGGCAACCAAAATAAATTTCCTCCAGAAGTCAAGACAGTAAACATGGTATACATTACCCATATACCCAAGAAGGAGGGGAGCACGCCCTTCGAGAGGTCTACGCTATAGAGCTGATGGCCCCGAAGTATAACCCATGGTCGGCATATCCGATCACTTTTGATCGGCGTGATCACCCGACCAGTATCCGTCAGGGGGGTTCGGCTGCACTCGTCCTCGACCCCTTTATCGATGGGTATCACCTCACAAAAGTCCTAATGGACAGAGGAAGTAGCCTTAATCTGATTTACTCAAACACGGTGAAAAAGATGGGCATAGACCTGTCACGGATTAAACCTAGTAACACCATCTTTAAATGGGTGATTCCAGGTGTCGAAGCTCGGTGCACGGGCTCCATAACCCTGGAAGTTGTGTTTGGCTCGCCCGATAACTTTCACAGCGAAGACTTGAGGTTCGACATCGTACCCTTCCGCAGCGGCTATCACGCCCTTCTTGACCGGACAACATTCACTCGTTTCCACGCCGTCCCGCATTATGCATACCTCAAGCTCAAGATGCCTGGCCCTAAAGGGCTCATCACTGTGAACGGCAATACGGAGCAATCTCTACGAACTGAGGAGCATGTCCTGGCCCTGGCAGCCGAATTTAGTTACAAAGATGATCGGCAGGTTCCGGCATCCGTCGTGAAGACACTCAAGGTTGGGAAGCAAGCTCGGCTGCAGGCCGAACTCTCAAAGCCCTCCTCTACCCCCAAATAGGGACTCACACCCCATCGCACACCCCTAGGACCAATGAAGTACGCGCCAAGAAGGCACAACTTCATGCTTAAAATTCCATGGGTAGTGGTGGGGAAACAAGGTGGGAGTCCGACTGGACCAGACTAGTACCACTAAATATGTCTTTGGACACAATGCAGGGACCATTGAAAGGCACAACACGGGCGTAAAGCCTATCGATAGCTCGACGACTTCTCAAGACCTTGTGTGCAAGATCCGCCTGCCGAATAATGCCACCCATCGAGGTACACCAAAGATCAGGAGTAAACTAGCAACTGGGCATATCGAGGATGTAAGGCCATCAATTGAAGACCCCTGGTACAACCGCTCCTGTAATATGTTTTCTGCATATACCTTTAAGCAGTTGCTTCGACGCTCCGAATAATAAGAGTTGTTGAGAAAAAATACAGCATCATTTTACATGTTTTTCTGGTTCTCCTTCTTGGCACATATTTTCCTTTTCTTAGTCTTCTTGCGAAATAATTCGATATGTTACGATGAGACCGGATAACACATCGGGGGATTGAACTTACATAAAAATCACCTTACATATTGTTCATTATGCGTTCGGCGTCTTGGATTTCACGTCATGTGCATCGGTTCCGAACTGCGTCTTGGGTAAATAGTTGGGTTCCCCGGCTCCTATGCTTGCCCTTTACGCCCCTCTCGTTCAGTTAAAAGGGCAAAGGGAGCACCCCTACGATTGTGCTTCCGGATAGTCTGGTCAAGCACCTCAGGGGAGAAAGCCGAAAACTGACTATCATAGTATGCGAGATCCGGTCTGTGAACCCGAGCTGGAAGTATTATACTTCAATCCTCATAAGCGGTTATTCCATGTTATACAAGGGGTTTGTCCTTTATGCAAACCATGTGATACCGGCTTTAGCCGTGGTTCATCCAAAGAACACAACACTTGGGTAGCTAATCATAAGCTCCCCGCAGTCCTTTTCGTGCCGCTATGGCTAAGTGAAAGAAATAAAGCACTATAGTCCGATTGCCAGTCTGCCACACTTTACCACCTTCGGGTCCCGATAACTTGGCTAAGGGACATAGTGCATTGGCATAGACACCCCATGTGGTATCAATATGGGGCTAAAGCCGACGACTCGCATCTTTCAGTATTAAACGACCACACAGGAGTTATAAAGGAATGCAAAACTATAAAAGCATAATAATTTATAACATCAGAAGTTTTGACAAGTCTTTGGACGCGTTACAATTCATTCAAACATATTATCGCCCAAACACTGTGATGCTATCACCCAAGCACTCTCCATCACTCCATCGAAGTACAACTCGGGGCGTCTATGCTCCTTCCTGGGAGGCGGCGGGGCGGTGGCTACCTTCATCGGACCCAACCCCGGCCAGTGCACCTTAGCTTTAGCAAGGGCCATCCTGACTCCCTCGATGCAGGAGGAGCGCTTCACGGTGTCGAGGTGAGGCGAAGTAGCAATTAACTTCCGCACTAGGCGAAAGTAGCTGCCGGGCAGCGGCTCGCCGGGCCATAGGCGGATGCAGAGGTCCTTCATGGCCGGCTCCGCCATCTGGTGCAGCTGCTTCAGCTGCTTCAGCTGCTCCACAAGAAGAGGAGAGCGCTCGGGGGACTCCGAATTGTGCCCAAAACAGACGAGCTTCGTCTCCATATTCTGTCGAGGCAAACAGTTGATTGGTGTCTACCACACTCTTTTGGAGATCGGAGGAGGCGCGTGAAGAACGCCACACCTGGGTAAGCAATTTGAATTTGCTATCCCCGAAGATGCACTTTAGTAAGTATGGCTTACCATCCATTATGTCCTTCGCTTGGCAGACCTGCTCCTCGTAAAACCGCCTGTCCACTTGCTCCTTCTGAAGATTGTTCTTCAGGGTGGACAGTTCGGCCGCGCTTGCCTTGCCCTTCTGCTCAAGGGCCTCGCACTTCTGGCTGGCATCCTTGAGCTCCTGCTGGACCTTCGCCACACGAGCCTCATGCTTCTGGCTGGTGGCTCATAGGGCGGATAGGGTGGTAGCTGCTTCTTTGGCCGCCGCCATCTTGACGGCCGCATGGTCTTTTGCCTGCTGGAGCTCGGCCTTGAGCCTCTCCACCTCTTTCGCCGAAGCTGTTCAAACATTAAGACATTATGAAAAAATGTATGGACAGTGTTCGGACAAAGGAGTTCGGTCAAAGGTATTTAGATTTTGTTTTGACCTACCTTGTGCCTCGTCGAATCTCCTGTTGAGGGCATCAACTTCATCCTTGGAGCGTTTAAGCTTCCGATTCAGTTTGTCTAGTTCGGTGCAAATTATGGCCGCCGTCGATGACGAAGTTTGCAGTACACATGCAGTTGACGTGTTACATGGGTTATATAGTCCCGAAATATATTCAATCCGATCACATGTCCGACCTTATTGGGGGCTATTCTAACACTCCGGACACATAATTGGTATTTAGTTCGAAATCGGATATAGGATTGAGCCCTAGGCAAGTTGTTTCAAACTCACCTAGGGCTCGGGGGCTGTCGTGTACATTATAATAAAATAAGTAAAAACTTGGCAAATAAGAGTTTCATGCGACTTACATGAAAACCCGCCAGGAGACCTTTGAAGGCCTCCTTCTGTACGTTGTCGATGGACTGAATGCTCTGTAATACCGCACCCATGAGGGTGCGGTGCTCCTCGGAGACGGAGGCGTTCATAGAGCCTCCTCCATGACTGACCACCCATTGGTCGGTGGCGCCGGAGGTGATCGGATAACCCCATTACCAACCGGGGTTTGAACCAGTACCTCCGGAGGCGTAGTACGCTCCGAAGATGCCCTTGGAGGGGACTGAGTGGCCGCTCGTCCGGCCTCCTTAGTGTCCGGGCGGGGTACGTCCCCCCATTCTTTGGTAACCGAGGTGTTAGCCTCGGCCATTATGTCCTCTCCCCAACCGCCGGTGGCTGGCTCCGTAGGAGCATGTTGGGGTGACACCTCCATGGTGCCCTTCGCGGCACCCGGAGTGGCGGGATACGACGCATTCCTGCTCTCTGCTAGTATGGCAGGCGGGGTCTCCCCATCCGATATTTGATCGGTGGGGAGGACGCGCGGGCGGCTGAAAATCCATAAGCGCCTGCGTGTTAGAAACTCTAAACTTGTTAAAAGAACAAACAAGGGGTCTTCGTATCCTAACCTTCGAGCCGGGGGCTTGACCCCGAGGTTCCTTCGTGGAACCACCTCGAGGTTATTGGACTGGGTATCTGAGTCCAAGCTATCGTCGGACAGGATCACCTATACCTGATGCGTCCTCTTCGGGAGGGAGGGGGAACCTCCTTTGGGGCGTCCGATGATGTCGCCCTCTTTCTTACAAGGGGGTATTGCCTTCCCCCTGGCTTCGTCCTCCTCCTCTTCCTCCTGCTCCTCCTCTTCCTCTTCCTCCTCATGCTCCTCTTGATTCGAGGAGGCATGAGTTTCCCCGGACACAGTCTCTGACAGGTCCCGGATACGAACGCCGCTTCGGCCTGGTTTCTTCTTCTTCTCCTTCTTCGTGGGGGCCTCGTAAGGCTTCTCCATGAGCATTTCTGCCAATATCCCGGACCTTACGTTCTCGGGCTGAGGTGTCAGACTACTGATGTTAACAACTTTCTTTAGCCATTTCTGCAAGAGAGTGATCGGAAGAAAACATCATGGATCCTCTTTGGGAAGGGTAATAGCCGATCAAGTGAAAGCAACCCGTACCTCGGTGGTAGGCTTGGAGGCCTGCAGGCCTCTGTCTTCCTCCTTGGATAGCCATCTCTCATGTGACTTGAAGAGCGCCTTCCATAGCTTCTCCCCCATAGTGTGGAAGAGGTACCGTATTATGGGCGCGTCGTCAAGCTGACGAGCCCACAAGGGAGTGTCACGACACTGGCAGGGAAGGATGCCTCTCTGGTGTTGGAAATATGCCCTAGAGGCAATAATAAAATGGTTATTATTGTATTTCCTAGTTCATGATAATTGTCTATTATTCATGCTACAATTGTGTTAACCAGAAACCGTAATACATGTGTGAATACATAGACCATCACATGTCCCTAGTGAGCCTCTAGTTGGCTAGCTCGTTGATCAATAGATGGTCACGGTTTCATGACCATGGACATTGGATGTCGTTGATAACGGGATCACATCATTAGGAGAATGATGTGATGGACAAGACCCAATCCTAAGCATAGCACAAGATCGTGTAGTTCGTTTGCTAAAGCTTTTCAATGTCAAGTATCATTTCCTTAGACCATGAGATTGTGTAACTCCCGGATACCGTAGGAATGCTTTGGGTGTGCCAAACGTCACAACGTAACTGGGTGGCTATAAAGGTACGCTACGGGTATCTCCGAAAGTGTCTGTTGGGTTGACACGAATCAAGACTGGGATTTGTCACTCCGTGTGACGGAGAGGTATCTCTGGGCCCACTCGGTAAGACATCATCATAATGAGCTCAATGTGACTAAGGAGTTAGCCACGGGATGATGTGTTACGGAACGAGTAAAGAGACTTGCCGGTAACGAGATTGAACAAGGTATGGCGATACCGACGATCGAATCTCGGGCAAGTACCATACCGATGGACAAAGGGAATTGTATACGGGATTGATTGAATCCCTGACATCGTGGTTCATCCGATGAGATCATCGTGGAGTACGTGGGAGCCAACATGGGTATCCAGATCCCGCTGTTGGTTATTGGCCGGAGAGGTGTCTCGGTCATGTCTACGTGTCTCCCGAACCCGTAGGGTCTACACACTTAAGGTTCGATGACGCTAGGGTTATAGGGAAAAGGTATACGTGATTACCGAAGGTTGTTCGGAGTCCCGGATGAGATCCCGGACGTCACGAGGAGCTCCGGAATGGTCCGGAGGTAAAGATTGATATATAGGAAGTCCAGTTTTGGTCACCGGAAAGTTTTCGGGCTCATCGGTAGTGTACCGGGAGTGCCGGGAGGGTGCCGGAGGACCCCCGGGAGGGGTGTGACGACCAAAGGACCACATGGGCTGTTAGATAAAGTGTGCCAGCCCTTATTGGGCTGGGCAAGACTTTTGCTAAAGGCCCATGCGGCTGGAGATAAGGAGATAAGGCAAAAAGGATTTAAAAGGAGGAGATCCACCTCCCTTGTGGGAGGTGGACTCTCCCTTTAATTCAGCCGGCCATCTCCTCTTTGGAGTAGAGGCCAAGCCAGCCCTCCACGTCCCTCCTCCTATATATACTGGAGGTTTTGGATGTTTTGAGACAGGATTTGATCTCTCTCTCTCACGGCGAAGCCCTACCTCTCTTCTTCCTCCTCCGCAGCGCTTAGGCGAAGCCCTGTCGGAATACCTTGCTACTCCACCACCACCACGCCGTCGTGCTGCTGTTGGAGCCCTTCCCCAACCTCTCCTTCCTCCTTGCTGGATCAAGGTGTTGGAGACGTCACCGGGCTGCACGTGTGTTGAACGCGGAGGTGCCGTCCGTTCGGCACTTGATCGGATCTACCGCGATCTGAATCGCTGCGAGTACGACTCCATCAACCGCGTTCTTGTAACGCTTCCGCTTAGCGATCTTCAAAGGTATGAAGATGCAATCTCTCCCCTCTCGTTGCTGGTTTCTCCATAGATAGATCTTGGTGAACGTAGGAAAATTTTGATTTACTACTACGTCTACCAACAGTGGCATCATGAGCTAGGTCTATGCGTAGAATCTATGCACGAGTAGAACACAAAGCAGTTGTGGGCGTCGAGTTTGTTAATTTGCTTGCCGCTACTAGTCTTATCTTGATTCGGCGGTATTGTGGGATGAAGCGGCCCGGACCAACTTTACACGTACGCTTACGTGAGACCGGTTCCACCGCCTGACATGCACTAGATGCATAAGGTGGCTAGCGGGTGTCTGTCTCTCCTACCTTAGTCGGATCGGATTCGATGAAAAGGGTCCTTATGAAGGGTAAATAGCAATTGGCAAATCACGTTGTGGTGTTGACGTAGGTAAGAAACGTTCTTGCTAGTAACCTATAGCAGCCACGTAAAAAAACTTGCAACTACAAATTAGAGGACGTCTAACTTGTTTTTGCAGCATGTGCCTTGTGATGTGATATGGCCAAAGGATGTGATGTGATGCATTGTGATGTATGAATTGATCATGTTCTTGTAATAGGATTCACGACTTGCATGTCGATGATTATGACAACCGGCAGGAGCCATAGGAGTTGTCTTATTTATTGTATGACCTGCGTGTCAATCATAAACGCCATGTAATTACTTTACTTTATTGCTAAGCGTTAGCCATAGTAGTAGAAGTAATAGTTGGCGAGACAACTTCATGAAGACACAATGATGGAGATCATGATGATGGAGATCATGGTGTCGTGCCGGTGACAGTGATGATCATGGTGCCCCGAAGATGGAGATCATAGGAGCAAAATGATATTGGCCATATCATGTCACTATATTGATTGCATGTGATGTTTATCATGTTTACATCTTATTTGCTTAGAACGACGGTAGTAAATAAGATGATCTCTCAATAAAATTTCAAGAGAAGTGTTCACCCTAACTGTGCACCGTTGCTAAGGATCGTTGTTCCGAAGCACCACGTGATGATCGGGTGTGATAGGTTCTAACGTTCGCATACAACGGGTGTAAGCCAGATTTACACACGCGAAACACTTAGGTTGACTTGACGAGCCTAGCATGTACAGACATGGCCTCGGAACACGGAAGACCGAAAGGTCGAACATGAGTCGTATAGAAGATACGATCAACATGAAGATGTTCACCATGGATGACTAGTCCGTCTCACGTGATGATCGGACACGGGCTAGTTGACATGGATCATGTATCACTTGGAAGACTAGAGAGATGTCTGTCTAAGTGGGAGTTCATTAATTTGATTAAGTGAACTTAATTATCATGAACTTAGTCTAAAATTGTCTTTACAATCTATGATGTAGATCCAATGGCCAACGCGAATGTCACCCTCAATTTCAACGCGTTCCTAGAGAAAACCAAGCTGAAAGATGATGGAAGCAACTATGCGGACTGGGTCCGTAGCTTGAGGATCATCCTCATAGCTTCCAAGAGATTGTATGTCCTAGATGCACCGCTAGGTGACGCACCCGTTCTCCCAGCGGAACAAGATGTTATGAACACTTGGCAATCACGCTGCGATGATTACTCCCTTGTTCAATGCGGCATGCTTTACAGTCTAGAACCGGGGCTCCAAAAGCGTTTTGAGCAACACGGAGCATATGAGATGTTCCAGGAGCTGAAACTGGTTTTTCAAGCTCATGCCCGGGTCGAGAGATATGATGTCTCCGACAAGTTCTTCAGCTGTAAGATGGAGGAGCATAGTTCTGTCAGTGAGCACATCCTCAAGATGTCTGGGCTACACAGCCGCTTGACTCAGCTGGGGGTTAATATCCCGGATGACTCGGTCATTGACAGAATCCTCCAGTCGCTTCCACCTAGCTTCAAGAGCTTTGTGATGAACTACAACATGCAAGGTATGGAGAAGTCCATTCCTGAGTTGTACTCGATGCTGAAATCAGCGGAGGTCGAGATCAAAAAGGAGCATCAAGTGTTGATGGTGAATAAGACCACTAGTTTCAAGAAAGGCAAGGGTAAGAAGAACTTCAAGAAGGACGGCAAAGCTGTTGCCGCGCCCGGTAAGCAAGTTGCCGGGAAGAAGAAGAAAAATGGACCCAAGCCTGAGACTGAGTGCTTTTATTGCAAGGGTACCGGTCACTGGAAGCGGAACTGCCCCAAGTATTTAGCGGATAAGAAGGACGGCAACATTAAAGGTATATGTGATATACTTGTTATTGATGTGTACTTGACCAGCGCTCGTAGTAGCTCCTGGGTATTTGATACCGGTGCAGTTGCTCACATTTGTAACTCCAAGCAGGAGCTGCGGAATAAGCGGAGGCTGGCCAAGGATGAGGTGACGATGCGTGTCGGGAATGGTTCCAAGGTCGATGTGATCGCCGTCGGCACGTTACCTCTACATCTACCTTCGGGATTAGTTTTAAACCTTAATAATTGTTATTTAGTACCAGCTTTGAGCATGAACATTGTATCTGGATCTCGCTTGATGCGAGATGGCTACTCATTTAAATCCGAGAATAATGGTTGTTCTATTTATATGAGAGAAATGTTTTATGCTCATGCCCCGCTGGTCAATGGTTTATTTTTGATGAATCTCGAACGTGATGTTACACATGTCCATAGTGTGAGTACCAAAAAGTGTAAAGTTGATAACGATAGTCCCACTTACATGTGGCACTGCCGTCTTGGCCATATTGGTGTCAAACGCATGAAGAAGCTCCATGCTGATGGAATTTTGGAGTCACTTGATTTCGAATCATTTGACACATGCGAACCATGCCTCATGGGCAAGATGACCAAGACTCCGTTCTCCGGAACAATGGAGCGAGCAACTGACTTGTTGGAAATAATACATACCGATGTATGCGGTCCAATGAGCGTCGAGGCTCGCGGTGGCTACCGTTATGTTCTCACCCTCACTGATGACTTGAGTAGATATGGTTATGTCTACTTAATGAAACACAAGTCTGAAACTTTTGAAAGGTTCAAGGAATTTCAGAGTGAGGTCGAGAATCAACGTGACAGGAAAATAAAATGCCTACGATCTGATCGTGGCGGAGAATATTTAAGTCACGAGTTTGGCACGCACCTTAGGAAATGTGGAATTATTTCACAACTCACGCCGCCCGGCACACCCCAGCGAAATGGTGTGTCTGAACGTCGTAATCGCACTCTATTGGATATGGTGCGATCTATGATGTCTCTTACCGACTTACCGCTATCATTTTGGGGATATGCATTAGAGACTGCCGCATTCACTTTAAATAGGGCACCGTCTAAATCCGTTGAGACGACACCGTATGAATTGTGGTTTGGAAAGAAACCTAAGCTGTCGTTTCTAAAAGTTTGGGGATGCGATGCTTATGTGAAGAAACTTCAACCTGAGAAGCTCGAACCCAAAGCGGAAAAGTGCGTCTTCATAGGATATCCCAAGGAGACTATTGGGTATACCTTCTACCTACGATCCGAAGGCAAAGTCTTTGTTGCCAAGAATGGATCCTTTCTCGAGAAAGAGTTTCTCTCGAAAGAAGTAAGTGGGAGGAAAATAGAACTTGATGAGGAAATTGTACCTCCACTCGAACCGGAGAGTAGCGCAGCACAGGAAGTTGTTTCTGTGGAGCCTACACCGGCTAGAGAGGAAGTTAATGATGATGATCATGAAACTTCAGATCAAGTTGCTATTCGAAGGTCCACCAGGACACGTTCTGCACCAGAGTGGTACGGCAATCCTGTCCTAGAGATCATGTTGTTGGACAACGGTGAACCTTCGAACTATGAAGAAGCGATGACGGGCCCGGATTCCAACAAATGGCTTGAGGCCATGAAATCCGAGATAGGATCCATGTATGAGAACAAAGTATGGACTTTGGTGGACTTGCCTAATGATAAGCGAGCCATTGAAAACAAATGGATCTTTAAGAAGAAGACTGACGCGGACGGTAATGTCACCGCCTATAAAGCTCGGCTTGTCGCTAAGGGTTATCGACAAGTTCAAGGAGTTGACTACGATGAGACTTTCTCACCCGTAGCGATGCTAAAGTCAGTCCGAATCATGTTAGCAGTTGCCGCATTTTATGATTATGAGATCTGGCAAATGGACGTCAAAACGGCATTCCTTAATGGCTTCCTCAAGGAAGAACTGTATATGATGCAGCCGGAAGGTTTTGTCGATCCTAAAGATGCTAACAAGGTATGCAAGCTCCAGCGCTCCATCTATGGGCTGGTGCAAGCATCTCGGAGTTGGAACATTCGCTTTAATGAGGTGATTAAAGCGTTTGGGTTTGTACAGGTTTATGGAGAACCTTGTATTTACAAGAAAGTGAGTGGGAGCTCTATAGCATTTCTTATATTGTATGTTGATGACATGCTGATAATGGGAAATAATATAGAACTCTTGGAAAGTATCAAGGCCTACTTGAATAAGTGTTTTTCAATGAAGGACCTTGGAGAAGCTGCTTACATATTAGGTATTAAGATCTATAGAGATAGATCGAAACGCCTCATTGGTCTTTCACAAAGCACATACCTTGAAAAGATATTGAAGAAGTTCAATATGCATCAGTCCAAGAAGGGGTTCTTGCCTGTGTTGCAAGGTGTGAGATTGAGTACGACTCAATGCCCGACCATGGCAAAGGATAGAGAAGAGATGAGTGTCATCCCCTATGCTTCAGCCATAGGCTCTATCATGTATGCCATGCTGTGTACCAGACCTGATGTGAACCTTGCCATAAGTTTGGTAGGGAGGTACCAAAGTGATCCCGGAGCGGAACACTGGACAGCGGTCAAGAATATCCTGAAGTACCTGAAAAGGACAAAGGACATGTTTCTCATATATGGAGGTGCCGAAGAGCTCGTCGTAAAGGGTTACGTCGACGCTAGCTTCGACACAGATCCGGACGACTCTAAGTCGCAAACCGGATACGTGTATATTTTGAATGGAGGGGCAGTCAGCTGGAGTAGCAGCAAGCAAAGCGTCGTGGCGGCATCTACATGTGAAGCGGAGTACATAGCTGCTTCGGAAGCAGCAAAGGAGGGAGTCTGGATGAAGGAGTTCATCACCGACCTAGGAGTGATTCCAAATGCGTCGGGCCCGATGACTCTACTCTGTGACAACACTGGAGCTATTGCCCTTGCGAAGGAGCCCAGGTTTCACAAGAAGACAAGACACATCAAGCGCCGCTTCAACTCCATCCGTGATTACATTCAGGAGGGAGACATAGATATTTGTAAAGTGCATACGGATCTGAATGTCGCAGATCCGTTGACTAAACCTCTCTCACGAGCAAAACATGATCAACACCAGAACGCTATGGGTGTTCGATTCATCACAATGTAACTAGATTATTGACTCTAGTGCAAGTGGGAGACTGTTGGAAATATGCCCTAGAGGCAATAATAAAATGGTTATTATTGTATTTCCTAGTTCATGATAATTGTCTATTATTCATGCTACAATTGTGTTAACCAGAAACCGTAATACATGTGTGAATACATAGACCATCACATGTCCCTAGTGAGCCTCTAGTTGGCTAGCTCGTTGATCAATAGATGGTCACGGTTTCATGACCATGGACATTGGATGTCGTTGATAACGGGATCACATCATTAGGAGAATGATGTGATGGACAAGACCCAATCCTAAGCATAGCACAAGATCGTGTAGTTCGTTTGCTAAAGCTTTTCAATGTCAAGTATCATTTCCTTAGACCATGAGATTGTGTAACTCCCGGATACCGTAGGAATGCTTTGGGTGTGCCAAACGTCACAACGTAACTGGGTGGCTATAAAGGTACGCTACGGGTATCTCCGAAAGTGTCTGTTGGGTTGACACGAATCAAGACTGGGATTTGTCACTCCGTGTGACGGAGAGGTATCTCTGGGCCCACTCGGTAAGACATCATCATAATGAGCTCAATGTGACTAAGGAGTTAGCCACGGGATGATGTGTTACGGAACGAGTAAAGAGACTTGCCGGTAACGAGATTGAACAAGGTATGGCGATACCGACGATCGAATCTCGGGCAAGTACCATACCGATAGACAAAGGGAATTGTATACGGGATTGATTGAATCCCTGACATCGTGGTTCATCCGATGAGATCATCGTGGAGTACGTGGGAGCCAACATGGGTATCCAGATCCCGCTGTTGGTTATTGGCCGGAGAGGTGTCTCGGTCATGTCTACGTGTCTCCCGAACCCGTAGGGTCTACACACTTAAGGTTCGATGACGCTAGGGTTATAGGGAAAAGGTATACGTGATTACCGAAGGTTGTTCGGAGTCCCGGATGAGATCCCGGACGTCACGAGGAGCTCCGGAATGGTCCGGAGGTAAAGATTGATATATAGGAAGTCCAGTTTTGGTCACCGGAAAGTTTTCGGGCTCATCGGTAGTGTACCGGGAGTGCCGGGAGGGTGCCGGAGGACCCCCGGGAGGGGTGTGACGACCAAAGGACCACATGGGCTGTTAGATAAAGTGTGCCAGCCCTTATTGGGCTGGGCAAGACTTTTGCTAAAGGCCCATGCGGCTGGAGATAAGGAGATAAGGCAAAAAGGATTTAAAAGGAGGAGATCCACCTCCCTTGTGGGAGGTGGACTCTCCCTTTAATTCAGCCGGCCATCTCCTCTTTGGAGTAGAGGCCAAGCCAGCCCTCCATGTCCCTCCTCCTATATATACTTGAGGTTTTGGATGTTTTGAGACAGGATTTGATCTCTCTCTCTCACGGCGAAGCCCTACCTCTCTTCTTCCTCCTCCACAGCGCTTAGGCGAAGCCCTGTCGGAATACCTTGCTACTCCACCACCACCACGCCGTCGTGCTGCTGTTGGAGCCCTTCCCCAACCTCTCCTTCCTCCTTGCTGGATCAAGGTGTTGGAGACGTCACCGGGCTGCACGTGTGTTGAACGCGGAGGTGCCGTCCGTTCGGCACTTGATCGGATCTACCGCGATCTGAATCGCTGCGAGTACGACTCCATCAACCGCGTTCTTGTAACGCTTCCGCTTAGCAATCTTCAAAGGTATGAAGATGCAATCTCTCCCCTCTCGTTGCTGGTTTCTCCATAGATAGATCTTGGTGAACGTAGGAAATTTTTGATTTACTACTACGTCTCCCAACATCTGGAGCATCACCTGGACCACATTGGTCAGCTTGATGTCCTCCTCGACCAGGGAGCCGATGCGCTTCTATAGGTCGCTCACCTCCTTGCTCGATCCCCAGTTAAGGCCCTTTTTGAGCCATGACGCTAGTCTGGTGGGCGAACCGGATCTGAATTCGATAGAAGGAATCTGACCTTCTTCTCATGCTTCTGTGATGTATACCACTCCTTCTGCCAGGCCTTGATGGTGTCGATGAAGGTGTCTGATGGCCACACGATGCAGGTGAGCTTGCAGATGACAACCCCGCTGTAGTCTGCATGCTTCCCGCCAACGCACTTTGGCTTGACGTTGAACAATTTGAGCCATAGCCCAAAGTGTGGCTCGACTCGCAGGAAAGCCTCGCAGACAAGGATTAACACCGAGATGTGCATGAAAATTTCGGCGGGAGGTCATGGAAGTCGAGGCCGTAGAAAAACATCAACCTCCTGACGAAGGGGTGAAGCGGGAATGTCAACCCCCTGATGAACTAGGGCAGGAAGACCACCCTTTCGCCGAGTCGAGGGATGGGGATCACTTGGACCTCCTCCAATGCGCGATGAGGAATGTCAGCGGAGAGGTAGCCGGCCTTCATGAGGTCGAGAATGCCCCAGTCGGTGACCGTCGAGGCCTCCCATTGGCCGTTGGAGCCCTCCATTGATGAGCTCGGAGGTGGGGGCGGAAGACCTAGATCTATGCTTTGGAGGCGCAGAGGAATGGGAGGCGGAGAAGTCAAATGGGGAGCGTGAATAGCCTTCGGGGGTTTCTTCCTCTTTTTATAAGGCCTATCGATTCGGTCTCCCCTTGCTGCGCTGAATATCTCCACTTCTCGAGACGTGCGAGCCGTTGCACGCGCGTGATTAAACATATCCCGTATAAAACGGGACACGATCGGTATATTGATAGATCGTGATGATCAAAACGGTCTCGAACCGTGAATTGAGTCTATGTAACTGGCCTAGCGGTCGTGGTGAGCCGTGACCTTTCGTCAGAAAGGTCATCAGAGGAACATTGTTTACCCCCTGACGTTTGGCCTTCAAGGCCAGCCAATTTGCAGTGTTCGGACGTGCCACTATGCAGAAAACTACTTATCATCGGAGGCTGAACTATGTTTGGCGGGAAGAACTCACCTCGCAAGCCGAAGACTCTGATCGTGTAAAGCAATTGAAGCTAGCACTCTTGGTGTTGGAGGCAAGTTCGGGGGCTACTGAGGGAGTCCTGGATTAAGGGGTCCTCAGGAGGCCGACCTATTTCTATGGGCCGGACTATAAGGGCCACTTACCGAACACAGGAATATTTGAAGGCCCAGTCTCCAAGATGGAAGCTTCAGGAAGCACGGCTTGTACTCCATGTTTGATGTAGCGAATAGGCATGTTTATCTCCTTGGCGTGTAACTGACCATGTGTAAACACTAGGCATCCCGGGCGTCTATATAAGCCAGACGGTTTTAGGGTGTAGGGACAGAACAACTCATCTAGGGTTAACTATTCGATCTCGAGGTAGATCAAATCTATAACCCCCCATATCATCGATACATCCAAGCAGGACGTAGGGTATTACCTCCATAAGAGGGCCTGGACCTGGGTTAATCTTTGTCCCCTTCGTCTCCTATTACCATCGATCCTAGTCTCACAGTTCGGGACCCCCTACCCGAGATCCGCCGGTTTTGACACCGACAACTGGCACTAGGCTCTAGGTTAAAAGGTTAGTCCCAAAAATAATATAAAATAGCATATTAATGCATATAAAACATCCAAAACAGTTAATATAATAGCATGGGACAATAAAAAGTTATAGATACATTGGAGATGTATCAGCATCCCCAGGCTTAATTCCTGCTAGTGCTCGAGTAGGTAAATGATAAAAACAGAATTTTTGATGTGCAATGCTACGCAACATATATATCCATGTAATATCCTTTATTGTGGCATGAATGTTCAGATCCATAAGACTCAAAACAAAAGCTTAATGTTGACATAAAAAACAATAATATTTCAAGCATACTAACAAAGCAATTAGTTCTCTTAAAAATATAATGGCAAAAGAAAGTTATGCCTAAAAAATCATATAGTCTGGCTATGCTCCATCTTCCCCACACAAAGTATTTATATCATGCACAACCCCGCTGACAAGTCAAGCAATTGTTTCACACCTTTTATGTTCTCAAAAATTTTCAACTCTCACGCAATACATGAGCGTGAGCCATGGATATAGCACTATAGGTGGAATAGAATATGGTGGAGGTTGTGAAGAAAAAAGAGTAGATAGTCTCACATCAACTAGGCGTATCAATGGGCTATGTAGATGTCCATTAATAGATATCAATGTGAGTGAGTCGGGATTGCCATGCAACGGATGCACTAGAGCTATAAGTGTATGAAAGCTCAAAAAGAAACTAAGTGGGTGTGCATACAACTTGCTTGCTCAAGAAGACCTAGGGAAATTTGAGGTAGCCCATCATTGGAATATACAAGCCAAGTTATATAATGAAAAATTCCCACTAGTATATGGAAATGATAAAATAGGAGACTCTCTATCATGAAGATCATGGTGCTACCTTGAAGCACAAGTGTGGAAAAAGGCTAGTAGCGTTGTCCCTTCTCTCTTTTCTCTCATTTTTTTATTTTGGTGGGCATTGCTGGCCTCTTTTATTTTCAATAAACTCCGGACTCTCATCCTAACTTGTGAGGGAATCATAGCTTCCATCATCCTTTCCCCACAAGGGACAATGCTCTAATAAGGATGGTCATCACACTTTTATTTACTTACAACTCAAGAATTACAACTCGATATCTAGAACAAAATATGACTCTACATGAATGCCACCGGCGGTGCACCGGGATGTGCAATAATGACATCAAAAATGGAAAAGCCATGAAAACATCATGTGAGCTATCTTACGGTGATGCGAAGCAATATGCAAATGATGGTGTGTGTCATAATAAACCGAACGGTGGAACTTGGATGGCAATATATCTCAGAATGGCTATGGAAATGCCATAATAGGTAGGTATGGTGGCTGTTTTAAGGAAGGATACATGGTGGGTTTAATGCACCAGCGATAGTTGCGCGGTACTAGAGAGGCTAGCAAAGGTGGAAGGGCGAGAGTGCGTATAATCCATGGACTCACATTAGTCATAAAGAACTCACATACTTATTGCAAAAGTTTATTAGTCATCGAAGCAAAGTATTAGATGCATGCTCCTAGGGTAGAGGTTGGTAGGAGTAATCATGCTCCGACTTCCTTACATAATGTTTCACCATACGTGCTTGCTATGGGAATCACAAATGTTTACACGAGTATTTATACCAATCTACAATTACTTCCTAACATGACTCTAATATTACCATCTTTATATCTCAAAAGTTTATGCAAGGAATCAAACTTCTCATAATACTCAATGCACTTTATATAAAATTTTTTATTATATCCCTATTGGATGCCCATTATATTATGACTAAAGTCATAACGTAAACCAATTACCATGCTGTTTAAAGACTGAAAATAATACAAGTGAGGTATGAGAGTTCAATTATTTCTATAAAATAAAACACCACCGTGCTCTAAAAAGATATAAGTGAAGCACTAGAGCAAAATTGCCTAGCTTAAAAGATATAAGTGAAGCACATAGAGTATTCTAATAAATTCACAATTCATGCATGTCTCTCTCAAAAGATGTGTTCAGCAATTATGATTGTGGCAAACTAAAAAGCAAAGACTCGTATCATACAAGATGCTCTAAGCAAAAAAATATCATGCGGTGAATAAAAATATAGCCTCAAGTAAATTTACCGATGGATTGAAGACGAAAGAGGGGATGCCTTCCGGGGCATCCCCAAGCTTAGGATTTTGGAATCCTTGATCCATTGGGGCGCCTTGGGCATCCCCAGGCTTAGGCTCTTGCCACTCCTTATTCCATACTCCATCAAATCTTTACCCAAAACTTGAAAACTTCACAACACATTATTTATTTATATTGGTGTAATATATACTGTATTCCAACTTCCCCATGGTTCATACCCCCCGATACGACCCATAGATACATCAAAATAGGTAAACAACACAAAGAAAACAGAATCTGTCAAAAACAGAACAGTCTGTAGCAATCTGGAAACTTCGTATACTTATTTAACTGCAAAAATTCTGACGACTTAGGATGACCTGGGGAATTTTTATATAAATATTTTGTAAAAATTTCATAATCACTCGACGCTCTGATAAATTTATAAAATTCCTGGACTGGGCACAAAACATTCTGTTTTTTAGCAAGATCAAATCAACAATCACCATAGACCATCCCAAAGGTCTTACTTGGCTCAAACACTAATTAAAACACCAAAACACAATTAATATAGAGGTAAAAATGTGTGAAACACTCAAAAACAGAAGCAAAAAACAGAACATAAAAATAAAATTGGGCTGCCTCCCAACAAGCGCTATTGTTTAACGCCCTAGCTAGGCATAACGCAATAGATCTCGGTATTGTGATCTTTGGTATGCAACTCCTCAATTGCATACTTATAAATCCTACGAGGTTCTTTTCTCTTATCAGTGATAATGTTCCTAGGCAAGAAGTCAAAAGATTCACTTGTGGCAATTGGTTCCCTAACAATATTGATAAGGTTGGGGTAAATACTAATCATCTTAAGATCTTCACCCTCTTTTCTAGAGGATCCATCCTTATTTTTAGTAACATAGGAAAACTTGGAAATCTTAGAAGGAGGAGAATTTTGAGTGGTTTGAACCAAGGCAAAAGCGGGGCCCAAATTGGTAATAATGTCCTCTAGTTTGCCAATTCTAGAGGAATATTGATCCAATTTCTCATTAACTATGGGTTTGTTTTCCCTTAGATCTTTTAAAGTAAATCATACCTTAGATCCATATTGACTAATTTGATTATGAATCTTTTTATCCATGTTTTCAATAAGCTCTACAGTAGCAACATTATTTTCAATAATATCAAGCCTTCGCATCACATGTTCCAAAGTTAAGATTGTTCCATTAACCATGATTGGGGGTGGACCTACCAAATTTATGAGAGCGCTATAAGAATCAAGGTATGACTTCCCAAGAAATTTCCTCCCATAATGGTATCTAGAACATATCTTTTCCATGGACAAATACACACATAAAAATTGCGAAGGAGAACGGTAGTAGATTGCTTACGAGTAGATCTATTTTGAGCATTGCAAATTCTATACCAAGCATCTTTTAAATTTTCTCCCTCCCTTTGCTTAAAATTAAGAACTTCATTCTTGGGAGTACTACCGATAGTAGTAAGGATAGCCATGAGTTCAACCAATCAAACACACAATCAAACACAAATCACACGCAAAGGCGAACAGAAGAAGGGCGAATAAAAAGGCAAATATTTTTGGTTTTTTCTGGAAATAATTTTAGAAGTGGGGGAGAGGAAAACAAGAGGCAAATGACAAATAATGTAAATGCAAGAGATGATTTTGTCATGGGTACTTGGTAGGCTTGATGTGTATCCTCCCCGTTAACGGTGCTGGAAATCCTTCTTGGCACTTCTTGACCTTGCGTTAGTTTTCCCTTGAAGAGGAAAGGGTGATGCAACAAAGTATATAAGTATTTCCCTTAGTTGTTGAAAACCAAGGTATCAATCCAGTAGGAGGAACAATCAAGTTGCCAATTAATGCACCTACACAAACAATCAAACACTTGCACCCAACACTATAAAGGGGTTGTCAATCCCTTCATGATTACTTGCAAGGATTAGATCTGATAGAGATAGATATGGAAGATTGTGAGAAGTAAAAGGTAAATAAAATTGCAGCAAGGTATTTTTGGTATTTTTTGTATATAGATCTGAAAATATAATATGGAAAATAGACCCGGGGGCCATAGGTTTCACTAGAGGCTTCTCTCTTGAAGGAAAATAACATGGTGGGTGAACAAACTACTTTCGAGCAATTGATAGAAAAGTGCATAGTTATGAAGATATCCAAGGCAATGATTATGCATATAGGCATCACGTCCGTGTCAAGTAGACCGAAACGATTCTGCATCTACTACTATTACTCCACACATCGACCGACTCGTGCCTGCATCCAGAGTATTAAGTTCATGAAGAACAGAGTAATGCATTAAGTAAGATGACATGATGTAGAGGGATAAACTCAAGCAATATGATGAAAACCCCATCTTTTTACCCTTTATGGCAACAATACAATACGTGCCTCACTACCCCTACTTTTTCACTGGGTGAGGACACCGCAAGATTGAACCCAAAACTAAGCACTTCTCCCATTGCAAGAATTAAAAATCTAGTTGGCCAAACCAAACCAATAACTTGTAGATAATTGCAAAGATATGAAATCATGCATATAAGAATTCAGAGAAGAACCAAATGATATTCATAGATATCCTTACTACTATCCTTACTACTATCGGTAGATCTATTTTGAGCATTGCAAATTCTATACCAAGCATCTTTTAAATTTTCTCCCTCCCTTTGCTTAAAATTAAGAACTTCATTCTCGGGAGTACTACCGATAGTAGTAAGGATAGCCATGAGTTCAACCAATCAAACACACAATCAAACAAAAATCACACGCAAAGGCGAACAGAAGAAGGGCGAATAAAAAGGCAAATATTTTTGGTTTTTTCTGGAAATCATTTTAGAAGTGGGGGAGAGGAAAACAAGAGGCAAATGGCAAATAATGTAAATGCAAGAGATGATTTTGTCATGGGTACTTGGTAGGCTTGATGTGTATCCTCCCCGTTAACGGTGCTGGAAATCCTTCTTGGCACTTCTTGACCTTGCGTTAGTTTTCCCTTGAAGAGGAAAGGGTGATGCAGCAAAGTAGATAAGTATTTCCCTTAGTTGTTGAAAACCAAGGTATCAATCCAGTAGGAGGAACAATCAAGTCGCCAATTAATGCGCCTACACAAACAATCAAACACTTGCACCCAACACTATAAAGGGGTTGTCAATCCCTTCATGATTACTTGCAAGGATTAGATCTGATAGAGATAGATATGGAAGATTGTGAGAAGTAAAAGGTAAATAAAATTGCAGCAAGGTATTTTTGGTATTTTTTGTATATAGATCTGAAAATATAATATGGAAAATAGACACGGGGGCCATAGGTTTCACTAGAGGCTTCTCTCTTGAAGGAAAATAACATGGTGGGTGAACAAATTACTTTCGAGCAATTGATAGAAAAGTGCATAGTTATGAAGATATCCAAGGCAATGATTATGCATATAGGCATCACGTCCGTGTCAAGTAGACCGAAACGATTCTGCATCTACTACTATTACTCCACACATCGACCGACTCGTGCCTGCATCCAGAGTATTAAGTTCATGAAGAACAGAGTAATGCATTAAGTAAGATGACATGATGTAGAGGGATAAACTCAAGAAATATGATGAAAACCCCATCTTTTTACCCTTTATGGCAACAATACAATACGCGCCTCACTACCCCTACTTTTTCACTGGGTGAGGACACCGCAAGATTGAACCCAAAACTAAGCACTTCTCCCATTGCAAGAATTAAAAATCTAGTTGGCCAAACCAAACCAATAACTTGTAGATAATTGCAAAGATATGAAATCATGCATATAAGAATTCAGAGAAGAACCAAATGATATTCATAGATAAGTTAATCATAAACCCACAATTCATCGGTTCTCGACAAACACACCACAAAAGAGTATTACAATGGATAGATCCCCACGAAGATCATGGAGAACATGGTATTGAAGCACAAAGAGAGAGAAGAAGCCATCTAGCTACCTGCTACGGATTCATAGGTCTGTGGTGGACTACTGACGCATCATCGGAGGGGCAATGGAGTTGATGTAGATGCCATCCGTGATCGAATCCCCCTCCGCCAGATTACTGGAAAAGGTTCCATGATTGAATCTCTCGGGAACGGAGGCTTCCGGGGGTGAAAAAGTATTATCGTTTCTCTTTTTGGTATTGCGGGGATGTTTGGGAATTTATAGGCCAATGATTAGGGTTAGAGGACCTCCTCGGGGGCCACAAGCCAGGGTGCCCCCCTGGCCGCGCCAGGGTGGCTTGTGACCTCCTTGTAGGTCTCCTTCCTTCCTCTCCAAGTCTGGTAGATGTCTTCTGGTCCAAGAAAAACTACCGCGAAGAATTTATTCCATTTGGACTCCGTTTAATATTCCTTATCTACAATACTCAAAAACAAGGAAAAACAGAAACTGACACTAGGCTCTAGGTTAATAGGTTTGTCCCAAAATAATATAAAATAGCATATAAAACATCCAAAAGAGATAATATAATAGCATGGAACAATCAAAAATTATAGATACGTCGGAGACGTATCAATGCACCGCTCGGTGTGCCACCCCCTCAAACGGCGACTATGGATGTTGTGAACATCTGACAGTCACGTTCTGATGACTACTTGATAGTTCTGTGCGTCTTGCATTACGGCTTAGAATTCAGGCTCCAAATACATTTTGAACGTCACAGAGCATATGTGATGTTCCAAGAGTTGAAATATTTTCAGGTCCGTGCCCATGTTGAGAGGTATGAGACCTCCAACAATGTTCTTTGCCTGCAAGATGAAGGGGAATAGCTCAATCGGTGAGCGTATGCTCAGACTGTCCAGGTGCTGCAATCGCTTGAATCGAGTGGGAGTTGATCTTCCAGATAAGATAGTGATTTATATAGTTCTCCAAGTCACTGTCACCAAGCTACTAGAGCTTCGTGATGAACTATAAATATGCCAGGGATGGAAAAGATAGTCCCTGAGCTATACGCGATGTTTGACACCACGAAGGTAGAAATCAAGAAGGAGCATCATGTGTTGATTCTTAGTAAAACCACTAGTTTCGAGAAGGGCAAGGGCAAGGAGGGAAACTTTATGGATGGCAAGCCAGTTGCTGCTCTAGTGAATAAACCCAAAATTGAACCCAAACCTAAGACTAAGTCCTTCTATTATGAGGATAATGGTCACTGAAGCGGAACAAAACTAGATACTTGGTAAATAAGTAGGCTGACAATGTCAACAGAAGTATTGTGTACCTTACTAGTACTCCTAGTCACCTGGGTATTAGATACCAGTTCAGTTACTAAATGTTGGTAACTCGAAATATAAGCTATGGAATAAACAGAGACTAGCTAAGGGCGAGGTGACGATGTGTGTTGGAAGTGTTTCCACGGTTGATGTGATCACCATTGCACGCTCTCTCTACCTTCGGGATTACTGATGAACCTAAATAAATGTTATCGTGTTTATTGCAATACAGTTATTCATTTAAGCTAGAGAATAATGGTTATTCTTTTTACACCAATAATACCTTCAATGGTCATACACCCAATGAGAATGGTTTATTGAATATTGATCGTAGTGATACACATGTTCATAATATTGATGCCGAAAGATGCAAAGTTAATAATGATAGTACCACATACTTGTGGCACTGCCGCTAAATGTCATATTGGTGTATAGAGCATGAAGAAACTCCATGCTGATGGATCATTGGACTAATTCGATTTCGAATCAGTTGAGACATGCGGACCGTGCCTCATTGGCAAGATGACTAAGACCCCGTTTTCGATATGATGGAGCGGGAAAGTAACTTATTGGAAATGATACATGTTGATGTATGCAGTCCAATGAGTGTTGGAAGGCCGAACTGGAGGGCCCCCGTATACGGGACAAACCTTGTCGAAGCAAACAGGCCGCTGCGGAGTTTGCCGAAATCCGCCCTAAACTTGCCGGAATTCATCACCACACACTGGAAAAGGCCGTTGGATGCCACAATCGATCGCCGCAAGTTCCAATTGTACGATCTTGATATCGTCGTGGTCTCCCATGAACTTAGCCCGGCCATCGGAATCTTCCCTGCGACGGGGCACGACCGGCGGGGATGGGCGCGACCCCCGTAGCCGACACGACCGGTTGGGGGAAGGGACGGCAGCCGTCGTACTAGAGGAAGGACCTCTTTATTCCAGTTTTACAGTTTGTTTTACAATTTTTGTTTAACCACAACTAAAATGGACCCTTAAAATATCTTTTTGTGGACCCGTATCCCAGTTTTACAGTTTGCAATTTTAAGGGTTCTAGAAAGGGAGATGGAGAAATTAGTTAGTTAGGTACATTAGATAACATAAGTCTAGCATTTTTGTGCCCTCCCTCCCCTCCCCCGACCACCTTCCCGGAGAGGAGAGACGATGATGGTGGATACAACGACAGATGTTGCAGTGGCTACGGGTGGTTTTGCATGCAGGTGGCCTTAACACTGCCATCGGCTACCAGCGCCGCAAAACGGCAGCCCGCGTGCTCCAACGGTGGTGACCACACGCTGTGCATGACGGCCAACACGGCCATGGTTGCAGACGGATGAGGGACAGCCATGATGAAAACGCACCTTTGACAACGTGATTTTGCCTTAAGAAGCTTTCCTTGATCTTTCAACGTCAGTCAATTTTAGCTAACCACATTATACATCTCCTTGCGTCAAACGCAATTGTACCAAGCACCACCACCATGAATATGTTTTGCATGCGCCGATGCATCATTTTTGTAAAGTGATGTGTGAATCGATATCTATTGATGATGATGAACCGTACATTTATATTCCTTGAAAGGGCGCATCGCACAGGCACGACGGTTTACAAACGATGCGATTTAACAAACGCATCGGTTAGGATAGAGCGAGAGGGAAAAGGCGCATCTCTTCGGAGAGAAAAACCACACATGCATGTTGAACTCAGAAAAGCTGGGATACCCTTTAATTAAACTAATTAACTAAATCTTAACATCCCCCCTAATCCCTGCTTCCTTTATTCTTGTAAACATGATCATCAACATCTTGATCATCATCATTATCATGATCGGTCTCCTAAAAAAACCTATAGAAAAAATATGAGGAGATATGTACAATATGCCATTAAAAACTCCTTCCAAAAAACCTAATGGGAAAATAAGGAGAAATCGACATAACATAATGCTTGTATTGCTATTGCCTCGCTAAAAACCTTTCATAAGAAATCATTAAAGAGAAACTTACGAAGGAAAAGAGCACAGTATCAAGGATCCGAGGATCACAAACACATTATTATTTAGGGATACACTCCCCCTGAACTTTGCAAGTCCCGAAGTCGTTTCATACCAATTCATCTGATACACTTCTCAAATGAAGAACTTGGTAATGATTTTGTAACAGCAAGATTATCACATGGCTTCGTTTGCAAAATATTTATCTCCCCAGTTTCCTGTAACTGATGGGGATAAAATATCTTAGGAGAAATATGCTTTGTAATATTACTCTTTATATGACCTGTTTGCATCTATGCAATACATATAGCATTATCTTCATAGATAAAAGTGGGTGATTCCAATGATCCAATCCCACTCGAACGTTCAATTAAGTTTATCATTCTGCGAAGCCATACACATTCACGTGATGCTTCAAACAAAGCAATAATTTCACAATGATTCGTGGACGTAGCCACCAGAATTTGTTTTGTCGACTTCCAAGAAAAGGTCATACCTCCACTCAAGAAGACAAAACCAGTCCGCGATCTAGCATTATGGGATCCGATAGGTATCCAACATCACAATATCCCACCATGGTCTTATCTTGATTTCTCTGATAGAACAAACCAAGATCTTTGGTGCGTTGAAGATATCTGAAAATGTTCTTCACACCAACCCAATGCCTCTTAGTTGGTGATGCACTGAATCTAGCCAATAATTTTTCTGCAAATGATATATCCGGCCTGGTGCAGTTTGCTAGATACATCAGTGCTCCAATAGCACCGAGGTAAGGAAACTCAGGTCCTAATACCTCTTCATCATAATCCTTAGGTCTAAATGGGTCTTTATCTCTATCAAGAGATCTAACAACCATTGGTGTTTTCGACGGGTATGCTTTATCCATATTAAATTTCTCAAGAATATTTTGGATATAAACAGACTAGTGAACGGGTATTCCCAAAGGAAGATGTTCAAGTTGTAAGCCAAAACAAAATTTAGTCCTACCAGATCTTTCATTTCAAACTCCGTCTTGAGATGATAACTTGCCTCATGTATTTCTTGTGTAGTCCCCATGATATTCAGATCATCCACATACATAGAAATAATACAAAATCCATCTTTATATTTCTTGATAAATACACATGGGTAATCACTATTATTTGAGTAACCCTTCTGAATAAGGAATACACTCAGTCGTTTATACCACATTCTTCCCGACTACTTCAAGCCATACAATGACTTCTGAATCTTTACACAATACATGTTGCGATTAGCCTTTGGATTCAGAAGCTTCATTCCATCATGGACTTTCATATAAATATCAGAATCCAGTGACCCATATAAATATGCAGTCAAAACATCCATCAGTTGGATAGACAAATTAATTTTCACTGCAAGTGATATTAAATATCGGAATGTTGTTCCACTCATAATAGGAGAATATGTTTAATCATAATCGATGTTTGGTCTCTGCGTGAACCCCTATGCTACAAGCCTCGCTTTGTATCTCACCACCTCATTGTTCTCATTCCTCTTACGAACGAAAACCTATTTTGCTCCCATAAGAAACACATGCTAAGGAGTGGGTATTACTGCAGTTAATACCCCTCTTTTTATGGGCAAGCGCAATTCATCCTCAATTGTTGCCTTTCATTTGGTCCAGCCTGAGTGCTTTATGCACTCTGTCATGGACTTAGGTTCCCGATCCAACTCAAGGCCTTCCGCAGTTATAGAGGAGAAATAAATGTAGACAACTATAGTGTTTCTATTGTATGATTCTCCTGAATCAATATAGTTAATGGACACCTCATCAATACCTTTTGATCCTTCGCGATTTCCCTCAACTATTGGATCAACGTCTTCCGATGTCCCAGCACCAAAATTTGTGTGCACACTCGTACTAGGTTCTAGATGTCCAACATCCCTTAGGTGTCCTTTAACCCTAGGTTCTCTCTCTTTACTTGCATTTACTATTTGAGGATTCCTCATTCCCCTTGGATGCTTTTGTGAAACCTTGTCCTTTGTTTCTAGATTCCTCCCCCTCTTAGGTGGCTGAGTAGATCTATAGGTCACATCAACTCTCTCTAGCACATCACTAGTATAAAACAGGGCTTTGGTTGAGTCCAGGATAAGGGCATTAATCCTGGTTCACTTATGAACCGGGACCAAAGGTTGCATTTGTCCCAGTTCGTGAGTCCAGGGCGACGGTCGGGCCTCAGGGGCCATTGGTCCCGGTTCGTTTGACACTTTTGGTCATGGTTGTAGACACGAACCGGGACCAATGGGCCTCACTCCTTGCCCATCACCTTTAATCCCGGTTCGTGGCTGGAACCGGGACCAAAGATCAGCCTTGTGTCCCGGTTCTAGCCACCAACCGAGACTAAAGATATTAGCCTATATATACCCCTGCCACTGCCTACTCACACTTTTTTGGCTGGCCAGCGTGTGCACATGAGGTGTGTGTTGCTCTAGCTCTCACCTCCTTCGCACATGAGGTGTTCGATGAAATGCCCAAGCCACACTTAGGCTTTATCCTCTCCAAGCTCGACCTCCAATCTCTATTTTCCTCAAGATTTGTCTATGTTTGGTGGTCTGCCCTGTCCCGTCCCCGTCCTCACCGCCGTCGATCGCCCGTGCCGATCTCATCGCCGGCACCATCGTGGTGAGCCTCTTGTTCTTATCTTCTTTCTAAGAGAAAAAAATTCTTACTTGTATGATTTAGATAGATACTTGTACAATTTTCTTATTTTTATTATTGTTTGTTATTATATAGTGCCATGGTTATGGTATCCGCCGCCGTCGGACCTTGTCCTGTCTCTGATTCGGATGTGGTATATTATATTTTGTAATTATTTATTTCATTTAGTGTTTATGACAATTATGCCGACCAACGTGACATATATGTTTTGTATAGGAGGTATGTGAACCAGAAATGCCAACCGACCCTATCGTCGAGAGGTTAAATTTGGTTGAAAAAGGAAAAAATACTTGAAAGAAAAATTAAAAAGTGTTGAAGAGGAGAAGGTGAAATTGTAGTTGCATGTTGTCGATGTCGTCGACGATCACAAGATCAAGATGGATGCAATGCGCTTTAAGATTAGAAAGATTAGAAAATATGTCATTCATGCTAAGGCATGGTATCATTATGCCGTTGTATCAATTGGTACCTTAATTGCGGTTATGATCGCATTTGTTATTGCATTTAAATTTTTTACATAGTTTCAATGTAAGTTTTAATTACATGCTCTAGAGAGCTATATGTTATTCAATGAGAACTATGTATGAACTTTATGTATTTATTTCAGTGACTACCGTACTTTGGTTTTAATGTGATGATGAATTTCTATTAATTTGGTCACTTCTCTATTCATGATGTTTTGTAATGGTTTTTGATACACTTACTTATATAATGCATGCAGATGAACCAGCAATGGATGTACAGTGACCGACGCACCTCCGAGTACATTAAGGGCCTGCATAATTTTCTCAAAGTGGCTGAGGCAAACATGAAGAATGGTTTTATGCATTGTCTATGTACTGTCTATGGGAATACGAAGGATTAGTCCAACTCTATAACCCTTCACTTCGACCTATTTGAGAAAGGTTTCATGCCACACTATAATGTTTGGACAAAGCAGGGAGAAAAGGGGGTTACGATGGAAGACAACAAATAAGAAGAGGATGATGACAACTATCCGCCCCCTAAATATGGTGATGCTGCAATGGGGGGAGCTGAAGAACAAGAGGAACCAGATGATGTGCCCGATGATGATCTTCACCGGAAGTTCGATTGCATGTTAGAGGATCACAAAAAAGGGTTGTACCCAAATTACGAAGGTGACAACACAAAACTCGGTACCACACTAGAATTGCTGCAGCAGAAGGCAGACAATGGTGTATCTGACAAGGGACTTGGTTTGCTACTGAAAATAATGAAGAAGAAGCTTCCAAAGGATAACGAATTGCCCGACAGTACGTATGAAGAAAAGAAGGTTCTATGCCCTCTAGGATTGGATGTGCGAAAGATACAAGCATGCGCTAATGACTACATCCTCTACCATGGTGTGTATGAGGATTTGAACGCATGCCCGATATCGGTGTCAAAACCGACGGATCTCGGGTAGGGGGTCCCGAATTGTGAGACTAGAATCGACGGTAACAGGAGACGAAGGGGACACGGATTTGCCCAGGTTCGGGCCCTCCTATGGAGGTAATACCCTACGTCCTACTTGGTTGTATTGATGATGTGGGAGGTTATAGAGTTGATCTACCTCGAGATCAAATAGCTAACCCTAGATGATTTGTCCCCCTATACCCCTAAACCCTCTGGCTTATATAGACACCGAGGGTGCTCTGGGTTTACACATGGTCGGTTACATACTGAAGAGATAAACATGCTTAACTAAAACTAATAACTTGGAGAATACGTCAGGGCTTCTCGAAACATCCATCCGGCATAGGTGATCTTTGATCGTCCGATTCTCCCTTTGCAGCCCACAAAGTCCAGCCCATAAACAACAAGTCGGCTATCCGAGGACCCCCTAATCCAAGACTCCCTCAGTAGCCCCCAGACTAGCCTTCAACGCCATATACATATATCCGGTCAATCTCCTCATGTCGTCATCTTCGGCTTGCGAGGCGAGTCCTTCATCCCTCCTTGTCCGGCAACCGACGAGTCTTCGGCAAGATCCTAGGCGCCGCGGGCGCAGGTTCATTATAATAATTGCGCGTGTTTCTCGATTTTCGCGCGTCGTGGGGAGGCGAGTGGTAAATAATTTTTACAATCTTACCCCTCCATAACGGAAGCACCAACCCATCTAATCAAACAAAATCGTGGCTCAGACCACATTCTCTTCCTCCTCATCGGAAGAAACTCCTAGCGGAAGGTCCACACAAAACTTGGCCAATGCCCCCAGATCCTCAACACGCCCCTATATCTCACACCTAGGGGACTAGACTAGTTGTTCCGTTATGCTCCGGTGGCTCCGCAATCTGGAGACCCAGGGGTATCTTCCTTCATCAGATCTGGCGGCGACTCGCGCAAGTTTGCTCTCTTACGGCGACGAGGTTTTTGATGTGCGTTTCCCCAATCCTAACAAGGGGGAGTGCGTATGCTTCGTACCCTTCCTCCTCCGGGGCCTTGGGTTTCCTATCCATTCGTTCCTGCGAGGGTCCCTAGAGTTCTATGGGATCCAACTCCACCACCTTACTCCATGGTCCATTTTATGCATCTGGGTCTTCGTCGCTCTCTGTGAGATGTTCTTGGGCTGTGAAGCACATATTGATATGTGGAGGAGATACTTCTGTCTCGTCCCTCGAACTCAGGACAATACAATTTTGGAGGTCGGCAGAGCCGAAGTGTGCCGCATAGCGGGGATGGGGTATCCGGTAGGCACACCGAAGAAATCCGAAGAATGGACCTCGGAATGGTTTTATATTGAAGATGTTTCCCTCTTCGAGCCAACTCGGACAGGTCTTCCCGAATATTCCGAAGTCCTCCCAAAAAAGAGGTACAACTAGCGGCCAAGGAGCTCGTCCCAGGAGGAAAGCGTCAAACTGCAGTGCCTAGACGCGCAGGTGCGGATGCTTGTCCACCACCAGCTGACCATGATCGACGTCATGGTCGCCGCCATCTCCCGGCGTGTGTAGCCCCTCCAAAAAAGGGTACACCCCTTATGGCAATACAACAGGACAAGCGACACCACGTGCTCCCGAAAGCAAGGTCCCGCCAATCCGACGGCGTTAGCCGCCGCACTTGCCGACCTGTACAAAGGAGAGCAAGAAGACTTTGTTCGGCGTCAACCAAGGAAGGATATTTGGACCATAATCCCATCGAATGGGTAAGCTTTCTATTTCAAACATGAAAATAGTTCGGGGTTTCCATTTCGCATGTTGTTTGATCGAAGCCTGATGTGAACAGGAATGGAGGAGTTTCATCGAGATAGTCAACTGTCCGGCTCCTCAGCCCGAGAACCATTCACGCGACAATGATCCGGGTTTCAACGAGGACCCAAATCTTCTTCTTGACTTCGAAACGGAGTCTACTTCTGGGACAACATCGTCCAAACCCTGATGGCTATCATTACCTCGGGTCATTCTCCATCCCTGCTGCGGCCAAGAAGAAAATTTCCTCCCGCAAGAGGCCAGCAACCAAGAGCGCCCCGGACGCACCGGTTCTGACTCCCAAATGTTGTCGATCCGCGCGCCATACACCGGCTGCCGAAGCTGCGGCCGAGTCAGAGGCCATAGGGATCCTTTAAAGGAGCCAGAGACGAATCCGCCTACCAGCTCATCCCGAAGGTGCATTGTTTGGTTATCCAGTGATCGTTGCGATCAATAGAGTCTTATAACAGTTTGTTTCATTGAAATATTTAGGTGAAGTGCCCAATCCTCTCCTACTGAAGGGGTTACCTGGGTGTCTGGAGATGCCCGAAGTTCCCGAGCCACGACCCATACGGTTTCTGCTACGGAAGCCCCCATGGCCAATCTGGCGCCCACCGATTCTGGTGATGTTGTATCCGTCACCAAATCGGAGGTGGAGAGTGCCATGCATAATCAACAACGATGGGAAGCCATGCGGCACCCGATTTTCTCCCAACAGGAGTTCGGCGCCCTTTGCTCAGCGGATGCACACCTTGGTGCCGCCCGAGCTGGGTTTGGCGAAGCTATGAAGTTTATAACAACCAACATACAAGTAAGTGATCTGTTTTTACAGAATCCGAACATTTGTGTAAGCCTGGTAGCACACGAGCCTTAATTTGGTTTGAAACAAATGAATTAAGGATGTCCGTACTGTTTGACTGCTGACGCAGGCCTCAAAGCAATAGTCTGAGCAATTGGCCAAGGAGCTCGAGGAGGGCCGTGCAGAAGTACAATCCGTGAAGGCCGAACTAGCACAAGTAAAGAGCTTCACGCAGGAGGCCCATGGTGAGTGCGCATTTACTGCTAATCCTAATGTATCATCGTGCCTGACACACGGATTCCCTGTAGCAGCCGAATCAATAGGGCACATGGAAAGGCAGTTGGAAGAACCCAAGACTCTCAGAGATATGCCGAGTCCCAACACCAGGCTGGCTGCCTTGTTGTGCAAAATCAGGCTGAAGAAATTAAAAGTTTGAATATTCAATTAGCCCAATCTCAAGAAGAGAATCGAAAACTTCAGAGGGGCGTGTTTGGTAAGTACAATTCTATTATCAACAAATATTTCTCATGTAAGGAATAATGGTAAGCACGCTGTTACCTTATGTACAGGCTTCCCGTCCGGGCATCCTGAATAGGAGATCGAATTATACCAGGGGGACCTGCTGAAGGAGCTGACCTCTCTCCACGGGCGCATGCAGAAAGCAATGAAAGGAATGGTGAAGGCACTATGGCCTGCCGGACAGCCACCTGAAGGGCTGGCCGCCCACGTGGGTTGATTAAAGGGGGCTCGAAATAGGTTCAAGCTGTGGAAGACTTCGGTTTGCCGTGAGGGAGCACGGGAAGCGTGGGCAATGATCAAGACCCGTTTCACCAGACTTAACCACGAGCATATGGCGCGGGTTGGTCCCGTGGGATCGGATGGAAAAGAAGTGCCACTCCACTTTGTGTATGACTAGGTGATACCTGTCCCCCGTCTTTCCCCCCGTGCGAAGAGCTCGGGAGTGTTCCTCCTTACTTGTCTGTCCAAAAGAGCGAACTATATTCGGGGAACTAGGCAATCCGGACATGTGGTGCGAACAGAAAAAAAGCACACATAAAGATATGTTATATTACTACTTAGCGTAAGAAATATCTTCCAAGGAAAATAGTACCTCTATCGATACCTTTCGTTGGGGCTCTACGAAGATCGTAGATAAAAGTCCGCATACTTTCAGTATGCGGGAATTGTTCTTTTGGAAGAAATGACCCAAACAATGGTGATAACGATCGGAGCCGTATAAGGTGTTTCCGTCATAGCTGACCAATTGTCTACGTAAGATAGCTAGCTTTCGCCTTCACCCATCTGAGGTACGTGTCCGGATGACCCGGTCGTAACAATCGCAGAGGTGCTCCCTTTACTCTCTAGCCGAAAAATAGGGAACGTAGAGAGTAACCACAGGAGAAAGGCAACCCAGCTTGGCAAAAGTAATAGTTCAAATTGATGCATAAGATGGCTAGAACATGACAAAATAAACATGTGCGTCTGGTAAGTGTGAGCAAATACTTGTAATAAAAAATTTGGGCTACTAGAAGAAGCCCCCACGTGTTGTGTTCGGATTTAACACTTTATGGTGTATGCCGATAATCTTTAGTACAAGATTGGTTTAGCCAAACATAGGGTAAGAAAATAAATTGGCCCTATCAAACGGCAAAATGGGAAGGGAAGAAGGAAAAAAAGGAAAAAATAACAAGGGTAAAAGGAAAAAATGTGGGGGAGTTTAGACGACACCGGATTATCCGTAAAAGCGCCGAAGACGAGCTGCGTTCCATGGTTTGGTTCAAGTTGGTTATCGGATAGACTCCGCAAACGATAGGCACCTCCCACGAGTACTTCGTCAATGATGAAAGGACCCTCCCATTTGGGGTTGAGTTTATGGTTATATTTGTCCGGGAGCCGTAGGACAAGTTCGTCTACATTGTATGCTTTTGCCCTGACCACCCTACTTTGGTAACGTCGAGCTTGCTGTTGGTAAAGAGTGGAACGGGCTAGAGCTATGTCACACTCTCCCTCCAAGGCATCTAAGTCGTCCTATCAATCCAACTCGGATGCCTTTTCCTCCTTCGTCATGGATAATATCGCAAGGGAGGACTGCCTCTGCCCCATAAACCATAAAGAACGGTGTGTAACGCGTTGATATGTTCGGGGTGGTATGCATGCCCCATAGAACGGAGTCAAGTTCCTCCACCCAATGACAGTTGGACTCGTCAAGAGATCGGACCAAACGTGGCTTGATGCCGCTCATAATGAGACCGTTTGCTCGCTCAACCTATCCATTGGTCTGCGGATGATAGACTGACGCATAATCAAGCTTTATGCCCATTTTTGCGCATCAGTCCTTGACCTCTTGGGCCGTGAAGTTGGATCCATTATCCGTTATTATACTATGCGGGACACCGTAACGGTGTACTACGCTAGATATAAAGTTAATCACTGGTCCGGATTTAGCCGACTTGACGGGCTTTGCTTCTATCCATTTGGTGAATTTGTCAACCTTGACCAGTAGATATTTACTTTTCTTGGTTCCCCCTTTAAGGGACCCGACCATGTCCAGCCCCTAGACCACGAAAGGCCATGTGATCGGAATAGTCCGAAGAGCTATTGGGGGCATGTGACTTTGATTTGCAAAGAGTTGACACCCTACGCAATAATGAACAAGTGACTAAACGTCCGTCCGAGCTGTAGGCCAAAAGAAACCTGCTCGGAAGGCCTTGCTGACAAGGGATCTTGCAGCGGCGTGATGCCTGCCCATGCCTACATGGATTTTGGCGAGGAGCTCTCGTCCTTCTTCCTCGGATATACACTGCTGTAATATTCCGGTTGTGCTTTTCTTGTATAACTCACCCTCGTGTACTTTGTAGGCCTTGGATCGCCAAACTATGCGCCGTGCCTCGGTTTGATCGTCGAGGAGTTCCTTGTGAAGAAGGTAAGCAAGGAAGGGCTCTGTCCATGGCGCTATTACTGCCATTATCTCATGAGCCGAGGGCGTTTCATTCATCGCGGAGCCGCTGATAATGCCATCGTCTGGCTCGTTTATGGGGGGAACAACTTCGTCCGCCATATTCGGACCAGCGCCATTGTCGTCGTCCTGCCACACTATGAAGGGCTTGAATAGCTGCTCCAGCAAGGTGTTTCTTGGGATAGGATCGCGCTTGGCTCCCATACGGGCCAGTATGTCGGTGGCTTGGTTGTTGTCGTGAGCGACGTGGTGGAATTGCAACCCCTCGAACCGAGCAGATATCTTGAGGATGGCATTTCTATATGCCGCTATCTTCGGATTTTTGCCGTCGAACTCGCCTTTAATTTGGGATATGGCCAAGTTTGAGTCTCCCCGTACCTCTAGCCGTCGTATGCCCATTGATACTGCCATCCAAAGACCATGAAGGAGGGCTTCATATTCGGCTGCATTGTTGGAGTCAGCATACATGATTTGCAACACGTATCGCACGTTGTTGCCTGTGGGGGATGTGAGCATAACTCCAGCCCCCAGTCCGGCCAAGGTCTTGGACCCATCAAAGTACATTGTCCAACGGGAGTATGCATTGTATTCCTTGGGGAGTTCGGCCTCTGTCCATTAAGCCAGGAAGTTCGCCAGTACCTGAGATTTAATTGCGCGACATGGCTTATAGGTTGTTTCGAAGGGGAGGAGCTCAATGGCTCATTTGTCTATGCGGCCGGTGGTGTGCCTGTTGTTGATTATATCATTCAGGGGGCCCTCCGATGCCACTATTACTACATACTCCTGGAAGTAGTGTCTGAGTTTCCTCGATGCCATGAATACTATATAGGCTATTTTTTGGTAATGTGGGTATCTGGACTTGCACTGCGTTAGCACTTATGACACATAATATACCGGCTTCTGAGTCCGAAATTTACGTCCCTCCTCATCTCGTTCAACGACGAGCACCGCACTGACGACTTTGTTGGTGGACGATATGTATGGTAACATGGGCTCACCAGCGCCGGGTGTCGTGAGTATGGGATTGGTTGCCAATAGTGTCTTGATTTCTTCTAACGCAGTCGCTGCCTCATCGGTCCATTCGAACTTGTCGGTCCGTTTCAGCAGCTTATAGAGCGGCAAAGCCTTTTATCCGAGGCAGGAGATAAAGTGGCTTAACGCCACTCCGCACCCAGCTAGCCTCTGGACATGCTTCAGCACCGTGGGAACTGCAAGTTCTGATAGAGCACGGATTTTAGCTGGATTTGCCTATATTCCTCTATGGGAGACGATCAATCCAAGCAGCTTATGAGAGGGAACTCCGAATACACATTTTTCTCGATTGAGTCGTATATCATATTCGCATAAACTAGCGAAGGTTTGCCCTAAGTCGTTGATCAACTGGCCGACGTGTTTGGTTTTGATTACCACGTCATCCACATATGCCTCGACAGTCTTATTGACCTGTGTCATGAGACAGGTTTGGATCATGCGCTGGTATGTGGCTTGGTGTTTTTTATCCTGAAAGGCATCATGTTGAAGCAGAATGGCCCGTAGGGGTTGATGAATGCAGTAGCCGCTTGATCGGATTCCTTCATTCTCATTTGATGGTATCCAGAGTAAGCATAATGGAAACACAACAAATCGTGTCCGGCTATGGTGTGAATGATCTGGTCTATGCGTGGTAAGGAGAAAGTGTCCTTGGGGCAGGCTTTGTTGAGGTCTTTGAAATCGACACACAGCCGCCAGGACTTGTCTTTTTAGGTACCATCACCAGGTTTGCTAGCCACTCAGGGTGTTTAATATCCCGAATAAATCCGTGCTCAAGCAGTTTAGCTAATTCTTCACCCATGCCTTGTCATTTGGGCTCGGAGAAGCGGCACAGAGTCTGTTTCACGGTCTTAAAGCCTGGGATAATGCTTAAACTTTGTTCCATGAGCCGACATGGGATTTCAGGCATATCGGAAGGATGCCAGTCGAAAATGTCCCAATTCCCGCGGAGGAAATTCCGTAGCACTTCATCCATAAGGGGATCGAGGTGGGCTCCAATGGACGCTATCTTATTGGGGTCCGTTGGATGTACCTGAAATTTAACGATTTCCTCTACGTGTTTAAAGGACATGGACTTGGGCCTTTTGCTAAGGATCACATCGTCCTTATTAACTGTTGACCGTAAGGTGGTCATCTCCTTAGCAACGAAAGTTTCTGCTAATGCCTCGAGGGCGAGCGCTGCCATTGTGTTTTCGTCCCGAAGGGCTTTGTTCGGATCACTAGCGATCGTGATCACTCCATTCGGTCCTGGCATTTTGAGTTTCATGTACCCGTAATGGGGTATAGCCTGGAACTTTGTAAAGGCGTCGCGTCCCAATAGGGCGTGATAGCCACTTGGGAAGGGGACGATGTGGAAGAGAAGTTCTTTGGGTCGGTAGTTTTTGCGCGTGCCGAACACAATGTCCAGGATGATACATCCAGAACAACATGCATCTTACCCTAGGATAATTCCCCGGAAGGTTGTGTTGCTATGTTTGTTGCGGGATCGGTCGAACTGCATTTTTTCCAAGGTGGCCTCGTATATAAGGTTAAGACCACTGCTGCCGTCCATTAGCACTTTATGTAGCCTGTATCCATCAATGATGGGGTTCAAGACTAGTGCGGCCGGTGAGTAACCGGGAAGAATGTGCGGCTGGTGAGTGTCCCCGAAAGTAATCGGTATGTCTGCCCATGGGCTAGTGGCTACCACATGGTAGACTTTCTCGAGATCCCTAAGAGCTCTTTTACGCCCGTTCCTCGAGGGGAAGGTCTCATGGACCGTCAGGATTTCGGCATTGATCCGGGCGGCAAAGGAGAGTGCCTACTCAACAGAGGTGTTTCGAGGATGGCCTTGCCACTTTTTGCGACTTTCCTGACGACCCAACAAGCTTGAAGGCTGTGAGTTGGGTTCGTGTTTAAAACATGGAATGTATGGGGCAAGGTTTATTCAATAGTCCGTCGAGGAGAGTGTCGCTCCATGAAAAGGGCTTGTTTCTTTTATCGACGGGTTCGTACCTCTCTGGCCGATTTGGAGGTATCCTCTTTTTCTGAGCTCCTCTAGGTTCGGGGAAAATAGGTTCCGAGAATGACTGTTCGGATTGCCAGACGCTCTCCATGGCACAATACTTTTGTACCAATTCGGATAACTCCGAAAAGTCACTTATGCGTCGGTGGGCCAAGGCATTAAGAATCCCTTCATCATGGCAATTGTGAATGGAAATTGCCATTATATCTTGGTCACTAAGACGTTTTACTCTACTCCTAGCGAGTAGGAGTCTGGCACAAAAGTGATGGACTGATTCTCCTTGTAGTTGCTTGATATCAAGTAAGTCCGAAGATACGGGCTTTGGTGCGATACTTGGATAGTCGTCTTGGGCGGTGGGTGGGAACAAATTCGATTCCATGCCGCAACGAGTATTTGGAACTACAGTTTCCAAATCGTGCGAAGGATTCCAGACCGGTGATGGTTCGGCTTTAGAATGGTTCCCCGCCTCTTGTTCACCGATAGAGTCTTGCTGATCGAGGACTGTAGTATAGACAGTTTTCAATTTCGGTTGTTGGGCCGAATCCATAGCTGGACACTTGGTGGTAGCGACAAGGTGGGTGACTGGTGGGACATGAATCTCGCCGTCATTGGGTCTGATCCCGAGCCGATCATAGATCGGAACCCGGTCATCTGATATACGCATAGCTTCGATCTGATCGAACAACTTGTTTAAGAACAAGGCGATGGCAGGGTTCGTGTCGCTGATACAAGTGGATTCATTGGGTGGCGTGACGGCTCCAGAGTTATGCCGAAGCGGATCTGTGTTCCGTCCCATCATGGGACCTGATGTCTTGGGCGTTAAAGCATCCGGACTTACAGGTTTTTCTTCGAAGGTTGAGGGTTCCATTAGAACAAGTGTTCCCCGTGAATCAGCCACGAACTCTAAGGTTCCGATCTTGATACTCTTATTTGGGGGAAATCTTCTGGTCTGGCCATGACGGCTGAACGGGCTGGCATGTGACAAGATGTCATTGCCGGTGAGACTCAGATCGGGGGCGAGAGTCCCCTCGATGCAGATCTCGCTACTTGTGATGAGGTGAGCCATCGATTCCTTCGGCGCTCACAGAAGAATTCTCAATGAAAGGACCAATGTCGGTGTCAAAACCGACGGATCTAGGGTAGGGGTCTCGAACTGTGAGGCTAGAATCGACGGTAATAGGAGACGAAGGGGACATGGATTTACCCAGGTTCGGGCCCTCCTATGGAGGTAATACCCTACGCCCTGCTTGGTTGTATTGATTATGTGGGGGGTTATAGAGTTGATCTACCTCGAGATCGAATAGCTAACCCTAGATGAGTTGTCCCCCTATACCCCTAAACCCTCTGGCTTATATAGACGCCGAGGGTGCTCTGGGTTTTACACATGGTCAGTTACATGCCGAAGAGATAAACATGCCTAACTACAACTAATAACTTGGAGAATACGACAAGGCTTCTCGAAACTTCCATCTAGCGTAGGTGATCTTTGATCATCCGATGCTCCCTTTGCGGCCCACACAGTCCAGCCCATAAACAACATGTCGGCTATCCGAGGACCCCCTAATCCAAGACTCCCTCACCCGGTATGCGGTGCATTGCGGTATAAGATCAGACAAGATGACCCTGGTGATGTTGAGGGCGAGCACACCGGGAAGAGGGTTCTTGCCAAGGTGATGTGGTATGCTCCTATAATACCACGGTTGAAATGTTTGTTCAGAAACAAAGAGCATGCCGAGTTAAGGCGATGGCACAAGGAAGACCGTAAGAAAGACAGGAAGTTGAGAGCACCCGCTGATGGGTCGTAGTGAAGAAAGATCGAGAGAAAGTGGGGGGGACTTTACAGGTGACCCACGGAACGTATGGTTTGGTTTAAGTGCAGATGGCATTAATCCTTTTGGGGAGTAGAGCAGCAAGCATAGCACATGGCCTGTGACTCTATGTATGTATTGTTGGGGAACGTCGCATGGGAAACAAAAAATTTCCTACGCACACACAAACCTATCCATGGTGATGAGCATCTACGAGAGGGAGAGTGTATCTACATACCCTTGTAGATCGCTAAGCGGGAAGCGTTAAGAAACGCGGTTGGTGTAATCGAACATCTTCGCGATCCAAATCGCCGAGCGTCCCGCGATCTCATCACGATCCGTCACGTGATCCAATCACGATCCGTACCGCGAACACATCATGATCCGTCCCGCGAACTCATCACGATCCGTCTCACGATCTTGATCACGATCTGTCCCGCAAACTCATCATGATCCGTTCCGTGATCACATCATGAACCGTCTCGCGATCTCGATCACGGTCCTTCCGATCTAGCGCCGAATGGACGGCACCTCCGCGTTCAACACACGTGCAGCTTGATGACGATCTCCACCATCTTGATCCAGCAAGAGGAGGTGGATAGGAGAGAGAGTTCACCGGCAGCGTGACGGCGCTCCGGTGATGGTGGTGGAGCAATTCCGGCAGGGCTTCGCCTAAGCACTGCAGAAAACCGATCTTGAGGAGCACCGGTGAAACGGGTAGCACATGGCCGTAAACTGGGTCCAAACAGCACCCAATCCACCAGTATATAAAGGAGGGAGAGAGAGGAAGGCTGGAGGAAGGAAAAACTCCAATAGGAGTCGGCCAAACTAGACGGGGAGGAGTCCTACTCCTCCTTCACTCCTAGTAGGAGTAGGACTCTTTCTTTTTAGCCTTTTTTCCACCTTTTCCTTTAGGACTTTTGCGTCCTGCGCCATGGGCCTTGGTGTGGCTGTTTTTCCAGCCCAATAAGGGCTGTTTATTATTCTCCCACAGCCCATGGACCTCTTGGGGACGAAATACACCTCCCGGAGGTCCCCCGGTACACTACCGGCACTCCCGGTACACTACCAATGAGTCCGAAACTTTTCCGGCGACCAAACTGGGACTTCCTATATATGAATCTTTACCTTTGGACCATTCCGGAGCTCCTCGTGACGTCCGAGATCTCATCCGGGACTCCAAACAACCTTCGGTCACCACCATACACAACTCTACACTACCGAAACGTCACCAAACCTTAAGTGTGCAGACCCCGCAACTCACCCTGCGGTCTCTTTACTCGTTCCGTAATACAAGATCCCGCAACTAACAATTAGTCACATTGCTTGCAAGGCTCATTGTGATGTTGTATTACCGAGTGGGCCCCGAGATACCTCTCCGTCACACGGAGTAACAAATCCCAGTCTCGATCCATATCAACTCAACAGACACCATCGGAGATACCTGTAGAGCACCTTTATAGTCACCCAGTTACGTTGCAACGTTTGATACACACAAGGCACTCCTCCGATATCCGTGAGTTGCATGATCTCATGGTCATAGGAACATATACTTGACATGCAGAAAATAGTAGCAATAAACTGACACGATCATATGCTATGTTTGTAGTTTGGGTCTTATCCATCACATCATTCTCCTAATGATGTGATCCCATTATCAAATGACATCTCATGTCCATGGCTAGGAAACCTTAACCATCCTTTGATCAACGTGCTAGTCCATTAGAGGCATACTAGGGACATGGTTTTGTCTATGTATCCACACATGCATTTAAGTCTCTGATCAACACAATTATAGCATGGATAATAAACGATTATCATGAACAAGGAAATATGATAATAACTAATTTATTATTGCCTCTAGGGCATATTTCCAATAGTCTCCCACTTGCACTAGAGTCAATAATCTAGTTCACATCACCATGTGATTCGCATTGTTAAGAATCTAACACCCAATGAGTTCTGGGGCTCGATCATGCTTTCCATGTGAGAGAGGTCTTATAGTCAACGGGTCTGCGATATTCAGATCCGTGTGTACTCTGCAAATCTCTATGTCAAACCGTAAACACTGCTACCACACTCCACTTGGTACTATTTCCAAATGGTTGCTCCACTATACGTATCCAGATTGCTACTACTAGTCATCCGGATATGTGTTAAAGCTTGCATCGACGTAAGTCTTTACGACGAACTCTTTATCACCTCCATAATCAAGAAACATTTCCTTAGTCCTCTGGTTACTAAGGATAATTCCGACCGCTATCCAGTGATCCACTCCTGTATCACTCTTGTACCCCTTGACGGACTCATGGCAAGGCACACATAAGTGCGGTACACAGCATGGCATACTATACAGAGCCTATGGCTAAGGCATAGGGGACGACGTTCGTCCTTTCTCCTTTTTTTTCTGCCGTGGTCGAGGTTTGAGTCTCACTCAACTTCACACCTTACAACTCAGGCGAGAACTCTTTCTCTGACTGATCCATTTTGAACTCTTTCAAAATCTTTGTTAAGGTATGTACTCATTGAAAGTCTCATCAAGTCATGTTTGATCTATCTCTATAGATCTTGATGCTCAACAATTAGGTAGTTTTATCCAGGTTTTACTTCGAAAATCACTTTCCAAATAACTGTTTATGCTTTCCAGAAAGTCTACATTATTTCTGATCAACAATATGTCATCCACATATACTTATCAGAAATTCTATAGTGCTCCCACTCACTTTATTGTAAATACAAGTTTCTCGTAAACTTTGTATAAACATCAAAACTTTGATCACCTCATCAAAGCGTACATTCCTACTCTGAGATGCTTGCTTTAGTCCATCGAAGGACCACTGAAGCTTGCACACCTTTTATCATCCTTAGGACTGACAAAACCTTCTGGTTGTATCACATACAACCTTTCCTCAATTAAACCGTTAAGGAAACTATGTTTTGACATCCATCTGCCAGATTTCATAATTGAAAAATGCAGCAACTGCTAACATAATTCCAACAAACTTTAGCACCGCTACGAGTGAGAAAGTCTCATCGTAGTCAACTCCTTTGAACTTGTCACAAACATCTTTGCAACAAGTCGAGCTTTACAAACGGTGACAGTCACCATCAGCGTCTATCTTCATTTTAAAGATCCATTTGTACTCAACGACCTGCTGTCCAACGAGCAAGTCTACCACAGTCTATACTTTGTTTTCATACATGGATCCTATCTCGGATTTCATGGCCTCCAACCATTTGTCGAAATCCAGGCCCATCATCGCTTTTCCATAGCTCGTAGGTTCATCGTTGTCCAACAACATGACCTCCAAGACAGGGTTGCCGTACCGCTCAGGAGCAGTACACATCCTTGTCGACCTACGAAGTTCGATAGTAACTTGATCCTGAAGCTTCATGATCATCATCATTAACTTCCTCTTCAACTAACATAGGCTTCACAGAAACATCTTTCTGCGCTGCGCTATTCTCTGGTTGAACAAAGGTTTAACAACCTCATCAAGTTCTATCTTCCTCCCACTCAATTCTTTCGAGAGAAACTTTTTCTCGAGAAAGGACCCAGTTTTAGCAACAAACACTTTGCACTCGGATCTGAGATAGAAGGCATACCCAACTGTTCTTAGGGTATTCTATGACGATACATTTGTCCGCTTTGGGTTCTAGCTTATTATGTGAAAACATTTTCCACGCAAGCATTGCAGCTCCAAACATTAAGAAATAACAGCTTAGGTTTATGTCAAACCATAATTCACACGGTGTCATCTCAACAGATTTAGATGGTGCCCTATTTAAAGTGAATGTAGTTGTCTCTAATGCATAACCCCAAAATTATAGTAGTAAAACGATAAGAGACATCATAGCACGCACCATATCCAGTAGAGCATGACTATGATGTTCGGACACACCATCACACTATGGTGTTATAGGTGGCGTTAGTTGTGAAACAAATTTCACATTGTCTTAAGGTGTATGCCAAACTCGTAACTCAGATATTCACCTCCACGATCATATCGCAGTCATTTTTATCTTCTTGTCACGATGATCTTAAACTTCACTCTGAATTTGCTTGAACCTTTCAAACGATTCAGACTTGTGTTTCATTAAGTAAATATACACTATATCTACTCAAATCATCAGTGAAGGTAACAAAATAACGATATCCACTGCATGCTACAAGACTCACTAGATTGCATACATCAACATGTATCATTTCCAATGAATCACTTGCCCGCTCCATCCAACGGGGTCCTTTAGTCATCTTGCCCAAGAGGCATGGTTCGCATGTCTCAACCGATTTGAAATCGAATGAGTCAAAATATCCATCAGCATGGAGTTTCTACATGCGCTTTATACCAATATGACATTTAGCGGCAGTGCCACAAGTATGTGGTACTATCATTATTAACTTTGTATCTTTTGACATCAATGTTATGAACATTTGTACTACTACGATCAAGATTTCAACAAACCATTCTCACTGGGTGCATGACCATTGAAGGTATTATTCATGTAAATAGAATAACCATTATTATCTAACTTAAATGAATAATCGTATTGCAATAAACATCATCTAATCATGTTCATGCTCAACGCAAAACACCAAATAACATTTATTTAGGTTCGTCACTAATCCTGAAGGTAGAGAGAGCGTGCGATGTTGATCACATCAACCTTGGAAACACTTCCAACACATATCGTCACCTCACCCTTAGCTAGTTCTCCGTTTGTTCCGTAGCTTTTATTTCGAGTTACTAACATTTAGCAACCGAACCGGTATCCAATACCTAGGTGCTACTAAGAGTACTAGCAAGGTACACATTAATAACTCGTATATCAAATATACTTCTATCAATGTTGCCATCCTTCTTATCTACCAAGTATCTAGGGTTGTTCCACTTCAGCGACCGCTCACCTCATAACAAAAGCACTTAGTCTCGGGTTTGAGTTCAACTTTGGGTTGCTTCACTGGAGCAGCAACTGACTTGCTATCCATGAAGTTTCCCTCCTTGCTCTTGCCCTTCTCGAAACTAGTGGTTTGATTAACCATCAACACTTGACGCTCCTTCTTGATTTCTACCTTCGCAGTGTCAAACATCGCGAACAGCTCAAGGATCAACATTTCTTTCCCAGGCATTTTATAGTTCATCACCAAGTTCTAGGAGCTTAGTGACAGTGACTTGGAGAACTACATCAATCACTATCTTATATGGAAGATCAACTCCCACTCGATTCAAGCGATTGTAGTACCCAGATAGTCTGAGCACATGCTCAACGATTGAGCTATTCTCTTTCATCTTGCAGGCAAAGAATCTCGTTGGAGATCCTATATCTCGCAACTCGGGCACGAGCCTGAGATCACAATCTCAGCTCTTAGAACATCTCATATGTTTCGTGACGTTCAAAACGTTTCGGAGCCTTAATTCTAAGTCGTAATGCATGATGCACTAAACTATCAAGTAGTCATCGAAACGTGCCTGTCAGATGTTCACAACATCTACAGACGACGCTAGATGGGGCATAAGCCTTCTGTGCAGCAATGAGGACAATCCTTAGATCACGGACCTAGTCCGCAATTTTGCTACCAACATCTTTCAATTCTATTTCTCTAGGAACATATAAAAATACAAGGGAGCTACAGCGTGAGCTAGTAATCTACAACATAATTTGCAAAGACACTTTGACTATGTTCATGATAATGAGTTCAATTAATCATATTACTTAAGAACTCCCACTCAAATTGACATCCCTCCGATCATTCGAGTGATACATGATCCAAATTCACCAACTCAAGTCCGATCATCACGTGAGTTGAGGTGGCTGCAATGGTGAACATCATGGTCGACCTTTCGGTCTCTTGTGTTCCGAGGCCATGTCTGTACATGCTAGGCTCGTCAAGTTTAACCCGAGTGTTATGCATGTGCAACACTGGCTTGCACCCGTTGTATGTGAACGTAGAGTCTATCACACTCGATCATCACGTGGTGTCTCAACACGACGAACTTTCGCAACGGTGCACACTCGGGGAGAACACAATTTATCTTGAAATTAACTGAGGGATCACCTTATAATGCTACCGTCGTCCTAAGCAAAACAAGGTGCATAAAAAGGATTAACATCACATGCAAATCATAAGTGACATGATATGGCCATGAACTCGTGCTTTTGATCTCCATCTAGAAACCACCGGCATGATCTCCATCGTCACCGGCATGACACCATGATCTCCATCATCTTGATCTCCATCAACGTGTCGCCATCAGGGTTGTCACGCCCTGCACGCTTCTACTACTATTGCTACCGTTTAGCGATAAAGTCAAGCATTACATAGCGCTTAATGATTGACACGCAGGTCATACAATAATTAAAGACAACCCTATGGCTCCTGCCGATTGCCGTATTCATCGACATGCAAGTCGTGATAATCTATACATCACATGATCATCTCATACATCACATATATCACATCATGTAATTGGCCATATCATATCACAACATACCCTGCAAAAACAAGTTAGACGTCCTCTAATTGTTGTTGCATGTTTTACGTGGCTGCTATGGGTATCTAGCAAGAACAATTCTCACCTATGCATAAACCACAACGGTGATACACTAGTTTGCTTTTCAACCTTCTCAAGGACCGCCTTTGTCGAATCCGATCCAACTAAAGTAAGAGAAACTGTCACCGGCAAGCCATCTAGGCAACAAGTTGCGTCGAGGGAACCGGTCTCTCATAAGCGTACGAGTAATGTTGGTCTGGGCCACTTCATCTCACAATCCCGCTGAATCGAAATATGACCAAGGGAGGAAGCAATCTAAGCATCAACGCCCACAAACCTTTTGTGTTCTACTCGAGATCTCATCGAACCATCAACCTAGCTCATGATGCCACTGTTGGGGAACGTCGCATGGGAAACAAAAATTTTCCAACGCACACGCAAACCTATCCATGGTGATGAGAATCTACGAGAGGGAGAGTGGATCTACGTACCCTTGTAGATCGCTAAGCGGGAAGCGTCAAGAAACGCGGTTGGTGTAGTCGAACATCTTCGCGATCCAAATCGCCGAGCGTCCCGCGATCTCATCACGATCCGTCACGTGATCCAATCACGATCTGTCCCGCGAACACATCATGATCCGTCCCGCGAACTCATCACGATCTTGATCACGATCTGTCCCGCGAACTCATCACGATCCGTTCCGTGATCACATCACGAACCGTCTCGCGATCTCGATCACGGTCCTTCCGATCTAGCGCCGAACGGACGGCACCTCCGCGTTCAGCACACGTGCAGCTTGATGACGATCTCCACCATCTTGATCCAGCAAGAGGAGGTGGAGAGGAGAGAGAGTTCACCGGCAGCGTGACGGCGCTCCGGTGATGGTGGTGGAGCAATTCCGGCAGGGCTTCGCCTAAGCACTGCAGAAAACCGATCTAGAGGAGCACCGGTGAAACGGGTAGCACGTGGCCGTAAACTATGTCCAAACAGCACCCAATCCACCAGTATATAAAGGAGGGAGAGAGAGGAGGGCTGGCGCAAGGAAAAACTCCAATAGTAGTCGGCCAAACTAGAGGGGGAGGATTCCTACTCCTCCTCCACTCCTAGTAGGAGTAGGACTCTTTCTTTTTAGCCTTTTTTCCACCTTTTCCTTTAGGACTTTTGCCTCCTGCGCCATGGGCCTTGGTGTGGCTGTTTTTCCAGCCCAATAAGGGCTGTTTATTATTCTCCCACAGCCCATGGACCTCTTGGGGTCAAAATACCCCTCCCGGAGGTCCCCCGGTACACTACCGACACTCCCGGTACACAACCGATGAGTCCGAAACTTTTCCGGTGACCAAACTGAGACTTCCTATATATGAATATTTACCTCCAGACCATTCTGGAGCTCCTCGTGACGTCCGGGATCTCATCCGGGACTCCGAACAACCTTCGGTCACCACCATACACAACTCTACACTACCGAAACGTCACCAAACCTTAAGTGTGCAGACCCTGCGGGTTCGAGAACTATGTAGACATGACCGAGACACCTCTACGGTCAATAACCAATGGCGGGACCTGGACTTCCACATTGGTTCCTACATATTCTACGAAGATCTTTATCGGTCGAACCTCTATGTCAAGGATTCAGTCAATCCCGTATAATGTTCCCTTTGTTCTTCGGTATGTTACTTGCCCGAGATTCGATCGTCGGTATCTCCATACCTAGTTCAACCTCGTTACTGGCAAGTCTATTTACTTGTTCCGTAATACAAGATCCCGTGACTAATACTTAGCCACATTGCTTGCAAGGCTTGTTGTGATGTTGTATTACCGAGTGGGCCCTAAGATACCGCTCCGTCACACGGAGTAACAAATCCCAGTCTCGATCCATGTCAACTCAACAGACACCATCGGAGATACCTGTAGAGCACCTTTATAGTCACCCAGTTACGTTGCGACGTTTGATACACACAAGGCACTCCTCCGATATCCGTGAGTTGCATGATCTCATGGTCATAGGAACATATACTTGACATGCAGAAAATAGTAGCAATAAACTGACACGATCATATGCTATGTTTGTAGTTTGGGTCTTATCCATCACATCATTCTCCTAATGATGTGATCCCGTTATCAAATGACATCTCATGTCCATGGCTAGGAAACCTTAACCATCCTTTGATCAACGAGCTAGTCCATTAGAGGCATACTAGGGACATGGTTTTGTCTATGTATCCACACATGCATTTAAGTCTCCGATCAATACAATTATAGCATGGATAATAAACGATTATCATGAACAAGGAAATATGATAATAATTAATTTATTATTGCCTCTAGGGCATATTTCCAACATGTATAACCTTCCTCCTTGGTTGTGCATGAAGCGGAAGTTCATTATGATGCCAGAACTCATCCAAGGCCCTAAGCAACCCGACAATGACATTGATGTGTACCTAAGGCCATTAGTTGATGAACTTTTACAGCTATGGAATGGAAAAGGTGTATGTATGTGGGATGAAAACAACCATGAGGAATTTGACCTACATGTGTTGTTGTTTGTAACCATCAACGATTGGCTTGCTCTCAATAAACTTTCAGGACAGACAAACAAGGAATATCACGCATGCACGCACTGTTTAGATGACATCGAAAGTATATATTTGGAGAAATGCAAGAAGAATGTGTACCTGGGGCATCATCAATTTCTTCCAACCAACCATCAATGTCGAAAGAAAGGAACGCATTTCAAAGGTAAGGCAGATCACCGGAAGAATCCCGCCTCCGTACTGGTGACCACAGACTTGATATGGTCAATGATTTACAAGTAATATTTGGAAAGGGTCATGGCGGACTATTTGTTGTGAGTAACGCAGAGGGAAGTGAACCCATGTGGAAGATGAAATCTATATTTTGGGACCTACCCTATTGGAAAGACCTAGAGGTGCGCTTTGCAATTGACGTGATACACGTGACGAAGAATGTTTGCATGAACCTGCTAGGCTTCTTGGGAGTGTATGGGAAGACAAAAGATACACCGGAGGCACGGGAGGACCAAAAACGTGTGCATGAAAAAGACGGCATGCATCCAAAGCAGTATGATGGTCTTGCCAGCTATGCTCTTACCAAAGAAGAGAAGGAAATCTTCTTTGAAAGCATGCTCACTATGAAGGTCCCGTCTAGATTCTCGTCGAATATAAAGGGAATAACAAATATGGCAGAGAAAAACTTCCAGAACCATAATTCTCATGACTAGAACGTGATTATGACGCAACTGCTTCCAGTTGCATTGAGGGGGCTTCTATCGGAAAATGTTCGATTAGCCACTATGAAGCTATATGCATTCCTCAATGCAATCTCTCAGAAGGTAATCGATCCAGAAATCCTACCAAGGTTAAAGAGTGATTTGGTGCAATGACTTGTCAGTTTCGAGTTGGTGTTCCACCATCCTTTTTCAATATCATGACGCACGTCCTAGTTCATCTAGTCGACGAGATTGGCATTCTGGGCCCTGTATTTCTACACAATATGTTCCCCTTTGAGAGGTTATAGGAGTCTTAAAGAAATATGTTTGTAACCATCCTAGGCCAGAAGGAAGCATCTCCACGGGCCATCAAACAAAGGAGGTCATTGGGTTTTGTGTTGACTTCATTCCTGGCCTTAAGCCGATTGGTCTCCCTCAATCGCGGTATGAGGGGAGAATGACTGGAAAAGGCATGCTAGGACCAGACTCAATAATATGTAGGGACGGGCATTCTTTGTCTCAAGCACACTACACAGTTCTACAGAATTCTACCTTGGTGACCCCATATGTCAATGAACACAAGAATATTCTGCGCTCCAAACACTTGGAGCAGTGTGACGACTAGATTATATTGGAAATATGCCCTAGAGGCAATAATAAATTAGTTATTATCATATTTCCTTGTTCATGATAATCGTTTATTATCCATGCTATAATTGTATTGATCGGAGACTTAAATGCATGTGTGGATACATAGACAAAACCATGTCCCTAGTATGCCTCTAATGGACTAGCTCGTTGATCAAAGGATGGTTAAGGTTTCCTAGCCATGGACATGAGATGTCATTTGATAACGGGATCACATCATTAGGAGAATGATGTGATGGATAAGACCCAAACTACAAACATAGCATATGATCGTGTCAGTTTCTTGCTATTGTTTTCTGCATGTCAAGTATATGTTCCTATGACCATGAGATCATGCAACTCACGGATATCGGAGGAGTGCCTTGTGTGTATCAAACGTCGCAACGTAACTGGGTGACTATAAAGGTGCTCTACAGGTATCTCCGATGGTGTCTGTTGAGTTGGCATGGATCAAGACTGGGATTTGTTACTCCGTGTGACGGAGAGGTATCTCAGGGCCCACTCGGTAATACAACATCACAACAAGCCTTGCAAGCAATGTGGCTAAGGGTTAGTCATGGGATCTTGTGTTACGGAATGAGTAAAGAGACTTGCCAGTAACGAGGTTGAACTAGGTATGGAGATACCGACGATCGAATCTCGGGCAAGTAACATACCGAAGAACAAAGGGAACGTTATACGGGATTAACTGAATCCTTGACATAGAGGTTCGACCGATAAAGATCTTCGTAGAATATGTAGGAACCAATGTGGACGTCCAGGTCCCGCCATTGGTTATTGACTGTAGAGGTGTCACGGTCATGTCTACATAGTTCTCGAACCCGCAGGGTCTGCACACTTAAGGTTCGGTGACGTTTCGGTAGTGTAGAGTTATGTATGGTGGTGACCGAAGGTTGTTCGGAGTCCCGGATGAGATCCCGGACGTCACGAGGAGCTCCGGAATGGTCCGGAGGTAAAGATTCATATATAGGAATTCCCAGTTTGGTTTCCGGAAAAGTTTCGGGCTCATCGGTAGTGTACCGGGAGTATCGGTAGTGTACCGGGAGTGCCGGTAGTGTACCGGGGGACCTCCGGGAGGGGTATTTCGACCCCAAGAGGTCCATGGGCTGTGGGAGAATAATAACCAGCCCTTAGTGGGCTGGGAAAACAGGCACAAAGGCCCATGGCGCAGGAGAGAAAGTCCTAAAGCAAAAAGTGGAAAATCAGCCAATAGGAGGCAATCCTACTCCAACTAGGATTGGAGGTGAAGTAGGATTGCTCCCACCTCCTATTTCGGCCGACCCAAAGGCCTTGGCTGCCTCTCCTCTCCTCTCCTCCTATATATACTAGTGGATTGGGTGGTTTTTGGACAGAATTTCCGGCCACGTGCTACCCGTTTCACCGGTGCACAGTTTCTCCTCTAGATCGGTTTTCTGCAGCGCTTAGGCGAAGCCCTGCCGGAATCACTCCACCACCATCACCGGAGCGCCGTCATGCTGCCGGTGAACTCTCTCTCCTCTCCACCTCCTCTTGCTGGATCAAGACGGTGGAGACCGTCATCAAGTTGCACGTGTGCTGAACGCGGAGGTGCCGTCCGTTCGGTGCTAGATCGGAAGGAACGTGATCGAGATCGCGAGACGGTTCGTGATGAGATCGCAGAACGGATCGTGATGAGTTCGCGGGACAGATCATGATCAAGATCGTGAGATGGATCGTGATGAGATCGCGGGACGGATCGTGATGGGATCGCGGGACGGATCATGATGAGATCGCGGGACGCTCGGCGATTTGGATCGCAAAGATGTTCGACTACACCAACCGCGTTTCTTAACGCTTCCCGCTTAGCGATCTACAAGGGTATGTAGATCCACTCTCCCTCTCGTAGATGCTCATCACCATGGATAGGTTTGCGTGTGCGTAGGAAAATTTTGTTTCCCATGCGACGTTCCCCAACAGATTACATGTGAACACATCAGGACTTTCGGTAGTTTCTTGCACACACATATCATGGGTAACACCACTGTTGTAGATGAGTTGTACTCGTCCGCCAGGGGACCATGTTCGACTGTATTGACTTACAAGTGGTAAGAGATAAATGGAAATACATTTTGCACGATGGCCCAAGATCAAAAGAGCACCAACCAAAACAGTGTTGTCTGCTTTGATGCTGCAACCAATAGTGGAAAGGACACATATTATGGTTACACAGTGGACATATATGAACTTTACTATGGACATGATTTTAGGGTCCCTTTGTTTTGGTGAAAATGGCTCAATCTGTTAGGAGGCGTGGTACATGTAGACCTGTAGTAAGGAATGATAACAGTGGATCTGAACAATCTTGGGTACACAAACGAACCATTCGTCCTAGCCAATGATGTGGCGCAGGTTTTCTATGTGAAGGACATGTCTACCAAACCGAGAAAAAGAATAGATAAGGAAGCGAATACATCATACGATGAGCCAAAGCGCCAGATAGTTCTTTCAGGGAAAAGAGACATCATGGGAGTGGAGGGCAAGACAGACATGTCTGTAGATTATGAAAACATTCATGAAATTCCTCCCTTCAAAGTGAAGGCTGGCCCAAGCACCCTGTTAAACGATGAAGATTATCCATGGTTACGGTGCAATAAGCAAGGGACACACGCGTAGAAAAAGTGAACACTTCCTCTCCATAACTATTATGATGATGGCTTTGATCTAGAATATCACTATAGTTACATGTCAAGAAATGAAATCCCTTGTAATAGACGTGTTTTCGTCTGAAACCCTGATACTTCGAAAGAGATTGTCCATTTTGTACACAAAGTGCATCCAATTTTGCCGTAACCCTCTCAACTTTTTAGAACATGCTATATGGGTGAAATGATGACACCATGCCAACTTTCAACCATTTCAAAGTTCATTTGCATTGCTTTTCAATTCAGGGTCATTTTAGCTCAAAATAAACCATGAAATGCATGAAAAATAGCAAATGAAGTCAGAAAAGGGTTGAAAAGTGATGATGTGGCTTTGAATGGTGCATATTTAATGCAGAAAAAATCTTGATTTCAAATATGTTTAAAAAATTGAAATCCCTTCATAATAGACGTGTTTTCGTCCGATCAAAGTTATTTAACTTAATATTATGTAAAATTTATGCAACTAAAATTATCAAAGTTATTTTTGTTAAAAACTTTAATAGCAAAAAGAATACTCTTAAAGTGAAAATAGAAGCACTTCTAGGGGAAATTCGACCTAAATTCAAAGTGCTAGTACGTGCATACAAGCACATACTAGCATTTTGAATTTAGGACAAATTTCACGTATAAGGGCATCTATTTTCACTTTGAGAGGAACTTGACATGGCAGAGAGGGGTGGGCTTATAAACAGGTGCGAGCGCCTCTCGCTTGGCGAGGTGGGACTAAACTTGTACCGGTGCGAGCGTCTCCCCCTTTAGTCTCGGTTGGTGGCTCCAACCGGGACTAAAGGGGGGACTTTTGTCCCGGTTGGTGGCTCCAACCAGAACTAATATGCAAAAAATAAAATAAAAAATGCCCGCCTAATAGGCCACCACAGCCTGCATACGACTAGAAATCCAATTATACATGGGCCAGGAGAAAGGCTCGAGAGGCAAGTAGGCCCAACAGGGCAAGGCAGAAAGGAAATTTTGGCCCACAGCCTGCTTTAGAGAGGAGCTCGAGAGGCAAGCTACAGCAGGGCTTATAAACCACTGCGTGCATGCTTTGCTTGGCGAGGTGGGACTAAACTCCCACCGCGCGCGCCGGTGCGAGGAACGACCTTTTAGTGACATTAGTCTCGGTTGAAGCCACTAACCGGGACCAAAGGTCTCTACTTCCCGCCCGTTGGGCTGCTGAAAATGCACTTTAGTCCCACTTGGTGGCTCCAACCGGGACTAATGCCTTTATTCTCGGTTGGGGCCACCAATCGGGACTAAAGGTGTTCGCATATAAGGCGGGTGTTTTCGAATTCTCCCCTAACCTCTCCCATTTCCCCCCCCCCCCCGTCGCTGACGCCCTGCCCTGACGTTGCTAGGTTGCTCGTCGTCGCCGCTGCCCCCGAGCCCGTTCTCGCCGTCGCCTCCATTGCTGCCGCCCGTTCTCGTCGTCACTGCCGTCGCCACCACCCCCGAGCCTGACGTCGGCACCGCCTCGAGCCCGTCCCCACGCGCCTCCTCATCCTCACTCCGTCGTTGCCGCCGCCATCGCCACCGCCCCCGAGCCCATTCTCGTCATCGCCATCGTCATTGCCACCCGTTCTCGTCATCACCACTGCCCCCCAAGCCTGTCGTCGCCCCCGAGCCTACCGTCAGCACCGCCCTGACCCCGTCCCCGCGCGCTTCCTCGTCCTTGCTTTCTCGTCGTCGCCGCTCCTTGTAGGTAAGGCTCCACACTCATCTCTGTCCCTGTAGCACCCGTGCGCCTTCGCCGCTCACCGGCCCTCGCCCACCGCGTGCAGCACTGCTACCATACCGGCCCCACCTCCGCCCATCGCAGCACCGCAGCTGTCCACAGCGCTTCTCCGGCAATCCCGTAGCGGAGTTAATTTTAGTTGACTTAGTTAATTTAGTTAATTTTAGTTGTTTTAGGATATACAAAAGCCGTAGTTAATTTAGTTGTTTTAGATGTTTTTATTGTTTAGTTGTTTTAGTTGTTTTTATTGTTTAGATGTTTAGTTGTTTTATCATTGATCGTCGGTGACGCGATATCGAGGACTCCTTGACGATCGTCGGTGAGGGAAGTACCCCCCGACAATCGTCGGTGAGGGAGAGTCCCAGACGATGTCGAGGAGTCCCCGACGATCGTCGATGACGCGATATGATGTTTAATTAGATGTTTAAATGTTTAGTTGCATAGCGTAGCTGTTGAGTCCATGATGCCCGACCAGCATCCTCATCGTCGACTCGGTGGCAACTGATACGTCTCCATTATATCCATGTTTCCAAACTCTTTTGCCCTTGTTTTGGACTCTAACTTGCATGATATGAATGGAACTAACCCATACTCACGCTGTTTTCAGCAGAGTTGCCTTGGTGTTATTTTGTGCAGAAATAAAAGTTCTTGGATTGACCTAAAAATTTACGGAGATTATTTTTGGAATTAATAAAAAATATTGGCGGAAGAACTAACCGGAGGGGCCACCCACAGGTGACAAGCCCACCAGGCGCGACCACCCCCCTAGTCACGCCTGGCAAGCTTGTGGGCCCCCTGTGGCTCCTCCGACCTCAATTCTAACCCTATATATTCCTATTCATGGAGAAAAAAATGAAGGAGATGAGTTCACCACGTTTCACGATACGGAGCCACCGCCACCTCCTGTTCTTCCTCAGGAGGCCAGATCTGGAGTCCGTTTTGGGCTTCGGAATGGGAAAATCGATGCCATCGTCATCACCAACCATCCTTCATCACCAATTTCATGATGCTCTGCGCCGTTTGTTAGTAATTCCATCATAGGCTTGCTGGACGGTGATGGATTGGATGATATTTATCATGTAATCGAGTTAGTTTTGTTAGGGTTTGATCCCTAGTATCCACTATGTTCTGAGATTGACGTTGCTATGACTTTGCTATGCTTAATGCTTGTCACTAGGGCTCGAGTGACATGATTTCAGATCTGAACCTATTATGTTTTCATGAATATTATGTGTTCTTGATCCTATCTTGCAAGTTGTAGACACCTATTACGAGTTATGATCCGCATCCCCCAAGGTGACAATAACTGGGATTCTTTCCGGTGATTACCGTTGTTTGAGGAGTTCATGTATTCACTAAGTGCTAATTCTTTGGTCCGGTTCTCTATTAAAAGGTGCCCTTAATATCCCTTAGTTTCCATTAGGACCCCGCTGCAACGGGAGGGTGGGACAAAAGGTGTCATGCAAGTTCTTTTCCATAAGCACGTATGACTATATATGGAATACATGCCTACATTACATTGATGAATTGGAGCTAGTTCTCTGTCACCCTATGTTCTAACTGTTGCATGATGAACGCCATCCGACATAATTATCCATCACTACTCGATTGCCTACGAGCTTTTCACATACTGATCCTTGCTAAGTTATTTTTCCATTGCTACTGTTACAATCACTACAAAACTGCTACTGTCACTTTTGCCATCGTTATCGTTACTTCCATACTACTTTGCTACTGAGTACTTTGCTGGAGATATTAAGTCTTTTAGGTATGGTTGAATTGACAACTCAGCTGCGAATACTCGAGAATATTCTTTGGATCCCCTTGTGTCGAATCAATAAATTTGGGTTGAATATTCTACCGTCGAAAACTGTTGTGATCCCCTATACTTGTGGGTTATCAAGACCTTTTTCAGGCGCTGTTGTCGGGGAGCATAGCTCTATTCTTTGAGTCACTTGGGATTTATATCTGTTGATCACGATGAAGAATCTTAAAGATCCAAAAACCAAGATCTATCCCCCTACTACGAGGGGAGGTAAGGAACTGCCATCTAACTTTGCACTTGATTCACCTTCTGTTATGAGTAAGTTTGCGACACCACCACCTGCTAGTAATTCTGATATATCGCAAGTAATTGATGATGCCACTTTTGCTATGCATGATGCTTATGATGATACTTTTCTTGATAATAATGTGCCACTGGGTGAATTTCTTGATGAACAAATTGCTAGAGTCAATGCTGAAACTGATGATACTTCTGAAACTAAACACTATGAGACACCTGCTAGACCTAGCCCTCCTAGATATGAATTGCCTGATATACCCGAGGGTTATGTTATGGAAGGAGATGTAGCTAGGGACTTTTTTGCTTGTAAGGATAGAGATGATCTTAAGAAACTGATATGCAAGTGGAAAGAAAAATCTTTGAATGCTAGAATGAAATATGATCCTAAGTTTGCTACTTCACTTATCTTTGTTACTGATAAGGATTATGAATTATCTGTCGATCCTGAGTTGTTTCCTTGTGTTGAATCTGATCCTTTCCATGCTTATGAATCTGAAACTGTTGTGGCACCTCTTACTAAATTAAATGATATATCCACCTTATTTACTCATGAGGAAAAAATTCTTTATTACTATATCCTTCAGTTGTTTCCTTTCACATTAAAGGGTAATTCTAAGATATGGTTCAATTCTCTTGCTCCTGGTTGTGTGCGTAGTCCCCAGGAGATGATTTATTACTTCTCTGAAAATATTTTCCTGCCCATAAGAAACAAGCTGCCTTGCAGGAAATATTTAACTTTGTGCAAATTGAAGAAGAGAGTCTCCCACAAGCTTGGGGGAGTCTTCCCTAATTACTCAATGCTTTTCCTCATCATCCTCTCAAGAATAACAAAATACTTGATATCTTTTATAATGGACTAACCGATGCTTCTAGGGACCACCTAGATAGTTGTGCTAGTAGTGTTTTTAGGGAACGAACTGTTGAACAAGCTGAATTACTATTGAATAATATATTGAGGAATGATAATGATTGGAATATTCCCGAACCACCTCTGATGCCATCTTCGAAGAAAAGATGTATTCTATTTCTCAGTCCTGAAGATATGCAAGAGGCATATAAATCTATGAAAGAAAAAAGTATTAAAGCTGAAGATGTCAATAATCTACCACCTATTGAGGAAATACATGGTCTTGATAACCCGACACAGGTAGTAGAGGTAAATTATCTCCGTAGATTTAATGAAGGCGGTATTCCAAATAATAAGTCTACTAGCCAATGCTTGGATGAGTTTGATAATTTTGTTGTTACGGAAGAAAATTTCAATGCTTATATTAGTAGACAATTGAAACATAATGGTTACATGCTTGATCGCTTAGGTGATTATATCAGTAGAACTATCAATGATCTTAAGCTTATTAGTAGACATGCTTCCATTGTAACCACTCAAGTAGAACAAGGACTCAAGGCACAAAATTATTTGCTTAATGAGATGAATAGTAAGAACAATGATCATTCTGTTAGAGTGGTGACTAGAGGTGGTAAAATGACTCAGGAACCTTTGTATCCTGAGAGCCATCCTAAGAGAATTGAGCAAGATTCTCAAAGGGGTAATACTGATGCATCTACTCGTTCCAGTAATAAGAGGAATAAGGATGATGATAGAACTTTGCGTGCCGCTAGTGAACCTGTTATAGATACAACTGAAAAGTCAAATGATATTTCTGTTTCTGATGCTCAGACACAATCTCGTGATGAACATAAACCTCATGATAATATTAATGCTTATGCTCAACCTAGTAATGATAATGATGTGGAGATTGAACCTGCTGTTGATCTTCATAACCCACAACCTAAGAATAAAAGATATGAAAAATAGACTTAGTTGCTAGGAAGCATGGTAAAGAAAAAGAACCATGGGTTCAGAAACCCATGCCCTTTCCTCCTAAACCATCCAAGAAAAGGATGATGAGGATTTTGAGTGCTTTGTTGAAATGCTTAGACCTGTCTTTTTACGTATGTGCTTGACTGATATTCTGAAAATGTCTCCTTATGCTAAGTATATGAAAGATATTGTAACTAATAAAAGAAAGATGCCGGAAGCTCAGATTTCCACCATGTTTGATAATTATACTTTTAAGGGTGGAGTGCCAAAGAAATCAGGAGATCCAGGAATACCAACTATACCATGCTCTATTAAAGGGAATTATTTTAAAACTGCTTTATGTGATTTGGGAGCTAATGTTAGTATTATGCCTTTCTCTTTATGTTATAGACTTGATTTGAATAAGTTGATGATAGGTCTCCAACATATCTATAATTTATGAAGTATTCATGCCATGTTACAATAATTCTATATGATTTTGGTATGATTTTATTAGAACTAACCCAGACTGATGTTGTTTTCAGCAGAACTACCGTGGTGTCTTTTTTGTGCAGAAATAGAAGTTCTCGCAATGGGCTGAAAATTTAGTATGATTTTTTGTGGACCAAGAGAGACCCTCGAAGCATTGTAGCTGGGCCAAAAGTGCCACGAGAGGCGGCAAGCCTGCCAGGCACGGCCACCCACTGGTCGCGCCTCGCAGGCTTGCCACCCCCCTGGCCGCGCCTAGCAGGCTTGCCACCACCTCGTGGCAACCCTTGATGTGAGATTGACGCCAAAAAATCCTATAAATATAGAAACCTCCGAAAAGAAACCTAGATCGGGAGTTTCGCCGCCGCAAACCTCTAGAGCCACGAAAAACCAATTGGAGGCCCGTTCCAGCACCCTCCCGGAGGGGGAAACCATCACCGGAGGCCATCTTCATCATCCCGACACTATCCATGACGAGGAGGGAGTAGTTCACCCTCGGAGCTAAGGGTATGTACCATTAGCTCTGTGTTTGATCTCTCTCTCTCTCTCGTGTTCTTGAGATGGCACGATATTCATGTACCGCGAGCTTTATTGATATAGATGAATCATATGGAGTTTTCCCCTCTCTATCTTGTTGTGATGAATTGAGTTTTCCCTTTGAAGTTATCTTATCGGATTGAGTCTTTAAGGATTTGAGAACACTTCATGTATGTCTTGCGATGTGATATCCGTGGTGATAAGCGGATGTTCTATTAATCCACTCGATGTATGTTTTGGTGATCAACTTACGGGTTCCGTGACCTTAGGAATCTATGCATAGGGCTTGTCGTCGTTTTCTCACGACAGATGCCATAGGGTGGCTTATCGTGGTTGGTTGGGGCCGGAGGACGCCGACGGGCTCTGAGTGCGATATTGGGTACAAGCGGTGATGACACACGATGTACCCAGGTTCAGGGCCCTCCGAGGGAGGTAACACCCCTAGTCCTTCTTGGTTTAGTTGGATGGATGAGTATGTATACAAGGGCGCTCCTGGAGCTATATTTGGAGGAGGAAGAAGGAGCAGTCGGCTCGTCTTCCTCCACTGCTAGGGGGAGTTTGAGAGCTCTGTGTGTGTACGGGGATGATCGTCCGTCCCTGTTGCATGGGGGCCTCCGGGGGTTTTATAAGCTAACCCCCCGGCTCTTATAATATGTTCTAAGTACAAGGGCGGGGGGACCCGGCTGACAGTCTCTCCGGCTGGGCAGGGGGTCTCATCCTTCATGTCGTCTGGTCATCGGTGAGGTCCGTCGGCTGAGTGGTCCCATCTCCCGTTGGGGCCTGCCAGCCGGCTCTGCGACTGGCCTTCGCCCACCTACCGCGGCACGGGTCGCCCGAGGGGCGTCGCCTAGCGCAAGCCGACCGAAGTCTCTGGTACAGCCGGCCGCGCTGTAGCCACGCCGAGGCAGGTAATCGAGTGGGCGAGGGCGTTCCGGCATTGTTCCCTCGCCTGGTCGCGCTCGTCGAGGTTAGCAGCCTGGACGGCCGTACAATAGCCACGCGCTGAAGTGGGTCAGCGGCCACTATAGCCACAGGGCCGCCCGTCGTGCCGGTCGCGTCATGTCGTTGTACCCGCGCGCAAAGGGATGGGACGTCGCATGTTCGTCCCAGGGTTAACGGGGGAGGCGACTCAGAGGCAGCCGGCCGCACCCAACCGGCCAAGAGTCGGACCGGCTCCTTGACCAGCCGTCCGGGGCGCCAGCTCGAGCCGACGTCCTCCAGCTAGTCTCGACCAGCCGACCACGTAGTTTTTTCGAACCGAAAGAGGGAGGACCCCGTTTCTTTGGCCTACCGAGGGGTAATAACCCCGTTAGTAATCCCCGAAGCCGGCGGGGGCCCGCGTTCGACAGAAGGAGGGGAGCCGGCAGCTTCCCCCCAGCTAAACCCACCTCCGGCTTGTAGCCGAAAGGGTAGGCGGGTCGGCCGTTGGACCAGATGCTTCGGGTACCGGCGCACCGCCCCGGACCCGCGCCGACACGCAGCGCGACACGCGGTGAGTGATGATGTCGCGGGTCCCGCGCATATGGGGAGATGGGATGTCACCTGGGCCTAGCTCGCTAGGGCCTCAGGCATAGCCCAGTAGGCCTCAGGGCGCAGGTCGGGATCCTTTGCGCCCCGAAGCGGCTGGTACGGCCCGGGGCCACCCACGCGTGCGTGGAGTTTCCATGGGAGTGGGCGCAGTTAGTCCCACATCCCTCGGTCGTGGCCTCCCCTATAAAAGGAGAGGAAGGGTAGGGGGCAGAGATACCCGCACCTCACTCACCCCCTCGTTGCTTGTCTTCCTTGCTTCCTTGCCTTCCTCGCGCGACATCGCACCCGAACACGCAACCACACTCGCACGTCGCACCGCCGCCGCGATGGCCGGTGGACGCAGCGGGAGCTGGGCTGGCTACTTTGTGGTCGAGGCGGACGTCGCCGAGCTCCGCCGCGCGCGCATGCTGCCACCGGAGGAGCGGGTGGTCGCATGCGCGCCGAGCGATGAGGTGGCACCGGCGCCACAGCCACGGGAACACGTCGTGTTCCTCTAGCACTTCTCCCGGGGCTTCGGGCTCCCGGTGAGTCTCTTTTTCCGCCTCTTTCTTGATACCTTCGACCTCCAGCCGCATAATCTCAGCCCGAACTCGATTCTATATCTCTCAGCCTTTGTGACGTTGTGCGAGGGGTACCTCGACATTCTTCCCTTCATCGAATTCTTCAACGCACTTTTTTACCTCAAGCCTTTGAAAAGCGACGCCTGCGGGGGCACGTTGGTGTGCTGCCATGGCGTCGCACGCTTCCCTCCTCTTTCTCTCATCGACTCCGTCAAGGGGTGGCACTGAACATTCTTCTATGTGAAGAACGCTGACCTGAAAACGGGTTACATCCGGCTGCCACCGTTTGTCGACGTGCAGTCCTGCCAGCATAACTGGCTAGGGGCCGCCACGCGCGGTGTGGCCCTGGAGGAGCTCGGCCGGCTCACGCAGCTGAAGAGCTCCAAAGGGCTGGTTACCGCCGACCTGGTGGAGGCCTTTATCTCGTGCCAGGTGTTGCCCCTCCAGCTGAGGCCGCACCGGATTTGTGACATGTTCGACTGGTGCGACCCTTGCCGGCTATCCACCGTCCAGCTGACACCGGATCAGGTGGCGAAGCGGGTGAACGCCCTTACGACGTTCAAGCTGAAGCCAGCCTCGTGGTCCTTCGGAATGGAGCCATACGACCGCATCAACTGGCCTCCCCTAATAAGTTTTTCATCGAGGCGGTTTATTCTTCGTTTGATACTTCCCATCCGGCAGCCGGCTGGAGAGCTTACTTTGATGTGCTGACCGCAGCTGCTGGTGCGACAGAATACGCTGTACGGCCCACATCCTTAGATCTTCAAGGCGGATCATGAAAACTCTGAGTCCGAATACTATGAGACGGGAGGCCCCCGGAGGAGGGGGTGGACTCCTCAAGAGGAGTCGACGAGCCGGCAGACCCGTGAACCGGCGCTCCCAGCGGAGTCAGAGGGTCCGGCACGGCCGGGGAGCCCAGCGGAGCGGGTGAGTTCCCTCTTGCCCCCACGATTAGGGACTGGACGGACGACGACGACGATGATGATGAATTAATGATTCCGAATGAGCCTCCTCCCTCGGCGTGCCAGGGTCGGAGGAGCAAGGAGCGGCCAGCTCAAGCCCCGACGACCGGAGCAGCCGACCGGGGGAAGAGACCGGCCCAGGGGGGGCGGCGGCTCCGCCGCCCGGCCCGAAGTGGGTGAAGGTAGCCGCGCGGAAGCCGCTGCCAGGCGCCAAGCGGGCCTTGCCCCTCGTCATTGGGTAAGTTTTTTTATTACGTGATTTTTCTTCCGGGTCGCCACCCGGTAGATAACTAGTCCTTGGGCGTTGCAGTGACCCCATCGAGCTCCACGAGGAGGAGACGGCGGGGGATCCGACGGATGCCGCCAGCCGGCTGGCCCGCGAGCACGCGGCCACCCAGCGGGAGGAGAGGAGGAGGCTCGCGGAGCTGCGAGCCTCCAAGTCCGGGACGCGAGGAGGGGCCTCGCACTCCAGGACCTCAAGCAGCTGGAGGCGGAGGAGGTCGGCGGATCCCCCGCGAGCATCGGACTCATCGGCGGAATTGACCCGCATTTCGAGGCCTCCTTCGAGCGAGCCACACGAGGCAGTATGGACCTGTCGACGCCTCCGTCTGCACAGGAGGTGACCCAAGCGAGGGCGACGACGACGGAGCCGGCTCCCGAGGCGGCCGGACCCGAGGTGCCGGAGGTGACCCCGCCTACGGCCGAGCCGGCCTGGGTCGAGGTGCCGGAGGCCCCAGTGGCCCCGGAGGCTGATAGGGAACGTTGCATGGGAAACAAAAAATTTCCTACGCACACGCAGATCTATCCATGGTGATGAGCATCTACGAGAGGAAGAGTGGATATACATACGCTTGTAGATCGCTAAGCGGGAAGCGTTAAGAAACGCGGTTGGTGTAGTCGAACATCTTCGCGATCCAAATCGCCGAGCGTCCCGCGATCACATCACGATCCGTCCCGCGATCCAATCACGATCTGTCTCGCGAATTCATCACGATTCGTCCCGCGATCTCATCACGATCCGTCCCATGATCTCAGCACGATCCGTCCCGTTAACTTATCACAATCCATCCCGTGAACTCATCACGATCCGTCTCGCGATCTTGATCGCGGTCCTTCCAATCTAGCGCCGAACGGACGACACCTCCGCGTTCAGCACACGTGCTGCTTGATTACGATATCCGCCGTCTTGATCCAGCAAGACGAAGTGGAGAGGAAGAAGAGTTCACCGGCAGCGTGACGGCGCTCCAGCGATGGTGGTGGAGCAATTCCGGCAGGGATTCGCCTAAGCACTGCGGAAATCCGATCTAGAGGAGCACCGATGGAACGGGTAGCACGTGGCCGTAAAATCTAGTGCAAAACACCCAATACCACCAGTATATATAGGAGGGAGGGAGGAGGAGGGCTAGCACAAGGCCAAGGCCCCATAGGAGTCGGCCGAACCTATTAGGATTGGAGGACTCTCCTCCAATCCTAGTAGGACTAGGATTCCTCCCTTTTTTTCCTCTTTTCCACCTTTTCCTATTGGGTTTTCTTCTCCAGACACATGGGCCTTGTGTGGGAGTTTCCACCAGCCCACCAAGGTTTGATATTCACTCTCCCACAGCCCATGAAGCCTCTTGGGTCGAAATACCTCTCCCGATGGTCCCCCGGTACACTACCGGCACTCCCGGTACACTACTGATGAGCCCGAAACTTTTCCGGTGACCAAAATAGGACTTCCTATATATGAATCCTTACCTCCAGACCATTCCGGATCTCCCCGTGACGTCCGGGATCTCATCCGGGACTCCGAACAACCTTTGGTAACCAACATACACAACTCTATACTACCGAAACGTCACCAAACCTTAAGTGTGCAGACCCTGCGGGTTCGAGAACTATGTAGACATGACCGAGACACCTCTACGGTGAATAACCAATAGCGGGAGCTGGATGCCCATATTGGTTCCTACAAATTCTATGAAGATCTTTATCGGTCGAACCTCTATGTCAAGGATTCAGTTAATCCCGTATGATGTTCCCTTTGTTCTTCGGTATGTTACTTGCCCGAGATTCGATCGTCGGTATCTCCATACCTAGTTCAACCTCGTTACCGGCAAGTCTCTTTACTCGTTCTGTAATACAAGATCCCGTGACTAACACTTAGTCACATTGCTTGCAAGTCTTATTGTGATGTTGTATTACCGAGTGGGCCCTGAGATACCTCTCCGTCACACGGAGTAACAAATCCCAGTCTTGATCCATGTCAACTCAACAGACACCCGCAGAGATACCTGTAGAGCACCTTTCTAGTCACCCAGTTACGTGAGTTGCATGATCTCATGGTCATAGGAACATATACTTGACATGCAAAAAACAGTAGGAATAAACAGACATGATCATATGCTACGTTTGTAGTTTGGGTCTTGTCCATCACACCATTCTCCTAATGATGTGATCCCGTTTATCAAATGACATCTCATGTCCATGGCTAGGAAACCTTAACCATCTTTGATCAACGAGCTAGTCCATTAGAGGCATACTAGGGACATGGTTTTGTCTATGTATCCACACATGCATCTAAGTCTCCGATCAATACAATTATAGCATGGATAATAAACGATTATCATGAACAAGGAAATATGATAATAACTAATTTATTATTGCCTTTAGGGCATATTTCCAACAGTCTCCCACTTGCACTAGAGTTAATAATCTAGTTCACATCACCATGTGGTTCGCATTGTTATGAATCTAACAACCAATGAGTTCTAGGGCTCGATCATGCTTTGCATGTGAGAGAGGTCTTATAGTCAACGGGTCTGCGACATTCAGATCCGTGTGTACTTTGCAAATCTCTATGTCAAACTGTAAGCACTGCTCGCACACTCCACTTGGTACTATTCCAAATGGCTGCTCCACTATACGTATCCAGATTACTACTACGAGTTATCCGGATTGGTATTAAAGCTTGCATCGACGTAACTCTTTACGATGAACTCTTTATCACCTCCATAATCGAGAAACATCTCCTTAGTCATTTAGTTACTAAGGATATTCTTGACCGCTGTCCAGTGATCCACTCCTAGATCACTCTTGTACCCCTTGACGGACTCATGGCAAGGCACACATGGGTGCGGTACTCAGCATGGCATACTATATAGAGCCTATGGCTAAGGTATAGGGGACGACATTCGTCCTTTCTCTTTCTTCTGCCGTGGTCGAGCTTTGAGTCTCACTCAACTTCACACCTTACAAAGCAGGCGAGAACACTTCTCTCCGATTGATCCATTTTGAACTTCTTTCAAAATCTTGTCGAGGTATGTACTCATTGAAAGTCTCATCAAGCATCTTGATCTATCTCTATAGATCTTGATGCTTAACAATTAGGTAGGTTTATCCAGGTCTTCCTTTGATAAACACTTTTCAAACAACCGTTTATGCTTTCCAGAAATTCTACATCATTTCCGATCAACAATATGTCAAGCACATATGCTTACCAGAAACTCTATAGTGCTCCCACTCACTTTATTGTAAATACAAGTTTCTCATAAACTTTGTATAGACTCAAAAACTTTGATCACCTCATCAAAGTGTATATTCCAACTCCAAGATGCTTGCTTCAATTCATAGAATGATCATTGAAGCTTGCACACCTTTTAGCATCCTTAGGACTGACAATCCCTTCTGGTTGTATCACATACAACCTTTCCTCAAGTAGACCGTTAAGGAAACTATGTTTTGACATCCATCTGCCAGATTTCATAATTGAAAAATGCAGCAACTGCTAACATAATTTGAACAAACTTTGGCATCGCTACGAGTGAGAAAGTCTCATCGTAGTCAACTCCTTGAACTTGCCAGAAACTTCTTTGCGACAAGTCGAGCTTTATAAATGGTGGCATTCACCATCAGTGTATGTCTTCATTTTAAAGATCCATTTGTACTCAACGACCTGCCGTCCAACGATAAAGTCTACCAAAGTCTATACTTAGTTTTCATACATGGATCCTTTCTCGGATTTCATGGCCTCTAACGATTTGTCGGAATCCGGGCCCATCATCGCTTCTCCATAGCTCGTAGGTTCGTCGTTGTCCAACAAGCTGACCTCCAAGACACGGTTGTCGTACCACTCAGGAACAATATGCATCCTTGTCGACCTACGAGGTTTGATAGTAACTTGATATGAAGCTTCATGATCATCATCATTAACTTCCTCTTCAACTAACATAGGCCTCATAGAAACAACTTCCTCTGCTGCGCTACTCTCTCTTGTTGAAACAAAGGTTCAACAACCTCATCAAGTTCTATCTTCCTCCCACTTAATTCTTTCAAGAGAAACTTTTTCCTCGAGAAAGGGCCCGTTTTAGCAACAAACACTTTGCACTTGGATCTGAGATAGAAGGTTCACCCAACTGTTTCTTTAGGGTAATCTATGAAGATGCATTTCTCTGCTTTGGGTTTGAGCTCATTAGGGGAAAACATTTTTCCACACAAGCGTCCTAGCCCCAAACATTAAGAAATGATAGTTTAGGTTTCTATCAAACCATAATTCACACGGTGTCATCTCAACGGATTTAGATGGTGCCCTATTTAAAGTGAAAGTAGTTGTATCTAATGCATAACCCTAAAATTATAGTAGAAAAAACGATAAGGGACATCATAGCAGGCACCATATCCAATAGAGCACGACTATGACGTTCGGACACACCATCACACTATGGTGTTCCAAGTGGCGTGAGTTGTGAGACGACTTTCACATTGTCTAAAGTTGTATGCCAAATTCGTAACTCAGATATTCACCTCCACGATCATATCGCAGACATTTTTATCTTCTTGTCACGATGATCTTAAACTTCACTCTGAATTGCTTGAATTTTTCAAAAATTCAGACTTGTGTTTCATTAAGTAAATATACACTATATGTAGTCAAATCGTCAGTGAAGGCAAGAAAATAACGATATCCACCGCACGCTATAAGACTCATTGGATTGCATACATCAACATGTATCATTTCCAAAAAATCACTTGTCCGCTCCGTCAAACCAGAAAACGGGGTCTTTAGTCATCTTGCCCAAAAGGCATGGTTCGCATGTCTCAACCGATTCGAAATCGAATGAGTCCAAAGATCCATTGACATGGAGTTTCTTCATGCGCTTTATACCGATATGAAATTTAGCGGCAGCGCCACAAGTATGTGGTACTATCATTATTAACTTTGTATCTTTTGGCATCATTGTTATAAACATGTGTATTACCACAATCAAGATTTCAACAAACCATTCTCACTGGGTGCATGACCATTGAAGATATTATTCATGTAAACAGAATAACCATTATTCTCTAATTTAAATGAATAACCATGTTGCAATAAACACGGTCTAATCATGTTCATGCTTAACGCAAACACCAACAACATTTAGGTTTGTCACCAATCCCAAAGGTAGAGAGAGTGTGCGATGTTGATCACATCAACCTTGGAAACATTTCCAATACACATCGTCACCTCGCACTTAGCTAGTCTCCATTTATTCCGTAGCTTTTACTTCGAGTTACTAACATTTGGCAATCGAACCGATATCCAATACCCATGTGCTACTAGGAGTACAAGCAAAGTACACATCAATAACACGTATATCAAATATACTTCTGTCGACGTTGCCAGCCTTCTTATCTACCAAGTATCTAGGGTTGTTCCGCTTCAGCGACCTCTCTCCTCATAATTGAAGCACTTAGTCTCGGGTTTGGGTTCAACTTTGGGTTGCTTCACTGGAGCAGCAATTGACTTGCCATCCATGAAGTTTCCCTCCTTGCCCTTGCCCTTCTCGAAACTAGTGGTTATACTAACCATCAACACTTGATGCTCCTTCTTGATTTCTACCTTCGCGGTGTCAAACATCGCGAACAGCTCAGGGATCATTAATTCTATCCCTGGCATTTTATAGTTCATCACCAAGTTCTAGTAGCTTAGTGAAAGTGACTTGGAGAACTATATCAATCACTATCTTATCTGGAAGATGAACTCCCACTCGATTCAAGCGATTGTAGCACCCAGACAATCTGAGCACATGATCAACGATTGAGCTATTCTCGTTCATCTTGCAGGCAAAGAATCTTCTTGGAGATCTCATATCTCGCAACACGAGCACGAGCCTGAGATCATAATTTCAGCTCTTAGAACATTTCATATGTTCCGTGACGTTCAAAACGTTTCGGAGCCTCAATTCTAAGCCGTAATGCATGACGCACTAAACTAACAAGTAATCATCAGAACGTGCCTGTCAGATGTACACAACATCTACAAACGACGTTAGAGGGGTTGGTACACTGAGCGGCGCCTTAAGGACATAAGCCTTCTGTGCAGCAATGAGGACAATCCTCAGATCACAGAGCTAGTCCGCAATATTGCTACCATCATCTTTCAACTCTATTTCTCTAGGAACATATAAAAAATTTAAGGGAGCTACAACGTGAGCAAGTAATCTACAACATAATTTTGCAAAGACACTACTGACTATGTTCATGATAATGAGTTCAATTAATCATATTACTTAAGAACTCCCACTCAAATTGACATCCCTCCGGTCATCCGAGTGATACATGATCCAAATTCACCAACTCAAGTCCGATCATCACATGAGTTGAGGTGGTTACAAAGGAGAACACAATTTATCTTGAAATTAAGTGAGGGATCACCTTATAATGCTACCGTTGTCCTAAGCAAAACAAGGTGCATAAAAGGATTAACATCACATGCAAATCATAAGTGACAAGATATGGCCATGAACTTGTGCTTTTGATCTCCATCTAGAAAGCACCCAGCATGATCTCCATCGTCACCAGCACGACACCATGATCTCCATCAACGTGTCACAATCGGGGACATATGATTTCTGGGAAGCCATGAGGATAATCCTCAGATTATGGGCCCAGTCAACAAAGTTAATTCCATCATCTTTCAGTTTAGCTTTCTCTAGGAACGCATTAAAATTCAGGGGTGCTACTGCACGAGCCATTGATCTACAACATAAATATGCAAAGTTCACTTAGACTATTGTTCAATATAATGAGTTTAGTTAATCAAATTACTAAAGCTCCCACTCAAATTAACATCCCTCAGGTCATCTGAGTGTCACATGATCCAAATCAACCAACTCAAGTCCGATCATCACGTGAGTTGAGGTGGCTTCAATGGTGAACATCATTATGTTGATCATATCTACTATATGACTCATGTTCGACCCTTCGATCTCTTGTGTTCCGAGGCCATGTATGTACATGCTAGGCTCGTCAAGTTTAACCCGAGTGTTCTGCGCGTCAAACACTGGCTTGCACCCATTGTATGTGAACGTAGAGTCTATCACACCCGATCATCACGTGGTGTCTCAACACGACGAACTTTCACAACGGTGCACACTCGGGGAGAACACAATTTTATCTTGAAATTTAAGTGAGGGATCACCTTATAATGCTACCATCGTACTAAGCATAACAAGGTGCATAAAAGGACAAACATCACATGAAATTCATAAGTGACATGATATGGCCATGAACTTGTGCTTTAGATCTCCATCTTGAAAGCACCGGCATGATCTTCATCATCACCGGCATGACACCATGATCTCCATCATCTTGATCTCCATCAACGTGTCGCCATCGAGGTTGTCACGCCCTGCATGCTTCTACTACTATTGCTATCGTTTAGCGATAAAGTAAAGCATTACATAGCGCTTAATGATTGACACGCAGGTCATACAATAATTAAAGACAACCCTATGGCTCCTGCCGGTTGCTGTACTCATCGAGATCTCATCTACACATAGACCTAGCTCATGATGCCACTGATGGGGAACGTTGCATGGGAAACAAAAAATTTCCTACGCACACGCAGATCTATCCATGGTGATGAGCATCTACGAGAGGGAGAGTGGATCTACATACCCTTGTAGATCGCTAAGCGGGAAGCGTTAAGAAACGCGGTTGGTTTAGTCGAACATCTTCGCGATCCAAATCATCGAGCGTCCCGCGATCACATCGCGATCCGTCCTGCGATCCAATCACGATCTGTCCCGCGAACTCATCACGATATGTCCCACGATCTCATCACGATCCATCCCGCGATCTCATCATGATCCGTCCCGTGAACTCATCACGATCCGTCTCACGATCTTGATCACGGTCCTTCCGATCTAGTGCCGAACAGACGTCACCTCCGCGTTCAGCACACGTGCAGCTTGATGACGATCTCCACCATCATGATCCATCAAGAGGAAGTGGAGAGTAAGAAGAGTTGACCGGCAACGTGACGGCGCTCCGGCGATGGTGGTGGAGCAATTCACGCACGGCTTCGCCTAAGCACTGCGGAAATCCGATCTAGAGGAGCACCGGTGGAACGGGTAGCACGTGGCCGTAAAAGCTAGTGCAAAACAACCAATACCAGTAGTATATATAGGAGGGAGGGAGGAGGAGGGCTGGCACAAGGCTAAGGCCCATAGGAGTCGGCCGAACCTATTAGGATTGGAGGACTGTCCTCCAATCCTAGTAGGACTAGGATTCCTCCCTTTTTTTCCTTTTTCCACCTTTTCCTATTGGGTTTTCTTCTCCAGCCACATGGGCCTTGTGTGGTAGTTTCCACCAGCCCACTAATGGCTGATATTCACTCTCCCACAGCCCATGAAGCCTCTTGGGTCGAAATACCTCTCCCGATGCCCCCCCCGGTACACTACCGGCACTCCCGGTACACTACCGATGAGCCCAAAACTTTTCCGGTGACCAAAATAGGACTTCCTATATATGAATCTTTACCTCCGGACCATTCCAGAGCTCCTCGTGACGTCCGGGATCTCATCTGGGACTCAGAACAACCTTTGGTCACCACCATACACAACTCTATACTACCGAAACGTCACCAAACCTTAAGTGTGGAGACCCTGCGGGTTCAAGAACTATGTAGACATGACCGAGACACCTCTACGGTCAATAACCAATAGCGGGACCTAGATGCCCATATTGGTTCCTACATATTCTACGAAGATCTTTATCGGTCGAACCTCTATGTCAAGGATTCAGTTAATCCCGTATGATGTTCCCTTTGTTCTTCGGTATGTTAGTTACCCAAGATTCGGTCGTCGGTATCTCCATACCTAGTTCAACCTCGTTATCGGCAAGTCTCTTTACTCGTTCTGTAATACAAGATCCCGTGACTAACACTTAGTCACATTGCTTGCAAGGCTTATTGTGATGTTGTATTACCGAGTGGGCCCTGAGATACCTCTCCGTCACACGGAGTAACAAATCACAGTCTTGATCCATGCCAACTCAACAGATAACCTCGGAGATACCTGTAGAGCACCTTTATAGTCACCCAGTTACGTTGCGACATTTGATACACACACACTCCTCCGATGTCCGTGAGTTGCATGATCTCATGGTCATAGGAACATATACTTGACATGTAGAAAACAGTAGCAATAAACTAACATGATCATATGCTACATTTGTAGTTTGGGTCTTCTCCATCACACCATTCTCCTAATGATGTGATCCCGTTTATCAAATGACATCTCATGTCCATGGCTAGGAAACCTTAACCATCTTTGATCAACGAGCTAGTCCATTAGAGGCATACTAGGGACAAGGTTTTGTCTATGTATCCACACATGCATCTAAGTCTCCGATCAATACAATTATAGCATGGGTAGTAAACGATTATCATGAACAAGGAAATATGATAATAACTAATTTATTATTGCCTCTAGGGCATATTTCGAAAAGAGGCAGCGTCGGAGGCGGCACCAGCGACAACGGCTATGGAGGTGGATGTGCCCTCCGTCGCGATCGTCACGTCGGAGCAGCAGGAAGCAGATGCAGCGACGGTGCTGGGCGAGGGGGCTGCGGGAAGGAACTCCCAGCCTCTTGCCGTCATCAACCCGCCCCCGGTGGCTGGCGCCACGGCAAGCCTGGGTGGCAACGCCGGCCGGGCCCGGAGGATCCTACGGTCGATGCAAGAGGGGCTCCAAGACTGGGAAGCGTTAGCACATGCGCTAGCCCTGCCGGCTCCCTAGGCGGGTGGCCCGGTCCCCTCCCTTGGGGACTTGCGGAGCGTCCTGGACCGGTGCCGGCAGGAGCTGACCCAGTTCGTGGAGGTGGCAGACGCCGCGCTGCAGCATGCAGAGGTAAGCCTGATAGCTTTGTCTTAGAGTTTTCAGTGGGGGCGCACGATCGCACCCACTGGGTGTAGCCCCCGAGATGCGGGCCGGCTGGCCGGGTGATGGGCAGCCGTGCCGGATCTCTTTTGAGCATGTCTTGATCTTTTGCCTCCTTTCGACAGGAGGGAACCTCCCTGTGGTAGAAGCTATTCGAGGAGGCGGTCGCCATCCACGACCGCAGCAAATACAGCTTCTACCGCCTAGAGGAGGAGTTGGCGCGCGTGCAATGTCAGTTGAACTTTGCAGGAGGGGCACATAGCCCCCGAGAGCCGGCTGACGCTTGTCGTGTCTTGCAGGTGACCTGGCCACCCTTCGGGAGGAGAAGGCCGGGCTCGTCTCCAAGCGGGACCTGCTGGCGCAAGATGTCCAGGCGGCCATGCAAGAGAAGGACCGGCTGGCCGTGCTGCTGGTGGACGGGGAGGCGGTCCGGGACCTGCTCAAAGCCGAGGCGGCGAAGGAGATTGCAGCCCAAGAGACAATCATCAAGGAGGCGGATGATGCCGCCCGGAGGACCATGCTGTCACGCCCAAGATGCGCGCCTATCCATTTTAAGGCACGGGAGCCTCGCAAGGGATAGATGCGCATCTTGCCATTCGCAACTATAGTATCATTGCATCATACATTACAGAAGAGAAGAGTATACAAGTCTGGCTTACACTCGCCACATACTAAATTACAATTGCACACATAGTTCAAATCATCAAGATGAAGACAGGGTCCGACTATGGACGAAATCAAACGATAAAACATATGCAAATGACACTATCTCATTATCCCAAAGAGCACGACCGTGGTCCCCTACTCATCCGGGTAAGTCATGTACATCCTGCCTCTTTCCTCATCATATTCCCACTAAAGTTGGGTCAGATCATCCTACACATACTCATCTGAACCTGTACCTGGAGTGTTGTAGTAAACTGTGAGCCACAAGGACTCGGCAATCATGCGCCCGGGTATCGAGACTATTCAAGCTTTAAAAGGTTGGGATGGGGTATGTGTTTAGTTGCAGTAGCACTAAGCATTTATGGTGGCTAACTTACGTAACATGAACATAAATATGAGTGGCCTACGATGAGCGATCGAATCTAGTATGACCTCTATGAGATCCTGAACACTTACTTACGTCAATCATAACCCCACCGTGTTCTCTCTCGGATCATGTTCACGAGCAGAGACTATCACGGTTACTCACACAGTTGGTGTATTTTAATTAGAGTTTACTTCAAGTTTACTATAACCGGGTGTTACACAAATATCCAAGTTGCCACATAACCGCGGGCATGGCTTCTCGAAAAGATTTAACCCCGCAGGGGTGCTCCAACTACTCCATCACAAATTAACCACACTCCGCGGGAATAGCCTCGACCACAGATCTCGTGATCATCATAGGTAACCCTAAAAGAATTCCAACACCTCGAGATAACCCGAAGAAAGTTAGATTCCATACGCAAGACACTCAATAAAGGTAAAACAAATCCAGCAAGACCTCCCGACGTGTCGACAAACCCGATAAGAGCCGCGTATCTCATTCTCAGGACACGACAGATGGGACTAGCTACAGGGAAAACCAATCCTCAAGTTGCCTCGAGGCGGCCCCGCAGGCAGCCCGTTTTGGACCAACACTCAAGAGGAGCATTGGCCCGGGTTGTTGATTAATTATCCACGGGGTAGCTAAGCCCTATGCAATTTTTGTAAGTTGTTAAGCAAATGTAGTACCAAAGTTGGGTCTTGCCAGACAAGTTTTAATCTCAACCGAATAATCAAGGGGGTCCCCATAACAACCCCGAGCATGTTAGGAGCGCAAAGTATGGAAAACATAACACGGGTAACAAGAAACTATGGCGGTAACAACGGAGCAAAACACCTAGCAAAAGGCCAAGCCTTCCACCAATACCAAGATATTTATATGTGCATTAATTTAAATAATAGATAATATTGTGATATCCAAATCCATGTTATCACATGGAACAAACTGAACCTGCAACTAGGAACGCTATAAGAGGGGTTGAGCAGCGGTAACTTAGCCAATCAAAGGTTTGCTAGGATGTGGAGGGTTAGAGGCTATCATGGCAATTAGGAGGCTGATATTCAAGTGGTAGGTAGCGCAATTGTAACGATAAGAGCGAGAAGCTAGCAAGCAAAAATAGTATTGGGATCCGGGTACGATCCTCTTTCCTATTGGTTCTTTAGTGGAACAAGTAGCGAAATCCTCGTAGTTGTACTCGCCTGGCTCTTCGTACTCAGGTTCAACGTTTGCGTCTACCCAAAATAAACAGCAAGAATAAACAAACAACCATGGTGTAATGCACAAACAAGAATGATGCATGCTTAGGTGAAGAGTTTTAACATGGCAATCCTAACTAGTCATGTCTCACATGCGAGAATTGGATAAAAATGAATCTGGACATAACCTTATATTAAGTTGTTTAGACATGCATGAACATGGCAAATATGGATGCATCATCTGAAAACAATGAAAATGCATATGAAGAACGTAAGAAACGGAGTTACGGTTCTCACGATACGCTCACGACAAGCTACGAAGGCAAAACACAAGACAAGAAGGCCATGGGCTAATTCTTGGCATCCCAAGGTAGCCACTGGTTAGGCAATGAAAAACCAACCACAATAGACTCAAATATCAAGAAAAACCATGGAGTATAGCTTCCTCAAGTCACAAACAATAAAACAAACAATCTGCCACAAAACAGCAACATAGCAACTTACACAGCCCACAACTTGAGCTACAGGAATTCTACAGCCACAAACAAGGCATTGACAGAAACTACATAACATTCTTAACAAATTATCCAACTACACAATCTGGAAAGGAGGCACACATCAATAAGCATGAAGCCATCAAGTTGGCAAGATGAAGCAGTTTTCTGGGACTTAGCGAAAATAACAGTTTTCTGGACTCTGAGTTAATCTGGTAGCATGTTGACAGCATAAGTAAAAGGTGTTAGATACCACCTCTTGGCATGAAAATTAACAGGATGTTAGTAGAAACATCTACTTCAAAACACTAGCACTAAGCATGAGCTAATTCTCAACATATCACAAGAGGGTAACCACTCTTCATGGCATAAAAATAACAACAGATTCTCAGACTTAGAAATATTTAGCATGGTGAAAACAGTAACATTAAGTTAGCCACTTTGCAGCAAGTTTCCCACTTATATGAGTGATTCTCATGTCAAACAAAATACCATGAAATATTAGATATAAAACACTAGCACTTCCATGTTGGCACATGCCCCAAAGCAAGCATGGATTAAATCATGCTAAAATGACAAAGTGGCATCACAGCTGAAAGTGACAGTTTTATAAACTTGCTCAAAGTGAAATCTGAAAGCTCCAATGGATTCATTGGCTCTTTCTACCCCGAAAACATGTGTCATACTCATATGTTCATGTGAAGCATCATGTCACAACTAAACTAGCAAAACTACCACCTACTCTTATAAGTTAAAACTTACTCTAAATGGACATGAGCATAAATGGACATAAGCAGATTTGGAAACTTAGCTAGAATTGGAAATGAGCTAACAATTCACAAAACATGCATATCTACAACAAAAGGGGGGGTATGTCAAGTGGGGGAAACCCACTAGTCCCCCCCCCACACACACATACACTCTACTCACACACACATGCTCCATATGCCGAAGGGCATATGAGCACAAACCTCCCATGAACATACCACCCAAGAGGGGGTGTTCATCCACACACACACACTCACATGCCCATATATGCATAATGCATATAGGCACACACACACCCCACCTCACATGCACAAGTGCCACTCACACTCTCACACAAGCTCATGAGTGTGGGTGTACATCCACACACATATGCACACATATATGCACAAGGCATATATGCATTTCCATATGCATATGACTATACACACACACACACACACTCTCACACTCATATCTATATATGCCTTAGCCACACACACATATGGGTGTATGCATGAAGCACACACACATACACACACACCACACTACACATGCATACACACACTCATAAATAAACAGAAAAGAAAAACAACCAACCAAACTTGCATCTACACACATACACACATACAAAAGAGAAAAATAAAATACAACAAAGAAATAAAAACAACCAAAGAATGGGGAGGGGTTCGGCTTCGAACCCACGACCATCTGGTCGAATCGCCCCCAAGCCACCACTCTGCTACGCATGCGAATCTTAACAGAGGAGGGGATCGGGCCCTCTAATACACGCACATGCATATGTATACAACTTTGACGAAACTGAAACCAGACAACACGGCGACAGGCAACTACATGCACAAATCCGGCCAGCACACGGCGGCACAGGGGGTCTCCGGCAAGGAGAAGCTACTGCGGGGCCTATGGGAAGCTACGAGGGTCCAATCCCCTGCTCGCCTTGCGACGAGGAGGACGGAGGCAAGCCCTCAAAGCTCTGCCTTGCGGAACGGTGGCGACGAGCAGCTACGGCGACGGTGCACTAGCAACGACAACAAGAGGCATCATGGCGGCTCACCGAGGGGAGACGACGATGAACGGGGAAGGAGAGGCAGAGACGCGGCGAAAACGAAGAGGAAGGAGACCGGCGACGACCCGCTCCCTTGCGGACAACGAAGATGGCAATCAGCACCGCAGGGAGGTGCTCCTCACCTCCTAGCAGCAGGAATGGAACACGGGGAGGATCCCCGAGCTCCACGCCATCTCCACCGGCGACGAGGGCACCAGAGACGCAGCGATGGCGGCGAAAACGACCGGCGGGGACTCTGAAACTCTCTCTGAATTCCTTACCTGATAGAGGAAAAGAAGAGAGGAAGGAGGGAGATGGAGGGGAGATGGGAGCTACGGCAGCGTGAGGGGAGAGAGGAAACATAGAGGGGGAGGCACGCACGCCGAGGGGGAACTAAATACCCACGGGCTGACGGCGACGGGCGACAGAAAAGGGGACGGCGGACAATGCTCTCTCTCTGCTCGCTGACGGAGAAGACATACGGGGCAGTTGGTCGTTGCCTTGAGCGGGCTGGGCTGCGAGGGAAGCAAGGTCCACTCTCGCTCTCTCTCTCTAAAACAATAAAACAGAGAAGTTTTATTCTTTTTCAAAACACAGCAAAACAAGAAAAAACCCAGAGAAAATATAAAGGATTTTTGCTGCAGAACAAAAATACTTGTGTAAAGAAAATAAAATGCACTAATTACTAAAAATATCAAAATGATTTTTAGGACAAATAATTTAAATATTTTTAAAATAGCAGCCCCTGTTATTTAATACCCCAACTACATAAAAGCTCAAAACTACAAAAGAATCACACACACACAAGCTTAAAACATTTTAGGCTAGCATTTGAACATTTTTAATCAATTTATAAAGCAACTTAAATCTGTTTATGAAATAACATGAAGGAAAAGGGGTATTGGAAGGGTTTGTTGAAAAGAAAAGAGAGGGGAAGAGAAAGAGGTGCACCACACATGATCCAACCACATCACACACACAAGCCACACTCACAAACAAGGTCACTACCCAAAAGCAAGACATGGCATGATGGATGCATGATGCATGATGCATGAATGCAAGACAAGACATGGCATGACAAGGTGCAACATCATTCATAACTCATGACACAAGGTTCATACAAGAGATTACATGCCATAAAAGGTAGGGACAGCACTTGGGCTGTCACAGCTGCCCTCCAAGATGAAGTGACCCACCTCAAGAGGACGCTTGAGGAGGTCCGGGGCTCCCTTGCCGCGTCGAAGGCGGCTGTGGAGACGGAGCGGACGGCGGCGCTCAACTTCGCCCTTGGGGTTGACGAGGTCATTGAGGGTAAGTGATTTTCCCTCTCTTCTCCAATCGGTCGCTTTTCCCTTTGCTGATTCTCGTGTTTTGATTCGCCTTTCTTTCTTCTTCTTCTTTCCCTTAGGGCGCTTCCTAGAAACTCAGCGTCGTGTCACGCGCGCCGTTGAGCAGCACCAGGAGTACCTTTGGGAACAAGGTCGCTCCATCGAGCAGGAGGCCCTATGGGACGTAGACGAGATCGGGCTCGCCATCGAGATGTGGATGACCCATCTTGAGCAGAGCATGGATCGGGTAAAGACAGCCGACAAAGAGGTTATTGCCGCACTGTGGCCGGGTCGCGGGGGAGCTCCGACGAACCGCGTGGTCGAGTGGCTGGAGCACGCCATCCCCCGCCTCGAAGCCTGGAAGGCATCGGCTGCCCGAAAGGGGGCGCAGATGGCGCTCCAGTTCGTTACGTCGTGGAATCGCAGCGTGGATCTAGGCCGGCTGGCGACCATGCGGGACGTGCCGGCCACAGAGCGGGAGGCTCGTGAGCCATCCCCTATCCACCGGGCCAACGAGCTCGTGTCGTATGTCGACGCGGACGAGTTCCTGTCGGCCCTTGGCGAGGACGGCGAGCTATTGCCCGAGGACACCTTCGGCATCCCGCAAGGCCCGACGGATGATGAGGTTGCCGACAAGAGCACCGACTCGAGCGGCAAGATGGCTGAAACCAAGGAGCCCACCTTGAAGGCCAAGGAGGCTGACGTGAAGGCCACGACCACCTCCGAGGCAAGAGCCGATCCGCCCAGCGACGCACCGGCTGGGGGCACGCCGGCTGGCGACGTGCCGGTTGGCTGAGCCCCCGGGCGTTTTTTATCTTTCTCTTTTTTCTCCCTGCAAGTTAGGCTCGAATCCACCCACTGAGGGTGTTTAATGCAATGAACTATGCTGGTCGTGAGCTCCTTTTGTCTTAACATTTATGCTATGAATATTTAGCGTGTTTGCCTTGTTACTCATGCCGACTTGTCCATATCCTTTTTTGCCTGCTTGATTCTTTTCGGTCCTTCTCCTTTTCTCCTTTGGTTTCGGCCCCGCCAGCCCAACACCCGGCAGCCGGTCTATAGCTGGGTCGGGGCATCCGCCTTAGGGGAGCTGGATCAGAGCTTAGGAATCGCGAGGGCCTTTCGAGATAAGTAGAGTGGTAGAGACGCTACGATGGTCCGGCTGGGCCTAGTCGGGGTCTCCCTTCGTTTGACCTTCTGTGTGAGCCAAACCTTTCCGCCCCGAGGCCCCGTCAGCCGGACAGCCAGGAGCCGGTTCTGTAGCTGGTAAGGGTGGAGGGGTTTGGCTGGCTCACATTACTTAGCCAATTTCTGGAGAAGCGTTCTAGGTCCAGCCGGCTAGCCTTCGGGCTCGGGAGCCGGTGAGTGAGGGAAATTTTGAGGGAAACAAAATGGGGTCCGCCCCAAGAGCCGGCCTGGGGCGCCCATTGCATTCATAAGCCCAAAAGGGTGAGGATACATACATACATTGGTTTTTCTCAGCGGCAAAACGGGCGTAGGAGTGCCGCGTTCCATGGGCCCTCCTTCTCCTCACCGGAGGCATCTCTCTTGCGCTTCTGCGGCTTCTGGGCGTCTATTAGGTAGTATGCGTTGTTGTGCAACGCCTTGCTGATGATAAACGGGCCCTCCCATGGGGAGGACAGCTTGTGTTGTCCGGCTGTCCGCTAGATCTGCCTGAGGACCAGGTCCCCTTCGCGAAAGGAGAGTGGCCGGATCCGCTTACTATGGTAGTGCCGGAGCTTCTGCTAGTAGATTTCTGTCCGGCTCAAGGCCAGTTCGCGAGCTTCCTCGAGTAGGTCGACACCGTCTTCTCTTGCCTCCTTTGCGTCCTTCTCCGTGTATAGGGCGACCCGAGGCGAATTGAGCTTGATGTCGGTGGGGATGATCGCCTCGGACCCATACACAAGGAAGAAGGGAGTGTAGCCGGTTGAACGGTTTGGGGTGGTCCTCAGACTCCAAAGGATGGCCGACGGCTTGTTGATCCAATAGTCGGCCCACCTTACCAGCGGTGTCATGAGCCGGGGCTTGATGCCGGACAGGATGAGGTCGTTCGCCTTTTGACCTGGTCGTTTGACTGTGGATGAGCGACGGAGGTCAGGTCGAGCCGGATTCCTTGCTTGGAGCAGAAACGCGCGAGTGCGCCCTTGGCGAAATTCGTGATGTTGTCGGTGATGATGTTGTGGGGAACGCCGTAGCGCACCGTGATGTCGTCAATGAACCAGACGGCCATGGGGCCATCCAGCTTCTTGATTGGTCGCACCTCGATCCACTTGGTGAATTTGTCCACAGCCACCAGCAAGTGCGTCATGCCGCCTCGAGCGGTCTTGAATGGGCCCACCATGTCCAGCCCCCAAATGGTGAAGGGCCACGAGAGGGGGATGGTTTGGAGGTACGTTGCCGGTAGGTGGCTCTGCATGCTGAAGCGTTGGCAGCCCTCGCATTCGTCGACCAACTTCTTGGCCGCCTCGAGAGTAGTTGGCCAGAAGAAACCGTGGCGGAAAGCCTTGGCCACCAGGGTCCTAGAGGCGGCGTGGTGCCCGCACTCACCCTGGTGGATGTCGAGGAGGATCTCCAGACCCTTTTCCGGCTCGACGCATCGCTAGAAGACGCCGGTGGTGCTGCGGTGGACGAGCTCGTTGTTGATGATGTCGTAGGCCGTGGCCTGGCGTTGGATTTGCCTTGCCAAAGCGTCATCCGGGGGTAGCTCTCCCTGGAGAAGAAACGCCAGGATGGGTTGGGCCCATGAGGGGGCCGTGAGGGGGACTGGCTGGGGAGCCCCCGGGGCCGGATGACCAGCCCCCCGGACTGCGGGATCCCCTGGGACTAGATGATCAGTCCCTGGGACCAGTTTGCCAGCCCTCGGGGCTGGCTGGTCGATGTTCATCACGACAATCGCGTCGTTGGAGCCGGCCACCTCGGACGCCGCCGGCTCGATTGGTGCAGGCTGGGCGACCGATGGTTCGGGAGCCGGTGGCGAAGGTGCCAGAGAGGCGGACGGGGCCGTCGATGGGTCGGCGACGCCCGCCGGCACGAAGATTGACTCTGATTCTGGGGAAGGCTTGATCGACGGCTTGAGCAGCCGTTCGAGGGAGACGCCAGCAGGGATGGCCTGTCGGATGGAGCCGATCTTTGCGAGCGCATCCGCCGCCTCGTTGTCTGCCCGTGGGACATGATGAAACTCACAGCCCTCGAAGGAGCCGGTGAGCTATTGTACGAGGAGGCGGTACCTGGCCATGTTGGCATCCCTGGCGTCCCATTCGCCAGATGCTCCTGATGCCGATCTCCTTGGTGAGCCGGAGGCCATGGACGATGGCCTCATACTCGGCCACGTTGTTGGAGGCAGCAAAGTGGAGCTGGAGGGCTTATTTGAGATGGTCACCCTTTGGGGAGGAGAGGACTATGCCAGCACCCAAGCCGGTCCTCATTTTCGAGCCGTCGAAGTGCATGCACCAATGCGTGGAGTCTGGGGTAGGCAGCACGAACTCCGTCTCCGCCCAGTCGACGAGGAAGTCAGCCAATGCCTGTGACTTGATGGCGGTTCTTTGCTCGTACCAGATCTCGTGATCGGCGAGGGCGATGGCCCATTTGGCGATCCGGCCGGTGGAGTCCCGGCCACTCATGATTTCGCCAAGCGAGGCCGTGCTCACCACGGTGATGGCATGTTCTTGAAAGTACTGCTTGACCTTCTTGGCGGCGAAGTAGATGTCGTAGCACATCTTCTAGTAGTGGGGGTAGTTCTGCTTGAACGCAGAGAGGACCTCGCTGAGCTAGTAGACGGGTCGCTGGACCGACAGGGACTTGCCCTCCTCCGGCCGCTCGACCACCAGGACAATGTTGATGATGCGGGTGGTCGTCGCGATGTAGACGAGTAGGGGTTCCTTCTCAGCCAGTGCAGCCAGGATGGGCGTGTGGGTGAGAGCCTTCTTGAGGCCGCAGAAAGCCTCACCCGCCTTGTCGGGCCAGTCGAAAATGCCCGGCTTCTTGGTTTGGCCCGGTTCGATTAGAGCCGTCTTGCGAAGGAGCCCGTAGAGGGGAAAGGCCTTCTCCCCCAGCCGTCTGATGAACCGGCTGAGCGAGGCAAGGCAGCCGGTGAACTTCTGGATGTCACGGAGCCGAGTTGGCTTGGCCATGTGCTCGATCGCGCTAATCTTCTCGAGGTTAGCTTCGATACCGCGAGCGGACACGAAGAACCCCAAGAGTTGACCGGTTGGGACGCCGAAGACACACTTCTCTGGGTTGAGCTTGATCTTGTACTCGTGCAAGTTCGCGAAGGTCTCCCAGAGATCGTCGAGGAGGCTGAAATGCTTCTTGGTTTTGATGAAGATGTCATCGACGTAGACATGGACATTCCTGCCTATCTGAAGTACGAGGCACTTTTGCATACACCGCTGGAAGGTGGCGTCTACGTTCTTCAGGCCGAAGGACATGGTGATGTAGTAGTAGGCCCCAAAGGGCGTGATGAAGGCGGCCTTGAGCCGGTCTTCTGGGTCCAGCTTGATCTGGTGGTAGCCGGATTAGGCGTCCAGGAAGGACAGCAAGTCGGAGCCGGCCATGGAGTCGATGACTTGATCGATCCGCAGCAGAGCGATTGGGTCCTTGGGACATGCCTTGCTCAGGCTAGTGTAGTCAATGCACATGCGCAGGTCTTGTTCTTCTTCAGCACCAAGACTGGGTTGGCTAGCCAGTCCGGGTGGAACACTTCCATGATGAATCTGACTGCGAGCAGCTGGGCGATCTCTTCGCCTATAGTATGTCGCTTCTCCTCGGAGAAGTGGTACAGGGGTTGCTTGACCGGCTTGACGTCCGGCCGGACGTGGAGTTTGTTCTTGGCAAACTTCCTCTGAACACCCGGCATGTCCTTGGGGGACCATGCAAAGATGTCCCGATTCTCATGGAGGAAGTCGACGAGCTCGCCTTCCTATTTGCTGTTGAGGCGGGAGCCGATGGTGATGCACTGAGCCGGGTTGGCCGGGTCAAGCGGGATTTGCTTGGTGTCTTTGGACGGCTAGAAGGAGGCCTCGCCGATAGATTGCGAGGGAGGAGTCGGCACGGTCGGCTGGCTGGCAGCAAGGGCCACGAGCCGGTCGAGCTGTCGTTTCTCCTTGGTGATTTCCATGGCCTCAGCCAACCGGGTGCCGTCTCAAGCGCACTCGAGCCACATCTTGTAGTCACCCGTGATGGTGATGATTCGCTTACGGCCCGGCATCTTGAGCTTGAGGTAGGCGTAATGGGGGACCGCCATGAAGCTGACAAGGGCCAGCCAGCCCAACAGCGCATGGTAGGGGCTCGCGAGGTCCACGACCTCAAACAGCACCGACTCACGGCGGAAGTGGTTGGGTCCGCCGAAGAGGACGTCGAGCATGATCTTGCCGACGGGGGAGCAGGACTTCCCAGGCACGATGCCGTGGAAGACCGTCCGGCTCACCTACAGGTCTTCTATCTTCAGCCCCAGCTTGTGCATAGTGTCGAGGTAGAGCATGTTGATGCTGCTACCACCATCTATCAGCACCCGCGAGAAGCGGCAAGTTCATTCCTTAGTGGCGATGGTGGGGTCGCGGACCAGGGCGTAGCTGCCGGGATTCGGCATCACCGCGGGGTGATTGGCCTGGCTCCAAGTGACTAGCTTCTTCGACGAGTGCATGAACTGGGGAGTTGCCGGCATGGTGGCGTTCACCTCACATCGGAGCTGGCGTTGAGCGTGTTTGCCCGTCTCTTCACTGCTGAAGACGACATAACAACCGTCTTGGTTGGGGAAGTGGTCGATCAAACGACCGTCATTCTGGGCCGGAGCCAGAGCCGACCGCACCGGCAGCTTGGGCCGGGGCTGGTGGCGCGGGAGAAGCCGGAAGGTCGTCCCCCTGGGCCAATCGTTGTGAGAAGCCGCACTGCCGGAGCATGTGCGTAGAGGGTTTGGCCCCTGAGTGGTTCTTGCAGGGGAGGTCGAGCATTTGCTCGGAGATGAGCATCGGCTGCCAGGAAGCCTTGCCAGTGCGCTGGCGCTGGCCGGAAGGTTGGGCAGCCAGCTCCTCCTCGATGGTATTGACCTGCTGGCTCCCATAGCGGGGATCCGGCTGGTCATTCTTGCGCTTGTTGTTTTGCGGCTATCGGTTGTCGGCAGCCGTCCGGGTCATGGCCGGTGTTGTCGTTGCCTTGGTAGGCGGGGTCGTCTTGACCCAGATGGCCGAATCGGCCGTGGCATACTTGTCTACCTTGGTCATGAGCTCGGCAAGCGTGGCTGGCTTGGAGCACAGAAGCTTGTGCTTGAGGGGGGTGCCGTCTCGACGGCCTTTGTTGAAGTACTGCACGACTTGCACCTCGTGCGCCCCTTCGTAGGAGTTGCAAAGCTCGGTCCATCAAGTAAGGTAGTCGCGGAGGGATTTGTCCGGCCCCTGAAGGCACATAGCAAGCTCAAGGGGACGGCAAGGCCGCTTGTAGGTACCGGTGAAGTTGCGGATGAAGGCCTCCTCGAAGTCCATCCAAGTGTTGATGCTATCGGCCGCCAGGCTGTTGAGCCAGGTACGGGCCAAGCCGATCAACATCAGGGGGGCATAGCGAACGGCTACGCACTTGTTCCCCCTAGCGATGTCAACCGCGGTGGTGTAGTCGATCAGCCAATCTTCGGGCTTGGTTGCCCCGTTATATTTCGGGGTGTCCCGAGGGAGCATGAAGTCGGTTGGAAAAGGCTCGGTGCGGATCCGGGGGCCGAAGCAAGCCGGACCAATCGAGCCCTCCTCCTTAAGGAGGGGGGATTGCGCGAGTTTGTCGATGTGGTTGCGGGCGTCGTTCTCGCTACGGGGGACGCGTGGTCCGAGCAGAGCTGAGTGCTCGGGGCAGACGGTAGGTGGAATCGATTGTCTCGACTCGCGCCGTGGGGGTGGCGTGTGCCTGCGATTGCGCCGGCTGCCGGATGCCGGAGCTTCGTGATGGCGGCCGCTTCTAGGTGGGTTGTTGGTGCGCCGGCTGTTAACAGCCGGCTACTCGCTCCTCGGTGGCTGAGAGGGTCGGGGGTAGTTCATCTCATCCCGGCGACCGGAGACGCGAGGGGAGCAGGAGTACTGGGCCACCTGGCGGCCGGCAGTTCCTGTGCCCTCACGCTCGGGCCGAGGGCCTTCAGTGCCAGCGCCGCCTGTCACGAGCAGATGTTGCTGCGCATCAGCAGCATCAATGAGCTCCTTGATGTGGCGCTCGTGGGTGCTATGCTCTTCTCCCTCCAAGGTGGCCAATTCCTCATAGGCCACCTTGAGAGCCCGCAGGTTGGCTGCGGGGGTGTCGTAGACGGGCATCTTACCACTGAGGATTTCGGCGACCACGCGACTGCGGTCGCGGACAGCCCCACGCCAGCTAGGCTCGGTGCCAGCCTAGGTGAGTCCATAGGCGGAAGCGTACTCCCGCTGGGCCGCCTCCATACAGCACCGCTTGGCCGCGAGGGCGGTGGCATCCTCGAACAGGACGCAAGGAACCGCCTCGAGATCGGCCGCGGCGGTGTTGGGGTTCGCCGTCGGGCAATAGGAGTGCCCAAGCCCCGGAGGGCCACGCCGAGCGGGTCGGACGTGCCGACGCGGGCAGCAGCAGCACTAGCCGCGGCCCGCGCCCGTCCAGAAGCGGTGGAGGAAGTGATGGCGATTACTCCCACGCGATCGTGAGAACCGCTGGACTGAGTCACGGTGAGTGCGCCCACGGCCATGGGCGGACCGGCATACACGAGCACCTGCGCGGTGTACTCATCAGCGGTCGGAGTCTCAGCGAGGCTGAGCCTGCTGAAGCGCTCGATGAGCGCGTCGATGTCGGCCATGACGCAGACGGAGTAGCCCACAGGGCGTGCTGGAGCAAGCCACATGAGCCCGCGGTTTCGCCTGGACGTGCGGCGACAGTGGGGAATAGCGAGGGGTCCCGCACGGAGCATGAATCCGACCGGCGCCACGTACGGCCCCATGATGGGTGCCAACTATCGTCGTTTTCTCACGACAGATGCCATAGGGTGGCTTATCATGGGTGGTTGGGGCCGAAGGACGCCAACGGGCTCCGGGTGCGAGATTGGGCACAAGCGGTGATGACACACGATGTACCCAGGTTCAGGGCCCTCTGAGGGAGGTAACACCCCTAGTCCTGCTTGGTTTAGTTGGATGGATGATATGTATACAAGAGCGCTCCTGGAGCTGTGTTTGGAGGAGGAAGAAGGAGCAACCGGCTCGTCTTCCTCCACTTCTAGGGGGGTTTGAGAGCTCTGTGTGTGTGTGCGGATGATTGTCCGTCCTTGTTGCATGGGGGGCTCAGGGGTTTTTATAGGCCAACCCTCGGCTCTTATAATATGTTCTAAGTACAGGGGCAGGGGGACCCGGTTGGCAGTCTCTCCGGCTGGCCAGGGGGTCCCACCATTCGTGTCGTCTTGTTGTTGGTGGGGTCCGCCGGCTGAGCGGTCCCATCTCCTGTTGGTGCCCGCCAGTCAGCTCTGCGGTTGGCCCTCGCCCACCTACCGCGGAACGGGTCGCCCGGGAGGCGTCGCCTAGCGCCAGCGGGCCGAAGTCTCTGGTACGGCCGGCCACGATGTAGCCATTCCGAGGCACATAATCAAGTGGGCGAGGGCATGCCGGCACTATTCCCTCGTCCGGTCGTGCTCGCCGAGGTCAGCGGCCTGGACGGCCGTATTGTAGCCATGCGCTTCAGTGCGTTGGCGGACACTGTAGCCACAGGGCCGCCCGTCATGCCGGTCGCGTTGTGTCGTTGTACCCGCGCGCCGAGGGAGGGGACGTCGCATGTCCGTCCCAAGGTCAATGGGGGAGGCGGCTTAGAGCCAGCCGGCCGCGCCCAGCCGGCCGAGAGTCGGGCAGGCTCCTTGACCAGCCGTCTGGGGCGCTAGCCGGCGCTAGCTCGAGCCGGGCGTCCTCCAACCGGCCTCTACCAGCCAATCGCGTTGTTTTTCTTCGAAGCGAAAGGGGGAGGACCCCGTTGCTTTGGCCTACCCAGGGGTAATAACCCCGTCAAGGTTTGGCACATGTTTTCGTCTTGAATCTCCGGTAGAAACTTTCGGGCACTCTTTGAAGTCCTTTGTGTTGGATCGACCATGATGAATCTGAAATTGTGTGATGCATATCGTATAATCAAGCCCATGGGTACTTGTGGTGACATTGGAGTATCTTGGTGACATTAGGGTTTGGATTGATGTGTGTCTTAAGGTGTTATTTTAGTACGAACTCTAGGGCTGTTCGTGACACTTATAGGGATAGCTCATAAGATTGCTCGGAAAGGATAACTTTGAGGTGGTTTCGTACCCTACAATAATTTCTTCGTTAGTTTTCTACTGTTTGTGACTTTGGGGTGAACTCTTTGTCGCACGAGAGGTATTTACATATGATTCAACTATGCCAATATTGTTGAGAGAAATCTCACTAGTGAAAGTATGAACCCTAGGCCTTGTTTCTAAGCATTGCAATACCGTTTGTGCTCAGTTTTGTTACTTGTTAACTTGCTGTTTTTATATTTTTCAGATTACAAAAACCTATATCCACCATCCATATTGCACTTGTATCACCATCTCTTCACCGAACTAGTGCACCTATACAATTTACCAATGTATTAGGTGTGTTGGGGACACAAGAGACTCTTTGTTATTTGGTTGCAGGGTTGTTCAAGAGAGACCATCTTCATACTACGCCGCCCACGGCTTGATAAACCTTAGGTCATCCACTTGAGGGAAAATTGCCACTGTCCTACAAAACCCCACGCTTCGAGGCCCAACACAAGTCTACAAGAAGAAGGTTGCGTAGTAGACACCAAGCTCTTTTATGGTGCCCCGGGGAGGTGAGTGCTTGAAGGTATATCTTTAGATCTTGCAATTGAATCTTTTAGTTTATTGTTTTTCACTAGTTTGGTTTTATAAAAAAAACTACAAAAAATGGAATTGAGGTTGCCTCATATGCTTCATCTTTTTAATGTCTTTCATGAAAATGATGGAAAGGAAAAATGTGCTCAAGTGTTAGAAAAAGTTATTAAAATGTTTGACACTAAATCTTTGAGTGATGAGCATGATTTCAATATAGTTAGTATGAATTCTTTGAATATTCATGATGCTAATGATATGTAAAGCCACAAGCTTGGGGATGCTATGTTTGATGAATATGATATTTTTGGTCCCCCAAGTTTTGCTAAGAATAACTATTATGATTATGACATACCTCCTATATATGATGATTATTGTGATGAAACATGTGCAATAAAGAGTAATGACAACCATGAAACTTTTCATCATGATTTTAATATTCAAAATGGTTATATCAATCAAGTATCCCATGATAGTTATTTTGTTGAGTTTGCTCCCACTACTATGAATGAGAAGAAGTTTGCTTATGTGGAGAGTGATAAATTTTCTGTGCTTGTAGATCATGAAAAGAATGCTTTATGTGCTGGTTATATTTTGGAATACCTTCATGATGCTACTGAAAATTATTATGAGGGAGGAACATATACTTGTAGGAATTGCAATAATATTAAGTTTCCTCTCTATGTGTTGAAAGTTTTGAAGATATGCTTTTTTGCCTTCCTATGCTAGATGATTCTTGTTCCCATAAATTGTTTACTCACAAAATCCCTATGCATAGGAAGTGGGTTAGACTTAAATGTGCTTGTCATGAGATTCATGATGCTCTTTTGCATGTTTCTAATATTATTCCTATACGATCATCATTGAAATCATCATGCCTAGCTATAAGGCATTAAAGAAAAGTGCTTGTTGGGAGACAACCCTGTTGGGGAACGTTGCATGGGAAACAAAAAAATCCTATGCACACGCAAGATCTATCCATGGCGATGAGCATCTACGAGGGGGAGAGTGGATCTACATACCCTTGTAGATCGCTAAGCGGAAAGCGTTAAGAAACGCGGTCGATGTAGTCAAACGTCCTCGCGATCCAAATCGTTGAGCGTCCCACAATCCCATCACGATCCGTTCCATGATCCAATCATGATCTGTCCCGCGATCTCATCATGATCCACCCTACAATCCAATCATGAATCGTCCCGCAATCTTGATCACGGTCCTTCCAATCTAGCACCGAACGGATGGCACCTCCGCGTTCAGCACACGTACAGCTCGATGACGATCTCCGCCTTCTTGATCCATCAAGAGGGAGCGGAGAGGTAGATGAGTTCTTTGGCAGCGCAATGGTGTTGCGGCGATGGTGGTGGAGCTATTCTAGCAGGGCTTCGCCTAAGCACCGCTGAAAACCGATATAGAGGAGAAACTGCGATCTAGAGGAGAGGTAGCACGTGGCTATTAGGGTTAGCTTTTTCCTCTAAATACTCTAGTATATATAGGAGGGGAGGGGAGGAGGCAGCCTCAAACCCTCAAGGTTTGGTCGAAATTGGAGGTGGAGGAGTCCTACTCCAATCCTATTAGGAGTAGGGTTCCTCCTTTCCACTTGGAAACTCTTTCCACCTCTCCACCTTTGGATTTTTTTCCTTCTCAAACCACTCCTGACGCATGGGCCCTTAGAGGAGGCTTCGTACAACCCACCAGGGTCTGGTTTACCTCCTCCCACATCCCATGTAGCCTCTTGGGTCGAGACACCCATCCTGATGGTCCCCCGATACCCTCCCGGCACTCCCGATACACTACCGATGAGCCCGAAACTTTTCCGGTGACCAAAACAGGAGTTCCATATATCAATCTTTAGCTCTGGATCATTCCGTAGGTCCTCGTGATGTCCGGGATCTCATATGGGACTATGAACAACCTTCGGTCACCACCATACATAACTCTATACTACCGAAACGTCACTGAACCTTAAGTGTGCACACCCTGCGGGTTCGAGATCTATGTAGACATGACCGAGACACCCCTACGGTCAATAACCAATAGCGGGACCTGGATGCCCATATTGGTTCCTACATATTCTACGAAGATCTTTATCGGTCGAACCTCTATGTCAAGGATTCAGTTAATCATGTATGTTGTTCCCTTTGTTCTTCGGTATGTTACTTGCCCGAGATTCGATCGTCGGCATCTCCATACCTAGTTCAACCTCGTTACCAGCAAGTCTCTTTACTCGTTCTATAATACAAGATCCCATGTCTAACACTTAGTCACATTGCTTGCAAGACTTGTTGTGATGCTGTATTACCGAGTGGGCCCTCAGATACCTCTCCGTCACACGGAGTAACAAATCCCAGTCTTGATCCATGCCAACCCGACAGACACCCTCGGAGATACCCGTAGAGCACCTTTATAGTCACCCAGTTACGTTGCAACGTGTGATACACACAAGGTACTCGTCCAATGTTAGTGAGTTGCATGATCTCATGGTCATAGGAATAAATACTTGACATGTAGAAAACAGTAGCAATAAACTGACATGATCATTTGCTACGTTTGTAGTTTGTGTATTGTCCATCACATCATTCTCCTAATGACGTGATCCCATTATCAAATGACATCTCATGTTCATGACTAGGAAACCATAGCCATCTTTGATCAACGAGCTAGTCTATTAGAGGCATACTAGCGACATGGTGTTGTCTATGTATCTACACATGTATGTGAGTTTCCGATGAATACAATTATAGCATGGATAATAAATGATTATCATGAATAAGGAAATATGATAATAACCAATTTATTATTGCCTCTAGAGCATATTTCCAACAGTCTCCCACTTGCACTAGAGTCAATAATCTAGCTCACATCACCATGTGATTCGCATTGTTATGAATCTAAGACCTAATGAGTTCTGGGGCTTGATCATGCTTTGCATGTAAGAGAGGTCTTTTAGTCAACGGGTCCGTGACATTCAGATCCGTGTGTACTTTGCAAATCTCTATGTCATACTGTAAATATTGCTACCACACTCCACTTGGAACTATTCCAAATGGCTGCTCCACTATACGTATCCGGATTGCTACTGAGAGCCATCCGGATCAGTGTTAAAGCTTGCATCGACTTAACTCTTTACGATGAACTCTTCATCACCTCCATAATCGAGAAACATTTCCTTAGTCCTTTAGTTATTAAGGATAATCTTGACCGCTATCCAGTGATCCACTCCTAGATCACTCTTGTACCCCTAGACAGACTCATGGCAAGGCACACATAGGTGCGGTACATAGCATGGCATATTATATAGAGCCTATGGCTAAGACATAGGGGACGACGTTCGTCCTTTCTCTTTCTTCTGTCGTGGTCGAGCTTTGAGTCTCACTCAACTTCACACCTTACAAATCAGGCAAGAACTCTTTCTTTAACTGATCCATTTTGAACAATTTCAAAATCTTGTCAAGGTATGTACTCATTGAAAGTCTTATCAGACGTCTTGATCTATCTCTATAGATCGCGATGCCCAACAATTAAGTAGCTTTATCTAGGTCTTCCTTTGAAAAACTCTTTTCAAGCAACCCTTTATGCTTTCCAAAGATTCTACATCATTTCCGATCTACAATATGTCATCCACATATGCTTATCGGAAACTCTATTTTGCTCACACTCACTTTATTTTAAATTCAAGTTTCTCATAAACTTTGTATAAACTCAGAAAACTTTGATCACCTCATCAAAGCGTATATTCCTACTCCGAGATGCTTGCTCCATCCCTTAGAGGGATGGCTGGAGCTCACACACCTTTTAGCATCCTTAGGACTGACAAAACCTTCTGGTTGTATCGCATACAACTTTTTACTCAAGTAAACTGTTAAGGAAACAATGTTTTGTCATCCATCTGCCAGATTTCATAATTGAAAAATGCAGCAACTCCTAACATAATTCCAACAGACTTTAGCATCGCTATGAGTGAGAAAGTCTCATCGCAGTCAACTCTTTGAATTTGTTGGAAACTTCTTTGTGACAAGTCGAGCTTTATAAATGGTGACATTTACCATCAATGTCTGTCTTCATCTCAAAGGTCCATTTGTACTCGACGACCTGTTGTCCAACGAGCAAGTCTACCAACGTCTATACTTGGTTTTCATACAAGGATCCTTTCTCGGATTTCATGGCCTCTAACCATTTGTCGGAATTTGGGCCCATCATCACTTCTCCATATCTCGTAGGTTCATCGTTATCCAACAACATGACCTCCAAGACAGGGTTGCCGTACCACTCAGGAGCAGTACGCATCCTTGTCGACCTACGAGGTTTGATAGTAACTTGATCTAAAGCTTCATGATCATCATCATTTACTTCCTCTTCAACTGACGTAGGTTCCACAGAAACATCTTTCTACGCTGCGCTACTCTCTGGTTGAAACAAAGGTTCAACAACCTCATCAAGTTCTATCTTCCTCCCACTCAATTCTTTCGAGAGAAACTTGTTCTTGGGAAAGTACCCGTTTTAGCAACAAACACTTTGCACTCGGATCTGAGATAGAAGGTATACCCAACTGTTCTTAGGGTATTCTGTGAAGATGCATTTGTCCGCTTTGGGTTCGAGCTCATTAGGTGAAAACTTTTTTTACATAAGCGTCGCGGCCCCAAACATTAAGAAATGACAGCTTAGGTTTCTATCAAACCATAGTTCAGACGGTGTCATCTCAACGGATTTAGATAGTGCCCTATTTAAAGTGAATGTAGTTGTCTCTAACACATAACCCCAAAACTATAGTAGCAAAACGATAAGAGACATCATAGCATGCACCATATCCAATAAAGCACGACTATGACATTCGGACACACCATCATCAAAGTTTAAGATCATCGTGACAAGAAGATTAAAACTCGTAACTCTGAATTTGCTTGAACTTTTCAAATGATCCATACTTGTGTTTCATTAAGTCAATATACTCATATATACTCAAATCATCAGTGAAGGTAAGAAAAATAACGATATCCACTGCACGCTACAACACTCATTGGATCGCATACATCAACATGTATTATTTCCAATAAGTTACTAGCCCGCTCCATCATACTGAAAACGGGGTCTGTAGCCATCTTGCCCAAGAGGCATGGTCCGCATGTCTCAACCGATTCGAAACCGAATGACTCCAAAGATCCATCAACATGGAGTTTCTTCATGTGATTCATACCAATATGACATTTAGCGGCAGTGCCACAAGTATGTGGTACTATCATTATTAACTTTTTATCTTTTGGCATCAATGTTATGAACATGTGTATTACTACGATCAAGATTCAACAAACCATTCTCACTGGGTGCATGACCATTGAAGGTATTATTCATGTAAACAGAATAACCATCATTCTCTAACTTAAATGAATAACCGTGTTGCAATAACCACGATCCAATCATGTTCATGCTTAACGCAAACACCAAATAATATTTATTTAGGTTTGTCACTAATCCCGAAGGTAGAGAGAGTGTGTGATGTTGATCACATCAACCTTGGAAACATTTCCAACACACATCGTCACCTCACACTTAGCTAGTCTCCGTTTATTCCGTAGCTTTTATTTCGAGTTACTAACATTTAGCAACCGAACCGGTATCCAATACCCAGGTGCTACTAGGAAAACTAGTAAGGTACACATTAATAACACGTATATCAAATATACTTCTGTTGATGCTACCAGCCTTCTTATCTACCAAGTATCTAGGGTTGTTCCGCTTCAGCGACTCCTCTCCTCATAATAGAAGCACTTAGTCTTGGGTTTGGGTTCAACTTTGGGTTGCTTCACTGGAGAAGAACTGACTTGCCATCCATGAAGTTTCCCTTCTTGCCCTTGCCCTTCTCAAAACTAGTGGTTTTACTAACCATCAACACTTGATGCTCCTTTTTGATTTCTACCTTCGCGGTTTCATACATCGCGAACAACTTAGGGATCATTATTTCCATCCCTGGCATTTTATAGTTCATCACCAAGTTCTAGTAGCTTAGTGACGGTGACTTGGAGAACTATATCAATCACTATTTATCTGGAAGATCAACTCCCACTCGATTCAAAGGATTGTAGCACCCAGACAATCTGAGCACATGCTCAACGATTAAGCTATTCTCCTTCATCTTGCAGGCAAAGAATCTTGTTGGAGATCTCATATCTCACAACACGGGCACGAGGCTGCAATCCCAATTTCAGCTCTTAGAACATATCATATGTTCTGTGACGTTCAAAACGTTTGGAGCCTCAATTCTAAGTTGTAATGCATGACGCACAAAACTATCAAGTAGTCATCGGAACGTGCCTGTCAGATGTTCACAACATCTACAGATGACACTAGAGGAGGTGGCGCACCGAGCGGTGCATTAAGAACATAAGCCTTCTGTGCAACAATGAGGACAATCTTCAGATCACGGACCCAGTCCGCAATATTGCTAACATCATCTTTCAACTCTATTTCTCTAGGAACATATAAAAATTCAAGTGAGCTATAGCTTGAGATACAACATAATTTGCAAAGACACTACTGACTATGTTCATGATAATGAGTTCAACTAATCATATTACTTAAGAACTCCCACTCAAATTGACATCCCTCCGGTCATTCGAGTGATACATGATCCAAATTCACCAACTCAAGTCCGATCATCACATGAGTTGAGGTGGTTTCAATGGTGAACATCATCATGTTGATCATATCTACTATAGGACTCATATTCGACCTTTCGGTCTCTTGTGTTCCGAGGCCATGTGTGTACATGCTAGGCTCGTCAAGTTTAACCTGAGTGTTCTGCATGTGCAACACTGGCTTGCACCGGTTGTATGTGAACGTAGAGTCTATCACAACTGATCATCACGTGGTGTCTCGACACGACGAACTTCCGTAATGGTGCACACTCGGGGAGAACACAATTTATCTTGAAATTTAAGTGAGGGATCACCTTATAATGCTACCGTCGTCCTAAGCAAAACAAGGTGCATAAAAGGGTTAACATCACATGCAAATCATAAGTGACATGATATGGCCATGATGTTGCAACGTGTGATACACACAAGGTAATCCTCCGGTGTCAGTGAATTGCATGATCTCATGGTCACAGGAACAAATACTTGACATGCAGAAAACGGTAGCAATAAACCGACAGGATCATATGCTACGTTTGTAGTTTGGGTCTGGTCCATCACATCATTCTCCTAATGACGTGATCCCATTATCAAATGACATCTCATGTCCATGACTAGGAAACCATAGCCATCTTTGATCAACGAGCTAGTCTATTATAGGCATAATAGCAACATGGTGTTGTCTATGTATCCACACATGTATCTGAGTTTCCGATCAATACAATTATAGCATGGATAATGAACGATTATCATGAACAAGGAAATATGATAATATCCAATTTATTATTGCCTCTAGGGCATATTTCCAACAAACCCAACACTTTTACATTCTGTTTTTGTGTGTTCACATGATTAAGATACTGTAGTAATCATATTTTGTGTCTTTTATTTCAATAAAGTTCCAAGTAAAGCCTTTGGGATAGTGTGGATACTTGCTTGTTTGATTCTGTGCAAAAACAGAAAGTTTTACGTCCAATATTTGAATTATCTGATTTTAATGGAGAGTCAAAAAATTCTGAAATTTTGACACAACATTTATATGTAAATTACTTGAGTTTTCCTAATTGTTCAGAACTTTTAGAGTCATGGAAGTAAGGTGATCATTCAGATCTTTACAGACTGTTCTGTTTTTGACAGATTCTGTTTTGCATGCATTGTTTGCTTGTTTCAAGTGTTCCTATAGCTTATATTGAGTAATATAAATTGTGGGATTGCTGTTATACATTAGGTATTATGTGAGAACAATTATGAATCCTGTATTGACAGTACCTAAGTGAATGATCTATCTTTATTACACTAACCCTTCTCACAAAGTTCCATTAAGTTTTGTGTGATTGAAGTTTTCAAGTTTAGGGTGAGACACCAATATAATGAGAATAAAGAGTGAAAAGAACCTAAGCTTGGGGATGACCAAGGCACCCCCAAGGTAATATCCAAGTAATACTCAAGCGCCTAAGCGTGGGGATGCCCCGGAAGGCATCCCTTCTTTTGTCTTCAACACTATTGGTATATCTTACTTGGAGCCATATTTTTATTCGTCACATAATATGAGTTTTTCTTGGAGCATCATTTTATTTTGTTAATATATTTTAGGTGTTATTTATAATGTTTTTTTAATAAAAAGTTCCAAGAATTGCCTTAGGATGCTTGGATTGCATGTTTTGATATGTGTTGGGTAAAAACATAAACCTCTGTTGTAGTGTCTGAATTTTCATAATATACTGGAACGTGTAAAGTTTCTAAAATTGTAACACAGTGTTTTCATAAAACATTTATAGCATGTCCTAAGTTTTTATTATTTTTTGAGTTACAGAAGTACACTGTTATAATAAATTGCTACAGACTGTTATGTTTAGACATATTGTTGTCATAGTTTTGTTATCTACTTATCCTATAGTTTCCATAGCCTATATTGGTAGATATAAATTGTGGAAATGATAGTATAAAGTACCTAATGTTTTAAAATTATTGTGAAACTTTTCTTGGCAGTACATGAAGTGTTGATTTGTTCTTATGTGTACTAACCTATCTCACGAGTTCCTTTTTGAGTTTTGTGCGGATGAAGTTTTTGAGAATAGGTGAAAACATGATATGAGAGGATTGAGAGAGATACAAAATCTCAAGCTTCGGGATGCCCAAGGCACCCCAAGTAAATATTTCAAGCAGTCTCAAGCATCTAATCTTGGGGATGCTTCGTATCCCATCTCTCTTCATCAACAATTATCGGTTAGCCTGTGTTGAGCCTAAATTTTAATTCGTTCACATGATGCATGCTATTCTTGGAGTGGTATTTTTGTTTTGCTTTATGTTTAAATAAAATACTTTATTGAGATAAAGTCCTCACATAGCTACTTAAATGTTTGAGTACTCATTGATGTTCACTTATATGTTTTGGAGTAGTTTTGTCATTTACTCTCGTGCTTCACTTATATGCTATGAGTAAGGAGTTGAATGAATTGAATATCATAAATCTGAAATTATATATGTTTTATATGCTTATATCATGGGGAGTAGTGAGTTCACATATAAGAAGTATAGGTGGTAAAATTTATTGAAAGTTAGCAAACACGCATTGGTCACTTGAACAATTCATGAAAGAATATTGAAGGAAGAGAGATTTCACATATAAATATACTATCTTGGACATCTTATATGATTGTGAGCCCCACTAATTATTTTCAAACTTGAGAAAATTAGTTGAAGTTGGTCAAGGAAGACAACGTAATGAGTTATTCTTGGGTATAGTAGTATAGTAGTTACATTGTTTTGGATCCTACAACATGTGGTGCTTGCTTCCACCTCATACTAGCCAAAACTTCCACACCAAGTAGAAATACTACTTGTGCATCCAAACACCCTTAAACCAGTTTTGCCATGAGAGTCCACTATGCCTACCTATATGGGGTATTTACCTGCCGTTCCAAGTAAATTTGCATGTGCCAAACTCTAAACCTTCAAATAATATTCTGGTTTGTATTCCCAAATCGCTCATACAGTAACTAGGGGCTGTCACTATCTTCCATGCTAGGTGGGTTATTCTCACGATATGTGTTGATTCACTATCATTCACGAGAAAGTCGCTAGTAATTGGGATTCCTAGTCCCGAAATCAAAAGAAATAAAATGCAAATAATTAAACAAAACTCCCCCAGGAATGTTGTTGGTACGGACGGTACCCGTGGATTTGGCTCGCCGTGGAGTCTGATTGATTGATGGAGCGGGGGTAAAAACTTTATCATTCTGTTTGGGAACCGCATATAATGTATCTAGCATGGAAGATACCAAGATCTCTCGGTTGTTATGGTGACAATGAAATCATACTGCCCAAAAAATTTATTCATCTCTGTTTTAAAAGCTCGAGCTTTGGTACCTCTGCAAATCAATGCTTCCCACTGCGAAGGGCCTTTCTTTTACTTTCTAGTGCTTACCTTTATACAAGATTCATGGTGATCTTCACCACTTCCTATATTTTGCCTTTTTTCTCTTGGCAAGCATCATGTGGTGGGGAAAGATCCAAGCATATATGGCCATCCAAATATATTTGATCATGAATTATTACTGTTGACAATTATCTATATGATAAATAAGTTGGGAGGCGAAACTCTAAGCCCCTATCTTTCTCTATGTTCGGCGGATGCCATTTTCTCTAAAAATATGCTTTGAGAGTTAGCAATCATGGAATATTATATGATAGTTGAGTATGTGGAATTTGCTAAATCAAAGCTCTTACATAGACCCTTCCTGGAAGTAGGATGAATTCCAATTGTTTGGTGACTGAAAGCATAGTTTGTTAGTTTTCAAGAAACTTTATGGTCTATACTTTAACATGTGAATAGCTTGTTACTTCATGATAAGTTTTATGAGATGAGCTACTATCTATGATATATAATGACACTAGAAAAAGTGTTTGGAATTATCATTGATCAAACTTGTGCACTTACTAGCATTCACACTTCATAAATTATTTCTTTTATCATTTACCTACTCGAGGACGAGCAGGATTTAAGCTTGGGGATGCTGATATGTCTCCAACATATCTATAATTTATGAAGTATTCATTCCATGTTTACAATAATTCTATATGATTTTGGTATGATTTTATTAGAATTAACCCGGATTGGCGTTGTTTTCAGGAGAACTACCGTGGTGTCGTTTTTTGTGCAGAAATAAAAGTTCTCTGAATGGGATGAAATTTTAGTATGATTTTTTGCGGACGAAAAGAGACCCCCAAAGCATTGGAGCTGGGCCAAAAGAGCCACGAGGAGGCGACAAGCCTACCAGGCGCGGCCACCCCCTGGTCGCGCCTCGCGGGCTTGCCACTGCCTCGTGGCACCCCTTGAAGTGAGATCGACGCCAAAAATTCCTATAAATATAGAAACCTCCAAAAAAAACTAGATCAGTTCTACTGCCGCAAACCTCCAAAGCCACGAAAAACAAATCGGGAACCTGTTCTGGCACCCTGCCGGAGGGGGAAACCATCACCGGAGGCCCTCTTCACCATCCCGGCGCTCTCCATGATGAGGAGGGAGTAGTTCACCCTCGGGGCTGAGGGTATGTACCATCAGCTATGTGTTTGATCTCTCTCCCTCTCTCTCGTGTCCTTGAGATGGCACGATCTTGATGTACCGCGAGCTTTATTGATACAGATGAATCATATGGAGTTTTCCCCTCTCTATCTTGTTGTGATGAATTGAGTTTTCCCTTTGAAGTTTTCTTATCGGATTGAGTCTTTAAGGATTTGAGAACACTTGATGTATGTCTTGCGATGGGATATCCGTGGTGACAATGGGATGTTCTATTGATCCGCTTTATGTATGGTTTGGTGATCAACTTACGGGTTCCGTGACCTTGGGAATATATGCATAGGGGTTGGCACATGTTTTCGTCTTGAATATCCGGTAGAAACTTTGGGGCACTCTTTGAAGTTATTTGTGTTGGATTGAACATGATGAATCTGAAATTGTGTGATGCATATCGTATAATCAAGCCCATGAGTACTTGTGGTGACATTGGAGTATCTAGGTGAAATTAGGGTTTTGATTGATGTGTGTCTTAAGGTGTTATTTTAGTAAGAACTCTAGGGTTGTTCGTGACACTTATAGGGATAGCTCATAAGATTGATCAGAAAGGATAACTTTGAGGTGGTTTCGTACCCTACAATAATTTCTTCGTTAGTTCTCTACTATTTGTGACTTTGGAGTGAACTCTTTGTTACACAAGAGGTATTTACATATGATTCAACTATGCCAATATTGTTGAGAGAAATTGCACTACTGAAAGTATGAACCCTAGTGTCGGTGTACTAAGGTTTGGGTCTGTTAGTACCCCTTACTTGTGCACGGGCAGTTGTAGCCGCACCCACGGCAAGGCTTGCCGGAGGACTGTTGGAAGAAAGTGCGAAGACATCAAGGAACGTTCATGTCAACAAGGCACAAGACTATAGGCCAAAGGCTGGAACCCAGGCAAGATCTTGCCAGGGGGTTACCTGCGGAGCCCTGGCAAGGAGCGCACCCGGCAAGTCCTTGCCACCCTGCCAGCATAGAGGCCAGGTGTTTGTAGGAGATATGCCCTAGAGGCAATAATAAATGTTATTGATTATCTCCCTGCTCATAATTAGGTTTATATTCCATGCTATAACTGCTATGGTTCTCGAGTCTACAATAACCACGAGCCTCGGAGGAAGACTCATATGCACGTGTGGAATAATAAACGGTAAAATGTCTTCCTAGTCTGGCCTCTAAGACTAGCTCAAGTGTTGCATGATGGTTCTGTTTTCCTGATCATGGGCATGTCTATGCCAGCAACTTTGAGGGCACAACGTTAGAAGAACATTTGTGTTGAATCGACCCGAATTGATGTTATGCTATGAGATACATTCGTCACAAGTTAATGGTTAATAACACAGAGATGGTTAATGTTTGCATGATTCCTTAGACCATGAGAGTATCGAGTTTCTTCATGCTTGCTTCATGAACTTTGGGGTTTGTTAAACGTCATCCGTAAATGGGTGTCTATTACGGCGGCTTACGGGTTCATGGAAAAATATGTCAAGTAACTTGATATCTCAAGATTGGGATTTGCTCCTCCGACGATGGAGAGATATCTCTAGGCCCTCTTGGTGTTATGGTATCCATCATTGTCTGGCCAGACACTTTGTGATTTGATCACGGGGATGCCGGAACACGATAACGAGAAAAGAGAACAATATCGGTAACGAGGTAACTGGCATAGTGGACAAGTTGTTAATCCATGGGGATGCCAACATGTCTCACCTCGGGTATTTGTAACATATCACGAAGCAACAGGAACAGGTCACGGCAACTAGAGGTTCACTCGAATATTCATTCGTGTGGGTATAGGGGTTAATATGGGTATCCATGGCTCCGATGTTGATCATTTATCGGAAGGGGTTCCAGGTCATGTCTATACTTCACCGAACCTATAGGGTCACACGCTTAAGGGTCATCTATCTACTGAATACTAGACTGAAGTCTCCGAAAAAAGTTTCGGGGACAGCGGAAAAGTTCCGGAGAGAGAGAACACCGGAATAGTTTCAGTAAAACTAAAAAGTTGTTTCAGGGCATACCATTAGGTCAAATTGGTTTTGGCAAATGCCAGGAAATTCTTGGAGGGTGCCACAATTGTTCTGTGAACTTTTGGGATATTTGGTGAAAAACCCGGAAATGTTCCGGACCTACCAGAACCGGTTTGGTTGCTTTTCGTAGATGAAAATCACTAAACCGAAAAGTTGTTTCAGGGGATACCATAAAGTCAAATTGGTTTCGGCACATGCGTGATAATTCTTGGAGGGTGCCAGAATCATTTTGGAAACTTTCTGGAATTTTCCGGAATGAAAACCGGAAATGTTCCGGAGCTGCCGGAACCGCGTTAGAGCTTTTCGTAGATGAAAATCATTAAACCGGAATTGGTTTGGAACGCGTTGAAAATTATTTTAGTGGGTACTGGAAATGTTCTAAGCCCACATAAATATTTTCAGTTCGATCAGACGCTGAAAAATGTCGTTGTGAATAGTGAAATCAGCATTATGGTTACTTTTTGGAAAGCCACCTTTTTGGGCTTTTGCTCCAAAATATCTTGGAGATGACATGGATTGATGTGGCTGAAATTTCAGCCCCTCCACCCCTCCTTCTCCTATAAATATAGGTGGAGGGGCAGCCCAAAGCTCATCCCTTCTCACGTACAAGTGCCATGCATGATCTGGCTTTCTCTCTCCCTCCCAGTGAAATAGTTTCGTAGAGCTGAAAGGATGTCTGGGTTCCGGTGGGAACTAGTTCTGGACGGCGAAGCCCTGCCGGATAGATGACACCGTATGTGTGCAACTCTGTAGAGAGATCGTAGTTTCGGTCTTAGTTCGAGAGTGCCTCCCGAAGGGCTGTCCGAGTGGTTGTCCGAGTTTCAAAGGTCCTCCCGAAGGGCTGTCTGCGACTCCGTCCGGGGGAACTGACCGCCTCCCGGAGGGCTGTTCGAGGGGCAGATGATGGTATACATCCTCGGGGTTGGGAGGTTGTAAATCCTAGCTGCGGGGATCTGCACCGCCAATCGTCATCGACTCTACTTCCGCTGGGCTACGAGTCGGTAACGAAAAAGATCAAACCTTGTATGCAGTCTCCATATTGGTCTTGGGCTGGTGCATAGGTCAGAATTTTTTTGATTTATACTGCGTTCCCCAACAGTGTTGATCCACCAGGATACGTGTGAAGGCACTGACGATGGAGAGGCTAAGTGGTGTCGTTGGGACGGGCTCCTGTCTCGTCCCGTAGAAGGTCGGGGACACCTGACGGAGCATTAAATGCCTTTGTCCTACACCGTCAATGTGAGGTATGATAGCACTGTAGCATTGTGCACCTCGTGCATGCACTGTACGCCACTGTTGGGATCCCCTTAATCGTATTAAAGGAGGCCCACTGCATGCACTGTTCATAGTGCTCCTGTAGCTGGAACCCTAAAAACACCCATAATACACCAAAGCAGGAGTAGGGTTTTACGCTCCTCAGCGGCCCGAACCTGTGTAAAAATCTCCCCTCTCGTCGTTCGTTTGATCTGCTCTTTGCGCATACCAGCCCCCCGCTGAACCACAAAGGGATCCTCACGGTCCCATAGGTGTCGTGCACCGACACCTAGGCCTTGTTTCTAAGCATTGCAATCCCGTTTGTGCTCACTTTTGTTACTTGTTACCTTGTTGTTTTATATTTTCAGATTACAAAAACCTATATCTACCATCCATATTGCACTTGTATCACCATCTCTTCGCCGAACTAGTGCACCTATACAATTTACCATTGTATTGGGTGTGTTGGGGACACAAGAGACTCTTTGTTATTTGGCTACAGGGTTGTTCGAGAGAGACCATCTTCATCCTACGCCTCCCACGGAGTGATAAAACTTAGGTCATCCACTTGATATTACCTTGCCTTCTCCTTTGAGTTATTGTATACAGATTCCAGCTTAGTCCAATGCACATGCACTCTTATTATTATTCAAACTATTCGATCGTGCAAGTGAAAGGCAATAATGAGGATATATGATGAAAAGATTGAGATGGAGAAAAGCTGGTATGAACTCGACCTATTTTGCTTTTGTAAATATGATTGGCTCATCGTCCCGAATTCAGTTCATTATGGGTGAAACATGTTTGCAATGACAATTAGAGATTATAGTTACTCATGCCATGCTTAATTAGCTAAGAGTGGATAATGGTTTGTCTTGAGTGCCAACATGCATATTAAAATGGTTGTGATGTAGTATGGTAGGATGGTATCCTCCTTTGAATGATTCAAGTGTCTTGACTTGGCACATGTTCATGCATGTAGTTGAAACAAAATCAACATAGCCTCTACGATATTTATGTTCATGGTGATTTATATCCTACTCGTGTTTGCATTCAATGTTGGTTAATCTCAAAGCATGTTGATCACTGTTGTCGCCCTCTAGTTGGTCGCTCCCCAGTCTTTTGCTAGCCTTCGCTTGTCTAAGCGGGAATACTGCTTGTGCATCCAATTCCTCAAATCCAAAGTTGTTCCATCTGAGTCCACCATACCTACCTATATGCGGTATTCACCTGTCGTTCCAAGTAAATTTGCATGTGCCAAACTCTAAACCTTCAAATAATTATTCTGTTTTGTATGCCCAAATCGCTCATGTAGCGACTGGAGGTTGTCAATATCTTCCATGCTAGGTGGCTTATTCTCACGCTACGTGTTTATTCACTATCATTCACGAGAAAGTGGCTAGTATTCGGGATGCCTAGTTCCATTCACTCCCCCAGGATTGTGTTTGTATGGACGATACCCGTGGATTCGGCTAGCCGTGGAGAGTGATTGATTAGTGGAGGGGGAGTAAAAACTTTATCATTCTGTTTGGGAACCGCCTATAATGTATCTAGCATGGAAGATGCTGAAATCTCTTGGTCATTATTATGACAATGAAAGCATACCGCTCAATTTTTTTATTCATTCATGTTTTAAAAGCTAGAGCTCTCGCACCTCTCAAATCAATGCTTCTGTCTGCGAAAGGCCTATCTATTTACCTTATTGCTAAGTTATCATCCTCTTATAAAAGGCACCAGTTAGAGAGTACCACCATCATTTGTATGTTTTGCTATTAATTGATATTGAGTGTGAGTGTGATTGGATCTCTTTTACCATGAATTACAATGTCTAGTCAGTCCTTGTTCTTTAGAGGTGCTCTGCATTTATGTTTTGCGGTCTCAGAAAGGGCTAGCGAGATACCATTATATCATATTTTATCATGATTGTTTTGATAAAAGTGTTGTCATCCGAGAGTTATTATTATAGCTCGCTAGTTGATTATGCTATTGCTATGAGTAAATGTGAGACCTAAATGTTATTGTGAACATGGTTAGTCTATAATCTTTGCTGAAAATCTGAACATCGGTTAGACATATTTACAACAACAAGGTCAAACAGAGTTTGTAAAAGTTTTTATTTATCACTTTGAGTTTATCCACTGAATTGCTTGAGGACAAGCAATGGGTTAAGCTTGGGGGAGTTGATATGTCTCCATCATATCCACTTTTCCAAACTCTTTTGCCCTTGTTTTGGACTCTAATTTGCATGATTTGAATGGAACTAACCTGAACTGATGTTGTTTTTAGCAGAATTGCCTTGGTGTTATTTTGTGTAGAAATAAAAGTTCTCGGATTAATGTGAAAATTTATGGAGATTATTTTTGGAATTAATAAAAAATACTGGCAAAAGAATCAACCGGACTGGGGACACCCACAGGTGACAAGCCCACCAGGCGCGGCCACCCCCCTGGCCATGCCTGGCAAGCTTGTGGGCCCCCTGTGGCTCCACCGACCTCAATTCCAACCCTATATATTCCTATTCGTGGAGAAAAAATCAAGGAGAAGAGTTCATCACGTTTCACGATACGGAACCGCCGCAACCTCCTGTTCTTCCTCGGGAGGCCAGATCTGGAGTCTGTTTTTGGCTCCGGAGAGGGGAAAACGACGCCATCGTCATCACCAACCATCCTTCATCACCAATTCCATGATGCTCTCTGCCGTTTGTGAGTATTAGTGATAATATTCAATGATGTATTAGCGATACTATTCGATGATGTATTAGTGATATTATAGGATCGTATTGTTGCATTGCCTTCTATTGATTTGCATATCTCATGTTTGTATATTGCCATGTCGTAATATTTGCAGAAACTATGGATCACAGAGACATAGAACAAGAAGAGTAGTTGGGGGATATAATCCACGCTGGAGGTGATCCCTTGTCGTGTCTCAACGCCACCGATGGTCTTGAAGGAGAGGATGACGGCTCCGGTGATCCAACAATGGAGGAGGCAAGATATCATGACGTCTCCGGTGACCGAATGGCGGAGGAAGGAGCTCATGATCACGGCTCCGGTGACCGAACGGAGGAGGGATCCTCAACTGTTGCAAAGTCCAGCGAAGTAAGGAGACGAGGCCCGAAGAAAAGGTTGCGCCAGAATGAAAGGTTCACGATCACAGAAGTCTCGAATGATGGCCAACCGATTGCTCCCAAGTGGACCAAGGACACATTTGTACATCGGTGTGGAGTTGTTGTTAGGGACTACGTCTCGATCACTACCCAATAATGGAATAAGAATAATAAGGACCCTGATGTTTCTTACGTCCATGATAGACAAAAAGATGATCTTTGGACCGAGCTGATGACAAATTTCATCCTACCGCTAGAGGAGGATCCGAATAAGCCAGTTATAGAGTGAAAGATCAAGGCGTGGGCTCTTAAAAAGATGGCATAACTATTCAGGAATTGGAAGAAAGAGTTGAACACAAAATTTGTCAAGAAAAATGAGACTCCAGAATTCAAAGGTCGATATGAGATTATAAGAGATCAATGGCCTGAATTTGTGGCCTACAAGAAATCAGAGAAGAGTAAGAAAAATTTACTAACAAACAAGAAAAATGTTGTAGAGAAGAAGTATCGCCATCACACGGGGTCAGGTGGCTACTGCAAAGCCCGGTCGTTGTGGGACAAAGCTGAGAAAGACCTGCTTGCTAAATCGGTCCAACCAGTGACATTGCACTGGCCAGATTGTTCAAGGACTTGGTTCTTTGGGGTTGGGGGAACTTTGGAGTGTGTTTGGACGGACGGGCAACTTGCAATACCCATTCAGAAGCTTCAGGCAACAATCAAGGCAGCGCAGGAAGGGACGTTCATTCTCGACAAAGATAAGGACAAGCTGACAGAGGCCCTCGGGAATCCTGAACACCCTGGACAAACACGAGGCACATCAGGCTCCATTCCGTGGAAGCATGGGTTTCCTGACATAAGTGGTTATAGAAGCCGAGAGAGAAAGAGGAAACAGGAAGCAAGCGAAATGCAGAACCTCGATGCAAGATTAGCAAAACTAGAGGAACTTGAGAGGCAGCGAGCTACCGACCAACCATCTCAGCAGCACGAAGATCCTTCCTTCGATGCTGCCCCAGAAGCTACCTCACCATCTTAGCGAAGAAGTGGTGTGGCTTCCATGGAGCTCGTTCAGCCTGATTTCATGGCTCCTCGCTACCCGGTGGATAGTATCACGGAGGCTGAACATTGTGACCTAATGACGAAATGCAAGAACCTGACCTTCAAGGCGGCAGTCGGCTCTATTCTACCTCCTCGAGCTGAGGGAACTTTCCATTGCTGTCCGATTCCACATGGCTACGCTGTTGTGGCGGTGGATGAAATAATGGATGGATTTGAGGGGCTGGAGCTTGACAACCCTATAGGTGAAGAGGATATTATTCTTCTGGAAAATGCTTTCAGGAGTACCTGTCTATGGAGAAAGGAGTACATCAAGCTTCCTAACTAGAATCCTGAGCAGACTCAGCCTCCTCCGATGCGTCAGGGCATGCCTCCTCCTCCTCCTCCTCCGGTGCGTCAGGGCACTCTGCCTCCTCCGGCACATCAGGCCACTCCACCTACTCCTTTGCCTCCTCCGACGCGTCAGGCCACTCCGCCTCCTCCAGCGCATCAGGCCACTCCGCCTCCTCCGACGCGTCAGCAACAGCGGAAGAGAGACGCCTCCACTCCAGTGGCTAGCAGTACAATAGGCGGGAAGAAATACAAATTTGGTCTAGGCCTTAAGCCTCTTCCAAAGTTACCATATGAGAGGACTGACAAAGAAAATGATGACATCGGTAAAGCCGAAGTGAAGGCCCATTTTGCATGAAAACATACACCTCCGAAGGAAACAGTAGATCCGGTGAAAGCGAAGTGCACTGTGGATGCCCTGAAGCGACCACCACTGCCTCCGCTGCCATCCAACTATGACCTCATTATTGAAAACACATATGATGAAGTGGGGTGGTCGGGAAGTACTGCCAGTGCTGCAAGTATCAAAGAACGAAGAAGTGGGAAAACAATTCCCCAACTCAGCGAACAAGAGAAGCTATCGTGCCCCCCGCTCAAGGTGTCTAGTGATATTGCTAAGCATCCGGTGCTACTGCCTGGTACCAATCTTGGTGATTACATGGGCGATTATGTACAGTTTGAAACGGCTAAGGGAGTAGTACAAGACTTTAGATACTAGCATGGGAAGCCTCTCGTCAAACCTGATCATTCTCCACTAACAACGATGATGTACAGTTTGCATGAGTGGTACATGAAAACCTGCAGGGAGTCTAGGAAAGACAATTTGTTTGTCAGAATTAAAAAAGAGCATGACTTCATTAGAGTCAACCTGCTGCATGTTGAATTTGTGGAGTTATTTCAATTATTCAATCAACAGGCCCTCGACAAACAACTCATGACTTGCTACTGTCTCTAAGTATTACTTCTATAATTAAGTCTCTAGCTCAGATTGTTCATTGCATGTATATATAATCAGAGTGGCAATTTTGATAATTTTCAAAAGCTAAGAGTGGCAAAAGTGAAATAAATTTATTTTGGTTTTGCCACCGAATGGCAATAGTAATAATTGTCAAAAGCTAAGAGTGACAAAAGTGAAATGTCAAAATCTAGAGTGGCATAAGGAAAATTGGCAAAATCTAGAGTGGCAAAAACAAAATTTTCCCATATAATTATCCTCACTATATTAGGTAGACTGAAGATCATCGAATGCAAAAAAGGACAAATCTATGATGTTGGGTTCATTAGCCCAAATACCGTAAATGAATGGTCGGTATGAAACAGAGCCAAAGATACCGAAGACAAGCTAGAATTGTTCCTTATACATCAAAACAAAAGGGAAATACTCCTTCCTTATAAATTAAAGTGAGTGTTACTGTCTTCTGCATATTCGGTTTCGCTTACTCAAGGTTAGGTAATGTAATTGATGAGTTATGCGTGCATAGGTACCACTTTATTCTACTATCCATTAAGCTTGACGGGGCATTAGTAATTGTCTTAGACTCGAGACGTAAAGATCCCGAGGATTATGCGAACATGACTGCAATGCTCCAAAAGTAAGTTCAGTCAATACCGGGACCATATCAGCAATTTTTGTTCATTTCCTGATATCAAGCCATCATTTTCTTTGCCTGGAAGGGTTTGGAAACTGTTCACCAGAAAGGTTCCCGGTCTAAACAAAGAGTTGAGATTTACACACCCCAAAGTAAGTAGTACTAGCTAGTTCTGCGCATCTCTAGCTAATTGATTCAAGTTTCATAAATACCATTATCATGCTTGCTTATCAGTTTGATTGAACTCTATTCTCGTAAAGTGCTTGTACCAGACACCCGGGACTATTTTATGTGGATACTACGTGTGCGAGTTCATTCGCCACTTGACCTCTGAGCGGGGCTACTCTGACAAACAATTTGAGGTACGTAACTAATATTCATAATTTTATTTTATATATTACCATCAATTGTGTTGAGTTTCATTCATATATATGTATTGACCTCCTTCTTTAAATTAGATCTGGAAAATGCGGGATGAACTCCTACCACATGATCATATACGAGCAATTCAAGAGGAATTGGGGGGATTCTTTCTTGACCAAGTCATACGTGAAGATGGAGAATATCATGTGAGAATGCAAATGGATCTTAGGTAGATGATGTTAGGTATTGTAAGAGATTTTATATTGTACATATATAGTAGCGTCGGATAGATATACGAAAACTTGTTGTTCGACCAAGCATGAAGAAAGAGATGTCACTTCTCTCTAGATATGTTCATGACGATCTTGTGTAATTAATGGTTTCCTTCATTTGCTTACTAGCTAGCTTCGAGTTCTCCCTATATGTATAGTGGTTAGCATCGACCAAGCACGGAGAAAGAAAGGTCACTTCTCTCTATTATCTAGCTAACACGATATGAAACCCCTAAATTAACCCTCCAAAACCCCTAAACCCCCTTCCAAAAAACAGCACCTTCGAGCTACTGACGTGTGGCTTTATTTTGGTCCCAGTTGGTGTTACCAACCGGGACTAAAGGACCTCCTCCCTGGGCACCCCGCAGCGGCCACGTGGAGCCCCTTTGGTCCCGGTTTGTAAGAAAACCGGGACTAAAGCTTTTGGGAACCGGGACTAAAGGCCCTCTGGAACCGGGACTAGTACCCTCTTTTCTACTAGTGCATTCATAGCGGGAACATTTCATTTTGTGATACCTTTATAATTAGTAAATGCATCTGGCAGATTATTTGCACTTTTTTGTAAATTTTTCATCTTGTGAACCTCCATTTCAGACTCATTCGTACGTGGATCTAAGGACTAGATGCCTTTCACATCCCAATCAATTTCACAACATTGTTTGTGGTTATTCTCTCCCCCTAATGCCAGGAAATTGTCCTCATCAAAAATGTTATCAGTGTACCGGGCTCTAAACAAATCCCCTCTAAGGGGTTCCAGGTATTTAATGATTGACGGAGAATTGTACCCCACATAGATCCCCTTTCATCTATTAGGGCCCATTGATGTACGCTGCGGTGGTGAGATCGGTACATATATCGTGCAATCGAATTGCCGTAGATGGGAAATACTTGGCTGGTTTCCACATACTAACTGCAAGGGGGAGACTGTATGATATGCAATTGGTCGAATTTGTATCAACTCTGCAGCATGTAATATTGCATGACTCCAACATGAAGCTGGAAGATTACTATTCTGTAGGAGTGGTCTTGCTATCAACTTGATCCTCTTGATAAATGATTCCGCAAGACCATTATGGGTATGTACATAAGGTACTGAGTCCTCCACAGAAATGCCCAAAGCTAGGCAGTAATCATTAAATGCTCGTGAACTAAATTCCACAGCATTATCCATTCTAATAGTTTTTATCCTATGCTCGGGATGATTTGCTCTCAATTTAATTATCTGAGCAATTAGCTTCGCAAGGTTCCTTGTTTACAAAAGACACACATTTGACCATCTCGTTGATGCATAAATTAGAACCATGAAATATCTGAATGGTACACATAACTGTTGTATTGGACCACAAATATCTCCTTGAATACGTTCAAGGAAATCAAGTGGCTCATCCTTTATTTTCACATAAGATGGCCTTGTTATCAATTTCCGAGTTGCACATGATGTGCATACAAAATCCGATGATTATGGGTACTTTCTATCTGTTATGTTGTGTGCAACAGAACCATCAATAATTTTTCTCATCATCGCAATACCGGGATGACCCAAGCGACCATGCCAAATCTTGAACTTGACAAGATTTTGAAAAACGGTCTTGTACGCCATATGTGCATCTGGTTTAATGTATGTATAATACAACCCAGAACATAGAGAAGGCAAATCTTAAGGATTTCCTTTCGAAACCCCTTTTGCTGAGTTATGAGTAGGCATTCAGACCCACTCTCTTCACTAGTTTCCACATGGAAACCATTTTTGCGGATATCCTTGAAACTCGGCAAGGTACGAGTAGAATCTGGATACAATAGAGCATCCGGGATTACTAGTTTAGTACCCATAGGGAGTATAATTGTAGCTTGACCAGAACCAACAATTACGGTGTCTCGACCAGCAATTGTTATGACACTTCCATTACTCTTCTTGAGTGTTTGGAAATACTTCATCTTCCTAAGTATCGTGTTAGTAGATCCACTATCCACTAAACACAATTCCTCCTGCATTGTATTAGTTCTATAGAGTAAAAGAACAAAGTTCAGTATATAATCAAACTCATATAGAATTAGTACATACATTACAAACAGTATATGTCTTGTACTTATTACAAGCCCTATGTCACACGACATAGCTAACACATTATGTCTAAGGACATAATTTATTTTACAACACATGTAATATGTCTAATAACATCATTACAATACTTAGACAAATGAGACTAAATCTGGTCTCCATATATGTCAGTAGAACCAAATTCAACAAGCATATCATCGACATCTAGTATTGGATCTTCCACTTGCTGATTCTGCTCTTGGTTGTCCATGTTCGGAGAATCATCTCGAGAACCATCAACCGTAGGGGTACCATCTTCATTTTGAGTGAAGTGTGCTTCATAGTGGTTCCCCTGAGCCTTCTTGCCCTTTCCAAGTGATTGTTGGTACAGTTCCACCAAATGCTTCGAAGTGTCACACTTCTTTGCAATATGTTCCTTACAACCACACCTGAAGCAACCAGTGTTGTTAGCCCTTTCATTTTTTTGAAAGGACCTTTTCTCTATTGAACTCCATTCTTATTCTGCTTCTCATTACGCTTCCACTTTCTATTGAATGTCCTATAGTTCTTTTTGGAACCCTTGAACTTTTGAGTACTCTTAGAGTTGAAGTGTGATTCAGGCAGAGGCATCGTTCCTGTTGGACGAGCCAAATTATTTTTTCAAGAAGCTCATTGTGCTTCTCTGCCTAATGAAACGAGTAAATCAACTCAGAATACTTCTTATACTTTTGTTGACGGTACTGTTCAACAAGTATCCTCATCGAAGGATGGAAAGTAGAAAGTGTCTTTTCAATAAGATTAGCATCAGAAACTGCACTATTGCAGAATCTCAACTTGGAATTGATCTTATGAACAGCAGAATTGTATGCAGCTACACACTTAAAGTCTTGGAATCGGACTAGTGCCCATTCCCATTGTGTTTTAGGCAACATCACCGCCCTTTGTTGATCATACCTCTCCTTTAAGGAGTTCCAGAGTCTCAGAGGGTTCTCCTCCATCAGATACTATGTCTTTAGGTCAGGGTGAAGATGATGTCGAATGAAGTGCAATGTTGAATACCTTGTTATGTTTGTTATAGATGAAGTCCCTTGGGCAGGTGTGGTTATCGCGGAATTGAGTCCCTTGGCCATCAAATTGATTTTGACATACATTGCCCATGTCAAATAGTTAGAACCGTCGACGAAAAGTTCAGCAAACTCTTTTTAGATATGTCAGCCGTATCCTGCATGCAATCATCATGCTTAGTAATTTACTCTCATAGTAAATTAATTGTGTTGTAAATAAAACAATGCATGTAAATTGATCAACATATAGCAATTGGCAAATTGCCGGAACATATATGTTGGCATACATTGTGCTTATACAATACAATAATATACACTAATTATTGAACAATACAATATAGTAATTTACACAAATTACTAAATAACTACACATAATTTCAATCTGCTAGTTAAAGAATTAAAAAGAAAAGAAAAATGAAAAAATGGTCCTGAGTCGCACACAGAGAGGCCCAAAACCAACAGCACAGCCCACTGCTACAGTAAATTAGAACGAGCCACTGGGTCGCACACAATTTTTTTCCCTTTTTTCTTCTTTTCCCGGCTCAAAACGAGGCCTGGGTCGAAGCCCATCTGGCCTTTTGGCCCAAGTGGCCCGGCACCACTTTTCTGGTTGCATAAAACATGTCGACGGTTAGGGTTTCCCCCTACCGCTCCAATCCCCATTCCACACAGCGACACCCTCCTTTGTTCCTTCCGTCGTGCCGGATGCGCGCTCACTGGCGAGCCGCCGGCGGTGAAGGAGCGAAATCCTCCTCATCCGACGAGGGGGTGTAGTCGATGTCGTTCGAGAGGTTAGCTGTGAGCCCCGGCGACGCCGGATCCCATGCTCCAGTACGGCGTCCAGGACAATGGTCGACGGCGATGAAGGAGCTCCCGACGAGGAGACGGCGGCTCGTGCCGGTGTCGGGCGGACCCGCGTTGCCGCTCGTGCCAGCGACGCCTGTGGCGGGCGTCCCTCCTGCCCCGAAGAGGAAGAGGCCATGTTTGCCTGGAGGAGCGGGGGAGCGGCCGAACGCCCATGGGGCGTTGCTTCTCCCCGGCGTGTCCTTTGTCGGCCCTGCACTGGCGCTGCCACTTGCTCCGACAACGATGACCCTGCCCACGCTGGATTGGGCGCGTCCTGGAGTCAGGATGAAGACGAGGTTGTCGCCTCCTGCGCTGGCGACACGCGACGGAGCCGGGCTGTAGCCGCTTGCAGGTACGTCGACAGTTACCTCCCGTTCCTCCTCTTTTGTCGGTGCTGGTGATGGCAGGAGTGTGCGGCAGAGCGAGCGGGCCACAGACCATATCCGTGCACACGACACCTCTGTGGTGTGGATGGAGCGGCGAGTGCAGGCTCTGGTGCGCCCATCTCCGAGTTCAGGGGCGGCGCTGCACTAGGTCCAGGGACAAGCCCTGGGTCCATCCCCTGACGGTTGTCCACCGGCGTGCTCAGGCGCGGGTTCACCGGCGTGGCGTAACGGCGTCGTCTAGTGACCGCGTGATGGCGGTGTCTACCAGCAAAGTTCTGGCGACGGTTCGTACCGAGGCCAGGAAGTCGTGGTGGTGCCCCCCATTGATGGCGGACGAACCGGCGGTGCTGCTGGGCAACAAATTGACGACGACCTTCTTCCCAAAGAACACTGAGGAGAATGAAGGCAAGGGACGACATCCTTACCGTTCCGATTTTCTCCAGCGAGTTTGTGGTGTCCAGTCGCTCTCGCAATAGAGGCGTGCATGATAACATGTAAAGTGATATGTGAATCGATATCTATTGATGACTATCTCACACACGCGTGTTGTAGCGCTCGATTTCAAACAGCGCAAAAAGTTTTCTGTTTTAGTAATTGAGGAGAGAAGGTCCTACGCACTCGGGCCCCCACCGTCGAAATCAGCAGGGTCAAAAGATTGTGATCGAGCGTCGTAGCGCTCGGCCGCTTAGGAGTAAACTCAGATGAACAGTGCATTTATATTTCCTAAAAGGGCGCATCAGGCACGACAGTTTACAAACGATGCGATTTAACAGACGCACCGGTTAGGATAGAAAGAGGGGGAACGGACGCATCTCTTCGGAGAGAAAAACCGCACATGCATGTCGATCTTGGAAAAGCTGGGATTCTCTTTAATTAAACTAATTAACTAAATCTTGAGAATTTCGTCGACCCGGTCGCGGTCTGCAGCAGTATGGCTAGGTATCCATGACTCACGTACAGTACGCATACCACCCCTGTCTGCACGGCGGCAGCGACGAAAGCAATTTACCATGTCGATGCAGGGCCGCAGTACCACACTTGTCCGTCACCACGGTATCCGAAAATGACTCCTTGTCTGTCAAGATAACCTGGACCGTATATGTACGTGTCAGCGCATTCAGCTACACCACGGAATGGACAGCCACACCCAAGACATAGAGTGCATTGAGTACTATACGTGCAACGTGCAGTGCTGGTACAAACGGGCAGCCACACCCTGATAGGGTCAGCGAATCGAGGTGACTGCAGAATGAAATTGGGTTACAGTGCGGCGCGAGCTGGCCGATGACGCCAGCGGTCGACCCGCGCCGGTCACGTGTCGTCGTGGTCGTCGTCGCACGCCCTCCATGATCGCGGATTTCATGCACCGGTTGTCGTGTGACGGGGCCAGGAGCTGCTGTCACCTTCTGTTCCGGGCCACGTAGGTAATGCGACCGCAGCACCGGTGCTGAGCTGTAATGTTGTCCAGCTGTGTGTGTGCCTACTGCCTAGAGCCCTACACGGGAGCACTAGCAGCATCCGGAGCAAACCAATGAAGCAGCTACGTCGGTTTCCAGGAGCGGTACGAGCAAGGATGGTGGAGCACTCGCCCAAGTCGCTACACGTGAGACGTGACGGCATGGGCATTCCCAACATTAGTCCTCCGTGGCTTTCCTGCACCAAATATCGACATCGGGTCTTCCACGGACGACTTGGACTGGGATGGGAGAGGGGAGAACGAGCTTTGCCTTGTGCTTACCGGGTCAGTCAGGGACGGGTGAGAGATTCCTCTACGGGACAGGGACATGCACGCACCGTCACGTCCTCGCTACCCCCAAACCCGACACTGCCTCTAATTAAGCTACAGCTCAACTTAACTTCCTGTCCAAGATCACGCATAGTCCACCATCAACCGGCGTCTCTCCTCGATCCACGGCCAGCCCGACCGATCTACCCTACCAATATCGCACTCTCCACATAGTAACCATTACTTTCTCCTGACTTTTTTTTGCAGGGGATGCCAATGTACCAGACCTGCATCACGCCCGCCCGCAGACCCGTCCGTCGACCGCATGGCTGTCAGCCACTACGGCTCAACGTATAGCTATAGCGTATAGCTAGCCAGGGCGCAGCGCACTTGTCGCACAGTGCGCGCGCGCGCCCTGCACTGCACTGCACTGGGCAGCGACGACGAGGTAAGTAATGATGATGGATGGATGGATGGATGGATGTGCACCGCACGTGACACGCCGCAATCCCTTTCGCTGTCGCCGTGCATTGCGAAACCGATAAGGACTCCCGATCGAACGCATTGGAAAGATCTGTTGATCAGTGTGAGGGAATGTTCCAATCTGTGGCTGACGGGCTATCGGTTGTGAACTCCCATCCGTGAACGTTTCATGTCGAGGTTGCGCGCGCGAAATTACCAATACGTCGTGCATGCATGTGCTTTTGGAATTGGCAAGATGTCAAGGCCGACTCTGTCAAAGCGTACGTGCTAGTCGTCTTGGTGAAGGGCGGGAGCACGTACTAGTACCATGCGTGCCCCGCTGCAGCTGCACACTGTAGCCGTGCTACCGCGTTGTTGCGCGGTGGAATCCCGAGGTGGTTGTAGGACAGTAGGTACGTAGTATACTTTCATTTGGGTTCCAGTTCGAGACGAGCTGGCCGGCCGCGCTGGTCTCGTCTCTGAATACTTTTCTACTGTCCTAGCTCGTTTCATGGATGCATCGGTTATTAGGAGGGTAGAAGAAAAAAATCTCATCAGAACAACTGTGTAGAACATGCATGCAAGGGGTCCGAGCTGTGATGCATGTCCAGCTGTGTGCTCAGACGCATGCATCACGATGCATGGACACGGCCTCCACCTAGAACTACAAGTAGGAGCACGTACTACTCCAAGGAAAAAAGAAAACCAAAATCTGTTTAGCAGGCCTGATTACGCGAGCACTGCGTGCATCACTCCGCCACGTACCCAATCCCTCGCAGTGGCAGTTCCGCGAATCCCCCGCGACGGCATGGGCGGTACCACCACACCTAGACGGACCTAGCGCCTAACATGAGTTGAGCTTTCATGGCTTCACCCGCCATGCGGATACGCCGGGCCGGTCCCCCACGGCGATGAGTGTGAGAGATGAGTTTGCAGAGCCTCGATTATTGTCGACTCAAAGGTTGAGGCTTTAGAGAATGTTGAAAGTATAGCTACGATTGGATAGCATGGATATTGCTACTTGACGGGGGACGGTCGGTCAAGAATTGATCGAGAAGCATGTCTAGCGCAACAAGGATGCATAAAAAAGCCATTGCCTTCCTCACAATGTTTGTTAGTTGAACTATATAAAATTAGAGAAACGCAATGATTTTTCATCAAAGTTTCAAGTCACCCAAATTTTATTTATATCAACATAAAGATCGAGACTAAACTTTTGGTCACCGCCGGGGCAAAAATTGTGGGTCTTTTGATGCCTTGAGAGTAATGACCATGACGTAATGTATTGTATTTCTTCACTTTAAGCTGCAAACTCTTATTCATTTCCTTCTTAATTAATGTATGATGCAAAGCTTTTGGCTCTGTTTAAAAAAAAAGGTCAATTGCCAGAGATTGATTCCTGATACGGGCAGCACAGAACCAAACGCCGCATTCAACCCTACCCTACCTTAACCTCAACTTAATAATTCCGCGTACACGTCCACCATTAACGAGCGCTTTCCCTCCACGGCCAGCCCGGCCTGCCTTTTCCCCGCGCACTGCTCGCGTACGTGCCAGCTGACGACCACTCCAAGTACAAACTCCGCCGGAAATGCGATCGAAGATGAAAACCCCAGTCCAGATATATCGTTGATCTGAAAAAAACACCAAGATATCCAGGCTTCCAACGGGCCGGTGCGTGCACGTCAAGGAGTTTGCTTTAACTACGTACTAGTACTACTACTACTACTAAAAGCAATGGCCGAAAACGACTCGCCTGTCTACCACCGGTCGCTCGATCCGCACCAGCGTCTTATCAGCCTATCACTTTTAACTGTGCCGAGGGCCGTCTCGTACGTATATCTGCCCGGCCACCTCTATCCATACCGACGACGTTTTTTTCCTACAAAAGAATATATTCAGCTCATGAAGTCGAGCCGGATTTTATTCCGGCGTCTCAGATAGCAAGCATAGCATTGGATCTGAGGTCTCAAAGACGTACGGCCTTCTTTCTACCGCCCTTATCCGGACCCCGGGACGGGCCGGAACGAATTTGTTCGCCTGGCACATCGATCGGTCAGCAGGTACATGGCGACATAGACCCCGGCGCCTTCGTCTCGGCCCAGCCGCTACCAGCTCGTGGAATATCAAGTTGCAACGGCGAGTGCACGGTCGCGAGACGTCGACCGGTCCGCGCCGGCCACCATCGCCCGCCCAGTGGGCTCGCGGCCGGCAGCGGTGGTGCGCGCTGTGCGCGAGCGACGGGAGAGCCGGCCATGTCGCGCGCGGGAGGATAGATAGAGAAGCTGAAAAAGGTGCTGGCTTGTCGTCTTCCTCGTACCGAAACGGCCTTTGCTTAGCCCACACCACTTCGTTGCCGCGCTTCTCCTTCCCTCCCAAGGCACCATCACCAATACCAGGGGCGAATGTAGCAGAAGCGACCGGGCGACTTTTTTTTTATTAGAACAAAAAGTGCGAAAAGGCAACTGAATTGCGCGGCAATACACACAGCATTTAGCCACGACTTTATTATTACAATGGGCGCATGGTCATTCCGTACGTCGTTTCGTCAAGAAGTGTATCCCGTTTAGTAAGTGACATTGCAGGACAGTAGGCCTCGTGGGACCGACCCGTCAGCCACACGCGAGAGACCATGGCGTGGCGTCCGGTTGCCCCAGATTTTAGACGGTCGTTGGATCAGATCAAAATAATAATAGTACTACGCAGTGCAATGTGCCTACGCGTCTTTCTTCTTGTACTACATGTGTACACTGGAACGTGCGGCAGTAGCTACAGCGAGCCAGCTGATTAAGCAGAGCTTAGCCTTCCCCCAACTACACTAGATTAGCATTAGTCAAATCAAATCCCGCTCCGGTGGATTAGTTTACACGTAACTCTACACTCGGGTTATTTCTCCTCGCCGGCCCGCCGGACGGCGAGCTTGCCAGGCTAGCAGCTACTACTCGGCAATGGCGCCGAGATCCGGCACGAAGTCGCGCCCCAGGCTGGCTGTCCTCCGCGACCGCCGGCGGGACGCACCCTTAACGCCGCCGCTCCTCGCCGCGGGGGCCGAGTCAGGGAACACGAGCGGGCCGTCGTGGTCGCCGGCCAGCGCGGCGCTGGCGCGGATGGCGAGCGCGGCCATCTCCTCCGCCTGCAGGGCCCGCCGCCGCATCGCCGCGGGCAGCACGAAGTAGAGCTGCCCGGGCTGCAGCTCCTCGTCGGGCGCCACCGCGGCCACCGCGCCGCCGAGCTCCAGCCCGTCGGCGCTGCACAAGAAGCACGCCCCCGCGCCCGCGCCGCCCGCGGCAGCAGCGGCGGCCGCCTTCATCGCCTGCGACGCCCGAGTGCCCCCGGGGAACCGCTGCAGCTCGCCGTCCGCGAGCACGACCCGCGCCGCCGTCGCCTCGCCCACCGCGGACGCCCCCGTCACCGCCGCCACCGCCGTCGCCTCGCACGAGTTGCACGCGCCCATGGTGGTAAAAGTATTATGGTTTATTGATCTGTCGCGCAGTGATCGAGGCGAAGAGAGGAGCTGGAGCTGCGCGCGCACGGCGGCCTGGGAGGAGGCGGTGGTTGTGTCTTTGTGGGGAGGAGTGAGTCGTGAGCGTATATATAGGAGGTGACGCCTCGCCTCGCGCTCGTCGGGCGGTGTCGCGGCGAAGGGGGTGGAGAGGAGGATGCCAACCTGGAGGTTGTTGGGGACAGCTTGCATGCGGGGCGCGCGCGTAAATGCGTGCACTGTGCGAACGTATAGCTAGGGACGTCTCGTCCGGACGGTACACCACCTAGGCTCTTCTAGTGCGGAGCTGTTCTGCATGCATGGCACATTGGCACTGCGGCGGCCCACCGTTCAGTGACTGCTGACGTGGCAATACTACATTATGAGTAATTATGTGCGTGAGTAACAGAGTACTAAGTGCGTGCACAGGAGCAGAGTGCTACTTTATCGGTTTATCCCACGAGCTGAAGTTCAGCTTGTGAGTGGGATCGGTGCATGTCAAGTCCCAAGCACGAGCCGAAGCGCTACTGTTACATTATTCTGTGGAGTGACGGGTTTTTTTTTTACTTTTTGCCGGCGAGATCGTTTTGATCATGCGTGTTGGAGATCACTGGGCAAAACTGGGCGCTTGTTCTTTGATCTAATGCTTGAGTATTTGATTAGAGCTTTTGGAAGGCCGCCGAGGAAACGGGGAGGAAGAAGAAGCAAACGGGCGAAAGGAGATGGTTGATGATTGCGGGAGGGAGGGGCCGCTTGCATGCAGGATCACAGAATCGGGGGGAGGATCCGCCAAAGTTGGCAACTTCGCGCCATTTTCTCCGCCATGTTGGATAGGGATTTCCTGGATCTCCTGCGCAAAGTACCAAGATCACGCCTGTCTGTCTTGAGGCGCCAATGCAGGCGCAGGAATAGGCAAGAAATACATATGCGTTCTTGAAAAAGAGAAGAAAAGATAAATTCAAAAGATACCAGACAGTAGTACTCCGTCCACCCCCCCCCCCCCCCTCCAATATAAGATCATTTTTCTAGCTAACAGAGAGATAAGTTTTCGAATGTATTCCGTTTTAAAATATGATGCGTATAGACTTTTCCAAACGAATTTAACCGAATTACCAAATGAATACTAAAAGATACATCGTGATATATATTTTCTGTGGTAAAAGTAATACAATTAACGTTTTTTATATGCGCGGTGCTAGTAAAATTGTATGAAGTCTGGCTTTAGTAGCACAAAATCTAGACAGTACATTTTTACTACACAGGGGGGATTAAGTGCTAGAATCTCCCTCTCTATATAGTCTATATATAGCGCGTCCCTTGATTGGAAAGTGGTAAACCCAGGGAGATATAATTGATCTGCAAGTAGTTTTTTCCTTTTCCAGCATCAGTTATTATGGCCAAATACGTATGTTTCTAAACTTAGGCATAGGATTCCTCGCGGCCATGCGTACACACACACGGTTCAAACATCCGCGCTGTAGCGGCATGGCAGTACTCTACAGACCATGAACGGGCCTGGCTGTACAATTGTCAGTGCCCTGCGATCGCTCTGAGATCTCTCGCTCCGACGCCTTCATGGCCTGCATGTACGTACAGTGCAGCAAAGCTTAGCTGGGCGCGCAGTCCTTGCCATGCCCCATAAACCATCGTCCATACACCATGCGTGGACTCCGGAGCCAGAAGGACACGGGACGGTCAGATCGAGATGGAGGAAAATGAGCGGCAAGACCTCTCGAAAACATGCTGCATTGTCCATGCTAGACGTACGTACAACTGGAGAACGGAGAAGATGCCAGGCCAGCCCATGCTCTGGCTATCATTGGCACTGCACTGCACAGCGCACAGTTTAATTTGGTGTTGCGTGCGTGCGGATCGCGCAGCATTTCCTCCGACACTGGTCAATCATCCGTGCCCCCGAGCGATGCACGCACCTAGCCGTGTCCCGGAATCCCGGCCCGCAGCTCCCCAGCCAATGGCGTCTAGGCCCCGTCCCTCGCGTATGTGCGTACGTGGACGCGCCCATTGAACCGGTGAGCTGAATCTCTTGAAGGGAACGTCGCGTCTGACAGCTCATACGTAGTGCCCGGTACATGAACCATCTGTTACCATCTTCCTCAGTCCTTCACCCGTTACTGTCTCCGGATGAATCCATGCGTCAACAGGTCACAATGCTGGACAAATTAAAAAGTAGACACTCTGTTACCGTGCAGTACTATCTCATTATCTGTTCTGAGAGCTGGGTTAGTCAGTGTGTGCAAGGAAGAAAAACAATGCAGCCCTAATACCGGTTTTGCTAGCGTGATGCACTTGCACTAAGAGAATCTACAGCCGCATCTCTCGTATCCGTCTTATACGTTCGGACAAGCCGTCCGGACACGAAAAATCGATACAGACGCATTTCTTAAACGGGTCTCAAACGCCCGACCTGACCGGCACCCCTCATATCCAGCCCAGATATGTGTTTGATATGGGGAAGCCCGGACATGCCCAGGCACGCCCGCCTGACACGCGCGGCCCACCGTCACCCCCACGGTTGTTCCACAAAAAGGTGCATCAGGATCATCGCTCCGAAACCCTACCTCACTCATTCTCCTCTCTCGCTTCGTCCTTTCCTCTCCCCACACCGATTTCAGTCGAATCCGGCGGAATGTCGAGCTTCGGCAGCTGTTCCGACGACGGTCTGGATCCGGAGTATGAGCTTGCCCTCTGCATCGCCTTGGAGCGGTCCAAGGTGGACACTGGGGGTACCTCCGGATTTGCAGCCTCGTCGCTTAACCTCCGTCGCAGATCGGACGCCGGCGCTGGCTCCTCCCGGCCCGTGCGTAGCTCCGACAGGCGGCCTGCACAATCCGCGCCTCTCCTGCGCCGTCCCAGCCCAATTGGGCAGCGGTGGGTGCTTGTGCCCGCCGTGCCGGCCTGAACGTGCACGCTGGAATCGGAGGCACGCGCCGCCCGCCGCGAGCGTCAACGATAAAGGAAGAGGTTTGAGACGGATCAATCCGTGTGCCGTCGTCGTGGGATGGAGGCGGAGCCCGACGAGGACGTGCGGCTCCTCGAATGGGTCTACCGCCGGTCGCCTACGACCGCGAAGACGGACGTGCGGCGGCTCCGGCGAAAGAACGCGAAGGCGCTTCGGATTACCATTGAGCAGTCCGAGCGCGAGGCGGCGGAGGCAGCGTCGGACGCGGCTTGACTCGCCAAGCTCAAGCGGAAGCAGGACAGGGAGGTTTGGCGGCTACAAGGCTCGTCATCCTCTCCGACGACGACGATGACGACCACGGCTCCTCGTCGGACGACTCCGACGATTCCCCACCAGCCGCCAACTCCTACAGCTGCGCCGACGACTGGAAGGGCAAAGGGCCGGCGAGGAAGTGGTGACTGTCCCCGTCCGCGTTTGTTTTTTAATTATGTTAGGATTTGCCGATGAACTATGCTCCTTTTGTTCGGCATTTGCAATCCTATCCGACGAACATGTGTGTTGATCTAATTTTCGTAGCGTTGCATGGGTTGTATGGATTTGAGGGTTCAGATATGAGGGACGCAGATGTGGAAGCCAACAAATGAGGCGTGCCCGGTCAGTGTCTGCGAACTGCCCGGTTGCATCCGCGAGCGTTTGAGGGGCCGGATTTGCAAGGTCCGGCTGTAGATGCTCTTATAACATATTAAAAAGTAGACACTCTGTTACAATGCAGTACTATCTCATTATCTGTTCTGACAACTGGGTTAGTTAGTTAGTTAGTGTGTGCAGGTAGAAAAAAAATGCAGTCCCAGTACCGGATTGCTAGCGTGATGCACTTGCACTAACAGCCCTGAATTTTCTACCCAAAAGAAAGATTCCACGTGCAACAAACGCAGCTCCCAATTAACCTCTGAACCGAGCTACCCAACACATTTCTCTGCAGCGCGGCGCCAGGCTTGCGGTCAAACGACTTGGATTATCCTGGCGCTGTCGCTCCAACACAGCGGCGACATCTACGTTTTGTTTTAGTAAACCCTAATCAAACCCATCATCATGCAGTGCATGCGACCGGAGAAGTGTAAACGCGCGGGGGAGAAAGGTTCCCCGTGCCGGGCGACGGGTGATCACGCCGAATCTACGGCCAGCTCGCCTGTTCTCTCCGGCGGTACCGTGGTGCCGACACCGGAGGGACACGCGAATTCTCGGTCATGTGCCGGATCCAACTTGCCTCCGCGACGAGGGTACGTACTACGCTTGCCAATGGGCTCATGGCTGGCTGGCTGGCTGGCTAACTTGCTGATTTTGTTATATGAAATGGAACATCTCGCTGTCTGTCAGGTATCAACGCGAGGAGGACGAAGAAGATAGAAAATAATGCGGGCGATGGAAACGGCTGGCTCTCGCGGCGAGGCGTGCAGGTGAGGTGAGGTGCGGGATTTAACAAAGATTGGACTAGCTATTTTCTCATCTTATCTCGCGCCAACGGGCCGCTGTCGCGTGGAATCGTTTTCGTTGCGCTGTGGTTAACGATGATTGATGAGGAGCGCTCTGGAATGTAGATCGGTGGTTTTCTTCCTCTTTCTTGGTCCGTGGATCTCCCCGGTCGTTGTTGCTGCGGCCGTGGGGCGCAGCTCCACGAGCCCGCAATGTTGCAGATGGCTACCCTGCAAGTTGCATTCGCCCGCTCGCAATCCCGCGTCGACAGTTTGTCGAGAAAGATGTTGAAATCTCAATCTGGGAAACTATATTTTGCTAGTTTCTCGTGTGACTGAATCACCGCTACAAACCATTTCGAAAGTGACAAAAAGAAACGTATCTTCATCAAACCATTTCGGCTCAGGTCCATCTCTTGGGAGTACCATTCATGCCATGTTCGGTTCCGCAACTTGGACCGGTGAGCATCCGTGGCCATCCAATCCATCGTCATGTTGGGAGAGAAAAGTCTTGACGCCTAGTAGATCGCATATCGGCATATGGATCATGGTTCCATATGTGATAAACTTTTGATTTGAGAGGTAATATGTGACACATTGTTCTATCTGATCTTACTCTTGTACTGTTTTGCATGGCCTGGCCCCGTCGAGTTGTTTCCATCTCAACGTTACCATCACTAAGGGCATCTCCTTTTCTTTTCTTTTTTGCGAGGACACTAAGGGCATCTCTAACAGATTCCAAATCCTGAACTAATAGCGTAAAGTTTCTCTTCTATCCCATGTTTCTAATTTTTTTTATGGAAATGACTTTTGCTCAGCTAACAGATCCCCTCAAATCTTAGGGCTCCTTTGATATAAGAGAATTTTATTGGATTTTTGAAGGATTTGGAACCTTAGGATTTTTTTCAATGATGGTCGTTTGATTTGTATGATTGAAATCCTTTGGAATTTTTTCATAGGATTCATTTATACTACATTTTGAAGAAAAATTTCCATCCACTCAAATCTCTTTGTAGAATTCCTTTATTTCTCCCGTGCTATCAAACACACTTTCAAATCATGTAAAGTAGAAAATGGCATGACACTCTATTTCTATGTTTTTTCTATTCCTGTATTTTGAGAATCCTGGAATCAAAGAGGACCTTACTCTTTAAAAAAAGTTGAACATAATTATTCATATAGATTCATTTGAAGCACATATTTAAACTACTAAATTGCATAATTGGACACCGACAAAACATTAGCATGTTACATACCGTAATTAAATAGTTCATCTATTAACTACGCTATGCTCTTTAATTTGAAGGTCTCACATTCAATTGAGGTCTTCAATTTAAAATTAGATCACCCAAGTCAACAATTTCTCAAGGAGTCTATCATTCAATTCTTTTAATTCACTATGCTCCCTAATTTTGGAGCTCTCCCGTTCGATTACTACACTATGACCCCTAATTCTTAGGATCTCCCAGTCAATTGTGGTCTCCAGTTTAAAATTGGACCAGCAAACTTTGACTAGGTCAACAATTTCTCAAGAAGTTTTCCCATTCAATTCTTCAATTCACTATGCCTCCTAATTTTGGAGCTCTCCAATTCGATTGAGGTATTCAATTTGGAAATTGGCTCACACTTTGAACGTGTCAATACTTTTTTCAAATCAATCGACAACAATCGGCCTATAAAAACATATAAATCCCGCACACCCTCCCATCGCTTAGAAAACCAACATGTGATATTGTAGGACCAATATAGTACATGCAAGCACATACGTAGAAAAATTTCACACATAAAGACGGGTTAATTAGCAAACAACACAAAATCAAATTGCAAAAACGCCCACCAAAATACTGCATTATAAAAAATAGAAAACCCATTACATCATCTTCCCCACTCGCGAAACAAAAATACCCCCCTAGTTCCAAAATATGAGATATATTTGTTTCTTGAAAATTCTTTTTTTAATTTTGATCAAAACATATCGACATCCACAATACTAATGAAATAAATTTAAATATTCATTTCATCACGAATCTAATGCTATGATTTAATATTATGGATATTGATAAATTTCTTTATAAATTTGGTCAAACTTAAAGATGTTTGAATTTTTTAAAAACTAATCGCAGTAATTTTTAAAACATAAGGAAGAGATGAATTATGAAACAACAACAACCACAACGCAGCAAAGCACGCCCAACCCTTCTAGTATGTAGGATGTGATCAAATGGACATCAAAGTAGCATAAAAACTATATCATGTTATGTAGACATATGCAAATGTCTTTTCTATTTTTGTTTAGTAAAAAATGGGAGAATTAAAATAGGTTTATGAAAACTGAAAAATGTTTGCTCTCACACAACTTCTCCCTAAATTTTACTGGGAGTCTGAAAAGCTGGGTTTACTCGAAGATTTTTACAAGACTACTGGAGTTGCTGTAAAGCCAGTCACGTGCACTGTTCAATTCTCATCCTCGTCCGCGGCGAGCTGTGTCATCCCCATATGGCCATATTCACCAAACCATTGTCCATGAAATCGAAAAGTGATCATCCAAAAATCGTTTGCAATTACCCGAGGAATAGCAAATAGATCTAATTTTTTTTCTTACTGCCGTTTGCATGATATAAATATTGTCAAACTCTTTCAGAGAGGCTTCATTACAGAAATTTCAGTCCAGAATCAAAATCAACCCAACTGAATCAAGCAAACCCTTTCCCACCTCTAGAAAACCCGGCGTTGGAGGCAGTGATCATCCTGAGAACAGAGCCAGTGGCTGGTCCAACAAGTCCAACCGCCGACACAAGATCCAAGCGGGCGAGTAGTTCGCGGACGGAGGATGCGTGCCCCAGGCACCCAAGGCGGCGGTGGCGGGGCACAACTCAAGTCACTCCTCGCCCAACCCAAGTGCACCGCACAGTGGCGCTGCCCTCCTGTGCAGATCCCCTATCCTGTCCCTCCGCGGCCCGCGAACATGCGCGTGCTCCTCCTCCCCCTCCCCTCTTCTCCGCCTCCTGTCCCATGATCCTTCTGCCTCCCCCTAACTCGCTGTTAGATTAATCCGCGCTCGTGATCATGGCTTGTGCGATAGGATCTCGATGGGATCCACCTCGCACAGTGCAGTGAACATTGCCCCAATGATCGTCGGGCTTTGGTCCGGTCCGGATCTGATTGGGTGCCCTGCATGGATCCCTTGATGGCCCTAGCTCGCCACCCTTCCTCCCAATCATACGGAGGACCTCTGTTTTTTTTTAAAAAATTGTTTTTTTTTGCGTTGGATTGCGGTTCTGTTCGTTGGGTACGCGCCCTTGGCCCCTTGTGGGCTTTTGTTGCCATACTCTTTCCTGCGTGCATTATTGTGGGGCTGAGCGTTTGGGTCTGTGGTGGATGCCATAGTTTGGTCGATGTTTCCTGCTCACACTTGCGCGTGTACAGTTTAGTTTATGTACTAGCATCTCTCGTTGTTTTTTTGTTACGTCGAATCAACGACCGGTCGCATAATTGGTGTTAAGCCACTGTGAGCGTGAGCCGAACTGTGTGGTGGCATTTGCACCACATGCATGCTGGATATTGCAGCTTTGTCTCGTCGATGGAAATCCGGCTCGCTTGCTGATTTGAGTGATTTGATTTGAAACAACTCTCGCTCACCCAACCTTGCCCCCCCTTTCTTTTTTTGGCGTGGGCACCCAACCTTGCCCTTAACTATCCTTTGTCGAGTAGTAGTTGCGTCATCGCTCGGACCGCTGCCCCACCCGAGAGGATTGTGATGATCACGCACGAAATCTGGAGCACACATTCGGAAGGCGTTTGCAGGCCACAGTTCCATCCATCACCGTGTGAATTCAGGGATTTCCGTTCGAGCCAAGAAAAGATTCATGGACCCAGCAGGGGTAGGGCCAGCAAACAGTGAAGTCAGTAGGCACGCACTGTTGCCAGTTTTTTTTTTTTTTTGGCGGGCTACTCCGGTCAACTTTTGACCTTCACACTTGAGCTGTCCGCATCTTCAAACAGAAACTATGAGAACCCAAACAAATAGCTCCAGCGAACGACTCGTTTCACTTGGAGGGACAAACTACGACGTTCACCGGAGGAGAACCTCTCCACGTAAGCCTTGGGCCAAGAAAAAGCTCATCTTTTTTTACTGTGACGCTGCAAAACCTTTCAATCTGGTATTTTTGGACCTCATTTTTCAAAGTTAAACAGCACAAAAAAATGTCACGATGTACAAAAATGAAAATGCAAACATGCTTCAAATTGATCAGTTATTGAACACCCCAAAAAACACTACAAAACAGAATTTGACATGCTATATATATACCACCCGGAGCTAGTTATCCTCATATCCCATATACTACCATGTGGTGGTGTCACAACCCTAGCAGTGTCATAGGCTAGCAAGGTGTTTGCATCATCATCATCATCATTGCATCAATATGAAATGGGGAGAAAGAAAAGAAACCCCAAGCATTCATGAATTAAAGAAATTCCAGATAAATGAAATTTCAACAAATCCAAAATGCCCATAAAAAATGTCCCCTATGTCTGATAATTAGGGACATGGATATACCAGGGGCCATTTGAATTAATTGAACATTTAAAATAATTTGAATTAATGGTTTAAGTCCCTGGAAAATGATAAATAAAGCAATTATCATTATCACTGTTTTCAAAATAATCTGAAACTGTTGTTATAAGTTTGGAATATTCAAACTTCAATTTAGAAAATATGCGGGTCATTTTGAAAAGTTATTTGGATCTACAAAGAAATAAAACAAATGTTAGAAAGCAGAAAACAGAATTAAAAAAAAAGAGGCTTACCTGGCCCAGAGAAGGAGGCGGCCCAGCCCACCAGGGCCAAGCGGTCATCTTCAACCTCTGCCAGTAGGCAGAGGCGAAGTGCCGCGCGGCGCCGGCCAGGCCTCCACCTCCTTCCTGCTCGCCTGGCTGCCGTGGCCCCCCCCCTGAGTGCGTCACGAGCCGCCTCGTGCCTTCTCCTCTCCTCCGTCGCCGCTCTCTCTCTCGCGCGTGCATTCTCCCCCTCTGTCTCCGCCATGGCCGAGAGCTTCCCGAGCTCGTCGCCGATGTTCTAGCCAACCCCCGCGCCGCCTGAGCCAGCCAAAAGGACCGCCTGGACCTCCTCTTCCTTCCAGACGAGCCACGCATCGCCGGAGGGCTTCTATCGCCGTCGCGCCCCTGTCTTCCTCCTTGGGTCGCCGGAGAAGAATTCGAAGGTCGCCGCCGTTCCAGGTCCTCCCCGAGCCAGCCGTTGACGCCGCTGCACTCGCCGTGAGCCCCCGGTTCTTTTCCCCCCTTTTCCCCCTTGATTTGAGCCGCGTAGCGCCGATTTCCCTTGAGCCCGAAAGCTCCCCGCCGCCGGTGAGGTCGGGGTCGCCGTCGTGGCGACCCAAGCTAGTTTCTGAGTGCGCCATCGTGCTCAGGAGGCTTCCAGGAAGCCTCTGGAGGTCTCGGATGCCCCGTTCGAGCTCTGGCTCGATGAGCCCGTGCTCGTCCAAGCTCCGGCCGCCGCCAAGCTCATTGCCGGCGCCGATTCCGACCACCTCTGCTCCAGGGAAGGGTCGGAATGGACGCGCGTGTGTGCGCAGATCAGTTTGGTGCCCTCCGCCGTCCATTTGGTCACCGGAGGAGGAAACCCGAGCCCCACCGCCGCTTCTGGAGTCGCCGGCGGCTCGTCGCCGGTGGCTCTGGTCGTTTTGACCACGGGGGTTGACCCTGACAGGTGGGGCCACCCCCTGGTTAACCCTGGTTAGTTAAAAAAACAATTAATTAAAATAATTAAGCTAGTTAGTCTATGACATGTGGGCCCATGGTCTGTTAATGATTAGGATTAGTTTAACTTAGTTAATTAAGCTAATCAGACACTGACATGTGGACCCCACATGTCAGGTTTGACCCTGGCCGGGTCTGATGACCAGCTGACATCATGATGACATCAGGCTGATGTCATAAGTCAATTTCCTATTTAAAAATAATTCCAAAAATTATTTAAAACTTTGAAAAATCATATAAATTAATCTGTAAGTCAGATGAAAATAATTTATATATGAAAATTTATCAGAAAAATCCAATGAATCCAATGGTGCTATCCTCATGCATGATAGAGCAACCTAAATAGATGAACATGGACATTTTAGCATTAGGTCAATATATAGATTTTGAAAAGAGAACAACTTTGAACCTATATTCAAATACATTTCAAATTGACACGACCAGTAGCTACATTAGCTCTTCCATGCACATCATTATGCCATGTTCATGCATCATATTGTCGCATCTGCTTGTATTGAATGTTTGTCTGCGTTGCGGTAGGCCCTAATCCGAAGGATACCACTCCGTACGCTGACGAAGGAGAGAACTCTTCCGCAACCCAGCAAGGCAAGCAACCCCATTGATCATTTTCGATAACATCCCATCCTCTCGCTCCTGCTCTTGTTCAATGCATTAGGACATTGTTACATGACGGTCATACATGGTAGATGAACCTAATCTTCTGCATGACCTGATCTTGTCACAGTAAATAGCTAAACCATGCAACCTAGCATACCTGGTAGATGCTTGTGCCGTGATGTGCTTAGCTTACCTTCATGCCATGCTGCTATGCTAGAGTTGTGTCAGGTCTGATTCATCTGGGTGATGAACCAGAGTGAAACTGTGATGTTCTGATGTGATGAGCTCATAACAAATCCGTTTTGGTAAAAGGTAGCGATGAGAGGCTGTGTAGGAGTACATAGCGGGTTGTCTCATTGGGACCGTTGTTAGGAACTGAGTTCCATGTTTGTAATCCAAGACTAGATACTACCACACGTTGGGATACTTAATTGACCCTCTCGACTTATCAGTCGCTTAGTCCTTGGTCCGGGTATTGCAAGTAGTTTCTGGTGTTTATAGCATGCTGGAGGCCGTGCGTAGCGCTGACCCCCGGGGTGGGTTACGACACGGTAGGCAGTGGCACGGTGTACCAAGGGTCACCCGAATGGTGGGCTTGGGAACCCTGCGCACATCTTTTGGGACCGTAACGGAAACTTCGGCCGGACTTTCGTGCGGGTCAGCCTCAAATAGGCGGTAGCCTGGACTAGAGGTCTTATGTGATTGACGGTCGTGGCCGACTCCCTCGCTAGGCATCCCCTTGAAGGCTGCTGAGGTGCATGGTTTTATGAGCACACGGCGATAAGTGGCGAGAGCGTGTGTGAAGAGGTGCACCCCTGCAGGGTTATGAAACTATTCGAATAGCCGCGTCCGCGGATATGGGCTACTTGGAGAACTTATGGTGTTCATAGATAATCAAATGGATACTTCTAAAATTCTCAAGACAAGTGTGAGTACCGTGGATGGCACTCTTCCGGAAGAGGAAGGTGAGTCCATGGTGGTGTATTGTGATGGAGTTAGTGGACTCACGTGCGATAAATAAAATTGTAACAAAGACTTTAAAACTGAGTAGTGTAGGTTAGCCATGAGTCAAAGCTGACTTTCTGCATAAACTTCCCCACCCCTTTGTTGATACATGAGCATAATTAGACTAGGTCTGTTTTAAAGACTTGCTGAGTACGATTGTACTCACCCTTGCTTAATTGATGTTGCAGAAGAAAATCAGGACCCATCAGGTGGGTTCTATCTAGACGTTGACGATGCCGAATAGTTGGTGTCCCAGCTACGATCTTGCCCGTGTGGTGGGTTGTAGATAGTCAGGCCATATGCCTCTTTTATATTTTGCCGTCTGTACTCAGACCGCTTTAGTTTCCGCTGGTTTGTAATACTATGTTTGTATGACTTGAGTGCCGGGTCATGTGACCCTATCTGTATGAACATATTATGCAGGGCTCGTCTGAGCCTCCTAAATAAAAGTCATGTTATTGTATGGTTATGTTGTGATGCCATGGTTGTATCTATGCATATCGGGCATGTCGTGCGTACGTGTGACGTGCAACGGTATGTATGGGATCCGACACCTAGTTGTGTGCCTTTAGTAGTACTCTTTACGGTAAACTGCCTCTTTGTGCTTTCACCGAGCCATGGTAGCTTGCTACTGCTCCGGACACATTGATTGACCGGCATGTATCCTTCTTTGCTGCTATGTCTGTCCCTTCGGGGAAATGTCTCGCAGTGTAATGGAGTCCCTGTAGCTTGCTACGACTCGTCTACACACGCTTGAGACCGACACCTGCATTGTTGGGTTATGTATGCCTGTTTCCGTACGGATGTGCCACTTGGGTTCTATGACTAGTTATGTCGGCCCGGGTTCTTTGTTGTGTGATTGCCAGCGACATGTTCACATACGTGAGCCAAAAGACGCAAACGGTCCCGGCCAAGGTAAGGTGGCAGCCGTGGAGTACCGTGCGTGAGGCCGCAAAGTGATGTGGCTTGTTACAGTATGGAATCATCTGACTTAGGATCGGGGTCCCGACAACGTTGGTATCAGAGCCTGACTGACTGTAGGACTACCACGCCAAACCGGTCGAAGTTGAGTCTAGAAACACCATAGATAAGTAGGGGAATTGATTGTGGAAGGGAACGTAAGGCTCTTTTTACTCCTCTTCCCAAGTTATTCTATGTTGGGTCATTCTCATCTTACCTACGGGGATAGGAACTAGGATTCTCATCTATTGCTTAGGTGTCACAGCCCTAGAGTTGTTTGGTATTTGCTTGCATCAACATCAGTATGTGCATCATGTCATCATGTTAGAATTCAAATGAAAATTGAAATGGGGATGTCAAACCCTAGCACCTCCTCAAATAAATAAAATTCCAACAATTGAATTTTTCAATGATTCCAAAATGCTTTTCAAAAATGTTCACTGTTTTTGATAAATGTTGGCAACAACATATTAGGGGACATCTTAATTTTCAAATAAATATAGCATTTTAAAATACTCATCAATGCTACTGAAAACAATTAATAAAAGCATTATAATTGTGATAGTTGTCTAAAAATGCCCAAACCTATTGTGGAAATTTGGAAATAATCAGACCATATTTAATAAAATATTGGGTATTTTTGTACTAGGCATTTTGGCCTCACAAAATGAAGAAGAATGTCAGAATAAAGAAAACAGAAACCGAGATACTAAATGAAATATAAAAAAAGGGAGCTTACCTGGCCCAGAGCCGGCCCAGCCCAGCTCCCCCTCCCCTATCGTCTTCCTCCTCGCCAGGAGGACGAGGCGTGGCAGCTCGCCGAGCGCCGGCCTCCACCTCCTGCCCGTCTGCCTGCCTGTGCAAGGGGGGATAGGTCTCTCCAGAGCCGTCCGGATCGGGACGACCCCTCCCCTCTCTCTCCCTCTCGTCTCTCTCCCCTCCTCCTCTTCCTCCCTCTGCTCGCCATGGTGGCCGCCGGACCTCGCCGCGATTCGCTCCGTCCGGTGCTTCCCCGAGCTCTCCGACCCCGCGTGCTCAACCCCTGTGAGCCTCTCTTGCTAACCCCTCATCTCTGGTGCTCGCGCTCGTTCCATAGCCCCATTCCCCACCGGAGCCGAGAGCTTCCCGTCGCCGGCCATGGCGTCGCCGTGCCTAGAGCGACCACAGCTCGCATTAGGGCTCGTAGTTGAGCTCCCGAAGGTCCTAGGATGCCGTAGGGCCGCCTAGCTAGCCTCCCCGTGCACTGCAGCCCCGCGTCCATATGTGCCCGAGCTCCGGTCGCCGCCATGAGTCTATCTCCAGCGAGACCAGACCACCCCAGCCCCTCCTAACCGGCTAGACGGGTGCGGGTCACCCCCAGCTACCCGTAGATGTCCTCCGCCGGTCTTTGGCCGCCTGTAGCACAAGTCCGGTGAGCTCCGCCGTTGCGGATGGTCATCGGCAACTCGTCGCCGGCGTGGCTGACGTGGCGACGTCATTAGTGGCTAAACACAGCGCTAATCCCCCTCCTAGCCACTGACCAGAGGGCCCCATAGGGGGTCAAAGCCCCATCAGCCTCTGCTTTGACCGGGAATTAGCCCCGGGTCAATGACAGGTGGGGCCCAGCCCTATTTAACCCAGGATTAGATTAAAAAGAACTAATTTACTTAATTAACTTAGTTAGACACTGACTGGTGGGCCCTGATGTGTTAATTAACATTAGGAAATAAAATTAAAATCTATTAGTGATTGTGTCACTGACCAGTGGGTCCCACTGGTCAGGTTTGACCTGGACCTGGTCCAGTTGACTGCTGACGCAGGCATGACCTCAGCATGACGCAATAATCATTTTCTGTAATAAAATAATTCCAAAAAATGCTCTAAACTTCTAAAAATCATAGAAAATAATCTATAGCTCAGATGAAAATAATTTATATATGAAAAATGATCAGAAAAATCCAATGAATCTGTTTATGCCATGATCATGCATGTTTGAACAAGTTAACATCACCAAATAGGACATTTTATGATTACGCCAATATATGAAATATCATTTGGAGTTGGAAATTCAAACTTGTTTGAATTCCATTTCAACCAATTTGGCTAACCACCCCTCTAGGTTAATTAAGTACCTTAATTTGTCATACCATGCATCATGATTGTGCATTGCATAAATTGAATGTGTTCTTTCTTTCTGTTTGCCGGTGGTTATTCCCTCTCGGTAGACGATGGTTCCGACGATGTGAACATTGACACTAATGAAGAGAAGTATTTCTTCAGGATTGTCAGGCAAGCAAAATCCTCTTGAGCATACTGATATCAACCCACTCTCTCGCTCCTGCTCTCTTTTACTGCATTAGGACAACAACGATTCAACTGTTACATGTCAACGGTAGTTGAACCCATTCCTTTGCATGACTTGTCTTGCCACAGTAAATAGTTGAAACCACTTAGCATGAGTAGCAATGTTTGAGCCTTGTTGTGCTTACTCATACATGCATGCTTAATTACTACACCTGCTATGCTTAGAGTCGTGTCGTATCGGGTCTGATACATCTGGGTGATGGATCGGAATGGCAGTGTTCATGTCCTACGGTGTGAGAGCTAAGTGTGTGAACATGATTTGGTAAAGGTAACGATGAGAGGTCATGTAGGAGTACATAGCGGGTTGTCTCATCGGGACCGTCTTTAAGAACTGAGTTCTGTGTATGTTATCCAAGACAAGATACTACCACACATTGGGCCCTGAAATATGACCCCGCTCGACTTATTAATCGCCTAGACCTCTTTTCAGGAGTTGCAACTAGTTTCTGGTGTTTGTAGGGAAAGTGTTGGCGGTCGTGTATAGTGCTGCCCGACGGGGTGGACTATGATGCGGTACAGACACAGTGGCACGGTGTACCAAGTGGCACCCGAACGGTGGGCTTGGGAACCCTGCGCACATCGTTTGAGGCCGTAGCGAAAACTTCGGCCGGACTTCCGTGCGGGTTCAACCTCGGATAGGCGATAAACCTGGACTAGGGTCTTGTGTGGTTGACGGTCGTGGCCGACGCCCACGCCAGTGCTTCCGCTTGAAGGTTGCCGAGATGCACGACGTGCATATGGTGCTAAGTGGCGAGAGCATGTGTGAAGAAGTATACCCCTGCAGGGTGAAATAATCTGTTCGAATAGCCGCGTCATATATGGACTACTTGGAGAACTTATGTGGTTCATAGATAAGTGAAAGTGGATACTCTAAAATACGCAAGATAAGCGTGAGTGTTATGGATGGCCTTCTCGTAGGGAGACGGAAGTGGATCCATAGTGGTGTATTGATTGGTGAATATGTGGACTCGTGTGCGCTATCCAACCTCAAAGAAAGCACTTGTAGTCATAGTATAGGTTAGCCAAGAGTCAAAGCTGGCTTGCAGCAATAAACTACACAGCCCCCTTCATTGATACTGATGCATATGTAGTTAGTTCTGATGTAAGTCTTGCTGAGTACTCTTGTACTCACGTTTGCTTAATTTATGTTTTTGCAGAGGAGACGTCAGTCTCATTAGTGATCGTTTCAACGTGAAGTTCGATGTTGACCGGGTGAGCTTGGGAATCCCAGACAGAGGTCTGGTTCCTTTGGTAGGGTCGTTGTAGCTTTTGAGGCTGCTCTAGCCACTTTTGTAGATGTCTGTACCCAGACATGTTTAACTTCCGCTTGCTTGTTTGAATGCTCTGTATGTAGGGTCTTGTGACCCCTATTTGTAACATCCTATTGTAATGGCTCTTCCGAGCCTTTTAAATAAATGTTGAAATGTTGTATGGTTATGTTGTGATGCCATAGTTGTATCTATGCATATCGGGCATGTCGTGCGTACGTGTGACGTGCAATGGTATGTATGGGATCCGACACCTAGTTGTGTGCCTTTAGTAGTAATCTTTACGGGGAACTGCCTCTTTGTGCTTCCACCGAGCCTTGGTAGCTTGCTACTGCTCCGGACACATTGATTGACCGGCATGTATCTTTCTTTGCTGCTGTGTCTGTCCCTTCGGGGAAATGTCTTGCAGTGTAATGGAGTCCCTCTGGCCTGCTACGACTCGTCTACGTGCAGTGATGACATTTATGTCCCACGGCGTAATGGAGTCCTTGTAGCTTGCTATGACTCGTCTACACACGCTAGAGATCGACACCTGCATTGCTGGGTTACGTATGCCTATCCCTGTACGGATGTGCCACTTGGGTTCTACGACTAGTCATGTTGGCCCGGGTTCTTTGACATTTGAATGCTAGCGACATTATCACATATGTGAGTCAAAAGACGCAAACGGTCCCGACCCAGGTAAGGTGGCAGCCATGGAGATAACCGTGCGTGAGACCGCAAAGTGATGTGATGTGTTACATGCTGGATTCTTATGGCTTAGGATCGGGGTCCCGACAGCTTTGGTATCAGAGCTTGACTGCCTATAGGATTACCAACGCAAACTGGTCGATGTTGAGTCTAGAACTGCTTTAGTTATATAAGGGAATTGATTGTGGAAGGGAACGTAAGGCTCTTTTACTCCTTTCCTTGTGTCATTCTAATTCTGAGTCACCCTCTTCTTTATTCTACGGGGATTAATAACTAGGCCTTCTTATCTATCTATTAGGAGGACGAGTTACTATGCTGGAGACATGTAGGAAAGATGTTGTCTTTCTGGATCGATGCCTCTATAAGAATTCTTGTCATGTTGTGAGTTGTGTTGTAGGTTGCCTCATATTTCATGCCCGTACAACCGTTATGCTGTCCGAGTTATCCAAGAATTCTAAATCATCTGATGCAATTGCAAAAAACTCTTTCATCTCGAGTCAATGTCTTTCAGGCCAGACAAAGCACACTAATTGTTGAGTTGAGGTACTTTATTACCTCAACGTGTTTGATGAAGGTGTTTAGGAAACCTTATTGTTTTGGTGAACCACCCAATAGTCTAGTGGTGTCTTTTGTTTCCAGTGTGATAATTCTGGCCATCATTATCAAAAGCATGCTGTGATGCTACTTAGTCAATAGGTATTCTGTATTCGGGTTCTTGAACCCAAGGACCATTCTGCTCATTCCCGTTGATAGTATTTGCTCGTTCCTTTAGGATATTAGTAACCTTGTTATAGTCCTCAAGAATTGTGGTATATCATTCTTCCACTACCATGAATCAGTTATGGCAGAAGTTCTTTGTGAACGGAAGATCACGACATGAGTGCTCTTGATGAGTTCTCCATTTCCTAGTTGTGACTCTGCCAATCCTTCATTTCTGCATGGATTGTCTAGAATAAACATGTTGAACTATGTTCGACATATTCAATCTATGCATCTACAACTCAAGAAAAATCATGTGCTCTTGAGTTACCCCTCTTCAATTGCATTCTGACCTTTATCTATCAATGGATAGTCAAGAGTATATCATGCATTGAGTTACCAATGTCATCGTGGTCTATCAAGCCATTCTGTTCTAGAATGACTAGGAGAAGCAAACTCCCGTACCTCATCCATTTCTTGGATTGGGTCAAAGCAGTTGTGTTCCGCAGATCAAAATGCTAATTCAGCTTTTGCTCTGTTCTACCTTGAGGTATTACCCTCTTCATGTCAGGAATATCATGAGAACTGCACTCCCTCTTATGAAATCTTGATGTAGTGATACTTCTCGCCATCAACATTCATCTCTCGGTCTCTGTGTTGTTGTGACCAGGATACCAACAAGGGAATCGTGATGTGTGCAATCAATACTCCTAGCAACTTTGTTGCTTGGTAGTTAATGGACAATAATCTCACTCTTGGGGTGATGATCATTGAATTGTCATACTAAGAATGATCGTGCCACCTAGTTCATTTTTCCATGGTGCACTTTTTGATCAATGAGCTATAGGATTGTATCAATCTTTTGCTCTGTTGATCATATTGTCTTGTCTTGAAAAGCAAGATTGTTCTCGAGCTTGATAACATATCGGTGGATCGTGATTTTCTGAATATCTTCTCGGAAGTATTACCAAGATGTTCCTGGACCATTATGTTGAGTTCGTGATCAAGATGGTTTTTCCTATAAACCATCCCTTCTCCAAGAACCTGTGTTGGATATCCCAGAACTAGTTGGTTAAGCTAAACAACAACTTGGAGAGTTGGAAGATAGAAGCTTGATCTAACTTAGCTCATGACAAAGGGATATCTTGTGTCTTTGTGCTCGTATGTGTAGAAGAAAGGTGATATCTTCATCGATTGATCCTTGTGACCAATTGATGCACCTATCATATTGTTCAGCCATTGATTTGAGTGTGGGCTATCGTCAGATCAAAATCAGAACCAAAGATTTCCCTAATGTTGTTTTACTCGTGGATGTATCCTCGAGCATACACCGTTATATCTTTCGGTCTGACCAATGCTATCACCTTGTTTCCATAAGTTGTGGAATTCCATCTACATGGATATTTTGATGAATTGTTGTCAAGCCCATTGACAGCCTTTTCATCTCTTCCATGACTCATGATGAACATGAGGCTAGTGTTGGAAACTTTGTAGGCATATATTCGTGTCTTGTACATGAATCTTATGCATCGTGTAAGAAGTGACTTACTCTTGGTTCATGGGCTTATGAGGCAAGTTGCCGCCATGAACTTGAGAAAGGTCGTTTTGTTTTCATTGGAATCATCCCAAGTCAGTCATGCACGTGCGAAGTATTCTATGGTTGGTAGACTGATCATCTCCATTCCACATGCAACCCCTAGCACACTAAGCCACTGATTGAGTTGTTCAAGAAAAAGAAGTTCTTTCTTAAGAGCTAATCCGAACTTATGTAAGAACTTCGCTAATTCCTAATGATGGTTCCTGACCAGAACTCGGAGGTGTTTTGTTGTAAGGTTATGTATCTTGCAATCCAGCTCATGTTTTGGAGTTGGCTTCCGTAGTTCATCTCCTGAGAATCTTGCAACATCATCTCTTCGATTTGTGTTGCAACCTTACACTTTCAGACATGCTGAGTCTGGAATATCCTGACACCAACCATATCTGAATCTCGGGCAGATATGATGGTTGGAACATTTCCCAAGAAATATAATAATGGTCTCTCTGTAACCCGAGAAAGGAATGTTGTGGCTAACATACCTATCCGGAAGACCCATTATTATGATATCTTGAATCAACAACCATAGCCACCTCCCCATGAGGTTCTCTTATGACTTTTCAAAAGTTGTTTCTCATGGACCCTTTGAGATCCCGAAGTCCGACCTTTACTTGATGTCCTAGATAGTAAACCTGACCTACGATTGGGGTTATGCTAGTACATCAAGGAGAACATTAGAAGCGGAGTGCTAAATGTCTCTCGGTCGATTATCCAGATTTCGCTCCCCTAGCATAGCTAAGGTGAAATCTGAGAAAGTGTTGTCTTCCTTTGCTTCTGCATCCTCCGTCATTATTCATCGTTGTAGTAAGATGTGTTGCCAGGATCCTTGGCACGGATGTTGGTAAAATTCTGATGAATATGGAGATGCTCAAGTTCTTGAGAGCACGCTCAGACACTGGGTTATACCCTTGGTATTAATTGGAATGTGCCTTCCATCACCGAGTTGTTTTATAGCTCTAGCTTCCATTTCAATCTGAGTATGCCATTCTTTCGAATTCTTACAAATGGTCGTTGTGAATTGCCTTAGGCTGGTATGAAGAGTTTCAATGATCTCTGGATCAAAAGTAATTCTTTTTGCCACCTAAGGGATAATCCTACGAGTCACCTTTTCTTAGGTGTCCGTAATGGTATTATGGCAATTAACTCCTCGTTACTTTCAAACCTCTTCACCATCTGTTTAGCGTGGAATTGTTGCCTACCAATTGAACCTCCGTCATCTACTTCATTCATTGTTCTTGATGTGCGTTTTGTGTCTCAGCTCGAGAGATGTTATCACATCTCATTCTATGAGTTGATCATGAGTGCTCGATCTTTAAGAAGATCGAATCTCGTAGAGCTCTCTGTCCCTGTTGTCTTTCTGCTGGATGAAGACTCCGGAGACAAAGATGTCAAGAGCGGCATGATGCAATGAATCAACATCTTCGAGGAGGGTAATGGAATCGTGAAGATTGTGGTAGTTGTGTCCCCTTTGTTCCCTTACCCTGCGCTTAAATCTCGGGACGAGATTCTTGTTTAGTGGGGGTGAGTTGTCACAGCCCTAGAGTTGTTTGGTATTTGCTTGCATCAACATCAGTATGTGCATCATGTCATCATGTTAGAATTCAAATGAAAATTGAAATGGGGATGTCAAACCCTAGCACCTCCTCAAATAAATAAAATTCCAACAATTGAATTTTTCAATGATTCCAAAATGCTTTTCAAAAATGTTCACTGTTTCTAATAAATGTTGGCAACAACATATTAGGGGACATCTTAATTTTCAAATAAATATATCATTTTAAGATACTCATCAATGCTACTGAAAACAATTAGTAAAAGCATTATAATTGTGATAGTTGTCTAAAAATGCCCAAACCTATTGTGAAAATTTGGAAATAATCAGACCATATTTAATAAAATATTGGGTATTTTTGTACTAGGCATTTTGGCCTCACAAAATGAAGAAGAATGTGAGAATAAGGAAAACAGAAACAGAGATACTAAATGAAATATAAAAAAGGGAGCTTACCTGGCCCAGAGCCGGCCGAGCCCAGCTCCCCCTCCCCTGTCGTCTTCCTCCTCGCCAGGAGGACGAGGCGTGGCAGCTGGCCGAGCGCCGGCCTCCACCTCCTGCTCGTCTGCCTGCCTGTGCAAGGGGGGATAGGTCTCTCCAGAGCCGTCCGGATCGGGACGACCCCTCCCCTCTCTCTCCCTCTCCTCTCTCCCCTGCTCCTCTTCCTCCCTCTGCTCGCCATGGTGGCCGCCGGACCTCGCCGCGATTCGCTCCGCCCGATGCTTCCCCGAGCTCTCCGACCCCGCGTGCGCAACCCCTGTGAGCCCCTCTTGCTAACCCCTCATCTCTGGTGCTCGCGCTCGTTCCATAGCCCCGTTCCCCACCAGAGCCGAGAGCTTCCCGTCGCCGGCCATGGCGTCGCCATGCCTAGAGCGACCACATCTCGCATTGGGCTCGCAGTTGAGCTCCCGAAGGTCCTAGGATGCCGTAGAGCCGCCTAGCTAGCCTCCCCGTGTACTGCAGCCCCGCGTCCATATGTGCCCGAGCTCCGGTCGCCACCGTGAGTCTATCTCCCGCGAGACCAGACCACCCCAGCCCCTCCTAACCGGCTAGACGGGTGCGGGTCACCCCCAGCTACCCGTAGATGTCCTCCGCTGGTCGTTTGGCCGCCTGTAGCACAAGTCCGGTGAGCTCCGCCGTTGCGGATGGTCATCGGCAACTCGTCGCCGGCGTGGCTGATGTGGCGACGTCATTAGTGGCTAAACACAGCGCTAATCCCCCTCCTAGCCACTGACCAGAGGGCCCCATAGGGGGTCAAAGCCCCATCAGCCTCTGCTTTGACCGGGAATTAGCCCGGGTCAATGACAGGTGGGGCCCAGCCCTATTTAACCCAGGATTAGATTAAAAATAACTATTTTACTTAATTAACTTAGTTAGACACTGACTGGTGGGCCCTGATGTGTTAATTAACATTAGGAAATAAAATTAAAATCTATTAGTGATTGTGTCACTGACCAGTGGGTCCCACTGGTCAGATTTGACCTAGACCTGGTCCAGTTGACTGCTGACGCAGGCATGACCTCAGCATGACGCAATAATCATTTTCTGTAATAAAATAATTTCAGAAAATGCTCTAAACTTCTAAAAATCATAAAAAATAATCTATAGCTCAGATGAAAATAATTTATATATGAAAAATGATCAGAAAAATCCAATGAACCTGTTTATGCCATGATCATGCATGTTTGAACAAGTTAACATCACCAAATAGGACATTTTATGATTAGGCCAATATATGAAATATCATTTGGAGTTGGAAATTCAAACTTGTTTGAATTCCATTTCAACCAATTTGGCTAACCACCCCTCTAGGTTAATTAAGTACCTTAATTTGTCATACCATGCATCATGATTGTGCATTGCATAAATTGAATGTGTTCTTTCTTTCTGTTTGCCGGTGGTTATTCCCTCTCGGTAGACGATGGTTCTGACGATGTGAACGTTGACACTAATGAAGAGAAGTATTTCTACAGGATTGTCAGGCAAGCAAAATCCCCTTGAGCATACTGATATCAACCCACTCTCTCGCTCCTGCTCTCTTTTACTGCATTAGGACAACAGCGATTCAACTGTTACATGTCAACGGTAGTTGAACCCATTCCTTTGCATGACCTGTCCTTGCCACGGTAAATAGTTGAAACCACTTAGCATGAGTAGCAACTGTTTGAGCCTTGTTGTGCTTACTCATACATGCATGCTTAATTACTGCACCTGCTATGCTTAGAGTCGTGTCGTATCGGGTCTAATACATCTGGGTGATGGATCGGAATGGCAGTGTTCATGTCCTACGGTGTGAGAGCTAAGTGTGTGAACATGATTTGGTAAAGGTAACGATGAGAGGTCATGTAGGAGTACATGGCGGGTTGTCTCATCGGGACCGTCTTTAAGAACTGAGTTCTGTGTATGTTATCCAAGACAAGATACTACCACACATTGGGCCCTGAAATATGACCCCGCTCGACTTATTAATCGCCTAGACCTCTGTCCAGGAGTTGCAACTAGTTTCTGGTGTTTGTAGGGAAAGTGTTGGCGGTCGTGTATAGTGCTGCCCGACGGGGTGGACTATGATGCGGTACAGACACAGTGGCACGGTGTACCAAGTGGCACCCGAACGGTGGGCTTGGGAACCCTGCGCACATCGTTTGAGGCCATAGCGGAAACTTCGGCCGGACTTCCGTGCGGGTTCAACCTCGGATAGGTGATAAACCTAGACTAGGGTCTTGTGTGGTTGACGGTCGTTGCCGACGCCCACACCAGTGCTTCCGCTTGAAGGTTGCCTAGATGCATGACGTGCATATGGTGCTAAGTGGCGAGAGCATGTGTGAAGAAGTATACCCCTGCAGGGTGAAATAATCTGTTCGAATAGCCGCGTCCTCGGATATGGACTACTTGGAGAACTTATGTGGTTCATAGATAACTGAAAGTGGATACTCTAAAATACGCAAGATAAGCGTGAGTGTTATGGATGGCCTTCTCGTAGGGAGACGGAAGTGGATCCATAGTGGTGTATTGATTGGTGAATATGTGGACTCGTGTGCGCTATCCAACCTCAAAGAAAGCACTTGTAGTCATAGTATAGGTTAGCCAAGAGTCAAAGCTGGCTTGCTGCAATAAACTCCACAACCCCCTTCATTGATACTGATGCATATGTAGTTAGTTCTGATGTAAGTCTTGCTGAGTACTCTTGTACTCACGTTTGCTTAATTTATGTTTTTGCAAAGGAGACGTCAGTCTCATTAGTGATCGTTTCAACGTGAAGTTCGATGTTGACCGGGTTAGCTTGGGAATCCCAGATAGAGGTCTGGTTCCTTTGGTAGGGTCGTTGTAGCTTTTGAGGCTGCTCTAGCCACTTTTGTAGATGTCTGTACCCAGACATGTTTAACTTCCGCTTGCTTGTTTGAATGCTCTGTATGTAGGGTCTTGTGACCCCTGTTTGTAACATCCTATTGTAATGGCTCTTCCGAGCCTTTTAAATAAATGTTGAAATGTTGTATGGTTATGTTGTGATGCCATAGTTGTATCTATGCATATCGGGCATGTCGTGCGTACGTGTGACGTGCAATGGTATGTATGGGATCCGACACCTAGTTGTGTGCCTTTAGTAGTACTCTTTACGGGGAACTGCCTTCTTTGTGCTTCCACCGAGCCTTGGTAGCTTGCTACTGCTCCGGACACATTGATTGACCGGCATGTATCCTTCTTTGCTGATGTGTGTGTCCCTTCAGGGAAATGTCTTGCAGTGTAATGGAGTCCCTGTAGCCTGCTACGACTCGTCTACGTGCAGTGATGACATTTATGTCCCATGGCGTAATGGAGTCCTTGTAGCTTGCTATGACTCATCTACACATGCTAGAGATCGACACCTGCATTGCTGGGTTACGTATGCCTATCCCTGTACGGATGTGCCACTTGGGTTCTACGACTAGTCATGTCGGCCCGGGTTCTTTGACATTTGAATGCTAGCAACAATATCACATACGTGAGTCAAAAGACGCAAACGGTCCCGGCCCAGGTAAGGTGGCAGCCGTGGAGAAAACCGTGCGTGAGACCGCAAAGTGATGTGATGTGTTACATGCTGGATTCTTATGGCTTAGGATCGGGGTCCCGACATTAGGATGACGAGTTACTAGCCATGGACCAATAGCTAGCTTGTTTGTGAGTAAGTGTAGTTATTTTAGTGTTGTTGGTGTGACAAACAGATGGAGAAGAGATTTGAGTCTAGATAGTCGAGTGGTTATGCCTTTCCAATATCTTTTCAATTGTCTCAAAAATTTTGTTGAGCAATTACAGCCGTTATGCTGTACGATTTCTGCTAGAGTCTCTAATGTCTTTGTATCATTCTCTGTTTCAGATGCCATCCCGCCCTTTCCGTCAGGTGGTCCGTCTGACCAGGTGCATCGATGTGCCTGGTCACACGGCCGTGTTGGTTAGAGTAATGATGGAGGCTGGATATCGTTGGTACCCGGAGTATACCGTGGAGGAGCAGTACCGAGATTTCAACCAGAGTCAGTATCTGTGTACTGTTAGGATATACCCTTCATATCCTGGAGCTGTAGAACTGCTTCACTGGACTCATGGATTGGGATTTACCATAGATATGGCAGTTCAGGAAGCCGCTTACACCATGCTGACTATTATGAGGTTTCACCATGGTCTGCTTCAGAACACGGAATTCTGCTATGTTCCTGCTTCCATGGGAGGAGAGGATGGATATCTCAGTGCAGCCTATTCTGATCATTCACATGAAGACCCTAGACTGCAGGTGACCGCTCAGATGTTGGAGAATAGGGATCGTGATGCACATGCCCTACACATGGAGCTCTATGCTACCCGTGCCCGTCTTTGGACAGCTTTGACGCAGTTGGCACCTGTCGTGCAGACAGGTTATGGAGATTTGGAGATGCTGACTCCATCGCGGACTCATTTGCCAGCACACGTAGACTGGCCTGATGTTGGAGGCATCACCCCTCTTCGAGGACCGCTGTTGCCGCCGACAAGGGGACCAAGGCCACACCCGTGTCCTTATGGTTTCTAGGGATCCCAGGCTAGAGTGTTTCCAGATCCGCAGGTTCAGCTCCCAGGTCATGGGGGTAACCTGTACGAGGCATTCTACGGTGACGTTTGAGTGCGTGGATGCTAGATCTAGTAAGCTAGTAGACGTATCGCCACAGTCCTGTGTGTCTTGTGGGATATGATCAAGGTCGAGAGTTGAGTTCCGGAGGTGTAGATAGATAATGTATAGGATGCTTGTAATGTCTCCAATGAGTTGTGTCATCTCTCCGTAGTTGTTTTCAGCTTGGGTTTGTACCGAACTAAGTCATGGTGTGTATGAAACCTAATGTTCATATGGTAGTTGTTATACCATGTTGATTGGTGTTTATCCTACATGCCATGTTGATCAGTGCATTTCCTAATTCATGTCCTAGAATTGTTATTCCCATGCCTAAGCTATGGATTGTTTTTCTCAGGATGGTGTCAACCAGGAACAACCCCGTGCATGCTCACGAGCAAGGCGAGGGTAGCCAGCCAAGGCAAGAAGAGCTGCCACGAGCACCATCTCTAGCAGAGGTGATGCTAGAAGCCGAAAGGAATAAGAGGGAGACCAACAGACTGTTGGAGAGGATTGAACAGAACACCGCTCGTGCTCCCCGCAATGATCACCATGATGGAGTGTCAGTTGGTGACTTCATTAAGCTGTGTCCGCCTAAGTACCATCATTCGATCGATCCCCTCGATGCGGATGATTGGCTGACCAGCATGTCATGCAAGATTCGAGCTGCAAATGTTTCAGAGGCCAACAAGGTGACCTTTGCGACATACTTCCTAGAGGGACCCGCCAACCTGTGGTGGGAAAGCTATGAAGCTATGCGTCCCCAAGGACCTATGCCAACCTGGGCAGAGTTTAGCGCCGCATTTCGTCTCCATCACATCCCGGAAGGGCTGATGGACCGCAAGAGAGAGGAAATCTGCGCCTTCACCCAGGGCAGATTGTCAGTGGATACATACAGCCGCGAGTTTGGAAACCTTGCTTGCTATGCTCCAGAGGAAGCCTCAACCGATGCCAAGAAGCAGGCTAGGTTCCGCAAGGGACTAAATGCTGAGCTTCGTCGAGATCTTCGTCTACACGAGTGCACCACTTTTCAAGCTCTTGTTAATAAAGCTATCAATGCTGAGTCCGGACAGACTAACTACGAGGCCACAAGGAGGCATAACCGTGACTTCAACCCTGCATCGGGTTCAGGACCCAACAAGCGCCGAATATGGGTACCCAATGCAGCTATGCCGGCAAGGTACACTGCGAGGCCATCCTTCCAGGCACCTTGTCCAATTCAGTCCAACCCTCCACACAGACCATTTGGAGGACCGCAAGCAAATGTTGCCCCACGTGCTACAGTGGTATGCTACAAGTGTGGAGAACCGGGACATTATTCTCATGAATGTCCCAGAACAATGCCAAGCCCGCTGGACGCGGGAAACAAGGGAAAGCCTTCTATGTGAAGCCAACTCCTGCCCGCGGGCGAGTTAATTATGTGTCTGCTGAAGAAGCTCTGGAAGACCACGATGTCATTCTAGGTACGCTACTTGTTAATAGCCATCCAGCATCTGTTCTATTTGAACCTGGGGCATCTCATTCATTCATCTCAGAAAGTTATGCACAGTTGCATAACATGTCTTTCTGTGACATGCCCACTCCTTTAGTAGTTCAGACTCCTGGATCAAAATGGCAAACTTCTAGAGTGAGCCATGACAATGAAATTCTGGTGGATAGACTAGTATTCCTAGCATCCTTGATAGCTCTTAAGTCTTCGGACATTAATATCATTCTAGGTATGGATTGGATGAAAGCCCACTATGCCAAGATTGATACTCATTCTAGGAATGTTCAACTTACACATCCCTCGGGAGAGATAGTTAATGTCTCTACTCGAACAACCAAGCGCCAACTCTATTCCTTGAATGCTAGCCTTCTCCCTGAACTAGAAGATATTCCGGTAGTCCATGATTTTCCGGATGTCTTTCCAGAAGAACTGCCAGGTATTCCACCTGTCAGAGATGTTGAGTTCGTGATAGAACTTATTCCAGGGACAGTCCCAATAGCCATAAGACCCTATAAGATGGCACCCTTAGAACTAGCCGAGCTAAAAACCCAACTCGATGAAGCTTTGAAGAAAGGTTTCATTCGTCCTAGTTCTTCTCCTTGGGCTTGCCCCGTCCTTTTTGTTAAGAATAAGGATGGATCGGATCGGATGGTTGTGGATTACCGACCAGTGAATTTGGTCACTATCAAGAACAAGTATCCGCTCCCCAGGATCAACGATTTGTATGATCAACTCGCTGGATCCTCTGTCTTTTCCAAAATGGATTTGAGGTTGGGATACCATCAAATCAGAATTAGGAACGGGGACATTCCTAAAACGGCTTTTATCACTCGTTATGGCCAATACGAGTACACCGTCATGTCCTTCGGTTTAACCAATGCCCCAGCCACCTTCTCTCGACTAATGAATTCGATCTTCATGGAGTATCTGGATAAATTCGTCGTGGTTTATCTCGATGACATACTCATTTACTCCAAGAACGAACAAGAACATGCCGAGCATCTAAGGCTGATATTGATGAAACTTCGAGAGCATCGCCTTTATGCCAAATTCTCCAAGTGTGAATTCTGGTTGCCGAAAGTGACTTATCTGGGTCACGTGATCTCTGGCAAAGGTATTGTTGTCAATCCCGAGAGAGTTCAGGCCGTCCTTGATTGGACTCAACCTGAATCGGTTAAGTGAGTAAGGAGTTTCCTTGGCTTAGCGAGCTATTGCCGCCGCTTTGTTGAGAACTTCTCCAAGGTTGCGAAACCTCTGACTGAACTCCTCAAGAAAGATAAAAGGTTCGAGTGGACCCCACAATGCGAGCACAGTTTTCAGGAGTTGAAAAGACGACTGACCTCTGCTCCCGTTCTGGTGCCACCAGACTTCTCTAAGGACTTTGTTATCTATTGCGACGCCTCGCGACAAGGATTAGGTTGCATTCTCATGCAAGATCGTCATGTGATTGCATACGCATCTTGACAGTTGCATCCACATGAGGATAATTATCCAACACATGATCTTGAGCTTGCAGCTGTAGTCTATGCACTAAAGACATGGCGACATTACCTTCTGGGTAATCGTTGCGAGATATACACTGATCACCAAAGTCTAAAATATATCTTCACCCAGCCGGATTTGAATCTCAGGCAAAGATGGTGAGTAGAGTTGATTACAGACTACGACTTAGGGATAACTTACACCCCGGGAAAAGCCAATGTCATGGCTGATGCACTGAGTCGTAAGTCCTATTGTAACAACTTGATGTTACAACAGGGTCAACCACTTCTCCATGAGGAATTTCGGAAGTTGAATCTCCACATTGTTCCTCAAGGATTCCTATCCAACTTGGTGGGGAAACCTACTCTTAGGGATCAAATAGTAGTTGTCCAGAGATATGACAAAGGTATATCTCGGATTAAGGAGAATATTGCTAGCGGAAACGCTAAGAATTTCTCTAAGGATGATGAAGGTGTGGTGTTCTTTCAGAATCGGTTGGTGGTTCCCAAGAGCACTCGTCTAAGACAACTGATCCTTAAGGAGGCTCATGATTCTCCTATCACAATTCATCCAGGTAGTACCAAGATGTATCAGGACCTACGCCAGAGGTTCTGGTGGACTAGGATGAAGAGAGAAATTGCTCAGTTCGTTGCTAACTGCGACGTTTGCCGTCGTGTGAAAGCAGAACATCAAAGGCCTGCTGGCACCCTTCAACCTTTAGCTATTCCTGAATGGAAATGGGATAAGGTCGGTATGGATTTCATCACCGGTTTTCCCAGGACCAAGAGAGGGAACAATGCTATCTTCGTAGTCATTGACCGCCTTTCCAAAGTGGCTCATTTTCTTCCTGTTCGGGAAACCTTAACTGCTAGTCAGCTAGCAGAATTGTATGTATCTCGAATAGTTTCTCTTCATGGTGTTCCTTTAGAGATTAACTCAGACCGTGGAAGTATTTTTACTTCTCGATTTTGGGAAAGTTTTCAAACCGCTATGGGAACTCATCTATCCTTTAGCACCGCTTTCCACCCTCAATCAAGTGGTCAAGTTGAGCGAGTCAATCAAATTCTTGAAGATATGCTTCGAGCTTGTGTTATATCTTTCGGTATGAATTGGGAGAAATGTCTTCCATTTGCCGAATTTTCTTATAACAATAGTTATCAATCAAGCTTGGGCAAAGCCCCTTTTGAAGTTCTCTATGGACGGAAATGCCGAACACCTCTTAACTGGTCAGAAACCGGAGAGAGGCAACTCTTTGGTCCGGACATGATCCAGGATGCAGAGGAGCAAGTTCGCATTATTCGTGAAAAGTTGATAACAGCCCAATCCCGTCAAAAGAGTCAATATGATCGCCATCATAAGTCTGTGACTTATGAAGTTGACGAGAAGGCTTACCTTCGGGTTACACCTCTGAAGGGTACCCATCGATTCGGTATCAAGGGCAAGTTGGCTCCTCGTTACATTGGACCTTTTTGCATTCTTGCTAAACGAGGAGAGGTTGCCTACCAATTGGAACTTCCTCTGCATCTTTCCAAAGTTCATGATGTCTTCCACATCTCTCAACTCAGGCGTTGCTTTTCGGACCCTGTCCGAGAAGTGGACCACGAAGCGCTTGATCTCCAAGATAACCTTTCATACCGAGAATACCCCGTTCGTATTCTCGACCAAGCTGAGCGTACCACTCGGCGTCGGAACATCAAGTTTCTTAAAGTTTAGTGGTCGCATCATTCCGAAAAGGAGGCGACATGGGAACGAGAAGATCGTCTTCGACTAGAGTACCCCGCGCTCTTCCCGACGACTTCAAAAATCTCAGGACGAGATTCTTTTGTGTGGGGGTGAGTTGTCACAACCCTAGCAGTGTCATAGGCTAGCAAGGTGTTTGCATCATCATCATCATCATTGCATCAATATGAAATGGGGAGAAAGAAAAGAAACCCCAAGCATTCATGAATTAAAGAAATTCCAGATAAATGAAATTTCAACAAATCCAAAATGCCCATAAAAAATGTCCCCTATGTCTGATAATTAGGGACATGGATATACCAGGGGCCATTTGAATTAATTGAACATTTAAAATAATTTGAATTAATGGTTTAAGTCCCTGGAAAATGATAAATAAAGCAATTGTCATTATCACTGTTTTCAAAATAATCTGAAACTCTTGTTATAAGTTTGGAATATTCAAACTTCAATTTAGAAAATATGTGGGTCATTTTGAAAAGTTATTTGGATCTACAAAGAAATAAAACAAATGTTAGAAAGCAGAAAACAGAATTAAAAAAAAGAGGCTTACCTGGCCCAGAGAAGGAGGCGGCCCAGCCCACCAGGGCGAAGCGGTCATCTTCAACCTCTGCCAGTAGGCAGAGGCGAAGTGCCGCGCGGCGCCGGCCAGGCCTCCACCTCCTTCCTGCTCGCCTGGCTGCCGTGGCCCCCCCTGAGTGCGTCACGAGCCGCCTCGTGCCTTCTCCTCTCCTCCGCACGCCGCTCTCTCTCTCTCGCGTGCATTCTCCCCCTCTGTCTCCGCCATGGCCGAGAGCTTCTCGATCTCGTCGCCGACGTTCTAGCCAACCCCCGCGCCGCCTGAGCCAGCCAAAAGGACCGCCTGGACCTCCTCTTCCTTCCAGACGAGCCACGCATCGCCGGAGGGCTTCTATCGCCGTCGCGCCCCTGTCTTCCTCCTCGGGTCGCCGGAGAAGAATTCGAAGGTCGCCGCCGTTCCAGGTCCTCCCCGAGCCAGCCGTTGACGCCGCTGCACTCGCCGTGAGCCCCCGGTTCTTTCCCCCCTTTTCCCCCTTGATTTGAGCCGCGTAGCGCCGATTTCCCTTGAGCCCGAAAGCTCCCCGCCGCCGGTGAGGTCGGGGTCGCTGTCGTGGCGACCCAAGCTAGTTTCTGAGTGCGCCATCGTGCTCAGGAGGCTTCCAGGAAGCCTCTGGAGGTCTCGGATGCCCCATTCGAGCTCTGGCTCGACGAGCCCGTGCTCGTCCGAGCTCCGGCCGCCGCCAAGCTCATTGCCGGCGCCGATTCCGACCACCTCTGCTCCAGGGAAGGGTCGGAATGGACGCGCGTGTGTGCGTAGATCAGTTTGGTGCCCTCCGCCGTCCATTTGGTCGCCGGAGGAGGAAACCCGAGCCCCACCGCCGCTTCTGGAGTCGCCGGCGGCTCGTCGCCGGTGGCTCTGGTCGTTTTGACCACGGGGGTTGACCCTGACAGTGGGGCCACCCCCTGGTTAACCCTGGTTAGTTTAAAAAAACAATTAATTAAAATAATTAAGCTAGTTAGTCTATGACATGTGGGCCCAGGGTCTGTTAATGACTAGGATTAGTTTAACTTAGTTAATTAAGCTAATCAGACACTGACATGTGGACCCCACATGTCAGGTTTGACCCTGGCCGGGTCTGATGACCAGCTGACATCATGATGACATCAGGCTGATGTCATAAGTCAATTTCCTATTTAAAAATAATTCCAGAAATTGTTTAAAACTTTGAAAAATCATATAAATTAATGTGTAAGTCAGATGAAAATAATTTATATATGAAAATTTATCAGAAAAATCCAATGAATCCAATGGTGCTATCCTCATGCATAATAGAGCAACCTATATAGATGAACATGGACATTTTAGCATTAGGTCAATATATAGATTTTGAAAAGAGAACAACTTTGAACCTATATTCAAATACATTTCAAATTGACACGACCAGTAGCTACATTAGCTCATCCATGCACATCATTATGCCATGTTCATGCATCATATTGTCGCATCTGCTTGTATTGAATGTTTGTCTGCGTTGCGGTAGGCCCTAATCCGAAGGATACCACTCCGTACCCTAACGAAGGAGAGAACTCTTCCGCAACCCAGCAAGGCAAGCAACCCCATTGATCATTTTTGATAAAATCCCATCCTCTCGCTCCTGCTCTTGTTCAATGCATTAGGACATTGTTACATGACGGTCATACATGGTAGATGAACCTAATCTTCTGCATTACCTGATCTTGTCACAGTAAATAGCTAAACCATGCAACCTAGCATACCTGGTAGATGCTTGTGCCGTGATGTGCTTAGCTTACCTTCATGCCATGCTGCTATGCTAGAGTTGTGTCAGGTCTAATTCATCTGGGTGATGAACTAGAGTGAAACTGTGATGTTCTGATGTGATGAGCTCATAACGAATCCGTTTTGGTAAAAGGTAGCGATGAGAGGCTGTGTAGGAGTACATAGAGGGTTGTCTCATTGGGACCGTTGTTAGGAACTGAGTTCCGTGTTTGTAATCCAAGACTAGATACTACCACACGTTGGGATACTTAATTGACCCTCTCGACTTATCAGTCGCTTAGTCCTTGGTCCAGGTATTGCAAGTAGTTTCTGGTGTTTATAGCATGCTGGAGGCCGTGCGTAGCGCTGACCCCCGGGGTGGGTTACGACACGGTAGGCAGTGGCACGGTGTACCAAGGGTCACCCGAATGGTGGGCTTGGGAACCCTGCGCACATCGTTTGGGACCGTAACGGAAACTTCGGCCGGACTTTCGTGCGGGTCAGCCTCAAATAGGCGGTAGCCTGGACTAAAGGTCTTATGTGATTGACGGTCGTGGCCGACTCCCTCACTGGGCATCCGCTTGAAGGCTGCCGAGGTGCATGGTTTTATGAGCACACGGCGATAAGTGGTTGATATAATCCGTTTTGGGCCAGCGAGGTCTTTTGAACACCAAATATTATTTTCATAATTAAGATTTCTAGCATAGAAACAACCATGTTGGCCGGAGTGGTTGGGGGGTTTTAGTCTCACCTCATCGTCGGAGGAGTGACATGACCGGCTTAAATAGCCGCGTTACACAAAAGCGTTAAGTTACCCTCTCTCAACAGAGGCTATCAATGCTCGCTTTGTGGAGTATGAGCTTCTTCATGACGCGAGCATTGATGACCGCTATTAACAATGATATATATTTTAAATATGATAGTTTTCTTTTCAATCGTTTCATTAAACTCTTACGAAAAAAAGCACGAAAAATGTAATTTGATAATGTGTCAAACACATGAAGGGCAAGGTGCAGTCCGGCGCAAGTGAAATTGAGTATGTCAAAGGTGGATTTGGTGCAATTATTGTTACGATAAGATTGTCAGGTCCGACATGACAGACGCATTATGGCCACCTTATATTTTGACTAGATATAAGTGGTGTCTGTCAAGCCGAGCGCTTGAGGTCGGTTTGAAGCATCCCTCTGGGTGGCCTTATTTTTACTTCCGTGTGTTTGGCTACCGGGCTCATCCGAGCCAGGGAGTGAACAGTACCGTGATTTCAAATAGTAAACAATTTTAAAAATAATCTTTTTTTTCAAGAAAGATGTTTGAATGCATGAACATTCGAGGAGCTCCTAGTAAAAAAACAAATTCAGGTCTGAAAGAAACATTTGGAAAACAACACTATTCATGCTTGGATTTGTCTTTTATGTCGTGCGCTGTTAGATTGATCTCTATTGTATAGACCCAACGACCTGCCAGTCCCTTGGTCAACGCGCCCTGATCGGGGGCGTCCAATCCTTACTGGTTGATGGGCCCCTGTGACCTGCGCATATAAAGAGTGGTGGGGTCGGGGCACGAAATACGAGGTTCATCGCCACCGCACTCCCCACCCACAAACCTACCGATCTAGGTCGTGCGCAAAGCTCACGGGAAGCACCACCGACACCACCTCACCTCTCTCTCTACCCCACCGTTGTTGCCCTTCAACCATGGCCACCGACGACAGCTCGTCGAACCAGGGAGAAGGTAATCCCTATCACCACTACTGGAAATCTCAGACCGATCCGATCCAGAGGGATCTAACAATGGTATTAGAGCCGATTTGGTTTTGATTTTTTGGTAGAACAAAAGAAAATCTCTTCCCTTTCCCCTCAAGAACCGTAGAAGGACAGAGAAAAGCAAAAATAAAAAGTTCATCGGAGTAGGGCCTCGGACCTCGCCGGAAAAGAGTGCCGCCGCAAGGCCGCGCTGTCCCTCTCGATTCAGATCCGCATCGGCAAGCCGAGGCTCCCGAAAGAAGGACACCGCCCTGCAAAGGGCAAAGGAGGCACCACAGCCATGCCATTTGACGGCGGCGCGCTTCCGCTAAGGCAAACGCGCCACAGGCGAAGGGGAGGCAACGATGCCACAGATCGTCATCGTCCACCAGGCGCAAAGGAGAAGAGGAGGCTCTCCCGTCTCTCTCTCTCTCTGTTGCAGTGGAGATGGATAAAGATAAAAAAAAGGCAAGGGGAAGAAGAAACAGAATGTTGAGCGCGCGGTGTGGTGGCTTCAGGTTGCCGTTGCCGGCGGCCAGACCTACTCGAATGTCCAAATATTACCAAATTTCGCACGAACATCACACACATGCACATCTTGCTTGCAGCAAAAAACTGGAAATTTTCGATTTTTTTTCTATTTTTAATTATGATACTGTTCACTGGGTTCATCCGAGCTCCGAGAGTTTGGTCGATGTTGCTGCTGACAATTCCGCGTGTATCTCTCGTTATTTTTTGCGTCGCATCAACCGGTCGGATAATTGGTGTTAAGCCACTGTGAGCCGAATTGTGTGGGTGGCATTTGCACCACATGCTAGATATTGCAGTTTGTCTTATCGATGGAAATCAGACTCGCTTGCTGATCTGAAGTCTCGCTCACCAAACCTTGCCCTTAACTATCCTTGTCCAGTAGCAGTTGCGTCATCGCTCGGCTCGCTGCCCCGCCTGAGACGAGAGGATTATGATAATCACACAGGAAATCTGGTGCACACATTCGGAAGGCGTTTGCAGATCACAGTTCCATTACTGTGAGACTGATTTCCATTTGTGTCAAAAAAGATTGGCCCTCAGTGCCATCAGCATGATAATAATTGATAAAGTGATTACGTGATATGAAGCCAGTGGGGACGACGAACAGTGTAGTCAGTAGGCATGCACTGCTGGCACGTTTTGACTTTGATGCTCGAGCTGTCCGCTTCTTGAAACGAAAAAATAATCCAAGAACGGATACCAACAGCTGCTAACAGGCTCTTTTCCGGAACAAACTTTACGAGTACCAAGCAAAAAAATATGAACTGATACCAAAGTTTTGATCGTGCATTTCAACTTGTGTGCGGCATAGAGAAGAAGACTCGCCAACGCAACGCGGGAAAGTAGCTGCACATGGCCGATGCTCCACCGGCCCAACCGCACTAATAACACGTCGATGGTTTAGTTAACGTTTGACACCATGCGTCATGGTAATGGATTAAGTGGTAAACGCAACCACTCTGTTGCGGCGCGATCACTAGCTAGCTAGAACACTCACCACGGCGACGGGCCACTCCTGCTGCATTCGGCAGTCCAAAGTAAGCAAAAAACAGACCACGGTACAGGATGAGACGGCCGTGATAATGCTAGGCAGGGTCATCTTCTGCGTGGTGATCGCCGCGGCCGTCCTCGCCGTCGTCCTGCTCGCCACCGTTTCCCCTCTCCCTCATCGGTCCGCCGCACGCCCCAGGGGCCTCCGCGACTTCACCGTGTACATCCATCCGGCGGCATCTGGTGCCGTGAGGCGGCAGCAAGGCTCCAAGCACGGGGACGAACGGGTGGCGAACGCGCTGGTGTTCCGCCACCGGATGACGGCGGGGCCGGAGATCACGTCAAGAACCGTCGGCGCGGCATCGGGGTTCGTGCTCCCGGGCGAGCGCGGCTCGGCGATGTCGGCGTTCGACACGGTGCACCTGTCGTTCGACGCGCCCGGGCTGTCCGGCAGCCTCTGCGTGGAGGTGGCCATGACCAAGGAGGCGCCGCGGGAGGAGGCGCTCCGTGTGGTGGGCGGCACGGGCGCGTTCGCGTTCGCGCGCGGGCACGGCGCCGTCCTGCGCCCAGAGCGTGGGAAGCGGCCAGGCAACGGCGGCGCCGCGACGGCGTTGCGTCTTAAGCTGAGCCTGAGCGTCGCGTCCGCTGTTGGTTAAACAACGACTAACAGGTGTGCGCACGGGTCTGTGAGATGAGAGCCAATTAGTATTCCATTTATTTTCCGTTTTGCTGCTTTTGATTTCGCGACATGTATTCGCGGAACTGTAAGCTCGTAATGCAGCCTTGAGTTGAGCGCGTGAGAGTGATACGCCAAACTTTGCGTAATCACTAGTTTGTTTCCATTCAATCATAAGAAATATTTTGTATGGAGACTGGGAGCACAGGTTATGAGTTCGTCGGAGTTTCTATTATGTTTTTCTTCAGTTCTTTTCCACAATGGGTATGGGCGTATGGCAACTTCACGGGTTCAAGTACGTACGTCTTGTGCTTCGTCGCAAAAAAAAAAAAAAAAAAAAAAAAACGTACGTCTTGAGCTGATCGGACAAAAGAATATCAGGAGGGGAGGGCCAGCCCGGGGAGCTGCTCTTTTCGTAACCTTCTGGAACCTTTTGGAACGGGTTTCCAATTTTTCATGCTCTTCTCTCACTATTAAATCCTTGAATATTTTTAAAATTCATGAACTGTTTATGAATCCGATTTTCTTTTTGTGAATTAAAAAAATTACAGGTTCGAAAAAATGTACATGATTTTAGAAAAGGTCCGCGATCCAAAAATAATGTTTGCAAATCTGAAAAAATGTTCAAGAAAAAATAATTATTATAGAATTATAAAAATGTTTGTCCGTTTAAAACTATCCACTCATTTCAAAGGTGACCTTGAATACACAAATGATAGAGAATTTTTGGCGAAAAAGGGAAATCAAGAAAGAGAAAAATTGAAAAACCAAAACAAAGAGAAAGAAAGGAAAATAAGAAAAGAAGAAAAAGAGAGAAAATGGAAAAAAAAGAGTGCACCACGAGAACTGGTGCTATACAGCACCACACACACAGTAACCACTCAGAAAGAATTGACGCTGCTCCTGGGCCAGATGAGTTTTGCTACTCCCGGAAGGATTAAGAGATGATTTGATCTTATTTCGCGTCTTCCGCGTTACTTAGGGTGCATTTCGTTAACTGATGCCGAATACGCTCTGACTTGGGCCGGCCATCTAAGGGGCAATGGGAGAGATCTTCCCGGTTCTGAGAAGCTTCCAGAAGCTTCACAGTTAGTTTTTTTTTGGGACTGGATTTTCTATATTTTTTCCTTATTTTTATATTTTTCTTAATGCTTTTTAAAAAATCTATGACTTTTTTTTAATTTGATGAATGTTTTCAGAATTTACTAAAAAAATGTGAACTATTTTTCAACTAGATGAATCTTTTCAGATTCATTATTATAATATTTCTTTTTTTCAAAATTCATGAACTTTATTATTGATTTCTTTGAATGCGCGAACCTTTCAATATTATTGTGATTTTTCGAATTCCTGTTTTTTTGAATTTTCACGAAAAGGTTTACTGGCCAATGGTTGACCGGTCAGCACGACGAGTCAACTGCGAGATACTCGATTATGGGTAACGCTATATAGAAGAAAAAGGAGTAGGTCACATTATTCGATCCTCACGAAAAAGGATTTCCTCCCGCTTTGTATTACAAAGCAACGAACCGATACATCCAACGATAGGTGCTAGAACGAAAGCAACACAGTCACGTCCAAAAAAAGGAAAGAGAAAATACAAAAGAAATAAATGCAAGCAGCGCTAGATCGACGTAAGCGACGATTCCTCGCAACTGATGCGCCCTCCATACGATTCCGACCACGCTCCTATGCCTCTGAGTCATTGTGTACCGAGCAACACCTTCAAGAAGGACTGCGACTACCGACGCTGCTGCCCGGACGGGTCCTAGGATTTCTCCTGGTACACGGGGGGGACTGGGGAAGAGGTCCACCCGACGTCCTTCAAGAAGGGAGGCGGCGCCCACAGGCGTCACCACGTCGATGTCGGCAAGGATTTCTCCCGACCACAACACAACCACGACCCCAACCAACCATTGGCTCCACCATGTCTGCCGCCCACCAACATGCGCCAACCTAGTCTTGAGTCCTCATCGACGTCTCACCATGGCAAACGCTGTGAGACCGGACGGACCAAGACGAAACAACCGGAGACGAGGGGCGACAGTATCGTAGCCACGTGGGAGGGAACAACCTCCATCGGCTCAAGCGGTAGCAGATCGGGCGCAGCAGCAACAGCACACCAGGCGAACAACCTGTCCGGGTCCAGCTCGGACCCGTGAAGTTCCCGTCGTCGCGCTGTAGCAAACGCGATGCTGATGCCGCCTCCCCTCATCGCAGGTCGCTCGACGATCCAGCCAGAGATGGCATGACGAAGCCCAAAATGGCCCGCCCTGACCCAAATCGGGCCCAAAAGGGCCAAGATCTGGGCCTGTAGGGCGCCGTCGGCTAGGCCCCGCGCGAAGCTGCCGTCGCCGCCAAGAGGTCACGCCTTCGCCTCATCGCCAACCAGGCCTTCGCCGGATCACCGCCGGTCAAGATGCACCGCCGCCAGACCCCGCCATCCCAGGCAGAGCATCCGCGACGGGGAGGAAGACAGGGTGCCCGCTGACGCCCGCACCAACGAAGCCCTCCACACATCCACTAGAGGGAGGGGACACCGCCGCGCCGTTGTGCCCTTCGCCAGGACCGTGCCATCGCTCGTGGGGTCGTCCCGCGTCAACCCCAGCCGAACACGGAGGAGGGAGCCTCCCCTCCGCCGCTGACGCCAGCAGGGCTTTGCCCGTCAGCGCACTCTGACGACGGCGAGGGGAGGGGGGAAGAAAGGGGACGAGACCGGAAGCAGCTAGGGTTAGCCCCTTGTCGCTCGCGGGAGCGACGCGTGGCGAGGGGGAGGGGGTGGGCGACCACATGATTCGATCCTAGGTCTCCTCGATTATGGGTAACGTTACAAGCCATTGGGCAAGTGTTGGGTTTGTGCTGAACACTAGGGCATGACATACTTCAAGAGAAAAGAGAAGGATTTTGACAAGATACATATCTAGGTCAGGGTAACAGATATGCCGACTCACAAGAGGACTGCGGTCTTTGGTAATGCTCTAGGTAATTAGCTTGGATAAATAGTGAGGGTTGTTGTTCACAAGGAGGGAATCACAAGGGGTGGGCATCTGAGAGTAAGAGCATATTTTTTTCTATTTTTGAGCCTTTGGTCCGAGGCTTCTATCTAAGGAAATCAAAAGAGGACAACAAGAGAACTTGGTTTGATTTTTACTATGATAATACCTCACTTTTGTTTTGAGTGTGGATGTCTGGTTCATGTGGGGGTGGGGGAGTGTGTGAGCCGCCGGTCGACTCCTTACCTCAATGGGGTAGTTGGCCGAGGGCTTCGTCAGGGAAAAACACTTCTACAAAGGAGGGCTCAATTAGCGGCGTGTCTAGCAGCAACAATAGCATGGGCAACACTCACACTAATGATGTGGCTCGCACACGCCATGAACATCCAAGGGTGCAGGACATGCCTACAAAGAGGAACTTGAACTCTAAATTTTCCAGGAGTGGGGACATTCACACTGGCAAGGGGTCCAAGTAGGACATGGGAGAAGTGAACAACCCAGGCAAAGATAGAAATAGGAAGGGGTTCCCAGAGAACCGGGCCTAAGAGCATCGCCAGCCGTTGAGCCCCCCAGGAGGCGTATTTTGCGCCGATTGGGGTTGTCCCTGCGAAATTTTTGCTCTCAGGGCGATTTTTTTCCCAATCATTGTGCTCCCAGCCACCAGACAGGGCGCTCTAGGCCGTCCACGCGCCCTCTGTGCGGTTCCGGTGCCATGTGTGGAGGAGAGAGAACATAGAGGAGAGAGAGGGGATAAGCGACTAATGGTGGGCCATTTGCATGCAGAAAGTAGCGCCTGAGCCCCTCGAGTGCCCCCCGATGGGCTAGGTTTGGCCTGGGAGCACCGGCTCTGTTTTTCCCAAATCCGGCAAAAAGTAAGGCATTGGGGATGCGAGTGGGACTTTTTTTGTCCGCTCGCGCTAAAAAAGTGCTCCTGGGGGGTGCCTCTTGGGGGGACGGCTAGAGATGCTCTAAGGGATAGCTTGGACCTATGTCATGACAGGATCTCCGGAATAAACTATGGAGCATAATCAACACAATTGGAGGGATGGCGATTGGGAGGCAGAATGAGAAAGAAAATGAAAAGACAAGGCTAGCTCATCCGCAGGGTGACATGCAGGTAGAGTGGTCGGGTCAACTCACTAGGGGAACCCGACATGGATGGCGTGCATGGGAGGCGAAGGAGCACTTACATTTTTTTTCCAGAAATGACTATTATAACAAGCAATGTTATGACTCGCATGCTAGGTATGAAAACGAGAGTAGGAAGAGGAGATCTAAGCTGGTGTGGGTGGCAAAGGGCTGCTCGGACAGATAGGTTGATCATGACATTTTCATTCGCGATAAGAGGCAAAACAATTCCTTAGTGTTTGAGCGCATCTTCGATAAGAATGAAGCAGTGATGGACCCTGAATCCCAAGGCTGCCGAGATCAATGAATCTCCTGGCCTGAAACTATCGAGGTTTGGGGTTGGACTCGATAGTTGGCGAACAACGAGACCAGATATGGCCCCACAACCCAGCGGTGGTGTTTCTTTATGAGACTAAGAAGAAGGAGAGGGCAATGAAGAGATTGAAGTGGAGTCTTGGTTTCAAGAGTGGGGTGGCAGTAGACTATCAAGGGCTGGGTGGAGGGTTAGCATTATGATGGACAAAGTGTAAAGGTCACTGTTAGCCCGTGGTGCGAATACTTCAGTGATGCAGAGGTGGTATGTGAAGGGAAGACTTGTAGATTCACTGGATTCTGCGAGGAACCACACACGAAGTTAAGGAAAAAGTCATGGGATGCTATCAGATTATTGAGAGCACATGATAACCTCCGATTGATTTGTATCGGTAACTATAATGAAGCACTCTTTCGGACAGATCAATTAGGAGGCAACCCTAGAAGTTTTAACCAAACGGGGGATTTTCGCGACCATTTGACCACGTGCGGCCATGTAGAATTGGGCTTCTCGAGATACCCGTAGACATAGGACAACAAAAGGGAGGGAGATGAGAACATTCAGGCATGGCTGGATATGGCTACATACAACTATGAGTTCTTGTCTCTTTTCCCGGAAACACATGTTGAGCACTTAATGACGTAGGAATCTAACCAGCAAGCGTTGGTGGTTCGAGCGTCGGAGACAGCTCCACGCATCAACCACAAAGAACCCGGAGCGTTGCGCTTTGAGGAAGCATGGACAAGACACGACCATTACACATGCATGGTGGAGGAAGCATTGAATGCCGCAGACTCTGGGGATCGGGGCCGCTTGGTTGTGTGCCAACGTTTGTCACGTATATCAGGAATCATGCAGCGGTTGGCCAGGGAGGTTTTATGATTGATTCATAGACAAATAAAAGTCTTGACAAACCAGTTGGTTGCTGCAAAACTTAGGGCGATGACCACTAGGTACTCGTGGGAGATCAGAAACATCTAAGAGAAGTTTACGAGAGTATTTGTATGTAAGTTATCAGTTCGGTGATGCATATATTGCCATGCTATTTGCATAAAGTTATCAGGGTATGTTTTAAACAACATTTTTTCTCCGATAAAAAAGGTAACACGGTTTTTGTATGTACGCTATCGAGTCCATGATGTGTATATTGCCATGATATTTACACAAATATTACCGGGTATGTTTTTTAACAAAAAAATTCCGGGTGAAAAGTTATGGTGGCTTTTGTACGTGAGTTAGCAATTTTGTATGTGTATATTACCAAGTGATTTCTTTATAACTCGGCAATTTCTTTATAAATAGCATGGTAATTTACACATCACCGACCTGATAGGTTAGATACAAACATTGTAGTAACTTTTGAACATGAAAAAAATTGTTGAAAAAAACACTCACAATAATGTTTATACCTAGTGATGGTAAAATACGCATGTCAAAAGTTATTGTGGTGTTTGTGCATAGATTATTAGCTCCGCGTAAATTATCATCCTAGTAACAAAAAGGTTATCATGGTATATATTCAATAACTTTTTTTCGTAGGTCAGAGTTACTGTGGTGTTTGTACCTAAGTTATCGAATTTATGATACATATATAATTACGCTATTTGCACATAAATTATTAGGTTATGTCTCAACAACTTTTTACCTGAGGCAAAGTTACCGCAGGGTGTTTATACCCAAATTATCAAGTCTACGTTATGTAAACTTGAATGTTATTTATCAGGGTCAACTCTCTCTTTTCTTTCTCAATTTGCTGGTTTCATGTCCTAACTGCTACTAGATTCAACAATGATTTGTGTGGATAGCTAAAAGATCTAACATAGCAATCATGCAAAAAATGATTAAGTAACCCAGTTGATAGGTAATTGACGAAAAAACGGATATGTGGGCGATAGCGAGGAGAAATCTATATCTAATAATAAAAGGGCTATTGTATCTTGCGGCATGTCACGTAAATTGGCCCGTAAGTTTTAAAATATTACTCATCAATGCCACCTATAAGTGTTAAAAATATATTTCATGCAGTACGGACCTCCTATACTGTGCTATGCGTGTTGGAAAAAGACGCAGGGTGCCCATTTGGGCCGGCCCATGTCAGGACGACATGTTTTCTAAATTTTGTTTTCTCCTTTTTTATTCATTTTTGTTTTTGTTTTTTGTACATTAAATAACTTGGGACTTCAAAAAAGTTCCGAAAATTTAAACAAATAATAATTTTGAAATAAATGTTTGTGGATTCGAAAAATGATGGAGATTTTATAAACAAATGTTTTAAAAGCATTTGAAATTTGAAAACAAATGTTTGAGAAATAAAAAAATGTTCATGATTTTTTTTGTAAAGATTACGTATTAAAGATGCTAATGATATTTTATAAAATTTATAAAACCCAAAATATTTCAGTAATGGGAAAATATAATAAAAATTTAAAAACAGTGGGTGACTTACAAAATAGTTTATTTATTTATGAAATATTCACTGATTTAATAAAGGAACATGCATTCCAAGAAATGTTCGTTAAATCATAAAAATATTCGTGAAATTCAAAAATTGGTCCACCAGTTTCGAAAACAATGTTCGTCCATTATAGAAATGTTCTCCGATTTAAGAAAAATATTAAAAAAATTCAGAATTATAAAAAAATGTTTGCAAATATTATAGAATGTTCATGAATTCAATTTTTTTTCTTGATTTTACAAAATGTTCAAAAATATTAAAAATATTCATGAATTTGGAAGATGTTCACGAGTTTAAACAACGTTCATGATTTTAAGAAATTGAGAATGGCATCTCGGTGATGTAGTAAAATATGATCATGACTATTCGAGATTATAATTTATTTTTCTCCAGTTGTAACGCACGGGCCCTTTTGCTAGTTGATAAAGAAAAGCAAGATTGTGATAGCGTTATATGCGGATTGTGTGGCTCCCAAGTCATGTGGAGGTATCTCTAAATTGAGGTGTTTACCGGTTATTTGGTTAACTTTGTAGTGTGTCAAATTGATTCCCTTTTTGGTTTGCAATAGTTACTGCTTTGTAGTTTTAAGAAAGATAAAATTTCTTGTAGTAGCCATCAAAATAGCCTATACTAGTTTTTGTTTTTGAGGGAATAGCCTATACCAGTTGGTCAGTAGGCTTTGCGCCTTTGCCCAACTAAACAATGACCAGAGTTTGAGTCTTGACACTCACGTTATTTTTATCACGCAGTATAACTCAAATTGCAAAAGGAAAAAAATGTTGACTGTTCGAGCGATGTAATAAGGGACCGCTTAGAACTCAGCTGACTGAGACATAGTTTGGTCCCAGTCATCTGACGTCATCTGACGTGACGTGATTTTAAACTAGCTTTTGTTTGTCGCTCTCCCACCTGATCATTTCTATTGTTTACGATAACGTTGTTTTGCTTTTGGGCTGGGCTAGATCCACGTGGATTGTATAGTTGTTGTTTTCTTGTAGGGTGTTTGTAGTCGCTTTGTTGGCCCTTGTTGTAGAGAGCGGCGATAGAGCAGACAAGCTCGCCTGCTCCTGTTTGGCATACCAATGGGACAAGGACGCGTTGATATATGTGTATTGAATGCGATGGTAGAGGAGGAAAAGATACGCAATGCGAAACAATATCATACGGTGACTTTGCCGTTTGATATAACGTGGGCTTGACGGTAGACCTTGTCTTTTAGTACATGACACAGCGGTCGGAGCAGTGTTGGTGCATGGATGGATGGATGGATTCCAACTTTTTCTTCACGTATGTGGTGAAACTACGTGCATGCATGGCTGATGCATGCTTTTTGTTCCCTACTTCGGGTCTTGACAAACTATTTTTTTATCCTTATCCTACTTAGGTGTTTTTCGTAGAATAGATGAATTTTAGAAAAGACAACATGACTACAAAGTTTGGCCGTGCATCATCGTGTACACCAGGGACAACCTGAAAGAATTGTTCACTTTGGCAAGCAACAACAGGCTGAAGTTCAAAGTGAGTATCTCGTCCAAAAAATTATGTTTTACATCAGGCTAATTACGTTCTTAGTTCCACGTCTTTTGCACACAAGAAGAAAAATAAAGAAAATGCCGATAGAATCAATCTCTGCAACTGCCAGGGACATCCATCCAACACTGCTTCAAGGCTACACATATTCAATTAATGTGACGAAGTTTACTACTGAACAATTTATTAATTCAGAAATGCGCTCAAGGATTCACAATGTTGTACTGTATTTTGCTACAAATCACGCAGCAGGCCTGGAGTTGTCCCATGAACACCAAGCTCAGTGCAACGACCTTGTGCATCAGATTTTTGGCGTCCTTGATGAAGATGTTGGAGTCCTGTACATTGAATTCATCGGTGAGACAGCCCGGACACACAAGATGTGCCTGTGGTTGCAAGTCCATTTCACCCGGACACACTTGATCTCTTCAGTTCTGCACTGGTCGCCCCATTGTCCGTCAACGCAGTCGCAGCTACGTGACAGCACAACAGATCAACCTACCTAGACGAAAAACCTTCAGAGATCAAGCATTAAAAAGAGGCTGGATTGGAAGAAACAAAAAATATCACACATGCTTTTGGTTGATGGACAAACTACTGCACAGGGTAGCACGCCGGCCCCAGTTGTTGATCTTCCGATGACTACTAATCATCAGCAAACAGTGAACACTCCAATGGCAGGCACCGTTGGCACACATTGGTACAGTGTCCAAACGCCATCTACGGGCCATACCTGTCCGTCTGCACGCAGCGTATCGACGTTGGCTCTTCCGTCCAGCTTACACATTAAATGATCGGCGTATGCACCCCTGAAATACCGCCGCCGTCCGCGTCCCGCAAAGAGTGGACGCCTCGCGATAACAGGAGCAGGCGAGGACGAACACGCCAGTCAATTTTCGCTTGTTGTGCCTTTTTTTTTATTCAAAGTACTGCATGTACCACGCGTATAACTTGTTCGATTTGTACGATGGAACATCCAGCCGTCGACGGGCTTCGAATCTAACTGACATACGGTTTGATCTGCTCCATCGGACAAAATTCGTACATGAATTGTCGTACGTATAACATCTTTTTTTTATGATAGCTATGTCTGTCTTTCTCTTTCTCTCTCACCTTGTTTAATCAACAACGTGTTCTTCTAAGAAAACAAGTGTGTTGCTTTTCTCATGGGAAACACTGGAGTTGGTTGTGTCAAACGAAATACCAAAAATAGACTAAAAATAGACATTAAAATGTTCTATAAAAGGGAGGAAAATGATAGAAAATCTACAAATGTGATGTTAAGATAAAAAATGGACAAGTAGTAAAGCATTATTTTGACGAATTATCTCCATGTATCTGTTGGACGAAATAGCACTGAACAGCAAAAAAAAAAAGAATGTCCCCATCACACACATGTTTTTTTAGCGAACCAAACACACATACACACACATTTATGGTACGTAGGATGGAGTAGGATTGTTGTGGTAGTACCCGGGTCCGAGTGACGTCACTCGCATGCACTCGGAGGAGCTAATCGCTGACGCAGTGGCGAACAAGCTGAAGGCCATAACCTCATCCTACGACAACCCCAGAGGGTCAAGGCATGCGCCTCCGTATTCGCCTGCTCATCTCTCGAGTGAGGTAAACTCCGAATGCTATTATTAGTTCCGAATGATACGATTTTCCTTTGATGTGTTTTGATCTTTGTAACTCCCGCTTCAGCAGGGCTACACGGGTATGGAGAGCTTGATACCCGCCGGTGCCAACGCGACTGCGGACATGGCCAGCGACAACGAGCGCCATGGCGACTCGGACGATGAAGAAGAGTACGAGGACGAGAGCGATGATGAAGAGGACGAGAGGAAGTCCAAACTGGGCGACGAGACGGAGTCTTCTTCTTCAGAGGAGGTGCTTCTCGAGACCCGCTCGAAGGCTCGTCAGGACCCTGGAGCTCGTGGGGGGCGTACGGGTGGCCCAGGTGCCACCAAGCCTCCCGCGAACGCCCCTCCCACCTGGACCTCGAAGCGCGGGCGTAGCAAACTTGTCGCGTCTTCAAAGAAAGCCGCAAAGCAGGCGAAGGTCTCCACCAGCAAACCTCGGAAGGCAACGCTGCCTAAGACCAAGATGAACGTGCCGGTCGATTCCATGTAAGTATCTTCATGCTGATTGATGTTTCATACGGTTGACCGATTGGAGTAAACAATCCGAGTGAATTTGGTTGCATGGCTGACACCTCATCTGCTTCGTGGGGGAAGGACAAGGTCGAGACAAATGCGGACACTTCAAAAGGTATCACTCGAATTTATCTATTTGTGAACTTGAGGTCTTTAGCTCCTCCTCTGGGCTTATTTCCGAGTGATTGTCTCCTGTTTGTAGAGCCACGCGAGGTGATTGAGATTGACGTGGACGAACAAGCTCTCTAGCCAAATCCCGCTGGTGACACGGATGTCGTGATGAAAAGTACCTCGCCCATCTAGGATCCGCCCCGAGCGCGAGGGACTTCCTCTCGGGCGAGATCAGTACTCATAACTCCTCCTCCAACTCCACCCACTACCAACATCATCGATCATCGAACGAATACCAAATTCACATGATTACTTATAACAAGACTTATCCCATGTCCTCAGGAACAAACGTAACTACTCACAAAGCATATTCATGTTCATAATCAGAGGAGTATAAGTGATGATCAAGGATCTGAACATATAATCTTCCACCAAGTGAACCAACTAGCATCAACTACAAGGAGTAATCAACACTACTAGCAACCCACATGTACCAATATGAGGTTTTGAGACAAAGATCAGATACAAGAGATGAACTAGGGTTTGGAGAGGAGATGGTGCTGATGAAGATGTTGATGGAGAGTGACCCCTTCTCGTTGAGAGGATCGTTGGTGATGACGATGGCTTCGATTTCCCGGCAGGATCACCCTGTCGGAGCTCTAGATTGGTTCTGCCCAAGTTTTGCCTCGAGACGGCAGCGCTTCGTCCCGAAAGGTTTGATATAATTTTTGCGAGGACGAAACCCTCAATATAGCAGAAGATGGGCATCGGAGGGCTGCCAGGTGGGCCACAAGCCCCAGGGGCACGACCAGGGGGGTGGCCGCGCCCAGCAGGCTTGTGGCTCCCTGGTGGGGCCCCTGATGTATTTCTTTCGCCCAGTATTTTACCAAAATAATTCTCCTTAGATTTTCAGGACTTTTGGAGTTGTGCAGAATAGGTATCTCAGATTTGCTCCTTTTCCAGTCCAGAATTCCAACTGCCGACATTCTCCCTCTTCATGCAGACCTTGTAAAATAAGAGAGAAAAGGCATAAGAATTGTACCAAAATGTGTAATAACAGCCCATAATGCAATAAATATCCATATAAAATCATGATGCAAAATGGACGTATCAACTCCCCCAAGCTTAGACCTCGTTTGTCCTCAAGCGGAAGCCAAGATCAATAAATATGCCCACATGTTTAGAGATAAAGGTGTCGATAAAATAAAATATGGACATGAAGGCATCATGACTATCTTTAGGACAACAACATATATTGACATATAATTTCTTATGATAAAGTAATAATTCATTCACAATGGCAAAGTATGAATCAAGAACTCTATTGAGAACTGACCAACTATGATCTCAGTCATTGAAGCAATTCTAGTTTATCATAACGTAGGAAAGAGTCAATATAGTAGCTCGTAAAGCAAACCCACATACTCAATCATCTTTTAGTCTTTCACAATTGCTAACACTCACGAGGTACCTATGAGTTCAAAGTTTCAATCAGACAGAGAGAAAGATACAGGCTTATAGTGTTGCCTCCCAACTATTTACCTCGAGGGTAATGTCAACAGTAATAACTCATGCTCATCCACTTATGGGTGGATATATGTGCTTAGATCATTCCCCAACACGTAACACTTGCCAGAAGATAAAGGCGAAACTAGCGAAGGTGATGGAGATCACCACGACTCTTGCATAAAGGTAAGTACTAGAAAATAAAAGTAACAGATAGGCCCTTCGTAGAGGGAAGCAGAGGTTGCCATGCGCTTTTATAATTGGATGCACAATCTCTTAATGCAAAAGAACAACACTTTATATTGCCCCTTGTGATAGAGAACTTTATTATGCAGTCCGTCGCTTTTATTTCTTCCCTATCACAAGTTCGTATAAAGTTTATTTTCCTCACACTAATAGATAACACATATTTAGAGACCAATTTTTATTGCTTGCACCGATGACAACTTACTTGAAGGATCTTATTCTATCGTTAGGTAGGTATGGTGGACTCTCATGGCAAAACTGGTTTAAGGGTGTTTGGATGCACAAGTAGTATCTCTACTTGGTGCGGAAGTTTTGGTTGATATGAGGTGGAAGCAAGCGACACATGTTGAGGGATCTATAACAATATTTCTATTCGGAAATAAGCAAACATAAACCATTATGTTGTCTTCCTTGTCCAACATCAACCTCTTAACATATAATATTTTAATGAGTGCCCACAATCATAAAATATGTCCAAGATAATATATTTATATGTGAACCTCTCTTTCTTTATTACTTCCTTTTAATTGCCCTAGTGACCAACAACTATGTTTGCCAACCCACAATAGGTTTCAATCGACATACTTTTTATATGTTAAGTCATCACTCCCCATAAGATTTTCATATGTACTCTTTGCTTTTACTCTACACTTCTTTCTACTTTATCTTTCTCAAGATTAAGATCAAAAAAAGCAAGGCCCTCAACTCAAAAGCACTTTTTGTTATATAACTCACAGGCTTGCTTACATAGGAGGAATCATAAAGCAAAGACTCAAAGCTAGATCACACGAAAACTTTATTGTACTAGATCAAGATATAACCAAAAGGATTGAACTAAAAAAAGATGATGAAAAATAAAAATAAAAATGAAAACAAAAGATGTGATGGTGATACGATACCGGGGCACCTCCCCCAAGCTTGGCATAAGCCAAGGGGAGTGCCCATACCCATGTGTTTAGTTGTCTTGCTTCAGAGGTGATGATGTGGGAGTTGTGGATGGGGTTGGAAGCCTTTCTATTTTGCTCCTAAGCATAAAATTCTGCTCCCTCAAATCGTCCACTTCCTGCTTGAGCTTCAATATTCTTTGACATAATTCCTCCTTGCTCTCCTACAAGAAACAAGAAGGGATAAATAGAACCTTGGGTTTTCGCCTTGTGTTTGGGAGACTTGATTTCTTGAACTCCACGTGCATATCTCCTGGCTGAAGCAGGGGGCCTCTTCTTCATCCGAGCTTTCTTCCTCGTACTTGCCTTCTTGTTCCTCCTTAGAGAACAATCCATAAGGGTCCAAGTCCCCATAGAGTTTGGGATTGGAAAGATAATGCGATATGAAGCTCTCCCCATCGGAATCTTGGGATGACATATTGCTCTAAATCTGCTACAGAAACAACTCAAACAGAAAACAAGAGGCATTGTCGTGATACAGGAATCAAAACCTTCGGGAGATTATATAATGAATTTTTACTGACCCGAAGGAGTATGCCACAAGAAAACAAAGTCCAGGTGGTGCATGAGGTGGCCACAAGCCCCAGGGGCGCGACCAGGGGGTGTGGCCGCGCCCAGCAAGCTTGTCGCCTCCTCATACACTATTCAGACTACTTTAAATTTTCCTAATTTTTAAATATTCAAAAATAGATAAAATTTGCCATTGAAAAAGTTTTAGAGTCTTTTTGCTTACTGTACCACATACCTATTCCTTTTCGAAGTCTGAAATGTTCTGGTAAGTCTCCCTAATGTACTCCTCCGGGGTTATGGTATCGATGATATTGGTTTCAAAATTTATGGGAGTACCTGAGATATAATGTTTGATCCTTTGACCGTTCACCACCTTCGGGTTTGTGCCTTCAGCGTTGTTAATCTTGATGGCACCGGAATGGTATACCTGTTCGATGATGTAAGGACCTTGTCGTTTAGAGAGAAGTTTTCCTGCAAAAAATCTTAAACGAGAATTGTATAGCAAGACATGATCACCTACATTAAATTCACACTTTTGTATCCTTCTATCATGCCATTTCTTAACCTTTTCTTTAAACAACTCAGCATTCTCATAGGCTTGGGTTCTCCATTCATCAAGTGAGCTAATGTCAAATAACCTCTTTTCACCAGCAAGTTTGAAATCATAATTGAGCTCCCTGATTGCCCAATAAGCCTTATGTTCTAGCTCTAGAGGTAAGTGACATGCTTTACCATAAACCATCTTATATGAAGGCATACCCATAGGGTTTTTGTAAGCAGTTCTATAAGCTCACAATGCATCGTCGAGTTACTTAGACCAATTCTTCCTAGATCTATTAACAATCTTCTACAAAATCAATTTAATCTCTCTATTGCTCAATTCTACTTGACCACTAGACTGAGGATGATAAGGAGATGCAACTCTATGATTAACATCATATTTAGAAAGCAATTTACGGAAAGCACCATGAATAAAATGTGAACCACCATCAGTCATCAAATATCTAGGGACTCCAAATCTAGGGAAAATTAACTTCTTTAAGCATTTTAATAGAAGTGTTATGATCAGCGCTACTAGTTGGAATAGCTTCTATCAACTTAGTGACATAATCAACAGCAACTAGAATATGAGTATACCTGTTAGATTGTGGAAAAGACCCCATATAATCAAAGCCCCAAACATCAAATGGTTCGATAACAAGAGAGTAATTCATAGGCATTTCCTGACATCTACTAATATTACCAATTCTTTGACATTCATCACAAGATAAGACAAACTTACGAGCATCCTTGAAGAGAGTAGGCCAAGAAAACCCAGACTATAGTACCTTGTGTGCGGTTCTATCTCCAGCATGATGTGCTCCGTAGGCTTCAGAGTGACACTTGCATAAGATCTGTTCCTGTTCATGCTCAGGTACACAATGTCTAATAATACCATCTACTCTTTGTTTATAAAGATGTGGGTCATCCTAAAAGTAATGTCATAAATCATAGAAGAACCTTTTCTTTTGTTGGTATGTGAAACTAGGAGGTATAAATTTAGCAACAATGTAATTGGCGTAATCAGCATACCAAGGAGCATTATGTGAAGTATTCACAACAGCTAATTGTTCATTAGGAAAGCTATCATCAATAGGTACTGGTCATCAAGAAAATTATCTAACCCAGACAAGTTATCTGCTACAGTGTTATCATCACCCTTTCTATCAATGATATGCAAATCAAATTCTTGTAGTAGGAGGACCCACCTAATAAGTCTAGGTTTAGCATCTTTATTCTCCATAAGGTATTTAATAGCAGCATGATCGGTGTGAACAGTTACTTTGGAATCAACAATATAAGGTCTAAACTTATCAGAAGCAAACACGACTACAAAAAATTCCTTTTCAGTAGCAGCATAGTTTCTTTGAGCAATGTCTAGAGTCTTACTAGCATAATGGATAACATTTAATTTCTTATCGACTCTTTGTCCTAGAACAACACCAACAGCATAATCACTAGCATAATACATAATTTCAAAAGGTAGGTTCCAGTCGGGTGGTTGAACAACATGTGCGGTAATCAAGGCATTCTTAAGAATTTCAAATACTTCTACACAATCATCATCAAAAACAAAAGGAACATCTTTTTGCAAAAGGTTTGTGAGAGTCCTAGAAATATTAGAGAAATCTTTGATAAACCTCCTATAGAAACCAGCATGACCAAGGAAACTTCTTATACCTTTGATATGCGTAGGGCACGACATTTTTTCAATACCATCAACTTTAGCTTTATCAACTTCAATACCTCTTTCGGAGATCTTGTGCCCCAAGACAATACCTTCATTAGCCATAAAGTGGCACTTTTCCCAATTCAAGACAAGATTAGTTTCTTCACATCTCTGCAAAACTCGATCAAGGTTGCTCAAATAATCATCAAATGAAGTTCCGTAAACGAAAAAAATCATCCATGAAAACCTCAAGAATCTTTTCACAAAAATCAGAGAAAATATCCATCATACATCTTTGAAAGGTAGCAGGTGCATTGCATAAACCAAAAGGCATATGTCTATAAGCAAAGGTACCAAAAGGGCAAGTAAAAGTGGTTTTTTCTTGATCCTCGCTTGATATAGGTATTTGAGAGAAACCCGAGTAACCATCTAGAAAGCAAAAATGAGTATGTTTGGATAATCTTTCTAGCATTTGATCAATAAAAGGTAAAGGGTAATGATCTTTCTTAGTATCTTTATTTAATTTTCTAAAATCAATTACCATTCTATAACCTGTAACAATTCTTTGCGGGATCAATTAATTTTTATCATTAGGAACAACGGTAATACCTCCCTTCTTAGGGACACAATGGATAGGACTAACCCATCTACTATCAGCAACATGATAAATTATACCTGCCTCCAGAAGATTTAGTATTTCTTTTCTTACCAGTTCTTTCATCTTAGGGTTCAATCGTCGTTGGTGATCAATAACTGGTTTGGCATCAGGCTCCATATTAATTTTATGCTGACATAAAGTGGGTGTAATGCCCTTAAGATCATCAAGAGTATAACCAATAGCAGCAGGGTGCTTCCTTAGAGTTTTCAATAATCTCTTTTCTTCATGCTCTGAAAGGTTAGCACTAATAATAACAGGATATATCTCCTTTTCATCAAGATAAGAATATTTCAACCTATCGGGTAATTGCTTGAGCTCGAACACGGGATCACCCTTTGATGGAGGAGGATCCCCAAGTATTTCAATAGGTGCTGCTCAAAGAAAATTTCATCTATTTCATTCCTCTCATTCGTATGCATATCATTTTCATGGTCTAGCAAATATTGTTCTAAGGGATCAGTAGGGGGCACAAAAATAGAAGCGAGACCAACAATTTCATCTTTAGTAGGCAATTCCTTGTCATGGGGTTGTCTATGAAATTTAGAGAAATTAAACTCATGAGACACATCCCCAAAGCTCACATAACTATTTCTTTCTCACAATCAATCTTAGCATTAACAATATTCAAGAAGGGTCTGCCAAATATAATGGGACAAAAATTATCTTGTGGGGAACTAAGAACAAGAAAATCAGTAGGATACTTTACTTTCCCACACAAGACTTCAACATCTCTAACCATCCCTATCGGTGCAATAGTGTCTTTATTAGCGAGCTTAATAGTAACATCAATATCCTCTAGTTCAATTGGTGCAATATCATGCATGATTTCTTTGTATAAGGAATAGGGGATTGCAGTTACGCTGGCATCCATATCACACAATCCATGATAACAATGATCTCCTATTTTAACAGAAACAATAGGCACGCCAACAACTGGTCTATGTTCATGCTTAGTATCAGGTCTAGCAATTCTAGCAGCTTCATCACAGAAATGAATAACATGCCCATCAATATTATCAACCAAGAGAACTTTAACCATAGCAATACTAGGTTCAACTTTGATTTGTTCAGTGGGTCTAGGTGTTTTAAGACAACTCTTACAAACCATAGTTGAAGCTTTAGCGTGTTCCTTTATCCTAACATGGAAAGGTGGTTTCTCAATGTAAGCAATTGGGATAACAGGATCAACATTGTAAGTAATAATTTTCTCTTCAACTTTAATAGGTTCCATTACTTTCACTTCAATGGGAGGATGATATTTAAACCACGTCTCCTTAGGGAGATCAACATGAGTAGCAAAAGATTCACAGAAAGAAGCTACTATCTCAGAGTCAAGTCCATATTTAGTACTAAATTTACGAAAAGCATCAGTGTCCATGAAGGATTTAACACAATCAAACTTAAGATTCATACCTGACTCCTTACCTTAGTAAAGTTCCCAATCTTTAGAGTTGTGTTTAATTCTCTCCAATTAATTCCATTTGAATTAAATATCTTTCTTCATAAAAGAACCAACACAAGAAGTATCGAGCATGGATTGATCATTACGAGAAAGCCGAGCATAAAAATTCTGAATAATAATTTCTCTCGAGAGCTCATGATTGGGGCATGAATATAACATTGACTTAAGCCTCCCCCAAGATTCAGCGATTCTTTCTCCTTCACAAGACCAAAAATTATAAATATAATTCCGACCACGATGAACTAGATGCATAGGATAGAACTTCTGATGAAATTCCATTTTCAATCGGTTGTAGCTCCATGATCCAATATCGTCACATAGCCTATACCATGTCAATGCCTTCTCCTTCAAAGATAATGGAAAGACCTTATTCTTGACGTGATCCTCAGGCAGACCTGCAAGCTTAAATAATCCACAAACTTCGTCCACATAGATTAGATGCAAATCAAGATGTAGTGTTCTATCTCCTGCATAAGGATTAGCTAGCAGTTTCTCTATCATACCCGAAGGAATTTCATAATAAATATTATCAGTAGGTTCAGTAGGTTGAGGGACAACTCTTTGTGTTTCCGGTCGAGGTGAAGATACCCCTAACAAGCCCCTCAAAGGATTACTTTCCATAGTAACAAGTGACAGTAAATTTCAGCACACTATATAAATTTTTCCTTACCAAGTTCCACTCACCAAAGGTGCTTCACTCCTCGACAACGGTGCCAGAAAAGAGTCTTGATGACCCACAAGTATAGGGGATCTATCTTAGTACTTTCGATAAGTAAGAGTGTCGAACCCAACGAGGAGCAGAAGGAAATGGCAAGCGGTTCTCAGTAAGGTATTCTCTGCAAGCACTGAAATTATCGGTAACAGATAGTTTTGTGATAAGATAATTCGTAACGGGTAGCAAGTAACAATTGTAAAAAAGGTGCAGCAAGGTGGCCCAATCCTTTTTATAGCAAAGGACAAGCCTGGACAAACTCTTATATAAAGCAAAGCGCTCCCGAGGACACATGTGAATTTATGTCAAGCTAGTTTTCATCATTCTCATTTGATTCACGTTCGCTACTTTGATAATTTGATATGTGGGTGGACTGGTGCTTGGGTGCTATCCTTACTAAGCCTCCTACTTATGATTAACCCCCCCCGCAAGCATCCGCAACTACGAAAGAAGAATTAAGATAAATCTAACCATAGGATGAAACATGTGGATCCAAATCAACCCCTTACGAAGAAACGCATAAACTAGGGTTTAAGCTTCTGTCACTCTAGCAACCCATCATCTACTTATTACTTCCCAATGCCTTCCTATAGGCCCAAATAATGGTGAAGTGTTATGTAGTCGACGTTCACATAACACCACTAGAGGAGAGAAAACATACATCTCATCAAAATATCGAACGAATGCCAAATTCACATGATTAGTTATAACAAGACTTATCCCATGTCCTCAGGAACAAACATAACTACTCACAAAGCATATTTATGTTCATAATCAGAGGAGTATAAGTGATGATCAAGGATCTGAACATATAATCTTCCACCAAGTAAACCAACTAGCATCAACTACAAGGAGTAATGAACACTACTAGCAACCCACAGGTACCTATCTGAGGTTTTGAGACAAAGATCGGATACAAGATATGAACTAGGGTTTGGAGAGGAGATGGTGCTGATGAAGATGTTGATGGAGATTGACCCCCTCTCGACGAGAGGATCGTTGGTGATGATGATGGCTTCGATTTCCCGGCAGGATCACCCTGCCAGAGCTCTAGATTAGTTCTGCCCAAGTTCCGCCTCGAGACAGCGGCGCTTCGTCCCGAAAGCTTTGATATGATTTTTTCCAGGATGAAACCCTCAATATAGCAAAAGATGGGCATCGGAGGGCTGCCAGGTGGGCCACAAGCCCTAGGGGCGCGACCAGGGGGTGGCCGCACCCTGCAGGCTTGTGGCTCCCTGGTGGCCCCCCTGATATATTTCTTTCGCCCAGTATTTTTTATATGTTACAAAATAATTCTGCGTAGATTTTCAGGACTTTTGGAGTTGTGCAGAATAGGTATCTTAGATTTGCTCCTTTTCTAGTCCAGAATTCTAGCTGCCGGCATTCTCCCTCTTCATGTAGACCTTGTAAAATAAGAGAGAAAAGGCATAAGTATTGTACCAAAATGTGTAATAACATCCCATAATGCAATAACTATCCATATAAAATCATGATGCATAATGGACATATCAATGGTCCAGGGACTAGAGCCTCTCGACGTTGGCCGTCGGGGTATAGAACTAGTAGTTCTCTGGTGGGGGCGCGCTATGCTCACCAACTGGGTGTAGTCCCCGAGGCTGGCATTGACCGGAGCAGTCGGCGTCGGTCTCAAAATATGAATGTTGAGGTAGTAGAATCCGAATGCTGAGATACTTGTCGAAGAGGATGCGGTGATGGTCCAAGGACTAGAGCCTCTTGACATTGACCGTCGGGGTGTAGAACCAGTAGTTCTCTGGTGGGGGCGTGCTAAGCGCACCCACTGGGTGTAGTCCCCAAGGTTGGCATTGGCTGGAGCAGTCGACGCCAGTCTCAAAATCCAAATGTTGAAGTAGTAAGATCCGAATGTTGAGATACTTGTCGAAGAGGATGCGGTGATGGTCCAGGGACTAGAGACTCTCAACGTTGACCATCGGGGGTGTAGAACCAGTAGTTCTCCTATGGGGGAGCGTTGAGCGCACCCACTGGGTGTAGTCCCCAAGGCTGGCATCGACTGGAGCAGTCGGAGTCAGTCTCAAAATCCGAATGTTAATGAACCTCTTCGTTGTGTCCAATTGTGGACTCTGATATTTTTTGATATCGTCATATGCAGGGTGTGTGCGAGATCGGATCTCGCTATAAGACGCTTTAGGAGGAGGTGCAGGAGTTGTGCCGCAACTTAGAAGCCGAGAAGTCCAAGTGCATGCATCTGGAGCAGGAGAAGCTGACACTAGGAGGTAATCAGACTTCGACCAACTATTTTGAGTTCAATATTTTTCCGTGTCCGACTGAGAACGCTTCGCCAGATGTACATAGTGAAAATGTTCAGCTTGCTAAGCGACTATGGTCTTCCATTTCTATAGAGACCATGAAGGAATCCCTAGAAAATAAGGACCAAGACTTGGCGCTTGCCCAGAAGGAGGCCAGTCGGAAGGCAAAGGAGACGGAGGATAAGCCGAAGGCATTCGAGAAGTGGGAGTTGATACGTCCATTTTGCACCATGATTCTGTATTGATATTTGTTGCATTATGGGCTGTTATTATATGTTTTGTACAATAGTTATGCCTTTTCTCTCTTATAAGGTTTACACGAAGAGGGAGAATGCCGATAGCTGGAATTCTGGACTAAAAAAGGAGCAAATCTGAGATACCTATTCTGCACAACTCCAAAAGTCCTGAAAATTTACGGAGAATATTTTTGGATTTAATAAAAAATACTGGTGCAAGAATCAACCAGAGGGGGCCACCTGCAGGCCACAAGCCTGCTAGGCGCGGCCACCCTGGCTGCGCCTAGCAGGCTTGTGGGGCCCTTGTGGCTCCCCTAACGCCCATCTTCAGCTATATGGAGGGTTTTGACCTGAAAAATATATGAGAAGAGAGCTTTCGGGATGAAGCACCGCCGTCTCGAGACGAAACTTGGCCAGAACCAATCTAGAGCTCTGGCAGGGCTGTTCTGCCAGGGCCACTTCCCTCCCAGAGGGGGAAATCGAAGCCATGGTCATCACCAACGATCCTCTCATTGAGAGGGGGCCAATCTCCATCAACATCTTCACCAGCACCATCTCCTCTCCAAACCCTAGTTCATCTCTTGTATCCGATCTTTGTCTCAACACCTCAGATTGGTACCCGTGGGTTGCTAGTAGTGTTGATTACTCCTTGTAGTTGATGCTAGTTGGTTTACTTGGTGGAAGATCATATGTTCAGATCCTTACTTGAGGGAACACTAGATCCTGATTTGCACCTAATCTATGTGGATGAAGTTTGTGGATTATTTAAGCTTGCAGGTCTGCCCGAGGATCACGTTAATAAGAAGGTCTTCCCTCTATCTTTGAAGGAGAAGGCATTGAAATGGTATAGGCTATGTGATGATATTGGATCATGGAGCTACAACCGATTGAAAATGGAATTTCATCAGAATTTCTATCCTATGCATCTAGTTCATCATGATAGGAATTATATTTATAATTTTTGGCCTCGTGAAGGAGAAAGAATCGCTCAAGCTTGGGGGAGGCTTAAGTAAATGTTATATTCATGCCCCAATCATGAGCTCTCGAGAGAAATTATTATTCAGAATTTTTATGCTTGGCTTTCTCGTAATGAACAATCGATGATCGATACTTCTTTTGCTGGTTCCTATATGAAGAAGGATATTGACTTCAAATGGGATTTATTGGGAATAATTAAATGCAATTCTGAAGATTGGGAACTCGGCGAAGGTAAGGAGTCAGGTATGAACCTTAAGTTTGATTGTGTTAAATCTTTCGTAGAGACCAATGCTTTTCATGAATTTAGCACTAAATATGGACTTGACTCGGAGATAGTAGCTTATTTTTGTGAATCTTTTGCTGCTCATGTTGATCTCCCCAAGGAGAAGTGTTTTAAATATCATTCTCCCATTTAAGTGAAAGTAGTTGAACCTATTAAAGTTGAAGAGAAAACTATTACTTATAATGTTGATCCTGTTATTCCTGCTGCTTATATTGAGAAACCACCTTTTCCTGTTAGAATAAAGGAACATGCTAAAGCTTCAACTATGGTTCGTAAGAGCTATGCTAGAACACCTACACCCCCTGAGCAAATTAAAGTTGAGCCGAGTATTGCTATGGTTAAGGATCTCCTGGTTGATAATATTGATGGGCATGTTATTCAATTTTGTGATGAAGCTGCTAGAATTGCTAAACCTGATGCTAAAGATAAACATAGACCTATTGTTGGCATGCTTGTGGTTTCCGTTAAGATAGGAGATCATGGTTATCATGGCTTATGTGATATGGGTGCTAGTGTGAGTGCAATTCCCTTTTCTGTATATAAAGAGATTATGAATGATATTGCACTAGCTGAGTTAGAGGAAATTGATGTTACAATTAAGCTTGCTAATAGAGACACTATATCACCAGTTGGGATTATTAGACATGTTGAAGTCTTCTGTGGGAAAATAAAATATCCTACTGATTTTCTTGTTCTTGGTTCGCCATAAGATGATTTTTGTCCCATTATATTTGGTAGACCCGTCTTGAATACCGTTAATGCTAGGATAGACTGTGAGAAGGAAACGATTACCGTAAGTTTTGGGAACACGTCTCATGAGTTTAATTTCTCTAAATTTCGTAGACAACCTCATGATAAAGAATTGCCTAGTAAGGATGAAATTATTGGTCTTGCTTCTATTGTTGTGCCTCCTAACGATCCATTAGAGCAATATTTGCTAGACCATGAAAATGACATGCATATGAATGAAAGGAATGAAATAGATAGGATTTTCTTTGACCATCATCCTATTGTGAAACACAACTTGCCTGTTGAAATACTTGGGGATCCTCCTCCACCCAAGGGTGATCCCGTGTTTGAGCTTAAACAATTACCAGATACTCTGAAATATGCTTATCTTGATGAAAAGAAGATACATCTCGTTATTATTAGTGCTAACCTTTTAGAGAATGAAGAACAGAGATTATTGAAAACTCCGAGGAAGCACCGTGCTGCTATTGGATATACTCTTGATGATCTTAAGGGCATTAGTCCCACTCTATGTCAGCACAAAATTAAAATGGAGCCTAATGCTAAACCAGTTGTTGATCACCAACGACGGTTGAATCCTAAAATGAAGGAAGTGGTAAGAAATGAAATATTAAAGCTTCTGGAGGCAGGTATCATTTATCCCATTGCTGATAGTAGATGGGTTAGTCCTGTTCATTGTATCCCTAAGAAAGGAGGTATTATCGTAGTTCCTAACGATAAAAATGAATTGATCCTGCAAAGAATTGTTACAGGTTATAGAATGGTAGTTAATCTTAGGAAACTGAATAAAGCTACTAGAAAAGATCATTACCCTCTACCTTTTATTGATCAAATGCTAGCAATATTATCCAAACACACACATTTCTGCTTTCTAGATGGTTATTCTGGTTTCTCTCAAATACCCGTGTCAAAAGAGGACCAAGAGAAGACCACCTTTACCTATCCTCTTGGTACCTTTGCTTATAGACGTATGCCTTTTGGTTTATGCAATGCACCTACTAACTTTCAAAGATGCATGACTGCTATATTCTCTAATTTTTGTGAAAGGATTGTTGAGGTTTTCATGGATGATTTTTCTGTTTACGGAACTTCTTTTGATGATTGTTTGAGCAACCTTGATCGAGTTTTGCAGAGATGTGAAGAAACTAATCTTGTCTTGAAATGGGAGAAGTGCCACTTTATGGTGAATGAAGGCATTGTCTTGGGACATAAAATTTCTAAAAGAGGTATTGAAGTTGATAAGGATAAAGTTGATGCTATTGAAAAAATGTCGTGTCCTACGGATATCAGAGGTATAAGAAGTTTCCTTGGCCATGCTAGTTTCTATAGGAGATTTATTAAAGATTTCTCTAAGATTTCTAGGCTTCTCACTAATATTTTGCAAAAAGATGTTCCATTCATTTTTGATGATGATTGTGTAGAAGCTTTTGAAATTCTCAAGAATGCTTTGATTTATGCACCTGTTGTTCAACCACCTGATTGGAACCTACCCTTTGAAATTATGTGTGATGCTAGTGATTATGCCGTTGGTGCTGTTCTAGGACAAAGAGTTGATACGAAATTAAATATTATTCATTATGCTAGCAAAACTCTAGACAATGCTCAAAGAAACTATGCTACCACTGAAAAAGAATTTTTAGTAGTTGTGTTCGCTTGTGATAAGTTTAGACCCTATATTGTTGATTCTAAAGTAACTATTCACTCTAATCATGCTGCTATTAAATATCTCATGGAAAATAAAGATGCCAAACCTAGACTTATCAGGTGGGTTCTTCTGCTACAATAATTTGATTTGCATATTGTTGATAGAAAGGGTGCTGATAACCCCGTATCAGATAACTTGTCTAGGTTAGAGAATGTTTTTGATGACCTACTACCTATTGATGGTAGTTTTCCTGATGAACAATTATCTATCATAAATGCTTCTCGTAATGCTCCTTGGTATGCTGATTATGCTAATTACATTGTCGCTAAATTTATACCGCCTAGTTTCACATACCAACAAAAGAAAAAGTTCTTCTATGATTTAAGACATTACTTCTGGGATGACCCACACCTTTATAAAGAAGGAGTAGATGGTGTTATTAGGCGTTGTGTACCCGAGCATGAATGGTAACAGATCCTACAGAAGTGTGATTCCGAGGCCTACAGAGGACACCACGCTGGAGATAGAACTGCACATAAGGTATTACAATCTGGGTTTTATTGGCCTACTCTCTTCAAGGATGCTCGTAAGTTTGTCTTGTCATGTGATGAATGTCAAAGAATTGGCAATATTAGTAGACGTCAGTAAATGCCTATGAATTACTCTCTTGTTATTGAACCATTTGATGTTTGGGGTGTTGATTATATGGGACCTTTTCCAACGTCCAACGGGTATACTCATATTTTAGTTGCTGTTGATTATGTTACTAAGTGGATAGAAGCTATTCCAACTAGTAGTGCTGATCATAACACCTCTATTAAGATGCTTAAAGAAGTTATTTTCCCTAGATTTGAAGTCCCCAGATATTTAATGACTGATGGTGGTTCACATTTTATTCATGGTGCTTCCCTTAAATTGCTTGCTAAGTATGATGTTAATCATAGAATTGCATCCCCTTATCATCCTCAGTCCAGTGGTCAAGTATAATTAAGCAATATAGATATTAAATTGATCTTGCAAAAGACTGTTAATAGATCTACAAAGAATTGGTCTAAGAAACTTGACAATGCATTATGGGCTTATAGAACTGCTTACAAGAATCCTATGGGTATGTCTCCGTATAAAATGGTTTATGGTAAAGCATGTCACTTACCTCTAGAGCTAGAGCATAAAGCTTATTGGGCAATTAAAGATCTCAAGTATGATTTCAAACTTGCTGGTAAGAAGAGATTATTTTACATTAGCTCACTTGATGAATGGAGAACTAAGGCCTATGAGAATGCCAAGCTGATTAAAGAGAAAGTTAAGAGAGGGCATGATAAAAGGATACAAAAGCATGAATTTAATGTAGGTGATCATGTCTTACTAGACAATTCTCGGTAAGATTTTTTGTAGGAAAACTTCTCTCCAAATGGGAAGGACCTTACATCGTCGAGGAAGTATATCGGTCCGGTGCCATCAAGATCAACAACGCTGAAGGCACAAATTCGAAGGTGGTAAACGAGCAAAGAATCAAACATTATATCTCAGGTACTCCCATTAATGTTGAAACCAATGTTATCAATACCATAACTCCCGAAGAGCATATTAGGGAGACTTACCAGAACGTTTCAGACTCCGAAAAGGAATAGGTACGTGGTACGGTAAGTAAACCGACTCCAAAAGTTTCCCAATAGCAATTTTATTCAGTTTTGGAATATTTAAAAAATTAGGAAAATAAAAAGCAGTTTGAAGGATGCACGGGGAGGCGACAAGCCTACTAGGCGCGACCACCCCCTGGCCGCTCCTAGGGGGCTTGTCACCACTCCGTGCGCCCCCCGGACTCCGTTTTCTTGTGGAATACTCCTTCGGGCCTGCAAAAATTCATTATATAATCTCCCGAAGGTTTCAACTTTCGTATCATGACAATACCTCCTAATTTTGTTTTGAGATGTTTCTGCAACAGATTTAGCGCAAGATGTCGTCCCAAGAGTCCGATGGGGAGAGCTACATATCGCATTATCTTGCCAATCCCAAGCTCTATGGGGACCTAGATCCGTATGGATTATTCTCAGAGGAGGAACAAGAAGACAAGTACAGAGAAGAAATTTCAGATGAAGAGGAGACTCCTATGCCTGAACTGGGATACATGCACATGGAGTTCAGGAAATCAAGCCTCCCAAACGCAAGAAGAAAACCAAAAGTTGTATTTATTCCTTCTCATTTTCTGCAGGAGAGTAAAGAAGAATTATGTCAAAGGATATGAAGCTCGAGCAGGAAGTAGATGACCTGAGGGAACAAAATTTCATGCTTAAGAGGAAATTGAACAAGCTTCCAACCTCATCAACGACTCCAGCACCATCACCTCTGAAGAAGGACACCTGAGCACATGGGTACGGGCACTTCCCTTGGCTTGTGCCAGGCTTGGGGGAGGTGCCCCGGTATCGTATCACATCACATGCTTTTCCTTTTCCATTTTTCTTATCTTTCCTAGTTCGATACTTTTTTATTTTGTTTTGATCTAGTAGAATAAAAGTTTTATTATGATCCACCTTTTAGTTTTTGCTTTTGCTCCCCTTATGTAAGAAAGTCTGAGAGTTATATAATAAAAAGTAGTTTTGATGAGAGGGCTTTGCTAGATCACTATGCTCTTGAAAGTAATGAATAAATAATAATAGAACAAAAGCAAAGAGTATACATAATGATCTTATGGGGAGTGATGAATTCACATATAAAAGTAGTATGTTGATTGAAATTTGCTGGGAGTTAACAAACATAGTAATTGGTCATTGGTGCAATTGAAAGGAAGTGATAAATAAAGAGAGATTCGCATATAGATATATTATCTTGGACATATTTTATGATTGTGACCACTCATTAAAATATTATATGCCAAGAAGTTGAAGTTGGACAAGGAAGACAACATAATAGGTTATGTTTGCTTGCCTCCTAATGGAAGTTATATGGTTTTAGATCCTCCAACATGTAGTGCTTTCTTCCACCTCATAATAGCCAAAACCTCCGCACTAAGTAGAGATACTACTTGTGCATCCAAACACCTCAACCCAGTTTTGCCATGAGAGTCCACCATACCTACCTATGGATTGAATAAGATCCTTCAAGTAAGTTGTCATCGGTGCAATAAGGAAATAAAAATTGCTCCTAAATATGTGTGATCTTTTATTGTAAGGGAAATAGGCGTTGTACAAACTTGTGATAGTGAAGAAATAAAAGCGACATACTGCATAATAAAGGTTTCTATCACAAAGGGAAATACAACGCAGCGTTCCTCTGCACTAAGAGCTTGTGCATCCAAAACAAAAAGCGCATGACGACCTCTGCTTCCCTTTGCGAAGGGCCTATCTGTTACTTTTACCTTTTAATACTTACCTTTATGCAAGAGTCATGGTGGTCTTCACCAATTCCTATATTTCGTCTCTCTTGGCAAGCATTATGTGTTGGGGAACTATCTAGACTTATATATCCACTCGGATGTGGGTGATCATGAGTTATTATTGTTGACATCACCCTTGATGTGAATAGTTGGGAGGCAATACTATAAGTCCCTATCTTCCTCTATGTTCGATTGAAGCTTTGATTTCGTGGGTACCACGTGAGTGCTAGCAATTGTGAAAGACCAAAAGATGATCGAGTATTTGGATTTGGTTTACAAGCTCTTATATTGACTCTTTCCAATGTTATGATAAATTGTCAATTGCTTCAATGATTGAGATCATAGTTTGTTGGTTGTCAATAGAGTTCTTGGTTCATACTTTATCTTGTGAATGAATTGTTACTCTAGTATAAAGAATCTCATACAATGAGTATTGCTGTTCTAAAGTTGACCATGATGCCCTCATGTCCGTATTTTATTTTTTTGATACCTTTGTATCTAAACATGTGGACATATTCATCGATCTCGGCTTTCGCTTGAGGGCAAGCGAGGTCTAAGCTTGGGGTAGTTGATACGTCCATTTTTTGCCATGATTCTATACTGATATTTATTGCATTATGGGCTGTTATTATACGTTTTGGTACAATACTTATGCCTTTCTCTTTATTTTACAAGGTTTACATGAAGAGGGAGAATGCCGACAGCTGGAATTCTGGACTAGAAAAGGAGAAAAATCTGAGATACCTATTCTGCACAACTCCAAAAGTCCTGAAAATTTACGAAGAATATTTTTGGATTTAATAAAAAATATTAGCGCAAGAATCAACCAGAGGGGGGCCACCTACAGGCCACAAGACTACTAGGCGCGACCACCCCCTTGGCCGCGCCTAGCAGGCTTGTGAGGCCCCTATGGCTCCCCCAACGCCCATCTTCTGCTATATGAAGGGTTTTGACCTGAAAAAAATCAGAAGAGAGCTTTCGGGATGAAGCACCGCCGTCTCGAGGCGGAACTTGGCCGGGACCAATCTAGAGCTCCGACAGGGCTGTTCTGCCAGGGAAACTTCCCTCCCAGAGGGGAAATCGAAGCCATCGTCATCACCAATGATCCTCTCATCGAGAGGGGCCAATATTCATCAACATCTTCACTAGCACCATCTCCTCTCCAAACCCTAATTCATCTCTTGTATCCGATCTTTGTCTCAACACCTCAGATTGGTACCTGTGGGTTGCTAGTAGTGTTGATTACTCCTTGTAATTGATGCTAGTTGATTTACTTGGTGGAAGATCATATGTTCAGATCCTTAATGATAATTAATACTCCTATGATCTTGAACATGAATATGATTTGTGAGTAGTTACGATTGTTCCTGAGGACATGGGATAAGTCTTGTTATAAGTAATCATGTGAATTTGGTATTCGTTCGATATTTTGATGAGATGTATGTTGTCTCTCCTCTAGTGGTGTTATGTGAATGTCGACTACATAAGACTTCACCATTATTTGGGCCTAGGGTAAGGCATTGTGAAGTAATAAGTAGATGATGGGTTGCTAGAGTGACAGAAGCTTAAACCCTAGTTTATGCGTTGCTTCGTAAACGGCTGATTTGGATCCACACGTTTCATGCTGTGGTTACATTTATCTTAATTTTTCTTTTGTAGTTGTGGATGCTTGCGGGGGGAGGGGGGGTTAATCATAAGAGGGAGGCTTGTTCAAGTAAGGGTAGCACCCAAGCACTGGTCCACCCACATATCAAATTATCAAAGTAACGAACGCGAATCAAATGAGCATGACGAAAACTAGCTTGACAGAAATTCCCATGTGTCCTCGGGAGCGCTTTGCTTTATATACGAGTTCGTCCAGGCCCGTCCTTTGCTACAAAAAAGATTGGGATACCTTGCTGCACCTTTGCTACACTTGTTACTTGTTACTTGTTACGAATTGTCTGATCACAAAACTATCTGTTACCGATAATTTCAGTGCTGGCAGAGAATACCTTACTAGAAACCGCTTGTCATTTCCTTCTGCTTCTCGTTGGGTTTGACACTCTTACTTATCGAAAGGACTAAGATAGATCCCCTATACTTGTGGGTCATCAGGAGGAAGAGAAGAAGGCGTTGGAGGATGTCGCCAAGAGGAGCACCCAAGAGGCCGTTGAGGCCGAAACGAAGTTGAAATAGATCACGACCAAGAGGGCCGAACTAGAGAAGCTCGCCGAGGACTACTACGGAGAGATGAATGAGAGACTCAAAGGTATGCACTCAGAACTCTTCCTCCAAACTTTTTTTCAACCTGTCATTCTGTCATCCCCGATTCTCTTTCTCTAATGCTCGAAAGACCTGTGTTTGGACTTGGAGGAAGAGACCTCCAAGATTGAGAAGGCCTGGACCCGACTGCTAGTATCATCCAAGACAGCACAGCGCTCGCGCTGCTTCGACTCAATGAGCGCACTCAGGAGGCGACCCACTTCCTCCAGAAGCTGCGTGAAGTGACCCAGGAGATCGAGAAGGAAACTGCCCCAGAGGTGGAGGTTCCGAGTGACTTAGAAGTCCTCATGAACCGACTGAGGGATGTGCCGTGAAGAGTCCAATCATGGAAGAAATCAGCAGGTCGAGAAGGAGTGGATATCGCCCTTTCCCTCGTCTGTGTACATTACAGGGGTGTGGACGAGGAAAAGTTGAAATCATTGAAGGTCATCAACAGAAAGAACACGAAGATCGACGACTTCATGGAGACTTTCATGCCCGTAGCTACTTGGATTGCACACGTCATCGACCTGGACACCTTCACCGATGCAGCGTCTCCACCATCGTCCGAATGATCGGACAAAAACTTTCAATTATATTTGCCTCGGTATGCCGAGTGGTTGATGTACTGAAACAATCACCGCGACTTCGCGGTTCTGCTTATCTGAACTTTCGCTTCGAACTTTCTGATATTTGAATGTCCTTAGAGTTTTTTGAATGTTTGCTTGCTATCTTGTTTGCTTGAAGTTCTTATTCGACGTAGACTTTGACTTAGGTGATACGGAGTCGCGACTAAGTCCCTGAGTGTGGATGATGTCTTCACTCAAAGTAGTTTTGAACTTAGGCAATGCGGGACTGTAGCTAAGCCCCCGAGTGTGGATGATGTCCTCACTTGGAGTAGTTTTTAACTTAGACAATGCGGGACTACAGCTAAGCCCCCGAGTGTGGATGATGTCCTCACTCAGAGTAGTTTTTAACTTAGACAATGCGGGACTGCAACTAAGCCCCCGAGTGTGGATGATGTCCTCACTCGGAGTAGTTTTGAACTTAAGCAATGTGGGACTGCGGCTAAGCCTCCCGAGTGTGGATGATGTCCTTGATACGTCTCCGTCGTATCTATAATTTTTGATTGTTTCATGCCAATATTCTAAACTTTCATATACTTTTGGCATTTTTTATACTATTTTTGGGACTAACATATTGATCTAGTGCCTAGTGCCAGTTCCTGTTTGTTGCATGTTTTTTGTTTCATATAAAATCCATATCAAACGAAGTCCAAAGGGGATTGAAACTTACGGAGATTTGGTTCGGAATATACGTGAATTTTGCGTAGGAAACAAAAAATACCAAAAAAATATATATGTGTAGGAAACGAAAAATACCAAAAAAATTAGATGTACTTGCTGCTCCAAAAGTTGAGGAACCACTAGTGTTCCGTACTACCGAAGAATATTATTTGGATCATCTTCGATCCGTTTGTGCTCGTGCTGAAACCCCAAGTTGCTTAGTTGAGGGAAAACCATTAAATGAGCATGCTTATTATGTGCGACACTGCTTATCTAAAAAAGGGAAACTTTTATGCCATGTTATTAATAGTTTGCAATGCTATGCTTGGAATTTATGCAATATTTATGATTTTACTTGTTGTTTTGAAGACCCTAAAAAACACCTTCCCTATCAATGTGAGTTTAAGGATAATGGAATCGTATCTTATTATGCCAAGGGTGTTTATAATTACTATGATATTGACTAAATTGAAGAATTTGTTGCTTTTAAGGGTGCCTATGAAATTGCTTCTTTGATTGAAAAGTATGATGCTACTCTTTACAAATCTGAAAGTTTTGCCATACTTAAATATTGCTATGTGTTAGTGCATCTTGTGCCCCTTAGTGATTTTGGTGTATTAAAGACTTATAGGTTAAGGCACTAATGTGTTTGTGAGTGTACACAGGCTCTATAAGTCGATGAGGAGTTTGATATATCCGGAGATTATCGACCCCTAAAAATGTATGTCTTCAACTGAAGACTTTGTGAAGACTTTGAAAATGAAGAAGTTGGTGTGACCTTGAAGATATAAACAAGGAATATGAAGCGTGAAGACTTTTGTTTTCATAGTTTCATTTCCTTATTTGAGTCATAGGAAACACCGTATTGTTAAAGGGGACCGAGGTAATACTAAGGAAAATTTCCAATTGATGCTCAACTCCAAAATCCTCAACCTATACAATCCTTCGAGTGAAGCCTTTGGAATCTCTTATAGTTCAGAAAAATTCTTCAGTGATAGAGACGAAGTTCTTCTGGTCTATGAGGAAATTGATCTGACTGAGGAGTTAGGATTTCGCCAGTGCGAATTGCCTACAAGTGAGGAACATGATATGTCTGAGGACTTTCATAGTTCGAAAATCCGACCGTTGCTGTGCTTAGCGCCAGCTGTCCCCAATCATTCTTATCCACATAATGGTCATATCATTGGGGGCATTTATGTCATATCATGTCAGGTTGCACCCTGCTATAAATTGCCACCCCCTCAACCACTACTTGGTTGGCTGCTCCGAGAGAGAACTAACACTTGTCATTTGAGAGCAACCCATCCTCCGAGGACTTTGAGAGAAAATCATCAATGAGGAAAAACCCACAACCAAACCACCAAACCCATAGTGATTGAGCATCACTGAAGAAATTCCTGTGTGAATCCGACGCTTGTTACCTTTGAGGACTGTGCATCCTCTAGACGGTTAGGCATCATGGTCTAGTGCTCCTACAGTCAATTGGGGATCACGAAGTGACCTTGGTCTAGAGCATCCAACAATAAATTGTGGATCACTGGGTGACCAGTTTGTGAGGGTTTTGGAAGTCTACCCTGAAGACTTACCATGAGTGTTGGGCGAGGACTGTGTGACCTTAGCTCAAGGAGAATACGGTAAGGACTGTGTGTCCTTTGGTTTAAATACCAGGCCGCTCCAAACCAGATGTATGACTCTCACAACAGTTGGAATTGGGTCATCAAACCATTGTCTTCATCGAGCTATCTGGTTCTATTTCCTCAACCCCTCCATTCCTCATATACCTGTTGATGAAATTGATTGTTACTGTTTGAAGAGTTTGACTGAAGACTTTCACAAATTCCTCACCTCAAATTCTTCAAGTTACCTTGTTCATCACTGCTTATCCTGTATCACGCTACTTACTGTTTGTGCATGTTTCATTTCATCATGAAGACTATGCTGTTACTATGTTCCTCATGCACTTGAGTACTTATTCTGCTGCTAGTTATTCATCACATTTCAAATTCCTCAAAGTTGAAATTCCTCAAGTGATGAATTTGTAAAAATCACCTATTCACCCCCTCTAGTCGATATAACGCACTTTCAATTGGTATCAGAGTAGGTACTCCCTCGCTCTGTGCGATTTTGGTTTAACCACCTGGAGTTCTAGTTATGTTGACTACAAGTATGATCATGGTTTCCGCGGGTGTCCTACCTTCGATGGGATAGACTACCCCTACTGGAAGAACAAGATGCGTATGCACCTCGAAGCTATTGACAACGATCTCTGGTACATTGTGGAAAATGGTGTGCCCTCTGTCACTCGCACTGTTACTACTGCCGATGTGAAGAGATTCAAGCAACTTTACTCTCAAGCAAAGAATATCATCTGTGGCCATCTGAGCAAAGGTCAGTATGGCAGAGTGAGTGCTTTGGAGACTGCTAAGCTTATCTGGGATAGGTTGTCTAAAGTCAACCAAGGTGTTTCCACTCAACGCGACTCTCGTGTTGATGTTCTTTGCAATCTTTTCAACCGCTTCAAGAGACTTGACAATGAAAATGTTCAACAAACTTTTGATCGTCTCACTGATATCTCCAATGAGCTTCAAGCACTGGGTGCCACCGATATCACTGACCATGAAGTGGTGAAGAAACTGCTAAGATCTCTTGAATCCTCATTCAATACTCTGGTTTTGATGATTCAAGAACGTGGAGACTACATGTCACTTGATCTTGCTGATATTCTTGAGAGACTCAATACTCATGAATTCCAACAAGCTGAGAAGAGAGACCTCTACGGGCCAAGCTATGGAAGATCTCGTGCTCTAAAGGCGAAAGCAATTTCCTCATCCGATGAAGAAGATTCTGACAGAAACCTTGGTGATCCTGAAGAAGTAAGTCAGGAACTAGCAATGCTCGTGAGGAAATTCCAGAAGTTCTCAAGGAGAGGTGGATTTGGAAAGTCATCAAAAAGTGGTTTGAGGAAATCACATTCCTCAGAAGACTACAAGAAAAGACCTGTCATCGTTGCAAAAAGCCTCATCACTTTATCTCTGACTGTCCTCTCTGGGAAAAGATTCAAAGAAGAAGAAGAAGTACAAGGAGGATAGTTCTGATGACTCAAAGAAAAAGAAGAAATCTTCAAAGTCCTCATCTGCAAAGTCCTCATCTTCAAAGTCCTCAAAGCACAAGAAGAATGGTTCCAGAAAGGATCGTGCATTCATCGGCAAGGAAATGGATTCTGAGGAAGAATCTGAAGAATATGAAGAAGAGGAAGAATCTGAGGAGTAATCATAATCTAGTGTCGCTAGCCTTGCTCTCGCTACTTCTTTCTTCAGCAAGTCCATCTTCAACAATGAATAATATGACTACTCCAACGACTCTGACGTCAGCAATGATGATTATGCTCCCACCTATTGCTTCATGGCATAAGGATCAAAGGTACACAAACATCATTCCTCTTCTGAATCAAGTGAAGGTGAATCTGATGAATATGTGAAACCTAGCTATGCTAAACTTGTTAAACTTGCCACTAAGCAACAAAGTGCACTTGAAAAGCTTCAAAAAATGCTAGACAAAAGCGATGATCTGTTGAACCATGAAGTGGATCGGACTCAAACTCTGTCTGATGATATTGAAAGTCTTCAGAAAAAGTATGATAACCTTCAGAGTCATCATAACGACCTCTTAGCTGATCATGAGAAGCTTTCTTATGAATTTCTTCAAAGAAAGCAAGATCTTGAGAAATTGAGGGTGTCACATGAGGATCTCCAAAGGGAAAACGATTCCTTACTGGCTCAACAGATCAGTACCGCTTAGGAAGAATTTGTTCCACCTTGTTTGAAATGCATCAAACGTGAAACTGCTAATTCTTCACCTGAATGTTCAAATGCTTCTATTGCTGCAAATTCTTCAACTATTCTTGTGGTCTCAAATTCCTCATCGGTGGATACCACAAGTATCACTAACGACAATGCAGGGTTGAAGGAATTGTATGTGACATGCATGTACAAAAGCCTCAAAGGGCATCAAACCCTTTGCGATGTCCTCAAAAAGTAGATTCTGAACAGGAACCCTAGGAAAGAGGGTATTACCTTTGTGAGGAAACTCAATGCCGATGGAGCCTACCGGACACCTGAGCAGTACCCCAAAACCTCATGGGTTGTTGTAAAAGGATCTCCTGTAGATCCATCCACTTTATCTGGCTTTACTTGTGAAACTTCATATTCCTCTAATGAGTCACTTGACTCCAACTACAAATTCTTCAAAAATCAGAAAGGTGAAGTATTTGCTAGATTTTTTGGAACTAACTGTAGGAATGGTTCTCCTATGAAGAAAATTTGGGTTCCGGGGAGCTACCTACAAAATCTTCAAGTGAATGTCCTCACGACACCACTCATGAAGAATAGGAATCCTAGATCAAATTCCTCATATGGAGCAAAGTCCTCACTTGGACCAAATTCCTCAAATGGTCAAAAATATCATTCTCGCGCTAATGCTTCTGTTTCGCAGGGAAAACCTAAGAGTTATGAATATATGCATTATTCTTCAAACCATTGTTGGGAGACGTAGTAGTAAATCAAAATTTTCCTACGTTCACCAAGATCTATCTATGGAGAAACCAGCAACGAGAGGGGAGAGATTGCATCTTCATACCTTTGAAGATCGCTAAGCGGAAGCGTTACAAGAACGCGGTTGATGGAGTCGTACTCGCAGCGATTCAGATCGCGGTAGATCCGATCAAGTGCCGAACGGACGGCACCTCCGCGTTCAACACACGTGCAGCCCGGTGACGTCTCCAACACCTTGATCCAGCAAGGAGGAAGGAGAGGTTGGGGAAGGGCTCCAACAGCAGCACGACGGCGTGGTGGTGGTGGAGTAGCAAGGTATTCCGACAGGGCTTCGCCTAAGCGCTGCGGAGGAGGAAGAAGAGAGGTAGGGCTTCGCCGTGAGAGAGAGAGAGATCAAATCTTGTCTCAAAACATCCAAAACCTCAAGTATATATAGGAGGAGGTACGTGGAGGGCTGGCTTGGCCTCTACTCCAAAGAGGAGATGGCCGGCCGAATTAAAGGGAGAGTCCACCTCCCACAAGGGAGGTGGATCTCCTCCTTTTAAATCCTTTTTGCCTTATCTCCTTATCTCCAGCCGCATGGGCCTTTAGAAAAAGTCTTGCCCAGCCCAATAAGGGCTGGCACACTTTATCTAACAGCCCATGTGGTCCTTTGGTCGTCACACCCCTCCCGGGGGTTATCCGGCACCCTCCCGGCACTCCCGGTACACTACCGATGAGCCCGAAAACTTTCCGGTGACCAAAACTGGACTTCCTATATATCAATCTTTACCTCCGGACCATTCTGGAGCTCCTCGTGACGTCCGGGATCTCATCCGAGACTCCGAACAACCTTCGGTAATCACGTATACCTTTTCCCTATAACCCTAGCGTCATCGAACCTTAAGTGTGTAGACCCTACGGGTTCGGGAGACACGTAGACATGACCGAGACACCTCTCTGGTCAATAACCAACAGCGGGATCTAGATACCCATGTTGGCTCCCACGTACTCCACGATGATCTCATCGGATGAACCACGATGTCAAGGATTCAATCAATCCCGTATACAATTCCCTTTGTCTATCGGTATGATACTTGCCCGAGATTCGATCGTCGGTATCCCCATACCTTGTTCAATCTCGTTACCGGCAAGTCTCTTTACTCGTTCCGTAATACATCATCCCGTAACTAACTCCTTAGTCACATTGAGCTCATAATGATGATGTCTTACCGAGTGGGCCCAGAGATACCTCTCCGTCACACGGAGTGACAAATCCCAGTCTCGATTCATGCCAACCCAACAGATACTTTCGGAGATACCCGTAGTGCACCTTTATAGCCACCCAGTTACGTTGTGACGTTTGGCACACCCAAAGCATTCCTACGGTATCCGGGAGTTGCACAATCTCATGGTCTAAGGAAACGATACTTGACATTGAAAAGCTTTAGCAAACGAACTACACGATCTTGTGCTATGCTTAGAATTGGGTCTTGTCCATCACATCATTCTCCTAATGATGTGATCCCGTTATCAATGACATCCAATGTCCATGGCCATGAAACCGTGACCATCTATTGATCAACGAGCTAGTCAACTAGAGGCTCACTAGGGACATGTTGTGGTCTATGTATTCACACATGTATTATGGTTTCCGGTTAACACAATTATAGCATGAACAATAGACAATTATCATGAACAAGGAAATACAATAATAACCATTTTATTATTGCCTCTAGGGCATATTTCCAACAGTCTCCCACTTGCACTAGAGTCAATAATCTAGTTCACATCACCATGTGATTAACACTTACATCACCATGTGATCATATCATCATGTGATTAACACCCAATAAGTTCTGGGGTTTGTTCATGTCCTGCTCGTGAAAGAGGTTTTAGTCAACGGGTCTGCGACATTCAGATCCGTGTGTACCTTACAAACTTTCCATGTCATATTTGTAGATACTACTCCCATGCTCCACTATACGTAGCTGGATTTCTACTAAGAGTCATCCAGATTGGTTTTAAAGCTTGCATCATCGTAACACTTTACGATGAACTCTTTATCACCTCCATAATCGAGAAATATTTCCTTAGTTCTCAAGTTAGTAAGGCTAACTTTGACCGCTGTCTAGTGATCCACTCTTGGATTACTCTTGTACCCCTTGACAGACTCATGGCAAGGCACACACAGGTGCGGTACACAGCATGGCATACTATATAGAGCCTATGGCTAAAGCATAGGAGATGACACTCATCTCTTCTTTATCTTCTGCCGTGGTCGGGTATTGAGTCTTACTCAATTTCACACCTTACAATACAGTCAAGAACTCCTTCTTTGACCCATCTATTTTGAACTCCTTCAAAAACTTGTCAAGGTATGTCTTCGTCGAAAAAACTTATCAAGCGAATAGATCTATCCCTATAGATCTTGATGCTCAATAAAATAGTAGCTTTATCTGGGTCTTCCTTTGAAAAACAAAACTTTTCAAACAACCCTCCATGCTCTTCCAGAAATTCTACATCATTTCCGATCAATAATATGTCAACTACATATTCTTATAAGAAATTCCATAGTGCTCCCACTCACTTTCTTGCAAATACAAGTTTCTCATAAACTTTGTATAAACTTAAACACTTTGATCACCTCATCAAAGCATATATTCCAACTCCGAGATGCTTGCTCCAGTCCATAGAAGGATCGCTGGAGTTTGCATATTATTAGCATCCTTAGGATTGACAAAACCTTCTGGTTGTATCACATACAACTCTTCCTCACAGAAACCATTACGGAAACCTTGTTTTGTCATCCATCTGCCAGATTTCATAATCGAAAAATGCAGCAACTGCTAACAAAATTTTAATAGACTTTTAGCATCGCTACAGATGAGACAATCTCATCGCAGTCAACTCCTTGAACTTGGCGGAAACTTCTTTGCGACAAATCGAGCTTTATAAACGGTGACATTTCACCATTAGCGTCTATGTTTATTTCAAAGGTCCATTTGTACTCAATGACCCGCCATTCAACAGGCAAGTCTACCAAAGTCCATAATTGGTTTTCATACATGGATCCTTTCTCGGATTTCAAGGCTCCTAGCCATTTGTTGGAATCCGGGCCCACCATCGCTTCTCCATAGTTCGTAGGTTCATCGTTGTCCAACAACATGATTTCCAAGACAGGGTTTTCGTACCACTCAGGAGCAGTACGCGTCCTTGTCGACCTACGAGGTTCGATAGTGACTTGATCCGAAGCTTCATGATCATCATCATTAACTTTCTTTTCAACTGAGTAGGCTCTACAGAAACATCTTTCTATGTTGCGCTATTCTCTCGTTGAAACAAAGGTTCAACAACCTTTATCAAGTTCTATCTTCCTCCCACTCAATTCTTTCGAGAGAAACTCTTTCTCAAAAAAGGACCCGTTCTTAGCAACAAACACCTTTTGCGCTTGGATCTGAGATAGAAGGTATACCCAATGTCTCATTAGGGTATTCTATGAAGATGCATTTGTCTGCTTTGGGTTCGAGCTCGCTAGGTGAAAAACCCATTTTCACATAAGCGTCGCAGCCCCAAACATTAAGAAATGACAGCTTAGGCTTCTGTCAAACCATAATTCTCACGGTGTCATCTCAACAGACTTAGATGGTGCCCTGTTAAAGTGAATGGATTTGTCTTCAATGCATAACCCCATAACGATAGTGGTAAAACGATAAGAGACATCATAGTACTCACTATATCCAATAGAGCACGACTACGACGTTCGAACACACCATCACACTATGGTGTTCCAGGAGGCGTGAGCTGTGAAACAATTTCCACATTGTCTAAAATTGCATACCAAACTCGTAACTTAGATATTCACCTCCATGATCATATCATAGACATTTATCTTCTTGTCACGATGATCTTTAACTTCACTCTGAAACTCCTTGAACCTTTCAAACATTTCAGATTCGTGTTTCATTAAGTAAATATCCCCATATTTACTCAAATCATCAGTGAAGGTAAAGAAAAACAACGATATCCACTGTGTGTTTCAACACTCATTGGACCACATACATCAACATGTATTAATTCCAATAAGCCACTTCCCGCTCCATCATATTGGATGACGGGGTCTCAGTCATCTTGCCCAAGAGGCATGGCTCGCATGTCTCAACCGATTCGAAATCGAGTGAGTCAAAAAACATCCATCATCATGGAGTTTCTTCATGCGATTTATACCAATATGACATTACGTGGCAGTGCCACAAGCATGTGGTACTATCATTATTAACTTTGTATCTTTTGGTACCAATGTTATGAATATGTGTACTACTACGATCATGATTCAATAAACCATTCCGAGTGGGTGCATGACCATTGAAGGCATTATCCATGTAAACAGAATAACCATTATTCTCTAACTTATATGAATAACCGTATCGCACTAATCATGATCTAATCACGTTCATGCTTAACGCAAACACCAAATAACATTTATTTAGGTTTATCACAAATCCTGAAGGTAGAGAGAGCGTGCGATGGTGATCGCATCAATCTTGGAAATACTTCCAACACACATCGTCACCTTTCACCTAGCTAGTCTCCATTTACTCCGTAGCTTTTATTTCGAGTTGCTAACACTTAGCAACCGAACCGGTATCCAATACCCAGGTGCTACTAGGAGTACCAGCAAGGTACACATCACTAACACGTATATCAAATATACCTCCATTGACATTACCAGCCTTCTTATCTACCAAGCATCTAGGGTTTTTCCGCTTCAGCGAACATTCTCCTCATAACAGAAGCACTTAGTCTCGGGTTCGGGCTCAACCTTGGGTTTCTTCACTAGAGCAACAACTGGCTTGCCATTCCTGAAGTTTTCCCTTCTTGCCCTTGCCCCTTTTGAAACTAGTGGTTTAACTTAACCATCAACACTTGATGCTCCTTCTTGGTTTCTACCTTCGTGGTGTCAAACATCACGAACATCTCAGGGATCATCTTATCCATCCCTGGCATGTTATAGTTCATCACGAAGCTCTAGTAGCTTGGTGGCAGTGACTTGGAGAACTGCATTAATCACTATCTCATCTGGAAGATTAACTCCCACTTGATTCAAGTGATTGTAGCACCCAGACAATCTGAGCACACGCTCACCGATTAAGCTATTCTCCTTTATCTTGCAGACAAAGAATCTTGTTGGAGGTCTCATACCTCTCAACATAGGCACGAGCCTGAGATCACAATCTCAGCTCCTAGAACATCTCATATGTTCCGTGACGTTCAAAACGTTTTGGAGCCTCAATTCTAAGCCGCAATGCATGACGCATTGAACTATCACGTAGTCACCAAAAAGTGCCTGTCATATGTTCACAACATCTACAGACAACACTTGAGGGAGTGGTGCAGTTAGCGGTACATAAAAAACATAAGCTTTCTGTGCAACAATGAGGACAATCCTCAGATCACGGACCCAGTCCGCATTATTGCTACCATCAACTTTCAACTTACTTTTCTCTAGGATTGTATCAATAAAACTGGGGAGCTACAGCGTGAGCTATCTACGACATAATTTGCAAGGACATTTTTAGACTAAGTTCATGATAATTAAGTTCATTTAATCAAATTATTAATGAACTCCCACTTAGATAGACATCTCTCTAGTCTTCCAAGTGATACATGATCCATGTCAACTAGCCCATGTCCGATCATCACGTGAGACGGACTAGTCATCCATGGTGAACATCTCTATGTTGATCGTATCTTCTATACGACTCATGTTCAACCTTTCGGTCTTCCGTGTTCCGAGGCCATGTCTATACATGCTAGGCTCGTCAAGTCAACCTAAGTGTTTCGCATGTGTAAATCTGGCTTACACCCGTTGTATGCGAACGTTAGAACCTATCACACCCGATCATCACGTGGTGCTTCGGAACGACGATCCTTAGCAACGGTGCACAGTTAGGGTGAACACCTTTCTTGAAATTTTATTGAGAGATCATCTTATTTACTACCGTCGTTCTATGCAAATAAGATGTAAACATGATAAACATCACATGCAATCAATATAGTGACATGATATGGCCAATATCATTTTGCTCCTATGATCTCCATCTTCGGGGCACCATGATCATCACTGTCACCGGCACGACACCATGATCTCCATCATCATGATCTCCATCATTGTGTCTTCATGAAGTTGTCTCGCCAACTATTACTTCTACTACTATGGCTAACGCTTAGCAATAAAGTAAAGTAATTACATGGCGTTTATGATTGACACGCAGGTCATACAATAAATAAGACAACTCCTATGGCTCCTGCCGGTTGTCATAATCATCGACATGCAAGTCGTGAATCCTATTACAAGAACATGATCAATTCATACATCACAATGCATCACATCACATCCTTTGGCCATATCACATCACAAGGCACATGCTGCAAAAACAAGTTAGACGTCCTCTAATTTGTAGTTGCAAGTTTTTACGTGGCTGCTATAGGTTACTAGCAAGAACGTTTCTTACCTACGTCAACACCACAACGTGATTTGCCAATTGCTATTTACCCTTCATAAGGACCCTTTTCATCGAATCCGATCTGACTAAGGTAGGAGAGACAGACACCCGCTAGCCACCTTATGCATCTAGTGCATGTCAGGCGGTGGAACCGGTCTCACGTAAGCGTACGTGTAAAGTTGGTTCGGGCCGCTTCATCCCACAATACCGCCGAATCGAGATAAGACTAGTAGCGGCAAGCAAATTAACAAACTCGACGCCCACAACTGCTTTGTGTTCTACTCGTGCATAGATTCTACGCATAGACCTAGCTCTGATACCACTGTTGGGAGACGTAGTAGTAAATCAAAATTTTCCTACGTTCACCAAGATCTATCTATGGAGAAACCAGCAACGAGAGGGGAGAGATTGCATCTTCATACCTTTGAAGATCGCTAAGCGGAAGCGTTACAAGAACGCGGTTGATGGAGTCGTACTCGCAGCGATTCAGATCGCGGTAGATCCAATCAAGTGCCGAACGGACGGCACCTCCGCGTTCAACACACGTGCAGCCCGGTGACGTCTCCAACACCTTGATCCAGCAAGGAGGAAGGAGAGGTTGGGGAAGGGCTCCAACAGCAGCACGACGGCGTGGTGGTGGTGGAGTAGCAAGGTATTCCGACAGGGCTTCGCCTAAGCGCTGCGGAGGAGGAAGAAGAGAGGTAGGGCTTCGCCGTGAGAGAGAGAGATCAAATCTTGTCTCAAAACATCCAAAACCTCAAGTATATATAGGAGGAGGGACGTGGAGGGCTGGCTTGGCCTCTACTCCAAAGAGGAGATGGCCGGCCGAATTAAAGGGAGAGTCCACCTCCCACAAGGGAGGTGGATCTCCTCCTTTTAAATCCTTTTTGCCTTATCTCCTTATCTCCAGCCGCATGGGCCTTTAGCAAAAGTCTTTCCCAGCCCAATAAGGGCTGGCACACTTTATCTAACAGCCCATGTGGTCCTTTGGTCGTCACACCCCTCCCGGGGGTTATCCGGCACCCTCCCGGCACTCCCGGTACACTACCGATGAGCCCGAAAACTTTCCGGTGACCAAAACTGGACTTCCTATATATCAATCTTTACCTCCGGACCATTCCGGAGCTCCTCGTGACGTCCGGGATCTCATCCGGGACTCCGAACAACCTTCGGTAATCACGTATACCTTTTCCCTATAACCCTAGCGTCATCGAACCTTAAGTGTGTAGACCCTACGGGTTCGGGAGACACGTAGACATGACCGAGACACCTCTCTGGTCAATAACCAACAGCGGGATCTGGATACCCATGTTGGCTCCCACGTACTCCACGATGATCTCATCGGATGAACCACGATGTCAAGGATTCAATCAATCCCGTATACAATTCCCTTTGTCTATCGGTATGATACTTGCCCGAGATTCGATCGTCGGTATCCCCATACCTTGTTCAATCTCGTTACCGGCAAGTCTCTTTACTCGTTCCGTAATACATCATCCCGTAACTAACTCCTTAGTCACATTGAGCTCATAATGATGATGTCTTACCGAGTGGGCCCAGAGATACCTCTCCGTCACACGGAGTGACAAATCCCAGTCTCGATTCATGCCAACCCAACAGATACTTTCGGAGATACCCGTAGTGCACCTTTATAGCCACCCAGTTACGTTGTGACGTTTGGCACACCCAAAGCATTCCTACGGTATCCGGGAGTTGCACAATCTCATGGTCTAAGGAAACGATACTTGACATTGAAAAGCTTTAGCAAACGAACTACACGATCTTGTGCTATGCTTAGAATTGGGTCTTGTCCATCACATCATTCTCCTAATGATGTGATCCCGTTATCAATGACATCCAATGTCCATGGCCATGAAACCGTGACCATCTATTGATCAATGAGCTAGTCAACTAGAGGCTCACTAGGGACATGTTGTGGTCTATGTATTCACACATGTATTATGGTTTCAGGTTAACACAATTATAGCATGAACAATAGACAATTATCATGAACAAGGAAATACAATAATAACCATTTTATTATTGCCTCTAGGGCATATTTCCAACAACCATTATGTTCATAAGTCCTCGAAGAATTTCTCTACTTATTCATTTGAGTACTCTAATCCTCGCCCTGTGAACCCAAGCGCACTTGCTTCAATGCCTCCTTTCTCACATGGTGCTCGCAGAATGATGAACTCTTTGCCACCCCACCCGATGTGGGTGGTGAAGAAATTGAACTAATTTCTCATGCAGGGTCTGGTCTCCAGATGAAATTGAACATCTGATGAACTTGCTGGAGACCTGAGGAAATTCTTGAAAGGACGCAAGCTAACCATGATGAAATGAATTTCTCATTTCTCACGTCCTCACACTACTTGCTTACTATCTTGTGTGATGAAATCCTGTCTGATGAAATTGATGTCATATTCTTCACTCTGAAGCATATGAGTTCGTAAGTTGTACTAATTCATCTGCAGGATGATACTCCAAAAGCTATTGAGTGGGTCATCGATAGTGGATGCACAAACCACATGACTGGTGACAAAAATCTACTGATGAATTTGCCACTCACTCCATCTCCTCTGGAGCATATCACATACGCAGACAAAGGAAAAAGCAAGGTATTGGGACTTGGTAAGGTTGCTATCTCAAAGGACCGAACCATGGATAAGGTGGTGCTTGTTGAATCCCTTGGGTTCAACCTTATGTCTGTATTAATGCTTTGTGATCTTAATATGATCGTCGTATTTGGAAAATATCATTGTGTTGTCATCATGGAATCTGACAATTACAATGTGTTTGAAGGCTTTAGGAGAGGATACTTGTATATTGTTGATTTCTCTACAGGTCCTCAACCTGCCACATGCTTACTTGCAAAGTCTTCTGAAGGCTGGCTGTGGCATCGACGACTTGGACATGTGGGTATGAGAAACTTGCACACGCTCGTGAAGAAAAAGCACATCATTGGCATCGAGGGTGTCAAATTCCTCAAGGACCACCTCTGCGATGCATGTGAATCTGGAAAGATGACCTGATCCAAGCATTCCTCGAAGACAATCATCACCACGACTCGACCCGTTGAATTGCTTCACATGGATCTCTTTGGCCCCACTCATTACTCCATACTAAAAAATTCTTCAAGTTTGTATGCCTTTGTCATTGTTGATGATTACTCTCGTTACACTTGGGTGCATATTATTCTATACAAGAATGAAGTGCAGGATGTCTTCAGATGATTTGCTTCAAGGGCCTCCACCAACTTCGGCGTCAAGATCAAGCATATTAGGGGTGATAATGGGACTGAGTTTAAGAACACTAATCTTGATGAATACCTTGATAAACTTGGTATTACTCATGAGTTATCTGCCCCTTATACACCTCAGTAGAATGGCGTTGTGGAGCTCAAGAACAGGACTCTAGTTGAGATGGCTTGCACCATGCTTGATGAATACAAGACTCCTCGTCGCTTCTGGCCTGAGGCAATTGATACTGCATGCCACATCATCAACAGGGTATATCTTCACAAATTCTGCAAGAAGACTTCATATGAACTTATGACTAGCAAGAAACCCAATGTAAGTTATCTCAAAGTCTTCGGTGCAAAATGCTGGATTAGAGATCCTCACCACAGTTCTAAGTTTGCACCGAAAGCACATGAAGGTTTTATGCTTGGTTAAGGAAAGGACTCGCACACCTACAGAGTCTTCAACACCTACCATCACAAGGTTGTTGAAACTGTAGATGTGCGGTTCGATGAAACTGACGGCTCACAAAGAGAGCACTTGCCTTCTGTGTTTGATGAACAGTCTCCTGAGGAATCCATTAAGCTGAAGGCAACTGAAGATATCATACCCACTGAGGAAGTCATCCCAACGAATGAAGACTTTCATGTTGATACACCTGAAGAAAATGGTGCTGAAGGAAGTCCTCAGCCACGTCAACCTGCTCATCCTAGAGTTGCAAATGAAGTGCAGATTGACAAAATGATCGATGACATCAATGCACCAGGTCCCCTCACTCGCTCAAAAGTTCACATTTAACCAAGTTTTGTGGGCAATTTGCTTTTGTATCTATCATAGAGCCCACCAAAGTTGATGAAGCATTCAAGGATCCCGAGTGGATTCAAGCTATGCAAGAGGAATTGCATTAGTTCAAGCTCAACAATGTGTGGGAACTTGTCTAGCGGCCAGATCCTCGCAAACATAACATCATAGGTACCAAGTGGATCTACCGCAACAAGCAAGATGAAAATGGCCTTGTGGTGAGGAATAAGGCTCATCTTGTAGCTCAAGGCTACACACAGGTTGAAGGAATTGACTTTGATGAAACATTTGCACCTGTTGCTAGACTTGAAGCTATTCGCATATTGCTTGCTTATGATAACCATCATAATATCATCTTATATCAAATGGATGTGAAAAGTGCATTCCTCAATGGTAAGCTTGAGGAAGAAGTATATGTTGCTCAACCCCCAGGTTTTGAAGACCCTAAGCATCCTGACAAAGTGTTCAGACTCAACAAGGCACTCTATGGCCTCAAATAGGCCCCTCGGGCGTGGTACAACACTCTGAAGTAATTCCTCATGAAGAAAGGCTTCAAACCCGGTTCACTCGACCCAACTCTTTTCACAAATTCCTATGACAATGAACTGTTCATATGCCAAATATATGTAGACGATATTATCTTTGGCTGTACTGACAAACGTTATAGTGATGAATTTGCCTATATGATGAGTGAAGAATATTAAATGTCTTTGATGGGAGAGTTGAAATTCTTCTTAGGTCTTCAAATTCGTCAGCAAGACAATGGCATTTTCATCTCCCAAGAGAAGTACCTCAAGGATGTTCTGAGGAAATTCGACATGCAAGATTGCAAAGGCGTCAAAACTCCAATGCCTTCAAAAGGCCACCTCTGCACTAATGAAAATGGTAAAGATTTCGATCAGAAGGTATACCGCTCCATGATTGGTTCATTACTGTATCTATGTGCATCTAGGCCTGATATTATGCTGAGTGTTTGCATATGTGCCCGATTCCAAGCAACACCAAAGGAATCACACCATAAGGCTATGAAACATATTCTTCGATACTTAGCTCACACACCAACACTTGGATTATGGTATTCCAAGGGCTCAAATCTTCACCTCGTCGGATACTCTGATGCTGACTATGCTGGAGATCGTGTGGATGGCAAATCAACCTCAGGCACATGTCATTTCCTCAGACGATCCTTAGTTTGTTGGTCCTCGAAGAAGCAGAACTGCGTCTCACTCTCTACTGCTGAAGCTGAGTACATTGTGGCTAGCTCATGTTGTGCTCGGTTACTATGGATGAAGCAAACCCTGAAGGACTACAACATCAAGTTGAAGAATGTGCCTCTCTACTGTGACAACGAGAGTGCCATCAAGATTGCTTACAACCCAGTTCAGCACTCCAAGAGCAAGCACATCCAGATTCGTCATCACTCTCTTCAAGATCATGTACTTAAGGGCGACATCTCCATCGACCACATCCCCACTGAAGAACAACTAGCCGATATCTTCACAAAGCCCTTGGATGAAAAGATATTTTGCAAGTTGCGGTGTGAGCTAAATATCTTAGAATCTTCGTATGTTCTTTGAAAAAGGACACACATCCTAACACTTATGCAAAATTGACGACTTAGATGTGCAACACACGAAGTAATGTTTTTCTTCAATCAATGAAGAATAAGCCTCTAAGTGTGAAGAAATTAATGAAGAATTTGATTCTCAGAACCCTACGATAATTGTACGCGATGTCTGAAATCATAATTCTTATACGGTGGGTCACGCCACCAACCAAAGTTGAAATTCTTCAAAATTGAGTTTTTCCTCATTTTTCAAATTCATCAAGTTCTCAAATTCCTCAACTTTTCAAATTCCTCAAACTTTGAAACTCATGTTCTTCATTGACTATATATATATATTTGAGTTTTCAATGTCCTCAATAGCATTCACTTATTGCTAAATTATTCAAGTTGATTTTCATGTAAGTGAATGTGATCGGACCCTTTCCCCTCTATGCTAAACTCAACCCATTCTGTTCACAAATTCTTCATGTGCGTTCTACTTTGAAACTTGTTCAAAGTCTTCACTGTGTCCTTGACAGCTGAAGAATTTGCGAACAAAAACTTTGAAATTTTCACTAATTTTTTTCCAGCGGTTCCCGCTCAAACGGTTCCCGCTCAAACGGTTCCGATTCCCTCGATTGGATAACCCATGATCCCCCATAATCTCCACTACTGAGAACATGGGTGACACCTGTCGCGTGAAGAGCAAGGGTCAGGGGCAATCCTGTCCAAAAACTTCGGGCGGATTGGTTTTCACTTCCATTATAAATACCCCCTCCCCTTCAACAGTGCTCGGTTACTCCTCATCTCTACTCTCTCCCGAGCTCCAACCTAGCGCTGCCGCTAAAGTCATCGACGCCGGTGTGGAAGAGCTTCACTACCTCGAGCTCGCCGTTGCCGTACTCGCGTCGGCCGCGGAAGTCTTCATCCCGCTGCCCCTGTAGCTGTCTCCCTCTGCCAAGCTAGGGCGTGGGAGATCTGAACTGACGAACTTCCCAATCTCATCTCTCAGTTCGTCAGATTCTTCACCAGGGTAAATAAAATTTATTTTTACTGCCCTTGTTTGATCTTCAAATGCTCTTTATATTCCTCAAAAGGTGTTTATTCTTCATGAATCTTATTCTAAAGCACCTTACATCTTCATATACTTGATGATTTCCCCTAAGTAATGTTTTTCTTCAAGATTCCTCAATTGTGTGAATCCTCAAAATTTGCACAACTCTGGAACCTAAGACAAAGAACACTTAGTGAAATTCGTCAAGACACCCATGGTCAAATTCCTCACCTATTTTATTTAAAATTTCTGAGAACGCATATGACCTGTTCAAATTCCTTGCACCTATACTCTGTTCACAGGTACAAACATGTTCGCTGATGAATCACTAGGTTCTCATCAACTTAACTCATTTGCAACATTCCTCGAGGAAAAACTGTGTACTTCTTCAGAGTCCTCAAGAGTTCAAATTCCTCAGGTGAAGAAAATGGCTGACGGAAAGAAACCTCAGAAAGGTGGAAAGAAGCCAGATGTGCACATTGCTTTTGAGATTCCAGATGAGCTGTATGAGGAATACTGCACACCCGATGAAGAAACTCATGGCAAAGAAACGACCAAGCAGAGAAAAATTCGTCTGCAGAAAATTGAGAGGAGATGGGCAAGGGAATGGAAGGAATTTCGTTATGTAACTCCTAAATACATGATGAAATTCGCTGTGAAACCTCCTTCCAGCAAGTCTCCCCTGGCTCAAAATCAAATTGCTCATCCCACTAGCCTCAAGACTGGTGACGACTTTCCTCACATGTGGGAGAAGCAGCAAGCCAAGCCGGCGAGGAAAGCCAAAGAGGCAGTGAAGAAATTTAATGAAGATTCCGCTGCTGCTGCCTCTGCCGGAGCCTCTCCAAGTGCTCCAAAGAAATCAATGATGAAGAAAGCTGCTGTGAAGACAAGTTCTTCAACCTCAAAACCATCACAGCAGATTCCTCATGTCCAAAGGCCTCAACCTACAAAGGTCTTAGATGCTGGTACTGTTGCTGCTCAGTCCTCAGCTGTAGCTGCAAAGTCTTCAACCCCAGTGCATCTGGCATCATGTAAGAGGACTGAGGGATTCAGAAAAGTTCCAAAGATCCTGGCAAGCCCCTCTACTATAGCAAAGTCTTCACTAGCCCTACAGTGTTGAAGCTGAAGAAAACTACTGGACGAGGTCAAAGACCAAGTCCTCACACAAGCAAGGTTGTGGTAACCATACCCTCAGGATCTAAGGATGATGGTGATGATGAAGCTGATGATCAAGAATTGGAGGAAATCATCAGGCAAAGTTAGTAGAGGGCTGCTATAGCCAAGGGCAGCTCTGTTCCTCTCATGCTGGATCCCAAGATGATCCTCAACTTCATCGATATATGGCATGAAGATCCAAACACTCCACTTTCTTCACTGAATCTGCCTCTTGGTGTGGATCATGTCCTCACCCACTTCATCACTGAAGAAAAATGGAAGAGAGAACAAGCTCTGAGAGCCAAGAGGAACAGGGTTCGGAAAGAAAAATTTCTGAGAGACAATGTGATGAACTTGACCCCGAATCAACTCCTGTTCAGTCTAAAATTCGCACTCTTTCTGAGGATCGAGAAAGGTATGATGCTGAATGAAAGGGCACTAAGGTGAGATTCGCCAGGGCTGCTCAAGCTGCTGTGAAGGATCACAACACTAGGGTTGTAGCTCGATCGCAACCACAAAATCCTCAGTCTGATGAAATTCCTCAGGCTGCTGATGAAACTGCTCAGCCCGATATGACTGTTGATGAGAATGCTTCTGCACCAGAAGCAACGACCAGTACTGCTGAGGAAACTCAGACCACTGATGACCTTGCTAGGACAACCATCACTATTATGCCTGAAGAAACTGAAAGGCCAGCTGAAGTTTTTGCTGCGCCTAAAGAACCTGAACCCACCAGCGTGACTGCATCAGTCGTGCCTGAAGAAGCTAAAGCCATAGAGGAAAAGACTCTCAAGAGAAAAGCATCAATGTCAGAATCCTCAGCAGTGAAGAAGTTGAAGACTATGCCAAGTTCTTCAACTGGACCCATTGATGCTACACCAATTTCCTCTGCACCTACCTATGAACTTGTACCATTTGGGGTTGACTATGTCATCCCAGATGAAGAAGATGAAGATCATTCTGCTGCTTCGACAGAGAAGATTGATGAAGAAATTGAAGTTGAAGACATTGCTTCAACTCCAAAGGTATCATCGCCCCAGCCTCAGTTCACTGCTGAAGAGGCTGGAGTTGAAGAAATTGATGAGGACGTAGACATTGGCAATACAATGCCTGTCATCACTGATGAATATTGGGAATCAGCACACCCAAATTCACCAATGACTACTCCTCTGACAAAGATTCTTCAGTCACCTGCTCCGACTGAAGAAATACATGAAGAATCTGCCGATCAAACCACCCAAGTCATTGAAGAAATTCTAGCTGCAACAGCTGACGACTTTGCTGCTCCACCTGTAAGTGAGGAACCATCCCTCCAGATTGTTCAAGTTCCTCTCATGCCAAAGGAGATCAAGGGCCGCTTCAAGCCAAATCTTCAACTGAAGCCAAGGATGCCATTCAAAGGCTCAACACGCCTCAAATTCCTCAAGAGCAATTTCTTCAATGATCGCATGTTCTTCACAGGTCCAAATCCTTATGACTCTGCAAGGGCCGGTCGTAGCAGATTCTGGACGGCAACTCAACTCAACTACTATGCATCAACCCTGTTATAGAAGAAGAAAGTTTTCGAGCACCACCAAATTCCTCATGCAGACATGGAAACACTTTCATCGTTCACACCGATGCTCCAAGTTATTTACAATGCAGGCATTCTTCCCTTCTGCATAGACATCTATGGCTGGAATGGGGAAATCATCCTTCAGTTCTATGCCACACTGCATATCAGTGGAAATGCTTCAGACATCAACTCCTGGGTTTTGGACTGGATGACAGGATCAACACACTTCACTGCTCAAGCTTCTGAATTGCTTCAGTGTGTACCAGGTCCAATTCCCTCAGATGAAGCTCGCAGACTGTTTGATGAGCATGCACTTCTGAATTAGCTGATGCAAGTGCTGATGAAGATATTGCCTCCTAGAAAGCCTCAACGGAAAACCTTCCTTGTGAAGTATTTGCTATATGTGCCCAGGACGGTCTACCGCATACTCACAAATACTCTATGTCCTTAGAAGGGCCACAATTCTGAAGAAGAAGAAGAAGTGGAGGGAGTCATGAAGAATATGCTCTTCAATATCATTCATGGGATTCCCATAGACTTACACGATTTCTTCATGAGGACATGGCCAATGCTGCTTTAGCTCCATTTGAACAGAAGCCTTATGCGCCTTGGACCATGAAATTCATCAAGGCAAAGTCCTTAGTTCGCTTCAAGGCTGATTTCCAGAACCACTTCGGCTTCCTGCCTCGAATCAAAGTCATCAAGAGCACAATTGACTCAGTGGAAAGAAAAGGCAAGACAGTCATTGATGAAGGCACTCGTCTATTGGATGGACAGTTTCACAAAGCTGCTTCCTTCTCCACCAATGATGACACTACAACTTAGGACTCCGAAGCAAAGGCCTCAGCTCACAAACCTCAAGAGTCTGCCCCTTGTGTGATGACTGATCGCGAGATGCTAATAAGTCTTCATCAGAAGGTCGATCGCAATCACAAGTGGGTGAAGCGTCAACTTGGTTACATTGTGCAAAACATGACTGTGTCGCAGAACACTGTGAAAGGAATCACTACTATGCACATGAAAATCTCAACCGCACTTGGGCCATACTGTCTCACCTCAAGTCTTCTAAAGAACTGAATGAGCTGGATCTTGATGAACATCCTGACTGGGCTCGTCGACCACAGAAGAAATTCAATAAAGTCCAAGTTCCTCTGATGGTCACAAGTTCATATTCTTCATCTCGAGAGCGCGATGAGGATGAAGACATTGACGACACTGCGGCAGGCCCTGCTGTTGGAAATATGCCCTAGAGGCAATAAATAAAGTGTTTATTATTATATTTCCTTGTTCATGATAATCGTTTATTATCCATGCTATAATTGTATTGATTGGAAACACATTACATGTGTGGGTAAATAGACAACACTATGTCCCTAGTATGCCTCTAGTGAACTAGCTCGTTGATCAAAGATGGTCAAGGTTTCCTAGCCATTGACATGTGATGTCATTTGATAAAAGGATCACATCATTAGTAGAATGATGTGATGGACAAGACCCAAACTACAAACATAGCATATGATCGTGTCAGTTTATTGCTACTGTTTTCTGCATGTCAAGTATATGTTCCTATGACCATGAGATCATGCAACTCACGGACATCGGAGGAGTGCCTTGTGTGTATCAAACATCGCAATGTAACTGGGTGACTATAAAGGTACTGTACAGGTATCTTCGAGGGTGTCTGTTGAGTTGGCATGGATCAAGATTTGGATTTGTTTCTCCGTGTGACGGAGAGGTATCTTAGGGCCCACTCGGTAATACAACATCACAATAAGCCTTGCAAGCAATGTGACTAAGTGTTAGTCACGTGATTTTTTATTACAGAACAAGTAAAGAGACTTGCCGATAATGAGGTTGAACTAGGTATGGAGATACCGACGATCGAATCTCGGGCAAGTAACATACCGAAGAACAAAGGGAACATCATACGGGATTAACTGAATCCTTGACATAGAGGTTCGACCGATAAAGATCTTCATAGCATATGTAGGAACCAATATGGGCATCCAGGTCCCGCTATTGGTTATTGACCGTAGAGCTATCTCGATCATGTCTACATAGTTCTCGAACCCGCAGGGTCTGCACACTTAAGGTTTGGTGACATTTCGGTAGTATAGAGTTATGTATGGTGGTGACTGAAGGTTGTCTGGAATCCCAGATGAGATCCCGAATGTCACGAGGAGCTCTGGAATGGTCCGTAGGTAAAGATTCATATATAGGAAGTCCTGTTTTGGTCGTCGGAAAAGTTTCGGGCTAATCGGTAGTGTACCGGGAGTGTCAGTAGTGTACCGAGAGACCATCGGGAGGGGTATTTAGACCCAAGAGGCTTCATGGGCTGTGGGAGAACAAATACCATCCTTTTTTGGGCTGGTGGAAGTACCACACAAGGCCCATGTGGCTAGGGAAGAAAAGCCCAAAGGGAAAAGGTGGAAAAATGGCCAAAAAGGAGGAATCCTAGTCCTACTAGGATTGGAGGAGTCCTCCTCCTGTCCTCCCCACTTCGGCCGAACCAAGGAGGCTTGGCCCTTGCACCAAGTCCTCTCCTCCCTCCCTCTTATATATACTGGAGGTTTTAGGGTTTTTGCACAGAATTTTCAGCCACGTGCTACCCGTTCCTCTACTGCATAGTTTCTCCTCTAGATCGGATTTCTGCAGTGCTTAGGTGAAGCCCTACCGGAATAGCTCCACCACCATCGCCGGAGCACTGTCACGCTGCCGGAGAACTCTTATTCCTCCCTACTCCCTCTTGCTAGATCAAGACGGCGGAGATCGTCATCAAGCCGTACGTGTGCTGAACGCGGAGGTGCCGTCCGTTCGACGCTAGATCGGAAGGACCGTGATCGAGTTCGCGGGACGGATCGTGATCAAGTTCGCGGGACAGATCGTGATTGGATCATGGGACGGATCATGATTGGATCACGGGACACTCGGCAATTTGGATCGCAAAGACGTTCGACTACACCAACCGCGTTTCTTAACGCTTCCCGCTTAGCGATCTACAAGGGTACGTAGATCCACTGTCCCTCTCGTAGATGCTCATCACCATGGATAGGTCTTGCGTGAACGTAGGAATTTTTTTGTTTCCCATGCAACATTCCCCAACAGTGGCATCATGAGCTAGGTCTATGTGTATACGAGATCTCGAGTAGAGCACAAAGAGTTTGTGGGCGTTGATGCTTAGATTGCTTCCTCCCTTGGTCGTTTTTTGGTTCAGCGGTATTGTGAGATGAAGCGGCCCGGACCAACATTATTCATACTCTTACGAGAGACCGGTTCCCTCAACCGCAACTTGTTGCATAGATGGCTTGCGGGTGCCAGTTTCTCTCACTTTAGATGGATCGGATTCGACAAAGGCGGTCCTTGAGAAGGTTGAAAAGCAACTAGTGTATCACCATTGTGGTTTTTGCGTAGATGATAATTGTTCTTGCTAGATACCCATAGCAGCCATGTAAAACATGCAACAACAATTAGAGGATGTCTAACTTGTTTTTGCAGGCTATGTTGTGATGTGATATGGCCAATTACATGATGTGACATATGTGATGTATGAGACAATCCTGTGATGTATAGATTATCACGACTTGCATGTCGATGAGTACGGAAACCGTAGGGGCCATAGGTTTGTCTTTAATTATTGTATGATCTGTGTGTTAATCATTAAGTGCTATGTAATGCTTTACTTTATCGCTAAACGGTAGCAATAGTAGTAGAATCATGTTGGGCGCGACAACCCCGATGGCGACACGTTGATGGAGATCAAGATGATGGAGATCAAGATGATGGAGATCATGGTGTCATGCCGGTGACGATGGAGATCATGCCAGTGCTTTCTAGATGGAGATCAAAAGCACAAGTTCATGGCCATATCATGTCACTTATGATTTGCATGTGATGTTAATCCTTTTATGCACCTTGTTTTGCTTAGGACGACGGTAGCATTATAAGGTGATCCCTCACTTAAATTTCAAGATGAATTGTGTTCTCCCCAAGTGTGCACCGTTGCGAAAGTTCGTCGTGTCGAGACACCACGTGATGATGGGGTGTGATAGACTCTACGTTCACATACAACGGGTGCAAGCCAGTGTTGCACATGCAGAACACTCGGGTTAAACTTGACGAGCCTAGCATGTACAAACATGGCCTCGGAACACAAGAGACCAAAAGGTCGAACATGAGTCATATAGTAGATATGGTCAACATGATGATGTTCACCATTTAAGCCGCCTCAACTCACATGATGATCGGACTTGAGTTGGTGAATTTGGATCATGTGGCACTCAGATGACCCGAGGGATGTCAATTTGAGTGGGAGCTTTAGTAATTTGATTAACTAAACTCATTATCTTGAAAAATAGTCTAAGTAAACCTTTTCATATTTATGTTGTAGATCAATGGCTCGCGCAGTAGCACCCCTGAATTTTAATGCGTTCCTAGAGAAAGCTAAGTTGAAAGATGATGGAAGTAACTTTGTTGACTGGGCCCGTAATCTAAGGATTATCCTCACGGCTTCCCATAAATCATATGTCCCTGATGCACCGCTTGGTGACCAACCAGAAGACATGACCTCCGAAGACGTTAAGAACGCTTGGGAGGCACATACTGGAGATTACTCAATAGTTCAGTGTGCAATATTGTATGGCTTAGAACCGGGACTTCAAAGACGTTTTGAACGTCATGGAGCATATGAGATGTTCCAGGAGTTGAAGTTTATCTTTCAGAAGAATGCCCGTATCGAGAGGTATGAGACCTCCGATAAGTTCTATGCTTACAAGATGGAGGAGAACGGGTCTATCAGTGAACATATACTCAGAATGTCTGGGTATTCAACTCGTCTAGCGGAGTTTGGAATTGCCCTTCCTCCATAGGCGATCACTGATAGAGTTCTTCAATCACTGCCACCTAGTTACAAGAGCTTTGTGATGAACTATAACATGCACGGGATGAACAAGTCAGTCGCCGAGCTGTTTGCGATGCTAAAAGTCGCCGAGTCTGAAATCCAGAAAGAACATCAAGTGTTGATGGTCAATAAAACCACTAGTTTCAATAAGAATGGCAAGGGAAAGGGCAAGAAGGGTAAAACCAAGAAGGATGGCAAAGTAGTTGTTACTCCTATAAAGAAGCCCAGGCATGGACCTAAGCCAGAAACTGAGTGCTTTCATTGCAAGGGAACTGGTCACTGGAAGTGGAACTGCCCCAAGTACCTGGTTGACAAGAAGGAGGCCAACAAAAAACAAGGTATATATGATATACATGTTATTGATGTGTACCTTACTAGCTCTCTTTGTAGTGCCTGGGTATTTGATACCGCTTCGGTTGCTCACATTTGCAACTCAAAATAGGAACTAGGAATAGACGAAGGCTGGCAAAGGACGAAGTGACGATGCACGTGGCAAATGGTTCCAAGGTTGATGTGATCGCCGTCGGCACGCTCTCTCTTCGATTACCATCGGTATTAGTGATGAACCTAAATACTTGTTATTTAGTGCCTGCGTTAAGCATGAACATTATATCTGGATCTTGTTTATTGCGAGATGGTTACTCATTTAAATCAGAGAATAAAGGTTGTTCTATTTATATGAGTAATATCTTTTATGGTCATGCACCCAATATGAGGGGTTTATTCATATTGAATCTTGATAGTGATGACACACATGTTCATAACATTGATGCCAAAAAGATGTAGAGTTGATAATGATAGTACCACTTTCTTGTGGCACTGCCGTTTAGGTCATATTGGTGTAAAACGCATGAGGAAGCTCCATGCTGATGGACTTTTGGGGTCACTTGATTTTGAATCACTTGACACATGTGAACCATGCCTCATGGACAAGATGACTAAAGCGCCGTTCTCTGGAACAATGGAACGGGCGAGTGACTTATTGGAAATCATACATACTGATGTGTGCGGTCCAATGAATGTTACAGCGCGTGGTGGATATCCTTATTTTATCACCTTCACTGATGACTTAAGTAGATATGGGTATATTTACTTAATGAAACACAAGTCTGAAACGTTTGAAAAGTTCAAGCAATTTCAGAGTGAAGTTGAGAATCATTGTAACAAGAATATTAAATTCCTGCGATCTGATCGAGGAGGTGAATATCTGAGTTATGAGTTTGGCAGTCACTTAAGACAGTGTGGAATTGTTTCACAGTTGACACCGCCTGGAACACCACAGCGTAATGGTGTATCCGAACATCGTAATTGAACCTTATTAGATGTGGTGCGTTCTATGATGTCTCTTGCTGATTTGCCACTATTGTTTTGGGGTTATGCATTAGAGACAGCTGCATTCACTTTAAATAGTGCGCCATCAAAATCCGTTGAGATGACGCCATATGAGCTATGGTTTGGCAAGAGGCCAAAATTGTCGTTTCATAAAGTTTGGGGATGTGATGCTTATGTCAAAAAGCTTCAGCCTGAAAAGCTGGAACCCAAAGCGGAGAAATGCGTCTTCATAGGATACCCGGAAGAGACAGTCGGGTATACCTTCTATCTCTGATCCAAAGGCAAAGTGTTTGTCACTAAGAACGGAACATTTCTTGAGAAAGAGTTTCTCTCGAAAGAATTGAGTGGGAGGAAAATAGAGCTTGATGAGGTTATTGAACCTTTACTTCAACCGGAAAGTAGCGCAGCGCAGAAAGATGTTTCTGTGGAACCTACGATGGTAGAAGAGGAAGTTAATGATGATGATCATGAAGCTTCGGATCAAGCTACTATTGAACCTCGTAGGTTGACAAGGGCGTATACTACTCCTGAGTGGTATGGCAACCCTGTCTTGGAGGTCATGTTGTTGGACAACAATGAACCTACGAGCTATGGAGGAGCAGTGATGGGCCCGGATTCCGAGAAATGGTTAGAGGCCATGAAATCCGAGATGGGATCCATGTATGAAAACAAAGTATGGACTTTGGAAGTATTACCTGAAGGGCGAAAGGCCATTTAGAACAAATGGATCTTTAAGCAGAAGACAAAACGCGGACGGTAATGTGACCGTCTATAAAGCTCGACTTGTGGCAAAGGCTTTTTCACAAGTTCAAGGAGTTGACTATGATGAGACATTCTCACCCGTAGCGATGCTTAAGTCTGTCAGAATCATGTTGGCAATAGCTGCTTATTTCGATTATGAAAATTTGGTAGATGGATATCAAAACGGCATTCCTCAACGGTTTCCTTGAGGAAGAGTTATATATGATGCAACCAGAAGGTTTTGTCGATCCAGAGAATGCTGACAAATTTTTCAAACTCCAACGATCCATTTATGGGCTGGTGCAAGCATCTCGGAGTTGGAATAAGCTCTTTGATGAGGTGATCAAAGCGTTTGAGTTTATACAAGTTTATGGAGAAGCTTGTATTTACAAGAAAGTGAGTGGGAGATCTATAGCATTTCTAATATTATATGTGGATGACATATTGCTGATTGGAAACAATATAGAAATGTTGGAAAGTGTGAAGGAATATTTGAACAAGAGTTTTTCAATGAAGGACCTAGGAGAAGCTGCTTTCATATTAGGCATTAAGATCTATAGAGATAGATCGAGACACTTAATAGCACTTTCACAGAGCACATACCTTGATAAAGTTTTCAAGAAGTTCAAAATGGATCAATCCAAGAAGAGGTTCTTGCCTGTGTTACAAGGTGTGAAGTTGAGTAAGACTCAATGCCTAGTGACTGCAGAAGATAGAGAAAAGATGAGTGTCATCCCCTATGCTTCAGCCATAGGCTCTATCATGTATGCAATGCTGTGCACAAGACCCAATGTCAGCCTTGCCATAAGTATGGCCGGAAGGTTTCAAAGTGATCCTGGAATGGAACACTGTGCAACGGTCAAGAATATCCTGAAGTACCTGAAAAGGACTAAGGAAATGTTTCTCGTTTATGGAGGTGATGAAGAGCTCGTCGTAAAGGGTTACGTCGATGCAAGCTTTGACACTGATCCGGATGACTCTAAGTCACAAACAGGATACATATTTATTCTCAACGGGGGAGTCGTAAGCTGGTGCAGTTCTAAGCAAAGCGTGGTAGCCAATTCTACGTGCGAAGCGGAGTACATCGCAGCCTTGGAGGCAGCAAAGGAAGGTGTCTGGATGAAGCAGTTCATGACAGATCTTGAAGTAGTGCCTAGTGCACTGAATCCAATGAACCTGTTCTGTGACAACACTGGTGCCATTGCTCTGGCCAAGGAACCAAGGTTTCATAAGAGGACCAGACACATAAAGTGACACTTCAACTCCATCCGCGATTACATTGAGGAGAAGGACATAAATATTTGCAAAGTGCACACGGATCTGAATGTTGCAGACCCGTTGACTAAACCTCTTCCAAGGGCTGAACATGATCAACACCAAAACTGCATGGGTGTTCGATTCATTACAATGTAAATCACATAGTGATGTGAACTAGATTATTGACTCTAGTGCAAGTGGGAGACTGTTGGAAATATGCCCTAGAGGCAATAAATAAAGTGTTTATTATTATATTTCCTTGTTCATGATAATCGTTTATTATCCATGCTATAATTGTATTGATTGGAAACACATTACATGTGTGGGTAAATGACAACACTACGTCCCTAGTATGCCTCTAGCGAACTAGCTCGTTGATCAAAGATGGTCAAGGTTTCCTAGCCATTGCCATGTGATGTCATTTGATAATGGGATCACATCATTAGTAGAATGATGTGATGCACAAGACCCAAACTACAAACATAGCATATGATCGTGTCAGTTTATTGCTACTGTTTTCTGCATGTCAAGTATATATCCCTATGACCATGAGATCATGCAACTCACGGACATCGGAGGAGTGCCTTGTGTGTATCAAATTTCCCAACGTAACTGGGTGACTATAAAGGTGCTCTACAAGTATCTTCGAGGGTGTCTGTTGAGTTGGCATGGATCAAGACTGGGATTTGTTACTCCGTGTGACGGAGAGGTATCTTAGGGCCCACTCGGTAATACAACGACACAATAAGCCTTGCAAGCAATGTGACTAAGTGTTAGTAACGGGATTTTGTATTACGAAACAAGTAAAGAGACTTGCCAGTAACGAGGTTGAACTAGGTATGGAGATACCGACGATCGAATCTCGGGCAAGTATCATACCGAAGAACAAAGGGAACATCATACGGGATTAACTGAATCCTTGACATAGAGGTTCGACCGATAAAGATCTTCGTAGAATATGTAGGAACCAATATGGGCATCCAGGTCCTGCTATTGGTTATTGACCATAGAGGTGTCTCGGTCATGTCTAAATAGTTCTCGAACCCGCAAGGTCTGCACACTTAAGGTTTGGTGATGTTTCGGTAGTATAGAGTTATGCATGGTGGTGACCGAAGGTTTTTCGGAGTCCCATATGAGATCCCGGATGTCACAAGGAGCTCCGGAATGGTCCGGAGGTAAAGATTCATATATAGGAAGTCCTGTTTTGGTCGCCGGAAAAGTTTCTGGCTAATCGGTAGGGTACCGGGAGTGCCGGTAGTGTACCGGGAGACCATCGGGAGGGGTATTTAGACCCAAGAGGCTTCATGGTCTGTGGGAGAATAAATACCAGCCTTTTGTGGGCTGATGTAAGTCCCACACAAGGCCCATGCGGCTAGGGAAGAAAAGCCCAAAGGGAAAAGGTGGAAAAAGGCCAAAAAGGAGGAATCCTAGTCCTACTAGGATTGGAGGAGGAGTCCTCCTCTCCTCCCCACTTCGGCCGAACCAAGGAGGCTTGGCCCTTGCGCCAAGTCCTCTCCTCCCTCCCTCTTATTTATGCTGGAGGTTTTAGGGGTTTTGCACAGAATTTTTAGCCACGTGCTACCCGTTCCTCCAGTGCATAGTTTCTCCCCTAGATCGGATTACTGCAGTGCTTAGGCGAAGCCCTGCCGGAATAGCTCCACCACCATCGCCGGAGCGCTGTCATGCTGCCGGAGAACTCTTCTTTCTCTCTGCTCCCTTTTGCTGGATCAAGACGGCGGAGATCGTCATCAAGCCGTACCTGTGCTAAACGCGGAGGTGTCGTCCGTTCGACGCTAGATTGGAAGGACCGTGATCGAGTTCACAAGACGGATCATGATCAAGTTCGCGGGACGGATCGTGATTGGATCGCGAGACGGATTGTGATTGGATCGCGGGACACTCGGTGATTTGGATCGTGAAGACGTTTGACTACACCAACCGCGTTTCTTAACGCTTCCCGCTTAGCGATCTACAAGGGTACGTAGATGCTCATCACCATGGATAGGTCTTGCGTGAACGTAGGAATTTTTTTGTTTCCCATGCAACGTTCCCCAACACCTGCATCCACAAACGACCCCGACAATGCTGTCGCTCCTTCCTCACCAACACGATGAAATTCTTCAAAGGGGCATTAGTCCTCACTTTTTCGTCCCTTTTGGTCTTCGATGAAAAGGGGGAGAAAATTTGAGTTAGTCTTCAAGCGGGTCTCTATATATGGGCTATTTTTGTTGAAGTTACAACTCTCGCTCTTGTGAAACTTTTGTTGGTTGAGTTGTAAACTTAAGTCCGATGGTGGTGTGACACTTTTGAACTATTTCCTCGCATGGTTATTTCCTCAAGTACCTTAAAGCATACATGTTGAATTTTGTCAGACACCATTTTCCTCACGCATTTCAAATTCTTCATATCATATTTTCAAATGCATGTATGAATTACAATATATAGGGGGAGTTATCCATGTTTTGACCTACCATGTACATTTGCAGTCCAAAGAAAATTCCTCAAATATGCACATCTTTAGGGGGAGTTCTTCTATACCTTGCAATCAAATTCCTCAAACTCAGTACTTTCACTTCACATGTTTATCCCCATTGAAAACTTAACCTATTTGTCATCAATCACCAAAAAGGGGGAGATTGTTAGTGCATCTAGTGCCCCTTAGTGATTTTGGTGTATTGAAGACTTATAGGTTAAGGCACTAATGTGTTTGTGAGTGTACACATGCTCTATAAGTCGATGAGGAGTTTGATATATCCGGAGATTATCGACCCCTAAAAATGTATGTCTTCAACTGAAGACTTTGCTGAAGACTTTGTGAAGACTTTGGTGAAGACTTTGTGAAGACTTTGAAAATGAAGAACTTGGTGTGACCTTGAAGATATGAACGAGGAATATGAAGCGTGAAGACTTTTATTTTCGTAGTTTCATTTCCTTATTTGAGTCATAGGAAACATCGTACTATTATAGGGGGCCGAGGTAATACTAAGGAAAAATTTCCAATTGATGCTCAACTCCAAAATCCTCAACCTATACAATCCTTCGAGTGAAGCCTTTGGAAATCTCTTACGGTTCAGACAAGTTCTTCACTGACAGAGACGAAGTTCTTCTGGTCTCTTAGGAAATTGATCTGACCGAGGAGTTAGGATTTCGCCAGTGCGAATTGCCTACAAGTGAGGAACATGATATGTCTAAGGACTTTCATAGTTCAAAAATCCGACCGTTGCTGTGCTTAGCGCCAGCTGTCCGCAATCATTCTTATCCACATAACAGTCATATCATTGGGGGCATTTATGTCATATCATGTCAGGTTGCACCCTGGCTATAAATTGTCACCCCCTCAACCACTAGTTGGTTGGCTGCTCCGAGAGAGAACTGACACTTGTCATTTGAGAGCAACCGAACCTTCGAGGACTTTGAGATAAAATCATCAGTGAGGAAAAACCCACAACGAAACCACCATACCCATAGTGATTGAGCATCATTGAAGAAATTCCTGTGTGGATCCGACACTTGTTACCTTTGAGGACTGTGCATCCTCTAGATGGTTAGGCGTCATGGTCTAGTGCTCCTGCAGTCAATTGGGGATCACGAAGTGACCTTGGTCTAAAGTATCCAACAGTAAATTGTGGATCGCTGGGTGACCAATTTGTGAGGGTTTTGGAAGTCTACCTTGAAGACTTACCATGAGTGTTGGGCGAGGACTATGTGACCTTAGCTCAAGGAGAATACGGTAAGGACTATGTGTCCTCGGACTGTGTGTCCTCTAGTTTAAATACTAGGCCGCTCCAAACCAGATGTACGACTGTCACAGCAGGTGGAACTGGGTCATCAAACCATTGTCTTCATCGAGCTATCTGGTTCTATTTACTCAACCCCTCCATTCCTCATATACCTATTGATGAAATTGATTGGTACTGTTTGAAGAATTTGATTGAAGACTTTCACAAATTCCTCACCTCAAATTCTTCACGTTACCTTGTTCATCACTGCTTATCCTATATCACGCTACTTACTATTTGTGCATGTTTCATTTCATCATGAAGACTATGCTGTTACTATGTTCCTCATGCACTTGAGTACTTATTCTGCTGCTAGTTATTCATCACATTTCAAATTCCTCAAAGTTGAAATTCCTGAAGTGATGAATTTGTAAAAATCGCCTATTCACCCCCCTCTAGTCGATATAACGCACTTTCACTATGAAAACTATGCTTCTAATGCTTATGTTAATCCATACATTGAGGACTCCTCTGCTGTCCAGGAGGAGACTAATATTTTGTAGGAATCTATGGAAGAAGAAATTGCAGAAACTGTGAGCTCATTAGATGAAAAAGATGAGGAGGAGAGCGAAGAACAATAGGAGGAAGAGCGGATTAGCTACCCGTGCCCACCTTCTAATGAGAGTAACTCTTCAACTCATACATTGTTCAATTTCCCTTCGTGCTTATCGAAGGATGAATGCTATGTTGATTGCTATGATCCCTTGGATTGATTTGAAATATCCCTTTTTGATGAACTTGATGCTTGCTATGCTTGTGGCCATGATGCCAATATGAATTATGCTTATGGAGATGAACTTGCTATAGTTCCTTATGTTAAGAATGAAACAGTTTCTATTGCACCCACGCATGATAGTCCTATTATCTTTTTGAATTCTCCCAACTACACTATATTGGAGAAGTTGGCGCTTATTAAGGATTATATTGATGGGTTATGTTTTACTATTACACATGATGATTTTGATAGATATAATATGCATGTGCTTGCTGCTCCTACTTGCAATTATTATGAGAGAGGAACTACATCTCCACCTCTGTATGTTTCCAATATGATAAAATTGCAAGAAACTGCTTATGCTATGTATTGGCCTTTACTTTGTGTGCATGAATTGTTCTTTTATGACATGCCGATGCATATTAAGAGAGTTAGACTTTGTTGTTGCATGATATATGTTACATTGTGCTCACTACTAAATTACAAATCATTGTTAATTAAAATTGGCTTTTATATACCTTGGGATCCGGGTGGATCCATTACTTGAGCACTATATGCCTAGCTTAATGGCTTTAAAGAAAGGCCAGGGAGACAACCCGGAAGTTTTAGAGAGTCATTTAATTCTGTTGTGTGCTTTTATATAGTTTAAAAAGAAAAAAATAAAGAGGGGAACCTAAACTTTTTCAAAAAGAAAAGTGAAAGTGAGAGAGACGAGCATTGTGAAAGTGGGAGCTAGCCCTGGACTTTGTTCATGCCCATGGAAACTTTGCAAATCTTGATTACACAAACTTTTCAACAAAAATAATTATCCCATTGTATAAATCCATTGCATTATAAAAATAATGTGCCAAGAATTACCTTTAGGATGTTTAAGTTGCTTGTTTGATATGTGCTGTGTAAAAACAGAAACTTTTGCTCCAGTGTTTGAATTTATATATTTTACTAGAGCGCGCAATTTTTTTGAAATTTTTACACAGTACTCTTATAAAAATTATTGACCACTTACTAATGTTTTAGAATTTTTAGAGTTACATAAGTATGGTTAATGTTCAGATTGCTACAGACTGTCCTATTTAAGACAGATTCTGTTATTGATGCATTGTTTTGCTCGTTTTGATGAAACCATCAATTGTATCGGTGTTATAAGCCATGGAAAAATTATAATACAGAAGCTACAATGCAAAAACAAAATATGAATTGGTTTGCAACAGTACTTAAAGTTGTGATTTGCAGTATTATACTAACGGATCTCACGAGGGTTTTGTTAAGTTTTGTGTGATTGAAGTTTTCAAGTTTTGGGTGAGATCACGATGGATGAAGGAATAAGGAGTGGAAAGATACTAAGCTTGGGGATGCCCGAGGCACCCCAAGGTAATATTCAATGACTCCCAAGAAACTAATCTTGGGGATGCGCTGGAAGGCATCCCCTCTTTCTTCTAACAACCATCGGTAATTTTACTTGGAGCTATATTTTTATTCGTCACATGATATGCGTAAATCTTGGAGCGTCGTGTGCTTTTTCTTTTTCTTTTAATATTGCACCATGATGGTATGAGAAAGTCCTTGGTTGATTTATAGAATGCTTCATGCACTTCACTTATATCTTTTGAGTATGGCTTTATAGAATGCTTCATGTGCTTCACTTATATCATTTGAAGTTTGGATTGCCTGTTTCTCTACACATAGAAAACCGCCATTTGTAGAATGCTCTTTTGCTTCACTTATATTTTTTAGAGCGTGGGCATATCTTTTGTAGAAAGAATTAAACGCTCATGCTTCACTTATATCTATTTAGAGAGTTAACAGGAGTTGGTCATTCACATGGTTAGTCATAAAATCCTACATAAAACCTGTAGATCACTGAATACGATATGTTTGATTCCTTGCAATAGTTTTGCGATATGAAGATGTTAATATGAGAGTCATGCTAGTGAGTAGTTGTGAATTGGAGAAATACATGTGTTGAAGTTTGTGATTCCCGTAGCATGCACGTATGGTGAACCGTTATGTAGCAAAGTCAGAGCATGATTTGTTTAATGATTGTCAACCTTTGTGTGAGGGTCGGAGCACGCGATGGTTAAATCCTACCAACCTCTACCCTAGGAGCATGCGTATAATGCTTTTTTTGATAACTAATATACTTTTTCAATAAGTATGTGAGTTCTTTATGACTAATGTTGAGTCCATGGATTATACACACTCTCACCCTTCCACCTTTGCTAGCCTCTCCAGTACCACACAATTTTCACCGATGCATTAAACCCTCCTTCCTCAAAACAGCCACCATATATCCTTCCTCAAAACAGCCACCATACGTACCTATTATGGCATTTCCATAGCCATTCTGAGATATATTGCCATGCAACTTCCACCGTTCCATTTAGTATGACACGCACCACCATTTTCTTATTGCTTTGCATGATCGTAAGACATCTTGCATGATGTTTTCATTGATGTCATTTGCTAGGCTAGATCGTTGCACATCCTGGTATTGTACCGGAAGCATTCATATAGAGTCATATTTTTGTTTTAGGTATCGAGTTGTAAGTAAATAAAAGTGTGATGATCTTCATTATTAGAGCATTGTCCCGTGTGGGAAAGGATGATGGAAGCTATGATTCCCTCACAAGTTGGGAGGAGTCTCCAGACTTTATAAATAATAAAATAGGCCAATGAAGCCCAATAAAAAAAGAGGCCAAAGATGCCCACAAAAAAATTAAAAAAAGAAAAAAAAGAAAAAAAATGAGAGAAAGAGAGAAGGGACAATGCTACTATCTTTTTCCACACTTGTGCTTCAAAGTAGCACCATGATCTTTAGGATAGAGAGTCTCCTATTTTGTCACTTTCATATAGCTAGTGGAATTTTTCATTATGATGCACGTCCACTTAGTTTCTTTTTGAGCTTTCATACACTTATAGCTCTAGTGCATCCATTTTCATTTTCCTTGCAACCTACACCATATTCTATTCCACCTATAGTGCTATATCCATGGCTTGCACTCATGTATTGCGTGAGAGTTGAAAAGGTTTGAGAACATAAAAAGTGTGAAACAATTGCTTGACTTGTTCGTCGGGTGTGTGCATGATTTGAATACTTTGTGTGGGGAAGATGGAGCATAGCCAGACCATCTGATTTTGTAGGGATAACCTTCTAAGGCCATGTTATTTTGAAAGGACACAATTGTTTGTTAGTATGCTAGAAGTATTATTGTCTTAATGTCAAATGATATACTATTGCTTTGAATCACTCGTGTCTTAATATTCATGCCATGATTAGATTGTATGATCAAGATTATGCTAGGTAGCATTCCACATCAATAATTATCTTTTTTATCATTTACCTACTCGAGGACGAGCAGGAATTAAGCCTGGGGATGCTGATACATCTCCATCGTATCTATAATTTTTGATTGTTTCATGCCAATATTCTACAACTTTCATATACTTTTGGCAACTTTTTATACTATTTTTGGGACTAACATATTGATCCAGTGCCTAGTGCCAGTTCCTGTTTGTTGCATGATTTTTCGCAGAAAATCGATATCAAATGGAGTCCAAACGGCATAAAAACTTTTGGAGAATTTTTTGGAATATATGTGAATTTTGGGAAGTGGAATCAACAGAAGGCGGTGCCCGAGGGGCCCACAAGCCTGCCAGGTGTGCCTTGGGGGGTCGGGCACACCTAGAGGGCTTGTGGCCACCCCTTAGGTAGGTTGGAGCTTTAATTAGGCCTCAAGAAAGCTAATTTATGGATAAAGATCCCCTCAAAATTTCAGCCCGATCGGAGTTACAGATCTCCGGATATTTAAGAAATAGTGAAAGGCCAGAATCTGAGAGCGCGGAAACAGAAGGAAACAGAGAGAGAGATCCAATCTCGGAGGGTCTCTCGCCCCTCCGCTGCCATGGAGGACATGGAACATAAGGTAAACCCTTATCCCATCTATGGGGAATGTCAAGGAAGAAGAAGGAGGATGGGGGCTCTCTCCCCCTCTCTCCCGGTGGCACTAGAATGCCGCCGGGACCATCATCGTGACGACAATCTACTCCAACAACTCCGTCATCTTGACCAACACCTCCATCACCTTCCCCCCATCTATCTACAAAGGTACACTCTCTCGGAACCCGCTATACGCTCCACTTGAACATGGTGCTTTATGCTTCATATTATTATCCAATGATGTGTTGCCATCCTATGATGTCTGAGTAGATTTTTGTTGTCCTATTGGTTGATTGATGATCATGATTGGTTTGAGTTGCATGTTTTATTATTGGTGCTGTCCTATGGTGCTCTTCATGTCGTGCAAGCGTGAGGGATCCTCGCTGTAGGGTGTTGCAATGTGTTCATGATTTGCCTATGGTGGGTTGCTTGAGTGACATAAGCATAAACCCGAGTAGGTGGGTTGTTGCATATGGGGGTAAAGAGGACTTGATACCTTATAATGCTATGGTTGGGTTTTCCCTTAATGATCTTTAGTAGTTGTGGATGCTTGCTTCAGTTCAAATCATAAGTGCATATGATCCAAGTAGAGAAAGTATGTTAGCTTATGCCTCTCCCTCATATAAAATTGCAATAATGATTACTAGTCTAGTTATCAATTGCCTAGGGACAATTCCGCAACTCCTACCACCACTTTTCCACACTCATTAAACTAACTTAGTTGTTTCTTTACGTTAGCAGCCCCTAGTTTTTATTTACATGCTCTTTATTATCTTGCTATCCTATCCTATCACACCTACAAAGTACTCTAGTTTCATACTTGTTCTAGGTAAAGCGAACGTTAAGCGCGCGCAGAGTTGTATTGGTGGTCGATAGAACTTGAGGGAATATTTGTTCTACCTTTAGATTCTCGTTGGGTTCGACACTCTTACTTATCGAAAAAGGCTACAATTGATCCCCTATACTTGTGGGTTATCAGTCCTCACCCGGAGTAGTTTTTAACTTAGGCAATGAGGGACTGCAGCTAAGCCCCCGAGTGTGGATGATGTCCTCACTCGGAGTAGTTTTTAACTTAAGCAATGCGGGACAACAGCTAAGCCCCCGAGTGTGGATGAAATCCTCACTCGGAGTAATTTTAACTTAGGCGATGCAGGATTACAGCTAAGCCCCCGAGTGTGGATGATGTCCTCACTCGGAGTAGTTTTGAACTTACGCAATGCGGGACTGCGGTTAAGCCCCCGAGTGTGGATGATGACCTCACTCAGAGTAGTTTTTAACTTAGGCAATGCGGGACTGCAGCTAAACCCCCGAGTGTGGATGATGTCCTCACTCAGAGTAGTTTCGAACTTAGGCAATGTGGGACTGCAGCTATGCCCCCGAGTGTGGATGATGTCCTCACTCGATGTAGTTTTAAAATTAAGGAACGCGAGACTACAGCTCAGCCCCCGAGTGTGGATGATGTCCTTACTCGGGGTAGTTTTTAACTTAAGCAATTGGGGACTGCAGCTAAGCCCCCGAGTGTGGATTAAATCCTCACTCGGAGTAGTTTTAACTTAGGAAATGCAGGATTGCAGCTAACCCCTCGAGTGTGGATGGTGTCCTCACTCGGAGTAGTTTTGAACTTAGGCAATGCGGGACTACGGCTAAGCCCCCGAGTGTGGATTATGTCCTCACTCAGAGTACTTTTTAACTTAGGCAACACAGGACTACAGCTAAGCCCTCGAGTGTGGATGATGTTCTCACTCAGAGTAGTTTTGAACTTAGGCAATGCCGAATCGGGCTAAGTCCCCGAGTGTGAATGAAATCCTCACTCGGAGTAGTTTTTTTTAACTTAGGCAGCGAGATTGCAGCTAAACCCCTGAGTGTGGATGAAATCCTCACTCGGAGTAGTTTTTTAACTTAGGCAATGCGAGATTGCAGCTAAGCCCCCGAGTGTGGATGAAATCCTCACTCGGAGTAGTTTTAACTTGGGCAATGCAGGATTGCAGCTAAGCCCCCGAGAGTGGATGATGTCCTCACTCAGAGTAGTTTTTTAGCTTAGGCAATGCGGGGTTGCAGCTAAGCCCCCGAGTGTGAATGAAATCCTCACTCGAAGTAGTTTTTTAACTTAGGCAATGCGGGATTGCGGCTAAGTGAATCCACTCAATCCACTCACCCACTGGGTGTAATGAAAACAAATGTAGAATGGCAAATTTTTTTGACAAAAAGCTTGAAAAAGTAAAGACTATTCATCGAATTCACTCGGAAGTGTATTATAAGGATAGTAGAGTGTTCTAGCACTAGGTGTAGAACTTGCGGAGCAGATCCGCATTCCACGCTCGGGGCTCTGCCTTATCATCATCAATGTTGTACAACCGATAAGCTCTGTTGTTAAGAACTTTGGAGATCACAAAGGGCCCCTACCACGGAAGCGCAAGCTTGTGCGGCTTCTGCTGATCCAATCGGAGAACAAGGTTGCCTTCTTGGAATGCACATCTTCTAACTTGTCTATCGTAAAGATGCCTCAGGTCTTGCTGATAAAGCGTCGACCTGATCATAGCTTGCTCTCTTTCTTCCTCCAAAAGGTCAAGGCCATCTCGACGCGCCACTTTAGCTTCGTCTTCGTTATAGAGTTCCACTCGAGGAGCGTTATGTCGAATATCACTCGATAACATAGCTTCAGATCCGTATACCATGAAGAAAGGAGTGCGCTTAGTGGAACGGTTCGGGGTCGTCCAAATGCCCCACAAGACGGAGGGCAATTCTTCAACCCATGCACCGGCAGCAACCTTCAAGTCTCTCATTATTCGGGGCTTCAATCCTTGAAGAATCATCCCATTTGCTCGTTCTCCTTGTCCGTTCGACTGCGGGTGAGCTATAGAAGCATAATTAACACGAGTGCATTGAGAGTAGCAAAACTCACGACATTCATCTGAATCAAAGTTCTTCCCGTTATGTGTGTTAATGTCATGAGGAACTTCGAATCTGAATATTATCTGCCGAATGAAGCTAATAGTTGTAGCTGAATCCAAGCTTTTGATGGGCTTCGTTTCGACCCACTTGGTGAACTTATCCACAACAACCAGTAGATGGGTAAAACCACTCGACCCTGTGCGCAAAGGTTCGACCATGTCGCGACCCCAAAGCTGCGAATGGCCAAGTGAGGGGGATAGTCTTCAGAGTGGATGCCGGCTTGTGTGTCTGATTCTTGTAGAACTGGCATCCAATACAAAGATCTAACATATCCTTAGCTCGGGGCCAATAGAAGCCTGCACGGAATGCCTTTGCGACCAACGTCCGAGAAGACGCGTGATGGCCACATGTTCCCGAGTGAATGTCGTGCAGGATCTTTATCCTTTCCTCTAGGGATATGCATTTCTGATTTATGCCAGTAGTGCTTTTCTTGTATACTGGTCTCCCATTACTTCAAAGGATTTGGACCGTCGGACGATCATACGTGCTTCTTCTTCGTCGTCTTCAGGGATCTCTTACCAGAGCAAGTATGCCAAATATGGTTGGGTCCAATCGAGAGTGATCACCAACATCTCTTGGACAAGATCCACTATGGCTGGGATGTCTACCTCGGTCAAATTTGAGGGACCGACTGCTTGTGGGGGCTCTTCGGTGAAAGGGTATTCTTTGACCTAAGGGGAATGAAGGTGTTCAAGGAATACGTCTTTCGACACGACTTTTCGAGTGGACCCGGTTTTGGCCAGGTCATCAGCTGCCTGGTTCTTCGCTCTGGGGATATGATGCAGTTCTAAGCCTTCAAAATTCTTCTCTAGCTTCCGAACCGCATTGCAATATCCAGTCATAGCAGGACTTCTTATGTCACCTCTTCAACGGGCAAAACATGATCAAAACCAGACCTGTATGGGTGTTATATTTATTACAATGTAAATCACATAGTGATGTGAACTAGATTATTAACTCTAGTGCAAGTGGGAGACTGTTGGAAATATGCCCTAAAGGAAATAATAAAATAGTTATTATTATATTTCCTTGTTCATGGTAATCATTTATTATCCATGCTATAATTGTATTGATTGGAAACTCAAATACATGTGTGGGTACATAGACAACACTGTGTCCCTACTATGAGTTTAATAGACTAGCTCGTTGATCAACGATGGTCAAGGTTTCCTGGCCATATACATGAGATGTCATTTGATAACGGGATCACATCATTAGGAGAATGATGTGATGGACAAGACCCAAACTATGAACGTAGCATATGATCGTGTTAGTTTATTGCTACTGTTTTCTGCATGTCAAGTATCTGTTCCTATGACCATGAGGTCATGCAACTCACTGACACCAGAGGAGTACCTTGTGTGTATCAAACATCGCAACATAACTAGGTGACTATAAAGGTACTCTACAGGTATCTCCGAGGGTGTCTATTGAGTTTTCATGGATCAAGACTGGGATTTGTTACTCTATGTGACGGAGAGGTATCTCAGGGCCCACTCGGTAATACAACATCATAATGAGCTTGCAAGAAAAGTGACTCAAGAGTTAGCCACGGGATCTTTTATTATGGAACGAATAAAGAGACTTGCTGGTAACAAGATTGAACTAGGTATGGAGATACCGACGATCGAATCTCGGGCAAGTAACATACCGATGAACAAAGGGAACTACGTATGGGATTGACTGAATCCTTGACATCGAGGTTCGACCGATAAAGATCATCGTAGAATATGCAGGAACCAATATGGACATCCAGGTCCCGCTATTGGTTATTGTCCATAGAGGTGTCTCGGTCAAGTCTGCATAGTTCTCGAACCCGCGGGGTCTACACACTTAACGTTTGGTGACAATATAAGTATAGTCAAGTTATTGTGTTGGTGATCGAAGGTTGTTTCGAGTCCCGGATGAGATCCGGACGTGACGGGGAACTCCAGAATTGTCCGGAGGTGAAGATTGATATATATGATGAAGAGTATCGGAGTCCGTAAGTGTTCCGGGGCATACCAGGGGTTTGACGGAGTACCGAAAGGGGTTTCGGGGGGCTCCGACAAGTGTTGGGGGCCTCATAGGCCAAGGAGAGGGGCACACCAGCCCACAAGGGGATGGGCGCCGTGCCAAACCCCAGCCCACTCGGCTGGGTGTGGGCCACACCCCTTATGGTCACCGGCCACCCCAAACATGGGAGACAAGGCACCTCAGGGGGCACCCAACCCCAGTCGCACCCCCTTGCCACCGACCCCTAGGGGAAACCCTAGGGCGCCCCTCCTCCCTTCGCCCTATATATAGAGAGGGAGAGAAAGGGCAGCCGCACCACATCGTGCTACGACGCTGCCCCTCCTCTCCCTCATAATTCTTATCCTCTTCATATCACGCGGCGATGCCCTGTTGAGCTGTCACCACCACCACCTCACTACGACGTCATGCTACTGGAGGACTTGGGCTACTTCTTCACCATCACTCGCTGGATCGAGGAGGTGAAGTCGTCATCAAGTCGTACGTGTGTTGAACTCAAGGTGTCGTCCGTTCGACACTTGATCAGGAGTTCACAGGACGAATGATGATTGGACCGGGAAGACGTTCAACTACATCAACCATGTTTCCTAACGCTTCTCCTTAGTGATCTACAAGGGTATGTAGATGCAATCTCTCCTCTCGTAGATGCTCATCTCCTAGATTGATCTTGGTGAAGCGTAGGAATTTTTTTGTTTCCCATGCAACATTCCCCAAGAGGCGCCCTCCCCACCTAGGCCCATGTGGCTAGGGCTGGTGGAGGGCCAACCCTAGGGGTGGCGCCATCCTGGCTTGGTGGCAAGCCACCTCTTGGGGCGCCGCCCCACCGCTTGGCCGCTGCCCACCATAGGAGGAAATCCTAGGGCGCAGCCCCCCTCCTCCCTTCCCCTATATATATGAGAGGAGAGGGAGGGCAGCCGCACCACAAGCCACGGCACAGCCCTCCCTCTATCTCTAGATCAGTTCTTCCCTCATTTGTGTCGCGGCAGCGCTTGGCGAAGCCCTGCCGGGACAGCTCCACCACCACTGCCACAATGTCACCGTGCCGCCGAAGAACTCATCTACTACTCCGCCCTCACTCGCTGGATTGAGGAGGCGAAGGCGTCATCGAGCTATACGTGTGCTGAACGTGGAGGCGCCATCCGTTTGGCGCTAGATCGAGACGGATCGTGATTGGATCGCGAAGACGTTTGACTACATCAATCGTGTTTCTCAACGCTTCCGCTTAGCGATCTACAAGGGTATGTAGATGCACCCCCTCTCATAGTTATACATCTCCATAGATAGATCTTCGGTGTTCGTAGGAATTTTTTATTTCCCATGCAACGTTCCCCAACATCTTTTACTAGACTTTGCTCTAAGTGTTGATAGAGATCAAAGTATTTCACATCTAACACGATGGCTTGTACGTTTTATTTTGGGTAACATAACTGGATGAGAGGGCAAAATAAATATATTAGATATTTTAAAAAAAGGAGGATATCTCTGGCCTCTGCACCATTATGATGCAAACAATCAATACTTAGTTAGTAGGATGCATCTGCTTAGCTCACCCCAAACCCTCGAAACGCACAATCTGAGCTCTTAAATATGGCACTCGGGTCTCTCTGCTAGGACACACTAGCTCGAGGTTTTGATTTGTACACTCCAATCTCTAGATTGGGATGACACGAGGAGCACTCGACTCATAAGGTTTGAGCTCTCGATTAGAACATTCCATATAGTCATATAGTCAGAACTCGCGACTAGGACACTAACAGATCTCGACTCACATTCCAAACCCTCGACTCATATAATCTGAGGTACCATCTGACTATGATATTCGGAGCTCTTGACTGGAACACTTGGAGCTCTTGATTCTTCAACACTTTGACATTATCTTACAAAGAAGGGGAATTTAGATTCGGAAGGCCAAACAAAACAAATAAAACATTCATGAAATATGGCATGGTCATACATTACAAAGAGTTTAATTTCACATAATATCAAGAGCGTAAACTTACTTTCCATCATGGAGGAGTCACATCACATCTTTGCCCTACTTTGAACATCTAAAGAATGTAAACTTCTTCAAGTATACTCAGAGTTCTCAACTAGCACACCGAAAACTTTCAACAATCTTCCCATAGTAAAGGGAGTTGGGTCAAACATATCTAATTTCTCAATGAAACCGACTATTAAATATAAATTTGTTGACCTGAAAGGACACGAAAGAATAAAGGTAGTACAAAAAATAGTCGAGTTTATTTCCCTTAGAAAAAAATTCATTTGTAATCGAGAACGACCATTAGTTGAGCAATCTCTTAGATGGTTTTACCTCATTCCGCCAGGGATCAAATCTAGGTCGGTTTTCACTTTCAGTGAGACTTCGATAAATTTCACTAAATTTTGGTAATTTTAGTTTACACCTAAATATTTACCTTTCGATCAAAATATTTCAGCAATTTCAGTTGTGCACGAGAACTCGTCTACATTTCGAAAATATTTTTGAATTTTTTAAATATATTTTTGAATTTCAAGTGAACATTCTGGTCCTTTGGCTGAAATGCAAACCAAAATCACTAAAATCCAGTGATTTTGGTAGATGCTGAAATATTTCTGAAATTGAAATTTAAAACCATCTTTGACATTGTTTATGTTCCGTTAAGACATATTATCCTTATTGTGATATGTCTATAGCTAGAAACATGTGGTAACTTCGCCAATATTTGTAATCAAAAATCAACATAGTTAAAGTGTTATGTACGGTTGTTTTATCTATAAAGCGGGATGAAAGCTTAATTCGTAAAAGTGGTCTGCTGGATGCTTTTACACATTCCTCTGGGGATCAAATCTAGATTTGGCACCAATATAGCTCGTTAAGACGAATTATTTCTACAGTGAGAGACGACGTGTCAGTGGATAGCTAGAAACATGAGTAACTTTGCCAATCTGAGTGAAGCACGAGAAGTTAATTATGTAAATCTGTGTGAGTTGTTCAATAATCTTCGCACGAGAGCGACATGACACATCCAGAAGCATGCAGATCACGAGAACGACTTGGCGTGGTCTACATTTTGGTCCTTTGACCGAAATGCAAACCAAAATCACTAAAATTCAGTGATTTTGTTAGATGCTAAAATATTTCTGAAATTGAAATTTAAAACCATGTTTGACATTGTTTATGTTCCGTTAAGGCATATTATCCTTCGAGTGATACGGCAATAGCTAGAAACATGTGGTAACTTCATTCGCCAATATTTGTAATAAAAAATCAACATAGTTAAAATGTAATGTAGGATTGCTTTATCTATAAAGCAGGATGAAAGCCTAATTCGAAAAAATGGTTTGCAGGATGCTTTTACACATTCCACTAGGAATCAAATCTAGATTTGGCACCAATATACCTCGTTAAGACGGATTTTTTCTCAAGTGAGAAACAACGTGTCAATTGATGGGATTCTTTCTTGACCACGTTATAAATAAAACCGAAGAATACCATCTAAATTTGACATTAGATGTTAGGGATTGTAAGAGATCTTATATTTTATATATGTAGATAGTAGCGTCAGATATATATACAAAAATTTGTTATACAACCAATCTCTCGGAGAAAGAGAGGTCGATCACTTCTATCTCTATATGTTCATGACGATCTTCTGTACTTAATGGTTCCTTCATTTGCTTGCTAGCTAGCGTGTCGAGTTCTCTCTATAGTAGATAGAGTCGACCAAGCACGGAGAAAGAGAGGACACTTCTCTCTATTAATTAGCTAGCTAAAACAATATAAAACCCCTAAATTAACCGTCCAAAACCTCCTCTCCCTTTCAAAAAAAAAATCCAGCAACTGCTAGATGCTGACGCGCGAATGCCTTTTGGTCCCAGTTGGTATTAACAACCGGGACTATTCCTCCTGCCTGGGCTCCCCGCAAAGACCACGTGAAACCCCTTCTGTCCCGGTTTGTAAGAGAACCGGGACTAAAGGTTTTGGACTTTAGTCCCGACCTTTTAGTCCCGGTTTCAGAACCGAAATAAATGGTTCATACGATCCGGGACAAATAAGTCTTTTTCTATTAGTGTGAGGACACACGCACACAGCCCCGTGAAACCAGTTTCGCTTCCATTTTCCAAGCATTTGGCGATCAGCGGAAGATGGCCAGCAATGGACACGGCGGCGGAGCGTTCAACACGGACGCACTGGAGGGCGTGCACGCCATCCTGCTGAAACGGTCCCAACCCCTCAACGAGTCCACCAGGATCGCCGGCCCCGACTTCAACGACGCCGGCCTCGGCCTCGCCGGGATGCTCGGGTCTCTCGCCTCCACGGGTTTCCAGGCTTCCCACCTCGGCGACGCCATCGACGTCGTCAATCAGATGGTACGCCACCCGCTTTTCCATTTCAATTCTCCCTCATTCGAGCATGTAACCTGAATATATGCATGTGTGCGCACTTCAAAGTAGGTACAATAAGATGACGTAGACATGCCGTAAGACTTTCAATAATATATTTTTATTTTTTCTCGCAAATACGTAAAGTTTATGTATCATTTCATTGATAGAAAAAATAATAGTGAATATAGATAGTGACATAACACATGACACGAACGCAAGAGGTGTGACATGGCGATCGGGGTGGAGGGACGTGGGATGCTCAGCTCAAACGGAAAAACATGGCTAAACTCGTCGTCCTGGGACGTAGCCAAACCAAACTAATAAGATGACCAACATCTTCAAATCTACCATCGAGGACGTCACGAGTAAACAAGATGATGCCTTCATGAAGGAGAATGACGCCGAGGGGTCATCGCCGTCTGATCCAAAAAAACGGACCTACGGTTTCCCCTGATGCTCGAAGAGGGGCAGAGAAAGCGTCCATGGCAGAGCCTTCAAGAAGGGGACGACACCCACAGGCGTCGCCGCTGCCATCATCGAAAGGCCGAGCAAGGATTTCCCCCTGGCCAAGTCTGAGCAATCCCAAGCCGTCGGAGGAAAACTCGAAGAAGAGGAAGTCAGGTCGTAAGCCGAAACTGCCACCGCAGGAAGGGGAGCAACGCCCGCCATCGAAGGAGGTAACAAGCTGCCGGAAGAACGAGCTATGGAACATGCGGAACGGCAAATGGTTCACACAGGTGGGCTGGGCTAGGCAGCTAGGCAAGGAAGACGAGGGACACATGGGGGCGGTGGTCATAAACCCATACAAGCCAGGTTCGAAGAGGAGCACACATCCGCAGTTACGCCCGGCAAGCCGAGGAAGCTGGAAGGGGATGCAGCTCCAGGACCCACCGGAGTCGAAGCCGCAGTCGGGTGGAGACCGGCCAACCAAGGGCACCTGCAGGGGATGGTTGCGGAGCTACCAAGATGCCGAAGACCTGGAGGAGCTTGAACAAGATGTAGCTCGGTCATGGGTGCGCCAAATCTGGAGCCGCTCCGGCAAGCCATGGACATCGGAGGAGGGCGCATGTACATGTCCACCAGCGCCGGAGCCGCACCTACACGCGTGAGAGGACGGAGGAGGTCACACGCCTGCTACACTCCCGCACAGCGCGCTGCAAGAGGCAGCCGTTGTCGGGCAACCACCGAGAACCATACAAGGAGAGGCACCGCCCCGCAGCCATGGCCGCAACCCGGGGAGGAAGAGCGCCACCGTGGTGCCCTAGGGCAGGCCGACCCGGCAAGGAAGCCCCGACGCCATCCTCTGGGAATCCGGCGCTGGCAAACAAAGGGGTGCTAGCGGTCGCCAGATCTGGCATGGGAATCAGGCGGTGGAGGGCGAAGACTTGCCGACCGCGCGACTGGAAGCAGTCGAAGCCCGGAAGGAAGGAGGGAGGACGAGGGCGGGGGTAAGAAGCCGGCGGATGCACGCAGACGCCGGAGCATAGCGGAATTCGACGGGAGGGGGGAAGCAGCTGGGAGTCTGGCCAACCGAGATGCCCCGCCGCCACCTTCATGAGAGACGGCGCAACTTCGCTGGTCGCACCTCCGATCGCGAGAGGAGGCGGGGCGGGGTGGGAGGGGGCCACGGCTAGGGTTCCCCCGCCACCGCCAGGGGATGCGACGTGGGGGTCGCGGGGTGTCGTGTTCGTTTGGGTCTTATAATTTTTTTTACCGAGTTGAATGAGAAAGAAAAGAAGCGGGCTACAAGCTTACAGTCGTTTATAGCACAAGATCTAACACTCTTTGTGAGACATGTGGGCCATACATTAATGATGTGGTATCCTAGTATGCCTAACTATTATATGCCTGGGCTATAAGATTGGCTATAAGTTACGTGGCAAATTCATATAGCTGACTGTTGGCTATACTATTAACCATGATCTCAGGATCTTAGGGCCTCTTTGATTCGCGGGATTTTAACACGTGAATAGAAAAAGTTTAGGGTTGAAGTGACATGTCTATTTGAACCCTATAGGATTTGTAAGGAGTGTTTGATGTCATAGAAAAACAAATAGATTGTAAAAGGAGGTTGGAGTTAATGTTAGATTTCCTACGAAATGTAGTACAAAAGATTTCATTGGAAAATTTTCTTTGTGATACAACCCTATGAATAAAAAGATCAATGTAGAAAAACTTACATGAAAGTTTTTGAATCAAAGTAGCCATTTTCCAGAATTTGCTACACTTGTCACACTTTTACTAACTCTTTCTGACACTGTGTTTGGCTGCATTGAAGCTGGATTGGAGGCTGTCGCACGAGAAGCCAAGCGTGGACTGTGACGAAGCTGAACTTGACCTGAAGTACAGGGAGTCTGTGAAGTGCAAGATATTCCTTGGTTTCACTTCAAACGTTGTGTCTTCCGGCATACGGGATGTGATACGGTTTCTGGTTCAACATAATATGGTGAATGCTCCAACTTTCTGTCACGTGTGCAAACCTGAAAACCAAACTGGTTGAAATATCCTTTTAATTAATTAAAATGGTATACAGTACTATATTTTTTCAAAAATATATCATTTTAATTAAGAAAAAAAATCTTTAATTGAAGTATGACTAGTTGCCAAGAGATGGACGTGAGCTTTTTGCATGCCGTATGCCTACATTTTTTTGAAACATTTCCATGTTTGTTGCTCCGGTTACTTTAACACATTCACCAAATATACGGTGACACACGTTCATTGGTTACATGTGATGTCTAGTCACCAAGCAAACACGTGGTGGCCAAGCTAAAAAGTTTGTTACTACCAATGATTACTTGGTCACTAAATGTGACTCCCTCAATTTCAAATTTACTTTGAAAATAAAAATTCATTAGGACAAACCTTTGACCAACGATTACACTATTAATGAGTAACTTTTGTTTTCGAAATCATATTTATTAGAATATGAATATACGATATCAATTTACATAAAATTTATACTAATAGAGTGATTATTGATCAAAGACTTCTCCTAACGAAACGTAATATGCGGAGTAATTTGAAATGAAGATAGTACTGATGACTAACTTCCTAACCCATGCATAATTATTTAACAAATTAGAAATGCCAAATTGTGCATTGACGCTTACTAGCAGCATTAAGTACATAGCCATTGTTGACTAACTTCCTAGCCCATGGCTAATTATTTTCCAAAAAATATGTGTTCTTCAGGTGGATGTTATTATTACGACTGCTGGGGGTATAGAGGAAGATCTTATAAAATGCCTCGGGCCAACATACCGAGGTGATTTTTCTTTACCCGGAGCACTGTTGCGGACGAAAGGGCTGAACCGGATTGGAAATCTCTTGCTGCCCAATGATAACTATTGCATGTTCGAGAAATGGATCATGCCACTGCTTGACCAGATGCTACTAGAACAATCTACTAAGGTAATCATGCCACTCATGTTTGAATTTTATAAATAAACTTCTTGAATTTTGTTTCATATGATATGTACTAGCAATCAAAATCCCCGGTCACAGGGATTGTGGCAATAATCCTTGTGTGTCATGGGACCTTTTATGGTGCACATGGAATGCACAAATTAGATACATAATTGATAATTTGCAGCATGAATAGGAGTAGACTACCCCACAAGATAGTGGCGTTTGACGGTAGTACATGATGGTGGTCATCATGGCAACAAATTACCAATTATGCAAAGCTCATAATTTGAGAACGTTTCACAGTCATACATGATGCGGTGCTTCATAATCTTTATTGTAAGTTCATTGCATGAATTTCCTTACTTTCAGATGTACGCACAACCCATGGCACTTACAGTGACCAATGCATAATTTCTAGCAAATACATGGATGCATGGAAAAACTACAGGGTGTTGTCAAACCAAATGTGTGATCCATGATTTATTTTTTTTGCACAAATCCCTAAAATCAACATAGAGAAGGTTGCACCTGAGTTGATTAGTTCTCTAAGGCAAACCATCCTTTTCTACAATGTGAATTCATTGTTAAAGCTTCGCTATCACTCTTTATATTTCTATTACTTCATGAATTTCCTGTTAATTGCAGAATGCCTGGACACCATCAAAGGTGATTGGTCATCTTGGTAAAGAAATAAATGATGAAAGCTCTTACCTTTATTGGGCGCATAAGGTAACAACAATGTACTACATTAGTTGGTGTAGCCAAAGAAGAGGATAATTTTGATCATATTTCACAATCATGTAAACGACTAGTTTGGGTAAGCAATAAAATAATAGCTGGACTATAGTGCAACATTTGGCAACCGCTGCCACGTTATTTCCATTGTCATAAAACGAGATTAAGAGTTTAGAACCAGGTCGAATGTTGGTGTGTGCAGTTGCCTATAGATCTTGTTCATATTGTGAGGTGTTTAGGATTTCTTGCTGAGGAAAATGAGCATGGTTGTTTTTGTTTACATTTTAGATTGTGCTCCCCTCCCCCGACCCCATTAGGTCATCCCATTCTCGAGTAAATGCAAGGCGTCCACATCATCAAGTGCATGCAAGACCTCAACATTCCTTTTTTTCAACGCATGCAAACCCTCAAAATCATCAATTACAATTAATAACCCACTAAAATAGAAAGCCACAAGGAACTATAACGTAACCCTCCATTTACATATAGGTTTGCTATTGATCATATGGCGAGGATGTATGTGTGTGCGGGGGGGGGGGGGGGTTATTCTCGATAATATATTGATATGAATTCCGCAGAAACATGTGAGGCATTATCTAATATAACTAAATAAATAGGTAAGTGCACTAATATACTTATTTTAACATATAAACATGACACCTCAACATGTAAAGGAAGAAAGACCATCTTAACATGCAAGCCTACGTGGGAAAAATCTCATCCCAACATTCAACCATGTATTATAAAATGCTACGTATATTCAGTAAACATGTACAACTATTCAATACCCCCTATGTAAATGTATGACATTTTTGCAGTTCAAAAACATCCGTTACAAAGGAAGTAATATATAATAATCCATCTGTAAAGAAATATAAAAGCGTTTGCATCAGTACTTTAGTGGTCTAAATGCTCTTATATTTCTTTAAGGGGGGAGTACGTTATATGTACCTTTATTTTTTACTTTTCACATTAATTTGGATAAATCAATTCTAGCAACAACACACTGTGTATCATTTAGTATATGACTTAATAGGGGATCTCAACTAATTTTTTTTCAAGATGCAATATAATTCCACCTCAACATATAACCATGCATGAGAAAATACCCACCTCAACATTCAACCATGTCTGGAAAGGGATTTCCATTTGATTATGCTACTTATATTCAGTATGTATTTTACAATTATACGATGATCAAACATAATAGATCATATGTTTTTCTATTCTCAATTCTCACATTGTTAATCCAAACATTTATGTTTCATATAACCAAGTCCCATTGGAATATATTGTAACTAATTCCCGCAACAATGAGCGGGGTATCATTTAGTTTGACAAACACTTTTAACGTGTGTTTGTGCGAAATACACGGTACAACCTGAATCACGAGAAAAGGTGCTTATCCACCCTCTACCGGCTTAGTCCATCTTTGTAGTCCCCATTTAGGATGCATGAATCCTAAACATGGGAATAATAGCTATTCTTGAATGAACTTTTATTTTCTCAAAGCAAGTCATGTTTGATTGACTCTCATACTTTATTGTGTGACTTTCACTTTATTCCTTGGAGAATATGCTTCCCACTAGATTTCTTAAAGTTCTTGGGTTGAATCTTCATTTTGAGGTAAATGTGCATTAACTAAAGTTACATAATCCCGACTCTTTAAAATTGACCAGAACAATATTCCTATATATTGCCCGGCATTAACTGATGGGTCACTAGGAGACATGCTATTTTGCCACGCCGTTCATCATCCTGGTCTTATTATCGACATTGTACAAGGTAAATTCTAATTTAATTAATTTTCTTATTTTTTGTGATTTAAAATGATTGAAAGTTTTCCAGATGTAAGGCTGATGAATGATGAAGCTATTCATGCAACCCCAAGGAAAACAGGGGTCATAATTCTTGGTGGAGGCCTTCTGAAGCATCATATATGCAATGCAAATATGCTCCGTAATGGTGCATATTATGCCATTTATATTAACACGGCTCAAGAGTTTGATGGTAGTGATTCAGGAGCACATCCGGATGAAGCAGTTTCATGGGGAAAGATTAAAGGTTCAGCAAAACCTGTAAAGGTATATATACTTTGAAAAGAATCCTTATTTGTTGGCCTTCTCTTAGCTACCGGCACACAATGTGGGTCTAAACTTTGCACATGATATGCGACCACAAATGAGCCTTTGACATTTTTGCCACGAATTATTGTGTAACATGGTCCCAAACCATATGTACCAACAATATATACCATCGCAAATTTCAGCTAGTTTTGTTTTTATATTTTACATACTACTACACTATGGTTACTAACAAGTTCCATAGGTGCATAGACAATGATGCACATGCCAATTTGTTTTGCATAACTCCGAAAAATTACACCCATTGTCTTGAACTGCCTTCAAAAGTTTGCATTGTACAACACTGCAGCTTTAGAGTCCATGATGCTATGTTTGATTCTATGAGACATAATGGTGCTATGAAATGATGCCATACAACTTATTGGATTCTCAGTATTGTAATCTGACATTAGCACTTTTGGAAATGCAGGTTCATTGCGATGCAACTATTGCTTTTCCTCTACTTGTCGCTGCAACATTTGCAAGTAAGTTTCATGGTGCGAATTGAACCCAGTTGTGGTGAAATAAGGAACCTTGAATTGTTTGTAATTGATTTCCAACACCATTGTTGTACTCTTAGTGATACCTTTTTGCATTGTCACACAAGGTTCCATCTGTATGTTTCAATGAGATTATGCATGGAGGCCAACATAAGGGTTTTCATGTCTGTCCTTGTTTATCTCGTTACATCAATAAAGCATGACTTATAACACTGCTACATAGAACATCATTGAGTACGGGCAAAATATATACTCAAGTATAGTTGTTCGGGCTGTCACCAGAGCTATGCCACCGTATTATATTTGGGATGCTTTATATATGTTCTTGCATGCCTTTCAGTACACATTTTTTTCCTAGCAAGCGACGTATAAGGTTCATATGGATTTTTAGAAAGAAAAAAGATGGCAAATCATCTTGTTGTTGGTAGTCTGTGACTCTCATTAGCATATTTGCTCCATGCATAGATGTTTTTTTAGCTTGTTGTCTGCTTGGTTTCTCACTTAGGTGTCGTGGCTATGAGGCGCCTGCTCTTCGGGCACCGGATCATGGAAGTCAATTGGAGAATGGGTGTGATTGGCCACCATCCTCTTGCATGGATATGCGGTTGCGCATCTAGTGCCACCTCCTAGTCCGACACCAAAGCCGTTGCGACCATGAGACTACTTATCAAGTGTTCAAGGACGAAGCTAGAAATTTTGTTAAATGGGCGGTAATGGAACATGTAAATAATTAAAAGGACGCATGCATAATAAGTTATGGATTATATAGTCATGAAATACGCTCAATATTGTCTTTGGAGACCGAGCTCCATGGAGCTCGGTTTTGATAAATTTGAATTTTGACAAATTTTATATTTTCTACATTTAAAAAAAACAAAAAAAAACACAGATATACATGAAGGCATAACACATGTCTATAAATTTTCAGAACAAAATATGTTGAAATGAGGGCGATGCAAAAAAGACAAATCTAAAGCTTTTTAACACATGATACTATTTATCCTCTCAGACCATGAATACTTGTTTTTTGTAAAGGTCGCATTTCAACGTTTTTCATCCTGAAATTTTGCACACATAGACATAACATCCTTGTTTACTTGTACAATTTTTCCAGATTTTTTTTAATCGAAAAGTTTGATTTTTGATTTTTTAAAAGGCCTTCATGGATGCCGAGAGCCAAACGTCTGTTCTCTTAAATACACATACTATTATGTGTAGTTTGGGATATTTTTACATCACGGTGGTAGCCATGGCCCTATCTCGCCTATCTCGCCCTATGTTGGCTCCATTCTTGCCAGTGTTAGATTGAATGGATTGGCTAGATCTCAGTCAATCAATATAACTTTGTGCCTACAAATCTCAAATTGTACTCACTGTGCTATAAAAAGGTATTCATCTCGTATTCTTTAAAATACAAATTTTAGTGTTTGTTTACATAGTTTAGAACAAATATAACTTGCATGGATCTCACCATTGAGGTCAATGGGTTTTGGTGTCTACTTAAATTAAATTGATTGTTAGTCCATTGTGAAGTAGCATCTTTAAAAAAAGACTAGGAATTAGCAAATCCGCAGATTAAATTTCCGAGCCCCGAAGTATTTGGTTGTCTAGATTCCCATGTAGACAATGGTGTCAAATATTCTATCTTAAAATGTTATAGTTTTTCAGCGCATAGTTTATGTGCATATTGTCTATACACTCTTTCCTATATATTTTAAAAATATCTTATAACTGTCAAGTCAACTTCCATTTACAAGAACCACATTCTTAATAGCTCTAATTTAACAAATAGTTCATACAATTGGTTAGCAATCTCACCTATGTGCAAAACTCATCGATTAACAAACAACAATTTCACATAATCCATTGCACTTTTGCCACTAAATCTCCCTGATTACTTTCCACATTTCTTCCATCGGGTTCCTCTCCAATATGCTCCTGCTCCCTCTTCCACCAAAGAACATTCTAGCAACCATCTCATCGACCCTATCATCCAACCACATCTATATAAAATTGAGTTTAATCTATGTTAAACGATGAAGGAAACTAGCAGCAAAAGGATCCAGTAGCAACAACATGATTCAGTATATGAGCGCAAGAAAGCAACTAGCAGCTAGCGTCATTCTGCATGACATCCTCTAGTTTCTGTGGAGAAGTCGAGCAATCCTAACCCATTTTTACCTCATTCTCTCTTAGGGCATGAACTATGGAGATCATCGAACCAACCACTAAGCTTTGTATATTTTTCTTCACAAACTTTCCCCACCTGATCTCCTATGGAAGAAGGCTTTCTCACCCAAATCTCCACCCAACCATCTCTTCGATGCTCCACAAAATAAATCCAAATTTATTCGATCCAATATTAAATCTATCTAATCGAGTAATTTAGTCTAAAATTTTCAATCATATCCTTTCATTGATGCTCCTGGACAAACTATAGCTCAGTCTACAAACTTGAGCCTAAATTTGCTAATTCTCTTCACCGATTAGAGCACAATTTACTTTTTCCGATGCTAATGTCCATGGTCAAGTGGAGTAGGGAACCATTGGCTTGCACGATGCCACCTGATTTGTGTTGGCCTCAAGACCCAACAATTTTGGGGGAGCTTCGACAGCCACAAGGCACAACAACTGTGGGGGAACACTAGTAGAAAACATGCCATTAGTCCCGGTTGGGAAGTGCCTTTAGTCCCGGTTCCCCAACCGGGACTCAAGTATAGAGACTAAAGGGTCTAAGGCTTTAGTCTCGGTTGGCTACGAACCGAGACTAAACCCTGGCCACGTGGGCGGCAGAGCGCACCAGGGCATTGGGACCTTTGGTCCCGGTTGGTAACACCAACCGGAACTAAAGGTTTAGGGGTTTAGGAGTTTAATGTTTATTGTTTTTTTTTCATTTTGTGTTGTTCATTTAATTCTTTTTCATTTCAAACATATTTTATGCTACTACATACTGTACAGGTTATGCATATATAATAGAATTTCTCGTAGAACCGATCATATATCATTAAATTTCTCATACAACCATATATCATAGAATTTCTCATACGACCACATGCATACACACACATATATATATAATTTCTCGTACAATTTGCAGATCATTAGGGGATCGGGTAATGGTATTCGCCATCGGGAGATATGACCCGTTGAAGCAAAAATCCCGCAATTTTCTCTTGAATTGCTCGTATGCGGTCTGTTGGTAGGAGCCGATCCCATATCCCCGTCATATATGAATATGCATGTTAGTTGCGTGTATATGTATTATATCATGATAAAAAATATAAATGGTGTTTATGTACCCAAAGATCTCTTGCACTTTTACTGCTTTCAGTCATAAAGCGAATGTTCTCGTAAACGTAATATGCACATAGTTCAGTCATCTGTGCCTGCCTCATGCACTTTATGAGAATAGAATTCAATCAGATAATAATGAAGCATGACAATAGTATTCAAACTAGAATTAAAGAGATGCGTGGACGTAGCTAGTACTACTTAATTACCTTGGGCTTTTGCCATCTCAACTCTGGTTTCCATTCACCGGTGACCTCTTTGATGAAACATTTCCAAACCCTGTCCAACAAACAAAATGAATAAAGGAGTTACTAATTACATCATATCAGGAAATGAACTAATAAAGAAGCCAACATAGTGCGTCAATGATTGAAATTACCTTCCGAGCAAAGAATGCAAGCTTATGTAATCTTCAGGGTCTTTACTTAGCGACTCCAGTACTTCACTGGTATCCGCGCACATGATTTGTATATGCGGGCATGGATAACTCATCAACTACACTTAACATCGAGTATATATATAAGGAAAAATAGAATTTGTAGTATAAGACAGTAACACTCACTGGACTGGACGTTCCAAGGTAAAAGTATTTCTCCTTTGTACTTTAGGGCCTTAAAAAACCTTAGAAGCATTTTCTCCGTGTCTTACACATGTTCATAACATTGATGCCAAAAGATGTAGAGTTCATAATGATAGTACCACTTTCTTGTGGCACTTCCGTTTAGGTCATATTGGTGTAAAACGCATGAGGAAGCTCCATGCTGATGGACTTTTGGAGTCACTTGATTTTGAATCACTTGACACATGTGAACCATGCCTCATGGGAAAGATGACTAAAACGCCGTTCTCTGGAACAATGGAACGGGCAAGTGACTTATTGAAAATCATACATACTGATGTGTGCGGTCCAATGAATGTTACAGTGCGTGGTGGATATCGTTATTTTCTCACCTTCACTGATGACTTAAGTAGATATGGGTATATTTACTTAATGAAACACAAGTCTGAAACGTTTGAAAAGTTCAAGCAATTTCAGAGTGAAGTTGAGAATCATCGTGACAAGAAGATTAAATTCCTGCGATCTGATTGAGGAGGTGAATATCTGAGTTATGAGTTTGGTAGTCACTTAAGACAGTGTGGAACTTTTTCACAGTTGACACCGCCTGGAACACCACAGCGTAATGGTGTGTCCGAACGTCGTAATCGAACCTTATTAGATATGGTGCGTTCTATGATGTCTCTTGCTGATTTGCCACTATCGTTTTGGGGTTATGCATTAGAGACAACTGCATTCACTTTAAATAGGACACCATTAAAATCCGTTGAGACGACGCCATATGAGCTATGGTTTGGCAAGAGGCCAAAGTTGTCATTTCTTAAAGTTTGGGGATGTGATGCTTATGTCAAAAAGATTCAGCCTGAAAAGCTGGAACCCAAAGTGGAGAAATGCGTCTTCATAGGATACCCGAAAGAGACACTCGGGTATACCTTCTATCTCAGATCCGAAGGCAAAGTGTTTGTCGCTAAGAACGGAACATTTCTTGAGAAAGAGTTTCTCTCGAAAGAATTGAGTGGGAGGAAAATAGAGCTTGATGAGGTTATTGAACCTTTACTTCAACCGGAAAGTATCGCAGCGCAGAAAGATGTTTCTGTGGAACCTACAAAGGCTGAAGAGGAAGTTAATGATGATGATCATGAAGCTTCGGATCAAGCTGCTATTGAACCTCGTAGGTCGACAAGGCCACGTACTTCTCCTGAGTGGTATGGCAACCCTATCTTGGAGGTCATGTTGTTGGACAACAATGAACCTACGAGCTATGGAGGAGCGGTGATGTGCTCGGATTCCGAGAAATGGTTAGAGGCCATGAAATCCGAGATGGGATCCATGTATGAAAACAAAGTATGGACTTTGGAAGTATTACCTGAAGGGCGAAAGGCCATTCAGAACAAATGGATCTTTAAGAAGAAGACAGACGCAGACGGTAATGTCACCGTCTATAAAGCTCGACTTATGGCAAAGGTTTTTTCACAAGTTCAAGGAGTTGACTACGATGAGACCTTCTCACCCGTAGCGATGCTTAAGTCTATCAGAATCATGTTGGCAATAACTGCTTATTTCGACTATGAAATTCGGAAGATGGATGTCAAAACAGCGTTCCTCAACGGTTCCTTGAGGAAGAGTTGTATATGATGCAACCAGAAGGTTTTGTCGATCCAGAGAATGCTGATAAAGTTTGCAAACTCCAGCGATCCATTTATGGGCTGGTGCAAGCATCTCGGAGTTGGAATAAGCGTTTTGATGAGGTGATCAAAGCGTTTGAGTTTATACAAGTTTATGGAGAAGCTTGTATTTACAAGAAAGTGAGTGGGAGCTCTATAGCGTTTCTAATATTATATGTGGATGACATATTGTTTATTGGAAACAATATAGAAATGCTGGAAAGCGTGAAGGAATATTTGAACAAGAGTTTTTCAATGAAGGACCTAGGAGAATCTGATTTCATATTAGGCATTAAGATCTATAGAGATAGATCGAGACGCTTAATAGCACTTTCACAGAGCACATACCTTGATAAAGTTTTGAAGAAGTTCAAAATGGATCAGTCCAAGAAGGGGTTCTTGCCCGTGTTACAAATTGTGAAGTTGAGTAAAACTCAATACCCAGTGACTGCAAAAGATAGAGAAAAGATGAGTGTCATCCCCTATGCTTCAGCCATAGGCTCTATCATGTATGCAATGCTATGCACAAGACCCGATGTCAGCCTTGCCATAAGTATGGCCGGAGGTTTCAAAGTGATCCTGGAATGGAGCACTTGGTAGCGGTCAAGAATATTCTTAAGTACCTGAAAAGGACTAATAAAATGTTTCTCGTTTATGGAGGTGATGAAGAGCTCGTCATAAAGGGTTACGTCCATGCAAGCTTTGACACTGATCCGGATGACTCTAAGTCATAAACCGGATACATATTTATTCTCAATGGGGGAGCGGTAAGCTGGTGCAGTTCCAAGCAAAGCATGGTAGCCGATTCTACGTGCGAAGCGGAGTACATCGCAGCCTCGGAGGCAGCGAAGGAAGCTGTCTGGATGAAGCAGTTCATGACAGATCCTGGAGTAGTGCCCAGTGCACTGAATTCAATGTACCTGTTTTGTGCCATTGCTTTGGCCAAGGAACCAAGGTTTCACAAGAGGACCAGACACATAAAGCAACACTTCCACTCCATCCGCGATTACATCGAGGAAAAGGACATAAATATTTGCAAAGTGCACACGGATCTGAATGTTGCAGAACCGTTGACTAAACCTCTTCCAAGGGCTAAACATGATCAACACCAGAACTGCATGGGTGTTCGATTCATTACAATATAAATCACATAGTGATGTGAACTAGATTATCGACTCTAGTGCAAGTGGGAGACTGTTGGAAATATGCCCTAGAGGCAATAAATAAAGTGTTTATTATTATATTTCCTTGTTCATGATAATCATTTATTATCCATGCTATAATTGTATTGATTGGAAACACATTAAATGTGTGGTAAATAGACAACTCTTTGTCCATAGTATGCCTCTAGTGAACTAGCTCGTTGGTCAAAGATGGTCAAGGTTTCCTAGCCATTGACATGTGATGTCATTTCATAACGGGATCACATCATTACGAGAATGATGTGATGGACAAGACCCAAGCTACAAACGTAGCATATGATCATGTCAGTTTATTGCTACTATTTTCTGCATGTCAAGTATATGTTTTTATGACCATGAGATCATGCAACTCACGGACACCGGAAGAGTGCCTTGTGTGTATCAAACGTCACAACGTAACTGGGTGACTATAAAGGTGCTCTACAGGTATCTCCGAGGGTGTCTATTGGGTTGGCATGGATCAAGACTGGGATTTGTTACTCCGTGTGACGGAGAGGTATCTCAGGGCCCACTCGGTAATACAATATCACAATAAGGCTTGCAAGAAATGTGACTAAGTGTTAGTCACGCGATCTTGTATTATGGAACGAGTAAAGAGACTTTCCGGTAACGAGGTTGAACTAGGTATGGAGATACCGATGATCGAATCTCGGGCAAGTAACATACCGAAGAACAAAGGGAACATCATACGAGATTAACTAAATCCTTGACATAGAGGTTCGACCCATAAAGATCTTCATAGAATATGTAGGAACCAATATGGGCATCTAGGTCCCGCTATTGTTTATTGACCATAGATGTGTCTCGGTCATGTCTACATAGTTCTCGAACCCGCAGGGTCTGCACCCTTAAGGTTTGGTGACGTTTCGATAGTACAGAGTTATGCATGGTGGTGACCGAAGGTTGTTCGGAGTCCCGGATGATATCCCGGACGTCCCGAGGAGCTCCGAAATGGTCCGGAGGTAAATATTCATATATAGGAAGTCCTGTTTTGGTCGCCGGAAAAGTTTCGGGCTCATCGATAGTGTACCGCGAGTGCCCATAGTGTACCAGGATACCATCGGGAGGGGTATTTCGACCCAAGAGGCTTCATGGTCTGTCGGTGAGTGAATACCAGCCCTTAGTGGGCTGGTGGAAGTCCCACACAAGTCCCATGCGGCTAGGGAAAGAAAAGGCCAAAGGGAAAAGTGGAAAAAAGGCAAAAAGGAGAGGAATCCTAGTCCTACTAGGATTGAAGGAGGAGTCCTCCTCTCCTCCCCACTTCGGCCGAACCAAAGGAGGCTTGTACCTTGCGCCAAGGACTCTCCTCCCTCCCTCCTATATATACTGGTGGTTTTAGGGTTTTTACACTAAATTTTCAGCCACGTGCTACCCATTCCTCCAGTGCATAGTTTCTCCTCTAGATCGGATTTCTGCAGTGCTTAGGTGAAACCTTGCCGGAATAGCTCCACCACCATCGCCAGAGCACCGTCACGCTGCCGGAGAACTCTTCTACCTCTCCACTCCCTCTTGCTGGATCAAAAAGGCAGAGATCGTCATCAAGTTGTACGTGTGCTGAACGCGGAGGTGTCGTTCATTCGGTGCTTAATCGGGACGGATCGTGATTGGATCACGGGACGCTCGACGATTTGGATTGCAAAGACGTTCGACTACACCAATGCGTTTCTTAACGCTTCCCGCTTAGCGATCTACAAGGGTATGCAGAACCACTCTCCCTCTCATAGATGCTCATCAACATGGATAGGTCTTGCGTGAACGTAGGAAATTTTTTGTTTCCCATGCAATGTTCCCCAACAACTTCTTCATTAATGGTATTTGGGTCAATGAACCCAATGCCATAGACTCCAGCTCTTTTCGATTCAAAAATCTTCATTCTACATAATACCACAAAAAAGAATATAGTGTGTATAATAACATGCAATGTACGAGCTGAGCTAGAGACTTAAATTACAGAAAGAAATCACTTATAGATAATAGCAACTGACGATAGACTTGTCGAGTGCTCTTTGATTGAATAGCTAAAAAACTTCTGCATAATCAATCCACAAAGCATTTTCATGGATGTAATGCTCTTTCTCGACTTTCACCATGAGGCTAGATCGTCGCCCGACCTTTACTTCTGTCATGTACTAGTCATGCAAGTTGCACATTTGCATTGTTAGAAGCTTCTCGTCGTCAGGAGTGGCTAGAGGTTTTCCGGGGACATATTGCCATGCTATTTCCTTCGGATTCAATGGTGGAAATTCCTCAATCTCTAGGAATTGTTCGACGGTGATACCGATCATTCTAGCATCCTCTCTATCAGCATTGGTTATTACCACCTTATTGGCACTCACCTTAAGCGGGCTAATCGATTGGACTAGCTGTTCTCCGAGCTGAGGAACAATTTTCCAGCATTTACTGCTACCGCTCGACGTCTTCCGTTTGTTGCGGGATTCAAAGGACTTGGTGATATAGCGTTCATAGTCTGATACCGGCCTTTTGTCCGCTGGTTTAGCTGCATCAATAAAGTATTGTGCAATCTCGTAGGGTACTTTCTCCTTTGGCGGCGGGGGCGGTTTCGGTCCAAAATGGGTGCTCTATTCGATAGCCACTTGTTCATCGGTTTCCTTGTCAGTCTTATTGTAATCTAACTTGTTTTTCATAGGAGGCTCAGTTTTCTTCTTTGGTGCTGATCTCTTCCGCTTTGGAGACGACAAACATTGATATCGTGGACTCTTCACTCTGGGCTTCGTCTCGGGGTGGGATGAACTATGCTGGCATGGCGGAGCTTGATATCACGGACCCGACATGCGCTCCGTCTTGGGGTGGGATGGATTCAGCTGGCGCGGCGGAGAAGGATATGGCGGACTCACCCTACGCTCCGTCTCGGGGTGGGATGGATTCGGCTGGAGCAGCGGAGATGGATATGGTGGACTCACCCCGCGCTCCATCTCGAGGATGATTGGAGTCTGCTGACGCGGTGGACTTGGAGGAGGAGTCGGTGGCCTTGGCATCGTGTTTGCAAACACGATGCATTCCTTTTTCCATAAAATGACCGAATGCCTGGATTCTCTCAGTGTCCGCTCCCCTTCACCTCCGAGGTAGTCAAGATCTAATGTTTCATATGACGACAAAACTTGATCCATCCCGACACGAGCATAGGCAGTTAGAACCGGATTGCCGTGGAAAGTTGCTTTAGGAACACATGGTAAAGCAAAGCCGTCCGCCGCCTTCATGGATGTGTTCTTCAATTTCATGTGTAGCTCACAAGGTGTCGACTCTAGGATATCATCCACGGGGTAGCGAGCCAGCAGTGCATCCCCGGTCGGGACCTCCGTGGAACCCATGTTGCTTTTCGGCATAGATGATGGAATGGTACCATCCAATGCTGGATCATGTTGTTGCTGCTGCCGAGATGCGCCTTGCCGGCTAAGTTTGTTGATTTGCTCCTGCTGCATTTTATATTTGCATTCCAAGTCCTAGATCCGATCTACTTCATGCTTCTTCTTTCTGTCACGACTTCTGTAGATGTCATTCCAATCCGCAAACCCTGGATACCACAGAACCATGCCTTTTCCTCGTGTTAGTCCTGGGTGTCCAGGATTCTTGAGGGCGCGCGAAAGCTCGTCGTTCTCTCTATCCGGCTGGTACACACCTGCTCGAGCTTCGTCTACTGCTTTAATTATCTCATCTGCGTCATCTTTAAGACTGGCATGTTTAAGAACCTGGCCTATCTTTGGGTCCAACTTTCCTCCATGTGCATAAAACCAAGTCCTGCACCTCTCGGGCCAAGTATCTGTTATTGGAGAGACCCCTGCAGCCCTCATGTTTCACTCAGATTCATCCCACTTAGGCAACCCAGACTTGTAGCCGCCTGGCCCCAGACGATGGTGCCACATTTTTTTCCGGCATTTTTCTTGTTTATTCTCGACCATTTCTTAGATTCTTCTGATTACTTGAACTTCACAAATTCGTCCTAGTCATCTGCTAACTTCACATATTCTCCTTTGAATTCTGGCGTCTTCTTTTCTCCTTCCTAGTAATTGTTCCATAATCTTTTCTTCCAAGACTGGAATTGTGTGGCCATCTTCTTAAGAGCACACTTCTTGACTTTCTCCCGTTGGACATCTGTGAGACCCTCTCGTAGGGTGAAATGTTTCATGAGCTCCTCCCGAAGCAGATCTTTTGCTCTTTGGTTGACAAAAGGAACTGCGTGATCCTTTGGCTGATTCCATTCTTGAGAGGTGATCAGGATTTTGTCCCTAACGATAACTTCGCAGTGACGTATAATTTTTTTGCATTCTCTTTAGGAGCAATCGGTTCACCATATTTTTTGATTTGATCGATGTTATACTTCACGCCTTGTTTCAACTTTCTTGTCGGGCCACATTTAACCCTTGTAGAAGATTTGATTGATCAAGAGGGCTAAAAGGAAGAAAGATTCATTAATATATACAAATCAATCAATAGTACATCTGATGATCACCAGAGGGCAAATTAATACCTCGTCAGACTCTGTTAAATGGACAAAAAAAATTCTTCGCCATCGTCATTGTCAGCTAGTTCGCCTTCATCTCTTGGTTGTTCTTCCTCAATTCCCTCACCGGATGGGTTAAGGTATTGTGAGCCATCATCTACTTCATTCTCTTCATTTACGGAGCGTATCAGGTCGTACATGGCATTCTCTTGATCATGTGCGTCCATAGCTTAACTAATCCAAAACAAATATAAAACAATTGGAATGCATTCAATAAGGAGAACGAGAGATATGCAAATCAATACAAGGGGATGTCGAAAATATACCCTAGAGGCAATAATAAATTAGTTATTATCATATTTCCTTGTTCATGATAATCGTTTATTATCCATGCTATAATTGTATTGATCGGAAACTCAGATACATGTGTGGATACATAGACAACACCATGTCCCTAGTATGCGTCCAATAGACTATCTCGTTGATCAAATATAGTTAAGGTTGCCTAGCCATGGACATGAGATGTCATTTGATAACGGGATCAAATCATTAGGAGAATGATGTGATGGACAAGACCCAAAATATAAATATAGCATATGATCATGTCAGTTTATTGCTATAGTTTTCTGCATGTCAAGTAATTGTTCCTATGACTATGAGATCATGCAACTCACTGACACCAGAGGAATGCCTTGTGTGTATCAAACGTCACAACGTAACTGGGTGACTATAAAGGTGTTCTATAGGTATCTCCGAGGGTGCCTATTGGTGGGCATGGATCAAGACTGGGATTTGTTACTCCGTATGACGAAGAGGTATCGCAGGGCCCACTCGGTAATACAACATCACTATAAGCCTTGCAAGAAATGTGACCAAAGAGTTAGCCATGGGATCTTGTATTACAGAATGAGTAAAGAGACTTGCCGGTAACGAGATTGAACTAGGTATAGAGATACCGACGATCGAATCTCGGGCAAGTAACATACCGAAGAACAAAGGGAACAACATACGGGATTATCTGAATCCTTGACATAGAGGTTCGACCGATAAAGATCTTCATAGAATATGTAGGAATCAATATGGGCATCCAAGTCCCGCTATTGGTTATTGACCGTAGAAGTGTCTCAGTCATGTCTACATAGGTCTCGAACCTGCATGGTCTGCACACTTAAGGTCCGGTGACGTTTCAGTAGTATTGAGTTATGTATGTTGGTGATCGAAGGTTATTCGGAGTCCCGGATGAGATCTCGGACGTAACGAGGAACTCTGGAATGGTCTGAAGGTGAAAATCGATAGATAGGACGAAGGGAACGGAGTCCGGAAGCGTTCTGGGGGTACCGGGTTATGACCAGGAATACCGAAAGGGGTTTCGGGGGGCCGACAAGTGTTGGAGGGCCTCATGGGCCAAGGGGAGGGGGAAAACCAGACCACTAAAGGGTTGTGCGTCCCCCTTACCCTTTCCCACATAACCAGGAGAGGTGAGGCGCCCCCTCTAGGGTTCCGTCCACATGGCTTGGGGGGCAAGTCACCCTAGGGTTTCCATAGGGGGCGCCACCCCTCCTCCCTTCCCCCTTTATATAGATGAGGAGAGGGAGGGCAGCCGCACCTAAGAAAAGCCACGTGCTTCCCTCTCTCTCCCTCTAGATCTGTTCTCCTCTAGATCTTTTCGGTATAGCTTGGCAAAGCTCTGTCGGATCAGCTCCACCACCACTCCCACCACGCCGTTGTGCTGCCGGAGAACTCATCTACCTCTCAACCCTTGCTTGCTGGATCAAGGAGGTGGAGATCATCATCGAGCTGTACGTGTGCTGAACGCAGAGGTGCCATCCGTTCGGCGCTAGATCGGAAGGACTCGTGATGAGATCGCGGGATGGATTACAATTTGGATCGTGAAGACGTTCGACTACATCAACCGCGTTTCTTAACGCTTCCCGTTTAGCGATCTACAAGGGTATATGGATCCACTCTCCCTCTCGTAGATGCTCATCACCATGGATAGATCTTGCCTGTGCATAGGAATTTTTTTGTTTCCCATGTAACGTTACCCAACAGTGGCATCATGAGCTAGGTCTATGCGTAGATGAGATCACGAGTAGAACACAAAGGAGTTTGTGGGCGTAGATATTCAGATTGCTTCCTCCCTTGGTCTTTTCTTGGTTCAGCGGTATTGTGGGACGAAGCGGCCCGGACCAACCTTACTCGTACGCTTACGAGAGACCGGTTCCATCGATTGACATGTGACTTTGTTGCATAAAGATGGCTGGGGGTGTCTGTATCTCCTACTTTAGTTGGATCGGATTCGACAAAGGCGGTCCTTGAGAAGGTTAAAAAGCAATTTGTGTATCACCGTTGTGGTTTTGCGTAGTTAAGAATCATTCTTGCTAGATACCCGTAACAGCCACGTAAAACATGCAACAACAATTAGAGGACGTTTAACTTGTTTTTGCAGGGTATGTTGTCATATGATATGGCCAATTACATGATGAGATATATGTGATGTATGAGATGATCATGTTTTGTATAGAATATCACGACTTGCATGTCAATGAGTACGTCAACCTGCAAGAGCCATAGGGTTGTCTTTAATTATTGTATGACCTATGTGTCAATCACTAAGCGCCTTATAATGCTTTACTTTATTGCGAAGCGGTAGCAATAGTAGTGGAAGCATGGTGGGTGCGACAACCCCGATGGCGACACGTTGATGGAGATCATGGTGTCATGTTGGTGACGATGGAGATCATGCCGGTGCTTTATAGATGGAGATCCAAAGCAAAAGTTCATGGCCATATCATGTCACTTATGATTTGCATGTGATGTTAATCTTTTATGCATATTATTTTGCTTAGGACGACGGTAGCATTATAAGGTGACCCTCACTAAAATTTCAAGATAAAATTGTGTTCTCCCCGACTATGCACCGTTGCGATAGTTCATTGTTTTGAGACACCACGTGATGATCGGGTGTGATAGACTCTACGTTCACATACAACGGGTAAAAGCCAGTGTTGCACATGCAGAACACTCGGGTTAAACTTGACGAGCCTAGCATATACAGACATGGCCTCAGAACACAACAGACCTAAAGTTCGAACCTGAGTCATATAGTAGATATGATTAACATGATGATGTTCACCATTGAAACCACGTCAACTCACGTGATGATCGGACTTGAGTTGGTGAATTTGGATCATGTATCACTTGAATGACCGGAGGGATGTCAATTTGAGTGGGAGTTCTTAGGTAATATGATTAATTGTACTCATTATCATGAACATAGTCAGAAGTATCTTTGCAAATTATGTTGTAGCTACCTTGTTTTATTGATACGTTCCTAGAGAAAAGTGAGTTGAAAGATGATGGTAGCAATAATGCGGACTGGGTCCGTGATCGAAGGATTGTCCTCATTGCTGCACAGAAGGCTTATGTCCTTAATGCACTGCTCGGTGCGCCACCCCCTCAAGCGGCGTCTGTAGATGTTGTGAACATCTGACAAGCACATTCTAATGACTACTTGATAGTTAAGTGTGCCATGCATTACGGCTTAGAATTGAGGCTCCAAAATGTTTTGAACGTCATGAAACATGTGAGATGTTCTAAGAACTGAAATTGGGATCTCAGGCTCGTGCCCGTGTTGAGACGTATGAGACCTCCAACAAGATTCCTTGCCTGCAAGATGAAGGAGAATAGCTCAATCAGTGAGCATGTGCTCAGATTGTCTGGATACTACAATCGCTTGAATCAAGTGGGAGTTGATCTTCCAGATAGAATAGTGATTGATATAGTTCTCCAAGTCAGTGTCACTAAGTTACTAGAGCTTCGTGATGAACTATGAAATGCCAGGGATGGAAATAAAGATCCCTGAGCTATATCGGTGGACGATAGAACTTGAGGGAATATTTGTTCTACCTTTAGATTCTCGTTGGGTTCAACACTCTTACTTATCAAGAAAGGCTACAATTGATCCCCTATACCTGTGGGTTATCAGTCCTCACTCGGAGTAGTTTTAACTTAGGCAATGAGGGACTGCAGCTAAGCCCCCGAGTGTGGATGATGTCCTCACTCAGAGTAGTTTTTAACTTAAGCAATGCGGGACAACAGCTAAGCCCCCGAGTGTGGATGAAATCCTCACTCGGAGTAGTTTTAACTTAGGCAATGCAGGATTACAGCTAAGCCCCCGAGTGTGGATGATGTCCTCACTCGGAGTAGTTCTGAACTTAGGCAATGCGGGACTGCAGTTAAGCCCCCCGAATGTGGATGATGACCTCACTCAGAGTAGTTTTTAACTTAGGCAATGCGGGACTGCAGCTAAACCCCCGAGTGTGGATGATGTCCTCACTCCACTAGTTTTGAACTTAGGCAATGCGGGACTGCGGCTAAGCCACCGAGTGTGGATGATGTCCTCACTCGAAGTAGTTTTAAAATTAAGCAATGCGGGACTACAACTCAGCCCCCGAGTGTGGATGATGTCCTTATTCGGGGTAGTTTTTAACTTAAGCAATTGGGGACTGCAGCTAAGCCCCCGAGTGTGGATGAAATCCTCACTCGGAGTAGTTTTAACTTAGGAAATGCAGGATTGCAGCTAAGCCCTCGAGTGTGGATGATGTCCTCACTCATAGTAGTTTTAAACTTAGGCAATGCGGGACTGCGGCTAAGCCCGCAAGTGTGGATGATGTCCTCACTCGGAGTAGTTTTGAACTTAGGCAATGCGGGATTGCAGCTAAGCCCCCGAGTGTGGATGATGTCCTCACTCGGAGTAGTTTTGAACTTAGGCAATGCCGAATCGCGCTAAGTCCCCAAGTGTGAATGAAATCCTCACTCAGAGTAGTTTTTTTAACTTAGGCAATGCGAGATTGCAGCTAACCCCTGAGTGTGAATGAAATCCTCACTCGGAGTAGTTTTTTAACTTAGGCAATGCGGGATTGCAGCTAAGCCCCCGAGTGTGGATGAAATCCTCACTCGGAGTAGTTTTAACTTGGGCAATGCAGGATTGTAGGTAAGCCCCCGAGAGTGGATGATGTCCTCACTCGAAGTAGGTTTTTAGCTTAGGCAATGCGGGGTTGTAGCTAAGCCCCCGAGTGTGAATGAAATCCTCACTCGAAGTATTTTTTTAACTTAGGCAATGCGGGATTACGGCTAAGTGAATCCACTCAATCCACTCACCCACTAGGTATAGTGAAAACGAATGGAGAATGGCAAAAAAATTCGAGAAAAAGCTTGAAAAAGTAAAAACTATTCATCGAATTCACTCGGAAGTGTATTACAAGGATATTAGAGTGTTCTAGCACTAGGTGTAGAACTTGCGGAGCAGATCCGCGTTCCACGCTTGGGGCTCTCCCTTATCATCATCAATGTTGTATAACCGATAAGCTCTGTTGTTAAGAACTTTGGAGATCACAAAGGGCCCCTGCCACAGAGGCGCAAGCTTGTGCGGCTTCTGCTGATCCAATCGGAGAACAAGGTTGCCTTCCTAGAAAGTACATCTTCTAACTTGTCTATCGTAGAGACGCCTCAGGTCTTGCTGATAAAGCGTCGACCTGATCATAGCTTTCTCTCTTTCTTCCTCCAAAAGGTCAAGGCCATCTTGACGTGCCACTTCAGCTTCGTCTTCGTTATAGAGTTCCACTCGAGGAGCGTTATGTCGAATATCACTCGGTAACACAGGTTCAGATCCGTATACCATGAAGAAAGGAGTGCGCTTAGTGGAACGGTTCGGGGTCGTCAAAATGCCTCACAAGACGGAGGGCAATTCTTCTACCCATGCACCAGCAGCAACCTTCAAGTCTCTCATCATTCGGGGCTTCAATCCTCGAAGAATCATCCCATTTGCTCGTTCTACTTGTCCATTCGACTGCGGGTGAGCTACAGAAGCATAATTGACACGAGTGCATTGAGAGTAGCAAAACTCACGGCATTCATCCGAATCAAAGTTCTTCCCGTTATGTGTGATAATGTCGTGAGGGACTCCGAATCTGAATATTATCTACCGAATGAAGCTAATAGTTGTAGCTGCATCCAAGCATTTGATGGTCTTTGCTTCGACCCACTTGGTGAACTTATCCACAACAACCAGCAGATGGGTAAAACCACTCGACCCTGTGCGCAAAGGGTTGACCATGTCGAGACCCCGAACTGCGAATAGCCAAGTGAGGGGGATAGTCTTCAGAGCGGATGCCGGCTTGTGTGTCTGATTCTTGTAGAACTGGCATCCAATACAAAGATCTACCATGTCCTTAGCTCGGGGCCAATAGAAGCCTACACGGAATGCCTTTGCGACCAACGCCCGAGAAGACGCGTGATGGCCACAGGTTCCCAAGTGAATGTCGTGCAGGATCTGTATCCCTTCCTCTAGGCATATGCATTTGTGATTTACGCCACTAGTGCTTTTCTTGTATAACTGGTCTCCCATTACTTCAAAGGATTTGGACCGTCGAACGATCATGCATGTTTCTTATTCATCATCTTCAGGGATCTCTTACCGAAGAAAGTATGCCAAATATGGTTGGGTCCAATCGGGAGTGATCACCAACATCTATTGGACAAGATCCACTATGGCTGGGATGTCTACCTCGGTCAAATTTGAGGGACCGACTGCTTGCGGGGGATCTTCGTTGAAAGGGTATTCTTTGACCTAAGGGGGATGAAGGTGTTCAAGGAATACGTCTTTCGACACGACTTTTCGAGTGGACCCGATTTTGGCCAGGTCATCAGCTGCCTAGTTCTTCGCTCTGGGGATATGATGCAGTTCTAAGCCTTCGAAATTCTTCTCTAGCTTCCGGACCACATTGCAATATCCAGTCATAGCAGGACTTCTTATGTAACCTCTTCAACGGGTAAAACATGATCAACACCAGAATTGTATGGGTGTTATATTCATTACAATGTAAATCACATAGCGATGTGAACTAGATTATTAACTCTAGTGCAAGTGGGAGACTGTTGGAAATATGCCCTAAAGGAAATAATAAAATAGTTATTATTATATTTCCTTGTTCATGGTAATCGTTTATTATCCATGCTATAATTGTATTGATAGGAAACTCAAATACATTTGTGGGTACATAGACAACACTGTGTCCCTCGTATGACTTTAATAGACTAGCTCGTTGATCAACGATGCTCAAGGTTTCCTGGCCATATACATGAGATGTCATTTGATAACGGGATCACATCATTAGGAGAATGATGTGATGGACAAGACCCAAACTATGAACGTAGCATATGATCGTGTTAGTTTATTGCTACTGTTTTTTGCATGTCAAGTATCTATTCCTAGTTGGCATGGATCAAGACTGGGATTTGTTACTCCATGTGACGGAGAGGTATCTCAGGGCCCACTCGGTAATACAACATCGTAATGAGCTTGCAAGAAAAGTGACTAAAGAGTTAGCCACGGGATCTTTTATTACGGAATGAATAAAGAGACTTGCTGGTAATGAGATTGAACTAGGTATGGAGATACCGACGATCGAATCTCGGGCAAGTAACATACCGATGAACAAAGGGAACTATGTACGGGATTGACTGAATCCTTGACATCGAGGTTCGACCGATAAAGATCTTCGTAGAATATGTAGGAACCAATATGGACATCCAGGTCCCGCTATTGGTTATTGGCCGTAGAGGTGTCTCGGTCATGTCTGCATAGTTCTCGAACCCGCGGGGTCTACACACTTAACGTTTGGTGACGATATAAGTATAGTCGAGTTATTGTGTTGGTGAGCAAAGGTTGTTCCGAGTCCCGGATGAGATCCGGACATGACGGGGAACTCCAGAATTGTCCAAAGATGAAGATTGATAGATAGGATGAAGAGTATCGGAGTCTGGAAGTGTTCCGGGGCATACCGGGGGTTCGACGGAGTGCCGAAAGGGGTTTCAAGGGCTCCGACAAGTATTGGGGGCCTCATAGGCCAAGGAGAGGGCCGCACCAGCCCACAAGGGAATGGGCGCCGCGCCAAACCCCAACCTACTCGACTGGGTGGGGGCCACACCCCTTATGGTCACTGGCCACCCCAAATATGGGAGACAAGGTGCCTTAGGGGGTACCCAACCCCAGTCGCACCCCCCTTGCCGCCGGCCCCTAGGGGAAACCCTAGGGCGCCCCCTACTCCCTTCGCCCTATATATAGAGAGGGAGAGAACGTCCTCCCCCTCGTAGTTCTTATCCTCTTCATATCACGTGGCGAAGCCCTGCTGAGCTGTCACCACCACCACCTCACTACGACGTCGTGCTGCCGGAGGACTTGGGCTACTTCTTCACCATCGCTCGCTGGATCGAGGAGGTGAAGTCGTCATCAAGTCGTAGGTGTGTTGAACGCGAGGTATCGTCCGTTCGACACTTGATCGGGAGTTCACAGGACGAATCATGATTGGATCGCGAAGACGTTTAACTACATCAACCATGTTTCTTAACGCTTCTCCTTAGTGATCTACAAGGGTATGTAGATGCAATCTCTCCTCTCGTAGATGCTCATCTTCTAGATTGATCTTGGTGAAGCATAGAATTTTTTTTGTTTCCCATGTAACATTCCCCAACAGGCGCCCTCCCCACCTAGGCCCATGTGGCTAGGGCTGGTGGAGGGCTAACCCTAGGGGTGGCGCCACCCTGGCTTGGTGGCAAGCCACCTCTTGGGGCGCCGCCCACCGTAGGAGGAAATCCTAGGGCGCAGCCCCCCTTCCCTTCCCCTATATATATGAGAGGAGAGGGAGGGCAGCCGCACCACAAGCCACGGCGCAGCCCTCCCTCTATCTCTAGATCAGCTCTTCCCTCATTTGTGTCACGGTAGCGCTTGGCGAAGCCCTGTCGGGACAGCTCCACCGCCACTGCCACAATGTCATCGTGCTGCCGAAGAACTCATCTACTACTCTGCCCTCACTCGCTGGATTGAGGAGGCGAAGACGTCATCGAGCTATACGTGTGCTGAACGTGGAGGTGCCATCCATTTGGCGCTAGATCGAGACGGATCATGATTGGATCGTGAAGACGTTCGACTACATCAATCGTGTTTCTCAACGCTTCCGCTTAGTGATCTACAAGGGTATGTAGATGCAACCCCCCTCTCATAGCTATACCTCTCCATAGATAGATGGCACTCGGGTCTCTCTTCTAGGACACACTGGCTCGAGGTTTTGATTTGTACACTCCAATCTCTAGATTGGGATGACACGAAGAGCACTCGACTCATAAGGTTTGAGCTCTCGATTAGAACATTCCAAATAGTCATACAGTCAGAACTCCCGACCAGGACACTAACGGATCTCGACTCACATTCCAAACCGTCGACTCATATAATCTGAGGTACCGTCTGACTATGATATTCGGAGCTCTTGATTGGAACACTTGGAGCTCTTGATTCTTCAATACTTTGACATTATCTTACAAAGAAGGGGAATTCATAGGAAGGCCAAACAAAACAAATAAAACATTCATGAAATATGGCATGGTGATACATTACAAAGAGTTTAATTTCACATAATATCAAGAGCATAAACTTACTTTCCATCGTGGAGGAGTCACATCACATCTTTGCCCCATTTTGAACATCTAAAGAATGTAAACTTCAAGTATACTCAGAGTTCTCAACTAGCACACCGAAAACTTTCAACAATCTTCCCATAGTAAAGGGAGTTGGGTCAAACATATCTAATTTCTCAATGAAACCGACTATTAAATATAAATTTGTTGACCTGAAAGAACACGAAAGAATAAAGGTAGTGCAAAAAATAGTCGAGTTTATTTCCCTTAGAAAACAATTCATTTGTAATCGAGAATGACCATTAGTTGAGGGATCTCTTAGATGGTTTTACCTCATTCCGCCAGGGATCAAATCTAGGTAGGTTTTCACTTTCAATGAGACTTCGATAAATTTCACTGAATTTTGGTAATTTTAGTTTACACCTAAATATTTACCTTTCGATCAAAATATTTCAGCAATTTCAGTTGTGCACGAGAACTCGTCTATATTTCAAAAATATTTTTGAAATTTTTAAATATATTTTTGAATTTCAAGTGAACATTTTGGTCCTTTGGCCGAAATGCACACCAAAATCACTAAAATTCAGTGATTTTGGTAGATGCTGAAATATTTCTGAAATTGAAATTTAAAACCATCTTTGACATTGTTTATGTTCCGTTAAGACAGATTATCCTTCGTGTGATACGTCAATAGCTAGAAACATGTGGTAACTTCGCCAATATTTGTAATCAAAAATCAACATAGTTAAAGTCTTATGTACGGTTGCTTTATCTATAAAGTGGGATGAAAGCCTAATTCGTAAAAGTGGTCTGCAAGGATGCTTTTACACATTCCACTAGGGATAAAATCTAGATTTGGCACCAATATACCTCGTTAAGACGAATTATTTCTACAGTGAGAGACGACGTGTCAGTGGATAGCTAGAAACATGAGGTAACTTTGCCAATGTGAGTGAAGCACGAAAAGTTAATTATGTAAATGTGTGTGAGTTGTTCAATAATCTTTGCACGAGAGCGACATGACACATGCAGAAGCATGCAGATCACGAGAACGACTTGGCGTGGTCTACAGTTTGGTCCTTTGGCCGAAATGCAAACAAAAATCACTAAAATTCAGTGATTTTGTTAGATGCTGAAATATTTCTGAAATTGAAATTTAAAATCATGTTTGACATTGTTTATGTCCCGTTAAGACATATTATCCTTCGAGTGATACGTCAATAGCTAGAAATATGTGGTAACTTCATTCGTCAATATTTGTAATAAAAAATCAACATAATTAAAGTGTAATGTAGGATTGCTTTATCTATAAAGCAAGATGAAAGCCTAATTCAAAAAAATGGTCCGCAGGATGCTTTTACACATTCCACTAGGAATCAAATCTAGATTTGGCACCAACATACCTCGTTAAGACGGATTATTTCTCGAGTGAGAGACAACGTGTCAGTAGATAGCTAGAAACATGTGGTAACTTTGCCGATCTGAGTGAAGCACGAAAAGTTAATTATGTAAATGTATGTGAATTGTTCAGTAATCTTTGCACGAGAGCGACATGACACATGCAGAAGCATGCAGGTCACGAGAACGACTTGGCGTGGTCCACCCACGTCCTCGCACCAAGCACGTTTGAGCACTCTGACGATTTCTGGAGTGGATAAGAAGGCAAGATAGAAAGGAGCGAAGACCCTCAGGACACAGGCACACAGCCCCGTGGAACCAGTTTCGCTTCCATTTTCCAAGCATTTGGCGATCAGCGGAAGATGGCCAGCAATGGACACGGCGGCGGAGCGTTCAACACGGACGCACTGGAGGGCGTGCGCGCCATCCTGCTGAAACCATCCCAGCCCCTCGACGAGTCCACCAGGATCGCCGGTCCCGACTTCAACGACGCCGGCCTCGGCCTCGCCGGGATGCTCGGGTCTCTCGCCTCCACGGGTTTCCAGGCTTCCCACCTCGGCGACGCCATCGACGTCGTCAATCAGATGGTACACCACCCGCTTTTCCATTTCAATTCTCCCTCATTTGAGCATGTAACCTGAATATATGCATGCGTGCGTGCTTCAAAGTAGGTACAATAAGATGACGTAGACATGCTATAAGACTTTCAATAATATATTTTTATTTTTTCTCGCAAATACGTATAGTTTATGTATCATTTCATTGATAGAGGAAATAATAGTGAATACAGAAGGTGATACAACACATGACACGAACGCAAGAGGTGTGACATGGCGATCGGGGTAGAGGGACGTGGGATGCTCAGCTCAAATGGAAAAACATGGCTAAACTCGTCGTCCTGGGATGTAGCCAAACCAAACTAATAAGATGACCAACATCTTCAAATCTACCATCGAGGACGTCACGAGTAAACAAGATGACTCCTTCATGAAGGAGAATGACGCCGAGGGGTCATCGCCGTCTGATCCAAAAAAACGGACCTACGGTTTCCCCTGATGCTCGAAGAGGGGCAGAGAAAGCGTCCATGGCAGAGCGTTCAAGAAGGGGACGGCACCCACGGGCGTCACCGCTGCCATCATCGAAAGGTCGAGCAAGGATTTCGCCCTGGCCGAGTCTAAGCAATCCCAAGCCGTCGGAGGAAAACTCGAAGAAGAGGAAGTCATGTCGTAAACCGGAACCGCCACCGCAGGAAGGGGAGCAACGCCCACCATCGAAGCAGGTAACAAGCTGCCGGAAGAACGAGCTACGGAACATGCGGAACGACAAATGGTGCACACAGGTGGGCTGGGCTAGGCAGCCAGGCAAGGAAGACGAGGGACACATGGGGGGAGGTGGTCGTAAACCCATACAAGCCAGGTTCTGGAGAGGAGCACACGTCCGGGCTGTCGAGACCAGTGACGCAGTGACGCCCGGCAAGCCGAGGAAGCTGGAAGGGGATGCAGCTCCAGGACCCACCGGAGTCAAAGCCGCACTCGGGTGGAGACTGGCCAACCAAGGGCACCTGCAGGGGATGGTTGCGGAGCTGCCAAGATGCCGAAGACCTGGAGGAGCTTGAACAAGATGTAGCTCGGTCATGGGTGCGCCAAATCTGGAGCCGCTCCGGCAAGCCATGGACATCGGAGGAGGGCGCATGTACATGGCCACCAGCGCGGGAGCCGCACCTGCAGGAGTGAGAGGACGGAGGAGGTCACACGCCTGCTACACTCCCGCACAGCGCGCTGCGAGAGGCAGCCGTTACCGGGCAACCACCGAGAACCATACAAGGAGAAGCACCGCCCCGCAGCCATGGCCACAACCCGGGGAGGAAGAGCGCCACTGTGGTGCCCCTAGGGCAGGCCGACCCAGCAAGTAAGCCCCGACACCATCCTCCGGGAATCCGGCGCCGGCAAATAGAGGGGTGCTAGTGGTCGCCAGATCTGGCATGGGAATCAGGCGGTGAAGGGAGAAGACCTGCCGACCGCGCGACTGGAAGCAGACGAAGCCCGGAAGGAAGGAGGGAGGACGAGGGCGGGGGTAAGAAGCCGGCGGATGCACGCAAACGTCGGAGCATAGAGGAATCCGACCGGAGGGGGGAAGCAGCTAGGAGTCTGGCCAACCGAGATGCCCCGCCACCACCTTCATGGGAGACGGCGCAAATTCGCTGGCCGCTCCTTCGACCGCGATGAGGAGGTGGGGCGGGGTGGGAGGGGGCCACGGCTAGGGTTCCCCCGCCACCGCCAGGGGATGCGACGTGGGGGTCACGGGGTGTCGTGTTCGTTCGAGTCTTATAATATTTTTTACCGAGTTGAATGAGAAAGAAAAGAAGCGGGCTACAAGCTTACAGTCGTCTATAGCACAAGATCTAACACTCTTTGTGAGACATGTGGGCCATACATTAATGATTTGGTATCCTAGTATGCCTAACTATTATATGCCTGGGCTATAAGATTGGCTATAAGTTACGTGGCAAATTCATATAGCTGTTTGTTGGCTATACTATTAACCATGATCTCAGGACCTTAGGGCCTCTTTGATTCGCGGGATTTTAGCACGTGAATAGAAAAAGTGTAGGGTTGAAGTGACATGTCTATTTGAACCCTATAGGATTTGTAAGGAGTGTTTGATGTCATAGAAAAAACAAATAGATTGTAAAAGGAGGTTGGAGTTAATGTTAGATTTCCTACGAAATGTAGTACAAAAGATTTCATTTGAAAATTTTCTACGTGATACAACCCTATGAATCAAAAGATCAATGTAGAAAAACTTACATGAAAGTTTTTGAATCAAAGTAGCCATTTTCCAGAATTTGCTACACTTGTCACACTTTTACTAACTCTTTCTGACACTGTGTTTGGCTGCATTGAAGCTGGATTGGAGGCTGTCGCACGAGAAGCCAAGCGTGGACTGTGACGAAGCTGAACTTGACCCGAAGTACAGGGAGTCTGTGAAGTGCAAGATATTCCTTGGTTTCACTTCAAACCTTGTGTCTTCCGGCATACGGGATGTGATACGGTTTCTGGTTCAACATAATATGGTGAATGCTCCAACTTTCTGTCACGTGTGCAAACCTGAAAACCAAACTGGTTTAAACATCCTTTTAATTAATTAAAATGGTATACAGTACTATTATTTTTCAAAAATATATCATTTTAATTAAGAAAAAATCTTTAATTGAAGTATGACTAGTTGCCAAGAGATGGACGTGAGCTTTTTGCATGCCGTATGCCTAATTTTTTTTGAAACATTTCCATGTTTGTTGCTCCGGTTACTTTAACACATTCACCAAACATACGGTGACACACCTTCATAATTGGTTACATATGATGTCTAGTCACCAAGCAAACACGTGGTGGCCAAGCTAAAAAGTTTGTTACTACCAAGGGTTACTTGGTCACTAAATGTGACTCCCTCAATTTCAAATTTACTTTGAATATAAAGCTTCATTAGGACAAACCTTTGACCAACGATTACAATATTAATGAGTAACTTTTGTTTTCGAAATCATATTTATTAGAATATGAATATACGATATCAATTTTACATAAAATTTATACTAATAGAGTGATTATTGATCAAAGATTTGTCCTAACGAAACGTAATATGCCGGGTAATTTGAAATGAAGATAGTACTGATGACTAACTTCCTAACCCATGCATAATTATTAAAAAAATAGAAATGCCAAATTGTGCATTGACGCTTACTAGCAGCACTAAGTACATAGCCATTGTTGACTAACTTCCTAGCCCACGGCTAATTATTTTCCAAAAAAATATGTGTTCTTCAGGTGGATGTTATTGTTACGACTGCTGGGGGTATAGAGGAAGATCTTATAAAATGCCTCGGGCCAACATACCGAGGTGATTTTTCTTTACCCGGAGCACTGTTGCGGACGAAAGGGCTGAACCGGATTGGAAATCTCTTGCTGCCCAATGATAACTATTGCATGTTCGAGAAATGGATCATGCCACTGCTTGACCAGATGCTACTAGAACAATCTACTAAGGTAATCATGCCACTCATGTTTGAATTTTATAAATAAACTTCTTGAATTTTGTTTCATATGATATGTACTAGCAATCAAAGTCCCCGATCACAGGGATTGTGGCAATAATCCTTGTGTGTCATGGGACCTTTTATGGTGCACATGGAATGCACAAATTAGATACATAATTGATAATTTGCAGCATGAATAGGAGTAGACTACCCCACAGGATAGTGGCGTTTCACGGTAGTACATGATGGTGGTCATCATGGCAACAAATTACCAATTATGCAAAGCTCATAATTTGAGAACGTTTCACAGTCATACATGATGTGGTGCTTCATAATCTTTATTGTAAGTTCATTGCATGAATTTCCTTACTTTCAGATGTATGCACAACCCATGGCACTTACAGTGACCAATGCATAATTTTCTAGCAAATACATGGATGCATGGAAAAACTACATGATGTTGTCAAACCAAATGTGTGATCCGTGCTTTATATTTTTTGCACAAATCCCTAAAATCAACATAGAGAAGGTTGCACCTTAGTTGATTAGTTCTCTAAGGCAAACCATCCTTTTCTACAATGTGAATTCATTGTTAAAGCTTCGCTGTCACTCTTTATATTTCTATTACTTCATGAATTTCCTGTTAATTGCAGAATGTCTGGACACCATCAAAGGTGATTGGTCGTCTTGGTAAAGAAATAAATGATGAAAGCTCTTACCTTTATTGGGCGCATAAGGTAACAACAATGTACTACATTAGTTGGTGTAGCCAAAGAAGAGGATAATTTTGATCATATTTCACAAGCATGTAAACGACTAGTTTGGGTAAGCAATAAAATAATAGCTGGACTATAGTGCAACATTTGGCAACCGCTGCCACGTTATTCCCATTGTCATAAAACGAGAGTGCGAGTGCATAACCAGGTTGAATGTTGGTGTGTGCAGTGGCCTATAGATCTTGTTCATATTGTGAGGTGTTTAGGATTTCTTGCTGAGGAAAATGAGCATGGTTGTTTTTGTTTACGTTTTAGATTGTGCCCCCTCCCCCGACCCCCATTAGGTCATCCCATTCTCGAGTAAATGCAAGGCGTCCACATCATCAAGTGCATGCAATACCTCAACATTCCTTTTTTTCAACGCATGCAAACCCTCAAAATCATCAATTACCATTTCAGCAATTAATAACCCACTAAAATAGAAAGCCACAAGGAACTATAACGTAACCCTCCATTTACATATAGGTTTGCTATTGATCATATGGCGAGGATGTGTGTGCAGGGGGGGGGGGGGGGGTTATTCTCGATAATCTATTGATATGAATTCCGCAGCAACATGTGAGGCATTATCTAATATAACTAAACAAATAGGTAAGTGCACTAATATACTTATTTTAACATATAAACATGACACCTCAACATGTTAAGGGAGAAAGACCATCTTAACATGCAAGCCTGCGTGGGAAAAATCTCATCCCAACATTCAACCATGTATTATAAAATGCTACGTATATTGAATAAACATGTACAACTATTCAATACCCCCTATGTAAATGTATGACATTTTTGCAGTTCAAAAACATCCATTACAAAGGAAGTAATATATAATAATCCATCTTTAAAGAAATATAAGAGTGTTTGCATCAGTACTTTAGAGGTCTAAATGCTCTTATATTTCTTTAAGGGGGGAGTACGTTATATGTACCTTTATTTTTTACTTTTCACATTAATTTGGATAAATCAATTCTAGCAACAACACACTGTGTATCATTTAGTATATGGCTTAATAGGGGATCCCAACTATTTTTTTTTCAAGATGCACAATAATTCCACCTCAACATATAACCATGCATGAGAAAATACCCACCTCAATATTCAACCATGCCTGGAAAGGGATTTCCATTTGATTATGCTACTTATATTCAGTATGTATTTTACAATTATACGATGATCAAACATATAGATCATATGTTTTTCTATTCTCAATTCTCACATTGTTAATCCAAACATTTATGTTTCATATAACCAAGTCTCATCGGAATATATTGTAACTAATTCCCGCAACAACGAGCGGGGTATCATTTAGTTTGACAAACACTTTTAACGTCTGTTTGTGCCAAATACACGGTACAACTTGTATCACGAAAAAAAGGTGCTTATCCACCCTCTATCGGCTTAGTCCATCTTTGTAGTCCCCATTTAGGATGCATGAGTCCTAAACATGGGAATAATAGCTATTCTTGAATGAACTTTTATTTTCTCAAAGCAAGTCATGTTTGATTGACTCTCATACTTTATTGTGTGACTTTCACTTTATTCCTTGGAGAATATGCTTCGCACTAGATTTCTTAAAGTTCTTGGGTTGAATCTTCATTTTGAGGTAAATGTGCATTAACTAAAGTTACATAATCCTGACTCTTTAAAATTGACCAGAACAATATTCCTGTATATTGCCCGGCATTAACTGATGGGTCACTAGGAGACATGCTATTTTGCCACGCCGTTCATCATCCTGGTCTTATTATCGACATTGTACAAGGTAAATTCTAATTTAATTAATTTTCTTATTTTGTTTGTGATTTAAAATGATTGAAAGTTTTCCAGATGTAAGGCTGATGAATGATGAAGCTATTCATGCAACCCCAAGGAAAACAGGGGTCATAATTCTTGGTGGAGGCCTTCCGAAGCATCATATATGCAATGCAAATATGCTCCGCAATGGTGCAGATTATGCCGTTTATATTAACACGGCTGAAGAATTTGATGGTAGTGATTCAGGAGCACATCCGGATGAAGCAGTTTCATGGGGAAAGGTTAAAGGTTCAGCAAAACCTGTAAAGGTATATATACTTTGAAAAGATAAATGGCTTTTTAATTAATCAATCTAAAATAATATCAAGACAACGGTGGTAGAAATATTAATCAAATATGATAAACTAGATATTCGAGTTTGTATATATTAGTAAACTAGCACATCCATCAATTTTTTAGTAATAAGAAAGTGCATAAACCAACAAAGGAGATTAGAACACACACGTTGGTAGGAATGAACGTGTCCTTCACGGTGTCTCCAATCATGGAGTTGAAGATATCTTCATAGAAGTAGTTGAATAAATGTGAGTAACTACCCCTTAGGTGGTCATGTGTAGTTCTAGAGGTTTGACCTCCGATGCTAGTATCAAGTGGTTCTTGACATGGAGAAGCCAAGAGAAACACATAAAAAAGGGAGCAATGATAGTGGTGCATTAGCGGGGATGCACTCGACTAGAACATGGAGGGTTAAGCACAATTGGATTGGTAACCAGCCCAATATGAATCAACCGAATCAACCATTATCCCCATTAACTTAGCTTTGTGTCGCAAGGCAAGCGAATGAGTGAGCGAGAATGTTATAGTCCAATGTTCTCATGTTTAAGGACAATATAATCAAGAATCCTTATTTGTTGGCCTTCTCTTAGCTACCGGCACACAATGTGGGTCTAAACTTTGCACATGATATGCGACCACAAATGAGCCTTGGACATTTTTGCCATGAATTATTGTGTAACATGGTCCCAAACCCATATGTACCAACAATATATACCATCGCAAATTTCAGCTAGTTTTGTTTTTATATTTTACATACTACTACACTATGGTTACTAAAAAGTTCCATAGGTGCATAGACAATGATGCACATGCCAATTTGTTTTGCGTAACTCCAAAAAATTACACCCATTGTCTTGAACTGCGTTCAAAAGTTTGCATTGTACAACACTGCAGCTTTAGAGTCCATGACGCTATGTTTGATTCTATGAGACATAATGATGCTATGAAATGATGCCATACAACTTATTGGATTCTCAGTATTGTAATCTGACATTAGCGCTTTTGGAAATACAGGTTCATTGTGATGCAACTATTGCTTTTCCACTACTTGTCGCTGCAACATTTGCAAGTAAGTTTCATGGTGCGAATTGAACCCAGTGGCAGTGAAATAAGGAACCTTGAATTGTTTGTAATTGATTTCCAACACCATTGTTGTACTCTTAGTGATACCTTTTTGCATTGTCACACAAGGTTCCATCTGTATGTTTCAATGAGATTATGCATGGAGGCCAACATAAGGGTTTTCATGTCTGTACTTGTTTATCTCGTTACTTCAATAAAGCATGACTTATAACACTGCTACATAGAACATCATTGAGTACGGGCAAAATATATACTCACGTATAGTTGTTCGGACTGTCACGAGAGCTATGCCACCGTATTATATTTGGGACGCTTTATATATGTTCTTGCACGCCTTTCAATACATGTTTTTTTCCAAACAAGCGGCGTATAAGGTTCATATGGATTTTTAGAAAGAAAAAAAGGTGGCAAATCATCTTGTTGTTGGTAGTATGTGACTCTCATTAGCATATTTGCTCCATGCATAGACGTTTTTTGTAGCTTGTTGTCTGCTTGGTTTCTCACTTAGGTGTCGTGGCTATGAGGCGCCTGCTCTTGGGGCACCGGATCGTGGAAGTCAATTGGATAATGGGTGTGATTGGCCACCATCCTCTTGCATGGATATGCGGTTGCGCATCTAGTGCCACCTCCTAGTCCGATACCAAAGCCGTTGCGAGCATGAGACTACTTATCAAGTGTTCAAGGATGAAGCTAGAAATTTTGTTAAATGGGGGGTAATGGAACATGTAAAGAATTAAAAGGACGCATGCATAATAAGTTATGGATTATATAGTCATGAAATACGCTCAATATTTTCTTTGGAGACCGAGCTCCTGGAGCTCGGTTTTGATAAATTTGAATTTTGACAAATTTTATATTTTGTACATTTCAAAAAAAAACACAGATATACATGAAGGCATAACACATGTCTGTAAATTTTCAGGGCAAAACACGTTGAAATGAGGGCAGTGCAAAAAAGAAAAATCTAAAGCTTTTTAACACATGATACTATTTATCCTCCCGGACCATGAATATTTGTTTTTTGTACATGTCGCATTTCAACGTTTTTCATCCTGAAATTTTGCACACATAGACATAACATCCTTGTTTACTTCCACAATTTTTCCAGATTTTTTTAAATCAAAAAGTTTGATTTTTGATTTTTTTAAAGGCCTTCATGGATGCCGAGAGCCAAACGTCTGTTCTCTTAAATACACATACTATTTAGGTGTAGATTGGGATATTTTTACATCCATGGCCCTATCTCGCCTATCTCGCCCTATGTTGGCACCATTCTTGCCAGTGTTAGATTGAATGGATTGGCTAGATCTCAGTCAATCAATATAACTTTGTGCCTACAAATCTCAAATTGTACTCACTGCGCTATAAAAAGGTATTCATCTGGTATTCTTTAAAATACAAATTTTAGTGTTTCTTTACGTAGTTTAGAACAAATATAACTTGCATGGATCTCACCATTGAGGTCAATGAGTTTTGGTGTCTACTTAAATTAAATTGATTGTTAGTCCATTGTGAAGTAGCATCTTTAAAAAAAGACTAAGAATTAGCAAATCCGCAGATTAAATTTTCGAGCCCCGGAGTATTTGGTTGTCTAGATTCGCATGTAGACAATGGTGTCAAATATTCTATCTTAAAATGTTATAGTTTTTCAGCGCATAGTTTATGTGCATATTGTCTATACACTCTTTCCTATATATTTTAAAAATATCTTATAACTGTCAAGTCAACTTCCATTTACAAGAACCACGTTCGTAATAGCTCTAATCTAACAAATAGTTCATACAACTGGTTAGCAATCTCACCTATGTGCAAAACTCATCGATTAACAAACAACAATTTCACATAATCCATTGCACTTTTGCCACTAAATCTCCCTGATTACTTTCCTCATTTCTTCCATCGGGTTCCTCTCCAATATGCTCCTGCTCCGTCTTCCACCAAAGAACATTCTAGCAACCATCTCATCGACCCTATCATTCAACCCCATCTATATAAAATTGAGTTTAATCTATGTTAAACGATGAAGGAAACTAGCAGCAAAAGGATCCAATAGCAACAACATGATTCAGTATATGAGAACAAGAAAGCAACTAGCAGCTAACGTCATTCTACATGACATCCTCTAGTTTTTGTGGACTATGGAGATCATCGAACCAACCAGTAAGCTTTGTATATTTTTCTTCACAAACTTTCCCCACCTGATCTCCTATGGAAGAAGGCTTTCTCACCCAAATCTCCACCCAACCATCTCTGCGATGCTCCACAAAATAAATCCAAATTTATTCGATCGAATATTAAATCTATCTAATCGAGTAAGTTAGTCTAAAACTTTCAATCATATCCTTTCTTTGATGCTCCTAGACAAACTGTAGCTCAGTCTACAAACTTGAGCCTAAATTTGCTAATTCTCTTCACCGATTGGAGCACTATTTACTTTTTCCGATGTTAATGTCCACGGTCAAGTGGAGTAGGGAGCCATTGGCTTGCACGATGCCACCTGATTTGTGTTGGCCTCAAGACCCAACAATTTTGGGGGAACTTCGACAGCCACAAGGCACAACAACTGTGGGGGAACACTAGTAGGAAACATGCCGTTAGTCCCGATTGGGAAGGGCCTTTAGTCCCGGTACCCCAACCGGGACTCAAGTATAGAGACTAAAGGGTCTAAGACTTTAGTCCCGGTTGGCTACGAACCGAGACTAAACCCTGGCCACGTGGACGGTAGAGCGCGCCAGGGCATTGGGACCTTTGGTCCCGGTTGGTAACACCAACCGGGACTAAAGGTTTAGGGGTTTAGGAGTTTAATGTTTATTGTTTATTTTTTCTTTTCATTTTGTGTTTTCCATTTAATTCTTTTTCATTTCAAACATATTTTACGCTACTACATATTGTACAGGTTATGCATATATAATAGAATTTCTCATAGAACCGACCATATATCATAAAATTTCTCCTACAACCATATATCATAGAATTTCTCATATGACCACATGCATACACACACATATATATACAATTTCTCGTACAATTTGCAGATCATTCGGGGATCGGGTAATGGTATTCTCCATTGGGAGATATGACCTGTTGAAGCAAAAATCCCGCAATTTCCTCTTGAATTGCTCGTATGCGGTCCGTTGATAGGAGCCAATCTCATATCGCTGTCATATATGAATATGCATGTTAGTTGCGTGTATATGTATTAGATCATGATAAAAAATATGAATGGTGTTTACGTACCCAAAGATCTCTTGCATTCTTACTGCTTTCAGTCATAAAGCGAATGTTCTCGCAAACGTAATATGCACATAGTTCAGTCATCTGTGCCTGCCTCATGCACTTTACAAGAATAGAATTCAATCAGATAATAATGAAGCATGACAATAGTATTCAAACTAGAATTAAAGAGATGCGTGGACGTAGCTAGTACTACTTAATTACCTTGGGCTTTTGCCATCTCAACTCTGGTTTCCATTCACCGGTGACCTCTTTGATGAAACGTTTCCAAACCCTGTCCAGCAAACAAAATGAATAAAGGAGTTACTAATTACTTCATATCAGGAAATGAACTAATAAAGAAGCCAACATAGTGCGTCAATGATTGAAATTACCTTCCGAGCAAAGAATGCAAGCTTATGTAATCTTCAGGATCTTTACTTAGCAACTCCAGTACTTCACTGGTATCTGCGCACATGATTTGTATAAGCGGGCATGGATAACTCATCAACTAAACTTAACATCGAGTATATATATAAGGAAAAATAGAATTTGTAGTACAAGACAGTAACACTCACTGGACGTTCCAAGGTAAAAGTACTTCTGCTTTGTACTTTAGGGCCTTCAAAAACCTTAGAAGCATTTTCTCCGTGTCTTTAGGGTCCCTTCTCAACACTTCTTCATTAATGGTATTTGGGTCAATGAACCCAATGCCATAGACTCCAGCTCTTTTCGATTCAAAAATCTTCATTCTACATAAAACCACAAAAAAGAATATAGTGAGTATAATAATAGGCAATGTACGAGCTGAGCTAGAGACTTAAATTACAGAAAGAAATCACTTACAGACAATAGCAACTGACGATAGACTTGTTGAGTGCTCTTTGATTGAATAACTAAAAAACTTCTGCATAATCAATCCACAAAGCATTTTCATGGATGTAATGCTCTTTCTCGACTTTCACCATGAGGCTGGATCGTCGCCCGACCTTTACTTCTGTCATGTACTAGTCATGCAAGTTGTGCATTTGCATTGTTAGAAGCTTCTCGTCAATGGTAGAAATTCCTTTGGATTCAATGGTAGAAATTCCTCGATCTCTAGGAATTGTTCGACGGTGATACCGATCATTCTAGCATCCTCTCTATCAGCATCGGTTATTACCACCTTATTGGCACTCACCTTGAGCGGGCTAATCGATAGGACTGACTGTTCTCCGACCTGAGGAACAATTTTCCAGCATTTACTGCTACCGCTCGACGTCTTCCGTTTGTTGCGGGATTCAAAGGACTTGGTGATACAACGTTCATAGTCTGATACCGGCCTTTTGTCTGCCGGTTTAGCTGCATCAATAAAGTGTTGTACAATCTCATCGGGTACTTTCTCCTTTGGCAGCGGGGCGGTTTCGGTCCAAAATGGGCGCTCAATTCGATAGTCACTTGTTCATCGGTTTCCTCGTCAGTCTTCTTGTAATCTAACTTCTTTTTCATAGGAGGCTCGGGTTACTTCTTTCGTGTTGATCTCTTCCGCTTTGGAGATGGCAGACATTGATATCGCAGACTCTTCACTCTAGGCTCTGTCTCAGGGTGGGATGAACTATGCTGACATGGTGGAGCTTGATATCGCGGACCCTCCATGCGCTCCGACTCGGGGTGGGATGGATTCAGCTAGCGCAGCGGAGATGGATATGGCGGACTCACCCTGCGCTCCGTCTCGGGGTGGGATGGATTCGGGTGGCGCGGCGGAGATGGATATGGCAGACTCACCCCGCGCTCCATCTCGAGGATGATTGGAGTCTGCTGACGCGACGAACTTGGAGGAGGAGTCGGTGGCCTTGTCATCAAGTTTGCAAACACAATGCATTCCTTTTTCCATAAAATGCCCGAACGCCTGGCTTCTCCCAGTGTCCGCTCCCCTTCACCTCCAAGGTAGTCAAGATCTAGTGTTTCATATGATGAAAAAACTTGATCCACCCCGACATGAGCATAGGCAGGTAGAATCGGATTGCCGTGGAAAGTTGCTTTAGGTCCACATGGTAAAGCAAAGCCGTCCGCCGTCTTCATCGATGTGTTCTTCAATTTCACTTGTAGCTCACAAGGTGTCAACTCTAGGATATCATCCACGGGGTAGCGAGCCAGCAGTGCATCACCGATCGGGACCTCCATGGAACCCATGCTGCTTTTTGGCATAGATGATGGAATGGTACCATCCAATGCTGGATTTGGTTACTGCTGCTGCCGAGACTCGTCTTGCCGGCTAAGTTTGTTGATTTGCTCCTGCTGCATTTTATATTTGCATTCCAAGTCCTGGATCCGATCTACTTCATGCTTCTTCTTTCTGTCACGACTTCTATAGCTGTCATTCGAATCCGCAAACCACAGATACCACGGAACCATGCCTTTTCCTTGTGTTAGTCCCGGGTGTCCAGGATTCTTGAGGGCACGCGAAAGCTCGTCGTTCTCTCTATCCGGCAGGTACACACCTCCTCGAGCTTCTTCTACTACTTTAATTATCTCATCCGTGGCATCTTTAAGACTGGCATGTTCAAGATGGCCTGTCTTTGGGTCCAACTTTCCCCCATGTGCATAAAACCAAGTCCTGCACCTCTCGGGCCAAGTATCTGTTACCGGAGAGACCCCTACAGCCCTCATGTTTCGCTCAGATTCATCCCACTTAGGCAACCCAGACTTGTAGCCGCCTGGCCCCAGACGATGGTGCCACATTTTCCCCCCAGCATTTTTCTTGTTTATTCTTGACCATTTCTTAGATTCTTTTGATTCCTTGGACTTCACAAATTCGTCCCAGTCATCTACTAACTTCACATATTCTCCTTTGAATTCTGGAGTCGTCTTTTCTCCTTCCAAGTAATTGTTCCATAATCTTTTCTTCCAAGATTGGAATTGTGTGGCCATATTATTAAGAGCACACTTCTTGACTTTCTCCCGTTGGACATCTGTGGGACCCTCTGGTAGGGTGAAATGTTTCATGAGCTCCTCCCAAAGCAGATCTTTGTCTCTTTGGCTGACAAAAGGAACTGCGTGATCCTTTGGCTGATTCCATTCTTGAGCGGTGATCGGGGTTTGGTCCCTAACGAGAACTCCGTAGTGACTAAAGAGTTAGCCACGGGATCTTGTATTACGGAACGAGTAAAGAGACTTGCCGGTAACGAGATTGAACTAGCTATAGAGATATTGACGATCGAATCTCGGGCAAGTAACATACCGAAGAACAAAGGGAACATCATACGGGATTATGTGAATCCTTGACACAGATGTTCGACCGATAAAGATCTTCGTAAAATATGTAGGAATCAATATGGGCATCCAAGTCCCGCTATTGGTTATTGACTGTAGAGTTTTCTTGGTCATGTCTACATAGTTCTCGAACCCACAGGGTCTGCACACTTAATGTCCGGTGACGTTTCAGTAGTATTGAGTTATGTATGTTGGTGATCAAAGGTTCTTAGGAGTCCCGTATGAGAACCCGGACATGATGAGAACTCTAGAATGGTCCAAAGGTGAAGATCGATATATAGGACAAAGGGAATCGGAGTCCGGAAGCATTCTGGGGTACCGGGTTATGACCAGGAGTATCGAAAGGGGTTTTGGGGGGCCGACAAGTGTTGGAGGGCCTCATGGGACAAGGGGAGGGGGAAACCAGCCCACTAAGGGGCTGTACGCCCCCCTCACCCTTTCCCACATAACCAGGAGAGGTGAGGTGCCCCCTCTAGTGTTCCGTCCACATGGCTTGGGGGCAAGTCAACCTAGGGTTTCCCTAGGGGGCGCCACCCCTCCTCCCTTCCCCCTATATATAGATGAGGAGAGGGAGGGCAGCCGCACCTAAGAAAAGCCACGTGCTTCCCTCTCTCTCCCTCTAGATCTGTTCTCCTCTAGATCTGTTCGGTATAGCTTGGCGAAGCTCTGTCGGATCAGCTCCACCACCACCGCCACCACGCCGTTGTGCTGCCGAAGAACTCATCTACCTCTCAACCCTTGCTTGTTGGATCAAGGAGGTGGAGATCGTCATCGAGCTGTACGTGTGTTGAATGCGGAGGTGCCGTCCATTCGGCGCTAGATCTGAAGGACTCGTGATGAGATCGCGGGATGGATTGCGATTTGGATCGCGAAGACGTTCGACTACATCAACCGCATTTCTTAACGCTTGCCGGTAGCGATCTACAAGGGTATATGGATCCACTCTCCCTCTCGTAGATGCTCATCACCATGGATAGATCTTGCCTGTGCATAGGAATTTTTTTGTTTCCCATGTAATGTTCCCCAATAGTGGCATCATGAGCTAGGTCTATGCGTAGATGAGATCACGAGTAGAACACAAAGGAGTTTGTGGGCATAGATATTTAGATTGCTTCCTCCCTTGGTATTTTCTTGGTTCAGCGGTATTGTGGGATGAAGCGTCCCGGACCAACCTTACTCGTACGCTTGCGAGAGACCGGTTCCATCGACTGACATGTGACTGTGTTGCATAAAGATGGCTGGCGAGTGTCTGTATCTCCTACTTTAGTTGGATCGGATTCGACAAAGGCGGTCCTTGAGAAGGTTGAAAAGCAATTTGTGTATCACCGTTGTGGTTTTGCGTAGTTAAGAATCGTTTTTGCTAGATACCCGTAGCAGCCACGTAAAACATGCAACAACAATTAGAGGATGTTTAACTTGTTTTTGCAGGGTATGTTGTCATATGATATGGCCAATTACATGATGAGATATATGTGATGTATGAGATGATCATGTTTTGTATAGAATATCACGACTTGCATGTCAATGAGTACGGCAACCCGCAGGAGCCATAGGGTTGTCTTTAATTATTGTATGACCTATGTGTCACTCATTAAGCGCCTTATAATGCTTTACTTTATTGTGAAGCGGTAGCAGTAGTAGTGGAAGCATGGTGGGAGCAACAACCCCGATGGCGACACGTTGATGGAGATCATGGTGTCATGTTGGTGATGATGGAGATCGTGCCGGTGCTTTATAGATGGAGATCAAAAGCACAAGTTCATGGCCATATCATGTCACTTATGATTTGCATGTGATGTTAATATTTTAATCATCTTATTTTGCTTAGGACGATGGTAGCATTATAAGGTGACCCTCAGTAAATTTCAAGATAAAATTGTGTTCTCGCCGACTGTGCACCGTTGCGATAGTTCATCGTGTCGAGACACCACGTGATGATCGGGTGTGATAGACTCTATGTTCACATACAACGGGTGCAAGCCAGTGTGGCACATGTAGAACACTCGGGTTAAACTTGACGAGCCTAGCATATACAGACATGGCCTCGGAACACAAGAGACCTAAAGTTCAAATATGAGTCATATAGTAGATATGATCAACATGATGATGTTCACCATTGAAACCACCTCAACTCACGTGATGATCAGACTTGAGTTGGTGAATTTGGATCATGTATCACTTGAATGACCGGAGGGATGTCAATTTGAGTGGGAGTTCTTAGGTAATATGATTAATTGTACTCATTATCATGAACATAGTCAGAAGTATCTTTGCAAATAATGTTGTAGGTAACTCACATTGTAGCTCCCCTGTTTTTATTGATACGTTCCTAGAGAAAAGTAAGTTGGAAGATGATGGTAGCAATAATGTGGACTAGGTCCATGATCGAAGGATTGTCCTCATTGCTGCACAGAAGGCTTATTTCCTAAATGCACCGCTCGGTGCGCCAACCCCTCAAGCGGCGTCTGTAGATGTTGTGAACATCTGACAGGCACATTCTGATGACTACTTGATAGTTTAGTGTGTCATGCATTACGGCTTAGAATTGAGGCTCCAAAACGTTTTGAACGTCATGAAACATGTGAGATGTTCTAAGAGCTGAAATTGGGATCTCAGGCTCGTGCCCATGTTGCGGGATATGAGATCTCCAACAAGATTCTTTGCTTGCAAGATGAAAGAGAATAGCTCAATCGTTGAGCATGTGCTCAGATTGTCTGGGTACTACAATCGCTTGAATCAAGTGGGAGTTGATCTTCCAGATAAAATAGTGATTGATATAGTTGTCCAAGTCACTGTCACTAAGCTACTAGAGCTTCGTGATGAACTATGAAATGCCAGGGATGGAAATAATGATCCCTGAGCTATTCACGATGTTTGACACCGCGAAAGTAGAAATCGAGAAGGAGCATCAAGTGTTGATGGTTAGTGAAGCCACTAGTTTCGAGTAGGGCAAGGGCTAGGAGGGAAACTTCATGGATGGCAAGTCAGTTGCTACTCTAGTGAAGAAACCCAAGGTTGAACCCACACCCGAGAGTAAGTGTTTCTATTATGAGGAGAATGGTCATTGAAGCGGAACAACCCTAGATACTTGGTAGATAAGAAGGCTGGCAACGTCGACATAAGTATATTTGGTGTTATTGATGTGTACCTTACTAGTACTCCTAGTAGCACTTGGGTATTAGATACCGTTTCAGTTGCTAAATGTTAGCAACTTGAAATAATGGCTACGGAATAAACGGAGACTAGTTAAGGGTGAGGTGACGATGTGTGTTGGAAGTGTTTCCAAGGTTGATGTGATCACCATCGCACACTCTCTCTACCTTCGGGATTAGTGATAAACCTGAATAAATGTTATTTGGTGTTTGCATTGAGCATGAACGTGATTAGATCGTGTTTATTGCAATACGGTTATTCATTCAAGTTAGAGAATAATGGTTATTCTATTTACATGAATAATTCCTTTGTCATGCACACAATGAGAATGGTTTATTGAATCTTGATCGTAGTAATACACATGTTCATAACATTGATGCCAAAAGATACAAAGTTAATAATGATAGTACCGCATACTTGTGGCACTGCCACTAAATGTCATATTGGTATAAATTGCATGAAGAAACTCCATGTTTATGGATCTTTGGACTCATTCAATTTCGAATCGGTTGAGGCATGTGGATCATGCCTCTTGGGCAAGATGACTGAAACCCCATTTTCCGATATGATGGAGTGATATGTCCATTTTGCATCATGCTTTTATATTGATATTTATTGCATTATGGGCTGTTATTACATGTTATGGTACAATACTTATGCCTTTTCTCTCTTATTTTACAAGGTTTACATGAAGAGGAAGAATGACGGCAGTTGGAATTCTGGACTAGGAAAGGAGCAAATCTGAGATACCTATTCCGCACAAATCCAAAAGTCCTAAAAATTTACGGATAATTATTTTGGAATATATAAAAAATACTGGGCGAAACAGATACCAGAGGGGTCCACCAGGAGGTGACAAGCCTACCAGGCGCCCCCCCCCCCGACCGCGCCTAGCAAGCTTGTGGCCCACCCAGCAGGCCCCTGACGCCCATCTTCTGCTATATGGAGGGTTTTGACCTGGAAAAAAAATTAGAAGAGACCTTTCGTGATGAAGCACCTCAGTCTCGAGGCGGAACTTGGACAGAACCAATCTAGAGCTCCGACAGGGCTGTTCTACCGGGGAAACTTCCCTCCCGGAGGAGGAAATCGAAGCCATCGTCATCGCCAACGATCCTCTCATTGAGAGGGGGTCAATCTCCATCAACATGTTCACCAGCACCGTCTCCTCTCCAAACCCTAGTTCATCTCTTGTATCTGATCTTTATCTCAAACCTCATATTGGTACCCCTGGGTTGCTAGTAGTGTTGATTACTCCTTGTAGTTGATGCTAGTTGGTTTACTTGGTGGAAGATCATGTGTTCATATCCTTTATGATAATTAATACCCCTCTGATTATGAACATGAACATGTTTTGCGAGTAGTTATGGTTGTTCCTAAGGACATGGGATAAGTCTTGTTAAAAGTAATCATGTGAATTTGGTATTCGTTCGATATTTTGATGAGATGTATGTTGTCTTTCCTCTAGTGGTGTTATGTGAACGTCGACTACATAACACTTCACCATTATTTGGGTCTAGGAGAAGGCATTGTGAAGTATTAAGTAGATGATGGGTTGCTAGAGTGATAGAAGCTTAAACCCTAGTTTATGCATTGCTTCGTAAGCGGCTGATTTGGATCCACACGTTTCATGCTATGGTTAGATTTATCTTAATTCTTCTTTCATAGTTGCGGATGCTTGCGAGAGGGGTTAATCATAAGTGAAAGGTTTGCCCTGGTAAGGGCAGCACCCAAGCACCAGTCCACCCACATATCAAATTCTCAAAGTAACGAACGCGAATCAAATGAGCATGATGAAAACTAGCTTGACAGAAATTCCCATGTGTCCTCAGGAGCGCTTTGCTTTATATAAGAGTTTTTCTAGGCCTGTCCTTTTCTACAAAAAGGATTGGGCTACCTTGTTGCACCTTTGTTACACTCGTTACTTGTTACTCGCTACGAATTATCTTATCACAAAACTATCTGTTACCGATAATTTCAGTGCTTGCAGAGAATACCTTACTGGAAACCGCTTGTCATTTCCTTCTGCTCCTCATTGGGTTCGACACTCTTACTTATCGAAAGGACTGTTGGGGAACGTCGCATGGGAAACAAAAATTTTCCTACGCACACGCAAACCTATCCATGGTGATGAGCATCTACGAGAGGGAGAGTGGATCTACATACCCTTGTAGATCGCTAAGCGGGAAGCGTTAAGAAACGCGGTTGGTGTAGTCGAACATCTTCGCGATCCAAATCGCCGAGCGTCCCGCGATCTCATCACGATCTGTCCCGCGATCCAATCACGATCCGTCCTGTGAACTCATCACGATCCGTCCCGCGATCTCAGCACGATCCGTCTCACGATCTTGATCACGATCTATCCCGCGAACTCATCACGATCCGTTCCGCGATCTCATCACGAACTGTCTCGTGATCTCGATCACGGTCCTTCCGATCTAGCGCCGAACGGACGGCACCTCCGCGTTCAGCACACGTGCAGCTTGATAACGATCTCCACCATCTCGATCCAGCGAGAGGAGGTGGAGAGGAGAGAGAGTTCACCGGCAGCGTGACGGCGCTCCGGTGATGGTGGTGGAGTGATTCCGGCAGGGCTTCGCCTAAGCGCTGCGGAAAACCGATCTAGAGGAGAAACTGTGCACCGGTGAAACGGGTAGCACGTGGCCGGAAATTCTGTCCAAAAACCACCCAATCCACTAGTATATATAGGAGGAGAGGAGAGGAGAGGCCGCCAAGGCCTTTGGGTCGGCCGAAATAGGAGGTGGGAGCAATCCTACTTCACCTCCAATCCTAGTTGGAGTAGGATTGCCTCCTATTGGCTGATTTTCCACTTTTTGCTTTACGACTTTCTCTCCTGCACCATGGGCCTTTGTGGCTGTTTTCCCAGCCCACTAAGGGCTGTTTATTATTCTCCCACATCCCATGGACCTCTTGGGGTCGAAATACCCCTCCCGGAGGTCCTCCGGTACACTACCGGCACTCCCGGTACACTACCGATACTCCCGGTACACTACCGATGAGCCCGAAACTTTTCCGGAAACCAAACTGGGACTTCCTATATATGAATCTTTACCTCCGGACCATTCCGGAGCTCCTCGTGACGTCCAGGATCTCATCCGGGACTCCGAACAACCTTCGGTCACCACCATACATAACTCTACACTACCGAAACGTCACCGAACCTTAAGTGTGCAGACCCTGCGGGTTCGAGAACTATGTAGACATGACCGAGACACCTCTACGGTCAATAACCAATGGAGGGACCTGGACGTCCACATTGGTTCCTACATATTCTACAAAGATCTTTATCGGTCGAACCTCTATGTCAAGGATTCAGTTAATCCCGTATATCGTTCCCTTTGTTCTTCGGTATGTTACTTGCCCGAGATTCGATCGTCGGTATCTCCATACCTAGTTCAACCTCGTTACCGGCAAGTCTCTTTACTCATTCCGTAATACAAGATCCCGTAACTAACAATTAGTCACATTGCTTGCAAGGCTTATTGTGATGTTGCATTACCGAGTGGGCCCCGAGATACCTCTCCGTTACACGGAGTAACAAATCCCAGTCTCGATCCACGCCAACTCAACAGACACCATCGGAGATACCTGTAGAGCACCTTTATAGTCACCCAGTTACGTTGCGACGTTTGATACACACAAGGCACTCCTCCGATATCCGTGAGTTGCATGATCTCATGGTCATAGGAACATATACTTGACATGCAGAAAACAGTAGCAATAAACTGACAAGATCATATGCTATGTTTGTAGTTTGGGTCTTATCCATCACATCATTCTCCTAATGATGTGATCCCGTTATCAAATGACATCTCATGTCCATGGCTAGGAAACCTTAACCATCCTTTGATCAACGAGCTAGTCCATTAGAGGCATACTAGGGACATAGTTTTGTCTATGTATCCACACATGCATTTAAGTCTCTGATCAATACAATTATAGCATGGATAATAAACGATTATCATGAACAAGGAAATATGATAATAACTAATTTATTATTGCCTCTAGGGCATATTTCCAACAAGGACCACAATAGATCCCCTATACTTGTGGGTCATCACGGAGCGGGGAAGTGACTTATTGGAAATGATACATGTTGACGTATGTTGTCCAATGAGTGTTGTAGCATGCGGTGGATATCATTATTTTCTTACCTTCACTGATGATTTGAGTAGATATGGGCATATTTACTTAATGAAACACAAGTCTAAAACGTTTGAAGAGTTCAAGCAAATTCAGAGTGAAGTTTGAGATCATCGTGACAAGAAGATAACAATGTCTATGATATGATCGTGGAGGTGAATATCTGATTTACGAGTTTGGTATACAACTTAAGACAATGTGGAAGTTGTTTCACAACCCACGCCACCTGGAACACCATAGTGTGATGGTGCGTCCGAACGTCATAGTCGTGCTCTACTAGATATGGTGCGTACTATGATGTTACTTATCGTTTTGTCACTATCATTTTGGGGTTATGCATTAGAGACAACTACATTCAATTTAAATAGGGCACCATCTAAATCCACTGGGATGACACCGTATAAATTATGGTTTGGCAGAAACATAAGCTGTCATTTCCCAGTGTTTGGGAATACGACGCTTATGTCTGATGAGCTCAAACCCAAAGCAGAAAAGTGCACTTCATAGGATACCCTAAGGTAACAGTTGGGTATACCTTCTATCTCAGATCTGAGGTCAAAAGTGTTTGTTGCTAAAAATGGGTCCTTTCTCGAGAAAGAGTTTCTCTTGAAAGAATTGAGTGGGAGGAAGATAGAACTTAATGAGGTTGTTGAACCTTTGTTTCAATCAAAGAGTAGCGCAGCGCAAAAAGATGTTTTTGTAGAGCCTACGTCAGTTGAAGAGGAAGTTAATGATGATGATCTTGAAGCTTCGTATCAAGTTACTATCGAACCTCGTAGGTCGACAAGGACGCATACTGCTCTTTAGTGGTACGTCAACCCTGTCTTGGAGGTCATGTTCTTGGACAACGATGAACCTATGAACTATGGAGAAGCGAAGATGGTCCCGGATTCCAACAAATGGTTAGAGGCTATGAAATCCCAAAAACGATCCATGTATGAAAACCAAGTATGGACTTTGGTAGACTTGCCCGTTGAACAGCATGTCGTTGAGTACAAATGGACCTTTAAGATGAAGACAGACGCTGATGGTGAATGTCACCATTTATAAAGCTCGAGTTGTCACAAATAAGTTTCCGCCAAGTTCAAGGAGTTGACTATGATGAGACTTTCTCACCCATAGCGATGCTAAAGTCTGTTGAAATTATGTTAGCAGTTGCTGCATTTTTCGGTTATGAAATTTGGCAGATGGATGTCAAAACATAGTTTCCTTAAGGGTTTCCGTGAGGAAAGGTTGTATGTGATACATCCGGAAAGTTTTTTCACTCCTAAGGATGCTAAAATGTGTGCACGCTCCAACAATCCTTCTATGGGCTAGAGCAAGCATCTCGGAGTTAGAATATACGCTTTGATGAGGTTATCAAAGTTTTTTGAGTTTATACAAAGTTTATGAGAAACTTGTATTTACAAGAAAGTGAGTGGGAGCACTATAGAATTTCTGATAAGTATATGTGGATGACATATTGTTAATTAGAAATGATATAGAATTTTTGAAAGGTGTTTGAAAGGTGTTTTTCAAAGGAAGACCTCAATAAAGCTACTTAATTGTTGGACATCAAGATCTATAGAGATAGATCAAGACGCTCGTTGAGACTTTCAATGAGTACATACCTTGACAAGATTTTGAAAGTGTTCAAAATGGATGAGTCAAAGAAGTAGTTTTTCCTGATTTGTAAGGTGTGAAGTTGAGTAGGACTCAACCTCGACCACGGCAGAAGAAAGAGAAAAGACGAAGGTCGTCCCCTATGCCACTAGACATAGGCTCTATTTGGTATGACATACTGTGTACTGCACTTGATGTGTGCCTTGACCCATGTCTGACAAGGGGGTACAAGAGTGATCCAGGAGTGGATTACTGGACAGCAGCCAAAAGTATCCTTAGTAACTAAAGGACTAAGGAGATATTTCCCAATTACAGAGGTGATAAAGAGTTCGTCGTAAAGAGTTATGCCGATGCAAGCTTTAAGACCAATCCAGATGGCTCTTAGTAGCAATCCGGATACGTATAGTGGAGTAGCCATTCGGAATAGATCCAAGTGGAGCGTGGTAGAAGTGTCTACAGTATCATAGAGATTTGCAAAGTACACACGGATCTTAAAGTCGCAGACCCATTGACTAAAGACCTCTCTCACATGCAAGGCATGATCGAACCCCAGAACTCATTGGGTGTTAGATTCATAACAATGTAAGTCACATAGTGATGTGAACTAGATTATTGACTCTAGTGCAAGTGGGAGACTGTTGGAAATATGCCCTAGAGGCAATAATAAATTATTTATTATCATATTTCCTTGTTCATGATAATCGTTGATTATCCATGCTAGAATTGTATTGATCGGAAACTCAGATACATGTGTGGATACATAGACAACACCATGTCCCTAGCTAGTATGCCTGTAATAGACTAGATCGTTGATCAAAGATGGTTAAGGTTTCCTAGCCATGCACATGAGATGTCATCTGGTAACGAAATCACATCATTAGGAGAATGATGTGATGGTCAAGACCCAAACTATAAACATAGCATATGATTGTGTCAGTTTATTGCTATAGTTTTCTGCATCTCAAGTATCTGTTCCTATGACCATGAGATCATGCAAGTCACTGACACCAGAGGAATACCTTGTGTGTATCAAACGTCACAATGTAACTGGGTCACTATAAAGGTGATCTACAGGTATATCCAAGGGTGTCTTTTTGGTTGACATGGAGCAAGACTGGGATTTGTTACTCCGTATGATGGAGAGGTATCTCAGGGCCCACTCGGTAATACAACATCACTATAAGTCTTGGAAGCAATGTGACTAAAGAATTAGCCACGTGATCTTGTATTACGGAACGAGTAAAGAGGCTTGCCGGTAACAAGATTGAACTAGGTATAGAGATACTGACGATCAAATCTCGGGCAAGTAACATACCGAAGAACAAAGGAAACAACATACGGGATTATCTGAATCCTTGACATAAAGGTTCGACCGACAAAGATCTTCGTAGAATATGTAGGAACCAATATGGGCATCTAGGTCCCACTATTGGTTATTGACGATAGAGGTGTCTCGGTCATGTCTACATAGTTCTCGAACCCGCGGGGTCTGCACACTTAAGGTTTGGTGACGTTTCGGTAGTATTGAGTTATGTATGTTGGTGACCGAAGGTTGTTAGGAGTCCTGGATGAGATCCCGGACATGACGAGGAACTCCGAAATGGTCCGGAGGTGAAGATCGATATATAGGACAAAGGTAATCGGAGTCCGGAAGCGTTCCGGGGGTACTTGGTTATGACCAGGAGTACCGAAAGGGGTTTCGGGGGGGCCCGACAAGTGTTGGGGGGCTCAAGGTCCAAGGGGAGGGGGCAAACCAGCCCACTAAGGGGTTGTGCACCCCCTTACCCTTTCCCCTGTAACGAGGAGAGGTCAGGCACCCCCTCTAGGGTTCTCTCCAGCTGGCTTGGGGGACAAGTCACCCTAGGGTTTCCCTAGGAGGCGCCCCATCTGCCTTGGCTGCCGCCTCCCCCTAGATGGTGTTAGAGTATTACATATAGCCACGTGACCTTTTTGTATTTACCCCATTGTATAAGGGTTTCTTGCATATATTCCACACCTGTACATGTATATATACTGGCCTTTGGCCTCCTGGAAATACAAGTTGCATATTTCCCAACATGGTATTACAGCGTTAGGTTTTTTTCACACGCGCAACTCGTGCTCTCGATCCAATCTTCCTCCCTGCCGCCACTGCTTTTCTTCTCCCTGACGTAGCTCTGCTCTCCCGTCGCCTGATCTGCAGCCCGACTGGGTCTTCCCTCATCTCCACCAACCGCCTTCGCCCCGATCGATCTGCAGCCTGTCTTGAAGTGTGGTTTCCGTCTGTGCACGCCCTCCATCCCCACTCGCCGCCTCCCGGATCGATCTAAAGTCACTCGGCTTGCGGTTTTCTGCCCGTGCACGCCTCCACCACCAACCACATGTCTCACATCTTCCATCCGTGCACGCCTCCGCCACCAACCGCCGGTCTCACGTCGCCTCGAACGCCCATCTGGATCGATGCTCCCTGCCGGATCGCTGCTCCCAGTTGGTCTCCTCTCTGCTGGACTGCATCCCTCAGAATGGATCGGGCAGGGATCCACCGCTGCATCTCCAATCGCCAAGCAGGGATCGGGCAAGGATCCACCGCTGCTTCTCCAGCCGCCAGTGAGGGTTCCATTGCTGCATCTCCAGCCGCCAGTCACCGTCCAGGATGCATCTTGCTACTGGCTTCCGGATCTTGCCTGCTATTGCTCTCACGGGTGTCTCTGTTTTCCTGATCGTTGACCGCTAAAAAAATGTCTTCGTCGTCAGGCTATGTCATTGTTACTCGCTGTCCGACGATCTTTGATGGTACCAACTACACTGAGTTTGTTGGCTTCATGTGCATTCATATGCGTGGTCTTCGTCTTTGGGGCGTTCTTTTTGGCGAGGTCCCCAGTCCGTCGTGTACGCTTCCTCCTGTGGCTCCTACTCTGCCGACACCACCAGTTCTTCCAGCGGATGCTACTCAGGTTGCGAAGGATGCAGTTAAGCTTGCTGATGAGGCTACTATTACTACTTATGATGAGCAGGTTTCGACTTATGAGGAGGCTCTTTCTACTTATCATCAGGCTCTATCTTCTTACACCCAGTGGCTCAATGATGATGCTCGTGCTGCAGCTGTTCTCATTGCTAGTGTTCTCCCTCAGTTTTCCTCTGAGTTTCTGGGCCTACCTACTGTCTTTGAGATGTGGACTCGTCTTCGTCAGCGCTATCAGCCCTCTGGTAATGCCTTATACTTGTCTATGGTTCGCCAGGAACATGCTCTTGAGTAGGGTGACTCTACTATTGATGATTTCTATGCCCAGAGTTCTGCTACCTGGCGTCAGCTTGATTCTCTCTTCACTGCTAGTTGTCGCAATTGCCAGTGTTGTCAGGCTGTGCGGGCTGATTTGGAGTTCCACCATCTCTACGAGTTCTTGTCTTGGCTTCGTAAGGAGTTTGAGCCCAAGCATGCTTAGTTATTTTCTCGTGGTCACATCCCCCCCATGGAGGCACTTTCTAAGATTCGTGCTGAGGCGACTCGCTTATGTGGCACTGGTTTACTTGAGGTTCCTTTTGTGCTTGCTGCTCGCGTATCTTCTCCGTCGCCTGCTCCACCAACTCCTTCCTGCCCTAATGCTTCGCCGCTCTTGCCTACACCTACGGGCAGTCAGGGTCGCTCTCGTCCTCACTGCGCCTACTGCAATATGGATGGTCATGTTGACTCTCAGTGCTTTCAGAAGAAGAAACACCAGTGTAAGGCGAGATCATCAGCTTCAGGGACTTCTTCTACTTCGACATCTTTAGCCATCTCTTTGACTGAGCAGGATATTCTGCGACTTAAGCATGTGCTTGCCGCTTCAGGTTCTCCTTCGACGGGTACTGCAGGTTCTATGACTGATGCTTCCCGCACTGAGCAACCACCCTCTACACAGTCCGGTACATCCTCGTGGGTTCTAGACTCCGGAGCTTCTTTTCATATGTCTTCTCATTCTTCCAATTTGTCCTCTCTTAAATCACTTGATTTTCCTGTTCATGTACTCACTGATGATGGTACTCCTCTTTTTGTTGCTAGTCGAGGTAATCTTTCCACACCTTCTTATTCTGTTCCTGATGTTGCTCATGTTCCTCACCTTATCATGAATCTTTTTGCCTGTTGGTCAACTTACTAATTCCGGTTGCCGCATCATCCTTGACAATGACTCTTGTTCTGTTTAGGATCGTCGAATGCACACTTTGGTTGGGGCTGGCCCTTTCCGCCATGACTCTCAAGGTCTTTGGGAGCTTGACTGGCTTCATGTTCCTTTCGCTGCCACCACTGTCGCCAGTCCATCCCCTTCTGTCGCTTCAACTACCGGCTCCTTCCAACAGTGGCATCATCGACGAGGTCATCTTTGTGGGTCTCATTTGTCATCTTTAGTTCGTCGAGGCCTTTTGGGGTCTGTGTCAGGAGATGTCTCTTGAGAGTGTCAGGGTTGTCGAATTGGCAAACAGATTCAGTTACCGTATCCTACCAGTGAGTTAGTGTCCCAACGCCCTTTTGATTTAGTCCACTCCAATGTATGGCGTCCGGCTCCCTTCGCTTCGAAAGGGGGTCATCGATACTATATTATTTTTATAGATGATTTCTCTTGTTATACTTGGCTGTATTTTATGACTTCTCGCAATGAAGTTCTATCCATATATAAGCGTTTTGCTGCCATGGTTCACACTCAGCTCTCCTCGCCTATTCATGTGTTTTGTGCTGACACCGCTGGCGAGTATATTTCCAAGATGTTGTGTGGTGTTCTTGCTGAGCAAGGGACTATTTCTCGGTTCTCTTGCCCTGGTGCTCATGCTCAGAATGGCGTTTGTAAAGGCAAGCATTGTCACTTTCTTGAGACGGCTCGTGCATTGATGATCGCCGCCTCTCTGCCGCCTCACTTTTGGGCTGAGGCCATCTCCACCTCCACCTATCTCATCAACCTCCAGCCGTCCGCTTCTCTCTAGAGTGGTGTTCCTTTCGAGCGTCTTTTTGATTGTTCTGCTTATTATTCGACACTCCGTTTGTTTGGCTGTGTTTCCTATGTTCTTCTTGCCCCTCGCGAACAAACCAAACTGACTGCCCAGTCTGTTGAGTGTGTCTTCTTAGGCTATAATGATGAACATAAGGGCTATCATTGTTGGGATCCTATTGGTCATCATATGTGCATTTCTCGAGATGTGACTTTTGATGAGTCTCGTCCCTTCTACCCATGTCCATCTTCCTCGACTTTTTTAGTGGAGGATATCTCTTTCCTCATTTTTCCTAACACACCTATCACCCCCACCGAGACTTTGTCTATTCGTCCTGCTAACTCTGCTTCCCCACCTATTACCGATGATTTTCCGCCACTCTCTCCCATGGTTTCCGCATCTTGCATGTCACCGGATTCTACACCTTCATCCCTAGTGACTTCTTCGTCTTCACCCCCTGATTCTACCTTGACGATTCCTCCTCATCTTCTTCCATATTTTCCTTAGTACTATACTCGTCGAACACATCATATGGATGCATCTACTGATGTTCCCTCCTCATCTCAGCCTTCCTATGGCTTGCGTTCTCGTCCGCTTCCGCCTGTTGATTGCTATGGTTTTTCAACAGCTGGTGCTGCTGTTCTTGAGCCGACTACTTATCGCCAGGCTGTTGTTCATCCTAAATGGTAGTTTGCGATGGCAAAGGAGATTGCTGCTCTTGAACGCACCGGTACATGGGATCTTGTTTCTCTTCCTCCAGGTGTTCGTACCATCACTTGTAAATGGGTCTACAAGGTTAATACTCGCTCCGATGGTTCTCTTGAGCGTTACAAAGCTCGTCTTGTGGCTCGTGGCTTTCCGCAGGAGCATGGTCGTGATTACGACGAGACTTTTGCTCCTGTGGCTCATATGACCAAGATTCGTACACTTCTTGCCATGGCCTCTGTTGGAAATATGCCGTAGAGGAAATAATAAATTAGTTATTATCATATTTCCTTGTTCATGATAATCGTTTATTATCCATGCTATAATTGTGTTGATCGGAAACTCAAATACATGTGCGGATACATAGACAACACCATGTCCCTAGTATGCCTCTAATAGACTAGCTCATTAATCAAAGATGGATATGGTTTCCTAGTCATGGACATGAGATGTCATTTGGTAACGGGGTCACATCATTAGGAGAATGATGTGATGGACAAGACCCAAACTACAAATGTAGCATATGATCGTGTCAGTTTATTGCTATTGTTTTCTGCATGTCAAGTATATGTTACTATGACCATGAGATCATGCAACTCACGGACATCGGAGGAGTGCCTTGTGTGTATCAAACGTCACAACGTAACTGGGTGACTATAAAAGTGCTCTATAGGTATCTCCGAGGGTGTCTGTTGAGTTGGCATGGATAAGGACTGGGATTTGTTACTCCGTGTGACAGAGAGGTATCTCAGGGCCCATTCGGTAATACAACATCACAATAAGCCTTGCAAGCAATGTGACTAAGTGTTAGTCATGGGATCTTGTATTATGGAACGAGTAAAGAGACTTGCCGGTAACAAGGTTGAACTAGGTATGGAGATACCGACGATCGAATCTCGGGCAAGTAACATACCGAAGAACAAAGGGAACATCATACGGGATTAACTGAATCCTTGACATAGAGGTTCGACCGATAAAGATCTTCGTAGAATATGTAGGAACCAATATGGGCATCCAGGTCCCGCTATTGGTTATTGAACATAGAGGTGTCTCGGTCATGTCTACATAGTTCTCGAACCCACAGGGTCTGCACACTTAAGGTTCGATGACGTTTCAGTAGTATAGAGTTATGTATGGTGGTGACCGAAGGTTGTTCAGAGTCCCGGATGAGATCCCGACATCACGAGGAGCTCCAGAATGGTCCGGAGGTAAAGATTGATATATAGGAAGTCCTGTTTTGGTCACCGGAAAAGTTTCGGGCTCATCAGTAGTGTACCAGGAGTGCCGGTAGTGTACCGGGGGACCATCGGGAGAGGTATTTCGACCCAAGAGGCTATATGGTCTATGGGAGTAGGTAAACCAGCCCCTGGTGGGCTGGACGAAGCCTCCTCTAAGGGCCGATGCGGCTGGAGTGGTTTGAGAAGGAAAAAAATCCAAAGGTGGAGAGGTGGAAAGAGTTTCCGAGTGGAAAGGAGGAATCGTACTCCTAATAGGATTGGAGTAGGACTCCTCCACCTCCAATTTCGACCAAACCTTGAGGGTTTGAGGCTGCCTCCTCCCCTCCCTCCCTCCTATATATACTAGAGGATAAATGCTAACCCTAATAGCCACGTGCTACCTCTCCTCTAGATCGTAGTTTCTCCTCTAGATCGGTTTTCAACGTTGCTTAGGCGAAGCCCTGCTGGAATTCTTCCACCACCATTGCCGCAACGCCATCACGCTGCCGGAGAACTCGTCTAGCTCTCCGCTCCCTCTTGCTGGATCAAGAAGGCAGAGATCGTCATCGAGCTGTACGTGTGCTGAACGCGGAGGTGCCGTCCGTTCGGCGCTAGATCGGAAGGACCATGATCAAGATTGCGAGACGGATCGTGATGAGATCGCGGGACGGACCGTGATGAATTTGCGGGACAGATCGTGATTGGATCATGGGACGGATCGGCGATTTGGATTGCGAAGACGTTCGACTACACCAACCGCGTTTCTTAACGCTTCCCGCTTAGCGATCTACAAGGGAATGTGTAGATGAGATGTCGAGTAGAACACAAAGAGTTTGTGGGTGTTGATGCTTAGATTGCTTCCTCCCTTGGTCGCATTTTGGTTCAGCGGTATTGGGAGATGAAGCAGCCCGGACCAACATTACTCGTACGCTTACGAGAGACCGGTTCCCTCTACCGCAACTTGTTGCATAGATGGCTTGCGGGTGCTAGTTTCTCTCACTTTAGTTGGATCGGATTCAACAAAGGCGGTCCTTGAGAAGGTTGAAAAGCAACTAGTGTATCACCGTTGTGGTTTTTGCGTAGATGAGTATTGTTCTTGCTAGATACTCGTAGCAGCCACGTAAAACATGCAACAACAATTAGAGGATGTTTAACTTGTTTTTGCAGGGTATGTTGTGATGTGATATGGCCAATTACATGATGTGATATATGTGATGTATGAGATGATCATGTGCTGTATAGAATATCATGACTTGCATGTCGGTGAGTATGACAACCGGCAGGAGCCATAGGGTTGTCTTTAATTATTGTATGACATGCATGTCAATCATTAAGCGCTATGTAATGCTTTACTTTATCGTAAACGGTAGCAATAGTAGTACAAGCATGATGGGCGCGACAACCCCAATGGCGACACGTGGATGGAGATCAAGATGATGGAGATCATTGTGTCGTGCCGGTGACGATGGAGATCATGTCGATGCTTTCAAGATGGAGATCAAAAATCACAAGTTCATGGCCATATCATGTCACTTATGATTTGCATGTGATGTTAATCCTTTTATGCACCTTGTTTTTCTTAGGACGATGGTAGAATTATAAGGTGATCCCTTACTTAAATTTGAAGATGAATTGTGTTCTCCCCGAGTGTGCACCGTTGCGAAAGTTCGTCGTGTTGAGACACCACGTGATGATCGGGTGTGATAGACTCTACGCTCACATACAACGGGCGCAAGCCAGTGTTGCACATGCAAAACACTTGGGTTAAACTTGACGAGCCTAGCATGTACAGACATGGCCTCGGAACACAAGGGACCGAAAGGTCGAACATGAGTCATATAGCATATATGATCAACATGATGATGTTCACCATTGAAACCTCCTCAACTCATGTGATGATCGAACTTGAGTTGCTGAATTTGGATCATGTATCACTCGAATGACCGGAGGGATGTCAATTTGAGTTGGAGTTCTTAATTAATATGATTAATTGAACTCATTATCATGAACATAGTTAGTAGTATCTTTGCAAACTGTGTTGTAGATTACTAGGTCATGTTGTAGCTCCCTTGAATTTTTATATGTTCCTAGATAAATAGAGTTGAAAGATGAAGGTAGCAATATTGCGGACTAGCTCCGTGATCTGAGGATTGTCCTTGTTGTTGCATAGAAAGCTTATGTCCTTAATGCACCGCTCGGTGCACCAACCCCTCTAGCATCATCTATAGATGTTGTGAACATCTGACTGACACGTTTTGATGACTACTTGATAGTTTAGTGTGTCATGCATTATGTCTTAGAATTGAGGCTCCCAAATGTTTTGAACGTCACGGAACATATGAGATGTTCTAAGAGCTGAAATTAGGATCTCAGGCTCGTGCCCGTGTTGCGGGATATGAGATCTCCAACAAGATTCTTTGCTTGCAAGATGAAAGAGAATAGCTCAATCGTTGAGCTTGTGTTCAGATTGTCTGGATGCTACAATCGCTTTAATCGAGTGGGAGTTGATCTTCCAGATAAGATAGTGATTGATATAGTTCTCCAAGTCACTGTCACTAAAGCTACTAGAACTTGGTGATGAACTATAAAATGCCTGGGATAGAAATAATGATCCCTGAGCTATTCACGATGTTTGACACCGCGAAGGTAGAAATCAAGAAGGAGCATCAAGTGTTGATGGTTAGTCAAACCACTAGTTTCGAGGAGGGCAAGAGCAAGGAGGGAAACTTGATGGATAGCAAGTCAGTTGCTGCTACAGTGAAGCAACCCAAAGTTGAACCCAATCCCGAGACTAAGTGCTTCGACTATGAGGAGAGTGGTCGCTGAAGCGGAACAACCCTAGAAACTTGGTAGATAAGAAGGCTGACAACGTCGACAGAAGTATATTTGATATACGTGTTAATTATGTGTACCTTGCGAGTTCTCCTAGTAGCGCCTGGGTATTGGATACCGGTTCGGTTGCTAAATGTTAGTAACTCGAAATAAAATCTATGGAATAAACGGAGAACTAGCTAAGGGTGAGGTGACGATGTGTGTTGGAAATGTTTCGAAGGTTGATGTGATCAACATCGCATGCTCTCTCTACCTTCGGGGTTAGTGATGAACCTAAATAAATGTTATTTGGTGTTTTGCGTTGAGCATGAACGTGATTAGACCGTGTTTATTGCAACACGGTTATTCATTTAAGTTAGAGAATAATGGTTATTCTATTTACATGAATGATACCTTCAAGGGTCATGCACCCAGTGAGAATGGTTTGTTGAATCTTGATCGTAGTAATACACATGTTCATAACATTGATGCCAAAAGATACAAAGTTAATAATTATAGTACCACATACTTGTGGCACTGTCGCTAAATGTCATATTGGTATAAAGCGCATGAAGAAACTCCATGCTTATGGATCTTTGGACTCATTTGATTTCGAATCGGTTGAGACATGCGAACCATGCCTCTTGGGCAAGATGACTAAGGACCCGGTTTTCCAGATGGATGGAGTGGGGAAGTGATTTATTGGAAATGATACATGTTCATGTATGCAATCCAATGAGTCTTGTAGCGTGCGGTGGATATCGTTATTTTGTTACCTTCACTGATGATTTGAGTAGATATAGTGTATATTTACTTAATGAAACACAAGTCTGAATCGTTTGAAAGGTTCAAGAAAATTTAGAGTGGAGTTTAAGATCATCGTGACAAGAAGATAAAAATGTCTGCGATATGATCGTGGAGGTAAATATCTGAGTTACGAGTTTGGCATACAACTTCAGACAATGTGAAAGTTGTTTCACAACTCACGCCACCTGGAACGCCATAGTGTGATGATGTGTTCAAACGTCATAGTCGTGCTCTATTGAAAATGGTGCTTGCTATGATGTCTCTTATCGTTTTGCTACTATAATTTTGGGGTTATGCATTGGAGACAACTACATTCACTTTATATAGGGCACCATCTAAATCCGTTGAGATGACACCGTGTGAATTATGGTTTGATAGAAACCTAAGCTGTCATTTCTTAATTTTTGGGGCTGCAACACCTATGTGAAAAAGGTTTTCACCTAATAAGCTCGAACCCAAAGCAGACAAATGCATCTTCATAGAATACCCTAAAGATATTTGGGTAAACCTTCTATCTTAGATCCAAGCATAAAGTGTTTGTTGGTAAAATTGGGTCCTTTCTCGAGAAAGAGTTTCTCTCGAAAGAATTGAGTGGGAGGAAGATAGAACTTGATGAGGTTGTTGAACCTTTGTTCAACCAGAGAGTAGCACAATGCAGGAATTTGTTTCTCTGAAGCCTACGTTAGTTGAAGAGGTAGTTAATGATGATGATCATGAAGCTTCGGATCAAGTTACTCTCGGACCTCGTAGGTCGACAAGGATGTGTACTGCTCCTGAGCGGTACCACAACCCTGTCTTGGAGGTCATGTTGTTGGACAACAATGAACCTACGAGCTATCGAGAAGCGATGATGGGCCCGGATTCCGACAAATGGTTAGAGGCCATGAAATCCAAGAAAGGATCCATGTATGAAAACCAAGTATAGACTTTGGTAGACTTGCTCATTGGACGGCAGGTCATTGAGTGCAAATGGATGTTTAAAATGAAGACAGACGCTCATGGTAAATGTCACCATTTGTAAAGCTCGACTTGTTGCAAAGAAGATTACGACAAGTTCAAGGAGTTGACTGCGATGAGACTTTCTCACTCGTAGCGATGCTAAAGTCTGTTGGAATTATGTTAGCAGTTGCTGCATTTTTCAATTATGAAATCTGGCAGATGGATATGAAAACATCGTTTCCTTAACGGTTTACTTGAGGAAAGGTCGTATGTGATACAACCAGAAGGTTTTGTTAGTCCTAAGGATGCTAAAAGGTGTGCAAGCTTCAGTGATTCTTCTGTGAACTGAAGCAAGCATCTCGGAGTTGGAATATACACTTTGATGAGGTGATCAAAGTTTTTGAGTCTATACAAAGTTTACGAGAAACTTGTATTTACAATAAAGTGAGTGGGAGCACTATAGAATTTCTGATAAGTATATGTGGATGACATATTGTTGATCAGAAATGATGTAGAATTTCTAGAAAGCATAAACGGTTGTTTGAAAAGAGTTTTTCAAAGGTAGACCTATATAAAGCTACCTAATTGTTGAGCATCAAGATCTATAGAGATAGATCAAGATGCTTGATGAGACTTTCAATGAGTACATACCTTGTCAAGATTTTGAAAGAGTTCAAAATGGATCAGTCAGAGAAAGAGTTCTCGCCTGATTTGTGAGGTGTGAAGTTGAGTGAGACTCAAAGCTCGACAACGGTAGAAGAAAGAGAAAGGACGAATGTTGTCCCCTATGCCTTAGCCATAGGCTCTGTATAGTATGCCATGATGTGTACCGCACCTGTGTGTGCCTTGCCATGAGTCCATCAAGGCGTACAAGAGTGATCCAGGAGTGGATCACTGGACAACGGTCAATATTATCCTTAGTGACTAAAAGACTAAGGAAACGTTTCTCGATTATGGAGGTGATAAACGGTTCATCGTAAAGAGTTACGTCGATGCAAGCTTTAACACTAATCCGGATGACTCTTAGTAGCAATCTGGATATGTATAGTGGAACAGCCATTTGGAATAGTACCAAGTGGAGTGTGGTAGCAGTGTTTACAGTTTGACATAGAGATTTTCAAAGTACACACGGATCTGAATGTCGCAGACCCGTTGACTATAAGATCTCTCTCACATGCAAAGCATGATCGAGCCCAGAACTCAAGGGGTGTTAGATTCATAACAATGCGAATCACATGGTGATGTGAACTAGATTATTGACTCTAGTGCAAGTGGGAGACTGTTGGAAATATGCCCTAGAGACAATAATAAATTAGTTATTATCATATTTCCTTGTTCATGATAATCGTTTATTATCCATGCTATAATTGTGTTGATCGGAAACTTAGATACATGTGTGGATACATAGACAACACCATGTCCCTAGTATGCCTCTAATAGACTAGCTTGTTGATCAAAGATGGCTATGGTTTCCTAGCCATGGACATGAGATGTCATTTGGTAACGGGGTCACATCATTAGGAGAATGATGTGATGGACAAGACCCAAACTACAAACGTAGCATATGATCGTGTCAGTTTATTGCTACTGTTTTCTGCATGTCAAGTATATGTTCCTATGACCATGAGATCATGCAAATCACGGACATCGGAGGAGTGCCTTGTGTGTATCAAACGTCACAACATAACTAGGTGACTATAAAGGTGCTCTACAGGTATCTTCGAGGGTGTCTGTTGAGTTGGCATGGATCAAGACTGGGATTTGTTACTCCGTGTGACGGAGAGGTATCTTAGGTCCCACTCGGTAATACAACATCACAATAAGCCTTGCAAGCAATGTGACTAAGTGTTAGTCACGGGATCTTGTATTATGGAACGAGTAAAGAGACTTGCCGGTAACAAGGTTGAACTAGGTATGGAGATACCGACGATCGAATCTCGGGCAAGTAACATACCGAAGAACAAAGGAAACATCATACGGGATTAAATGAATCCTTGACATAGAGGTTCGACCGATAAAGATCTTCGTAGAATATGTAGGAACCAATATGGGCATCTAGGTCCAGCTATTGGTTATTGACCGTAGAGGTGTCTCGATCATGTCTAGATAGTTCTCGAACCCACAGGGTCTGCACACTTAAGGTTCGGTGACGTTTCGGTAGTATAGAGTTATGTATGGTTGTGACCGAAGGTTGTTCGGAGTCCTGGATGAGATCCCAGACACTACTAGGAGCTCCGAAATGGTCCAGAGGTAAAGATTGATATATAGGAAGTCCTGTTTTGGTCGCCAGAATAGTTTCGGGCTCATCGGTAGTGTACCGAGGGACCATCGGGAGAGGTATTTCGACCCAAGAGGCTACATGGGCTGTGGGAGTAGGTATTCCGGCCCATGGTGGGCTGGCCAAAGCCTCCTCTAAGGGCCCATGTGGCTGGAGTGGTTTGAGAAGGAAAAAATCCAAAGGTGGAGAGGTGGAAAGAGTTTCCAAGTGGAAAGGAGGAATCCTACTCCTAATAGGATTGGAGTAGTACTCCTCCACCTCCAATTTCGACCAAACCATGAGGGTTTGAGGCTGCCTCCTCCCCTCCCTCCTTCCTATATATACTAGAGGATTTAGAGGAAAAAGCTAACCCTAATAGCCACGTGCTACCTCTCCTCTAGATCGTAGTTTCTCCTCTAGATCGGTTTTCACCGTTGCTTAGGCGAAGCCTGGCTGGAATTCTTCCACCACCATCGCCGCAATGCCGTCGCGCTGCCAGAGAACTCGTCTACCTCTCCGCTCCCTCTTGCTAGATCAAGAAGGCAGAGATCATCATCGAGCTGTACGTGTGCTGAACGCGGAGGTGTCGTCCATTCGGCGCTAGATCGGAAGGACCGTGATCAAGATCGCGAGACGGATCGTGATGAGATCGCGGGACGGATCGTGGTGAGTTCGTGGGACAGATCGTGACTGGATCGCAGGACGGATTGTGATGAGATCGTGGGATGCTCGGCGATTTGGATCGCGAAGACGTTCGACTACACCAACCGCGTTTCTTAACGCTTCCCGCTTAGCGATCTACAAGGGTATGTAGATCCACTCTCCCTCTCGTAGATTCTCATCACCGTGGATAGATCTTGCGTGTGCGTAGGAAATTTTTTGTTTCCCATGCAATGTTCCCCAACAGCCTCTGCATGCCACTGGTCTGTATCTCAGCTTGATGTGAAGAATGCCTTTCTTAATGGTGAGCTGCGTGAGGAGGTCTACATGCAACCACCACATGGGTATTCTATTCCTGATGTCATGGTTTGTCGTCTTCGTCACTCTCTCTATGGCCTTAAGCAAGCCTCCCACACCTGGTTTGAGCGTTTAGCCTCTGTGGTGATAGCAGCTGGTTTCTCAGCGAGTGCTCATGATCCAGCATTGTTTGTCCACCTTTCACCTTGTGGACGGACTCTTCGTCTTCTCTATGTCGATGACATGATCATCACTGGCGACAACCCCGAGTATATTGCCTTTGTAAAGGCCCGTCTTAGTGAGCAGTTTCTTATGTCTGATCTTGGACCTCTTTGCTACTTTCTTGGGATTGAAGTCTCTTCTAGTTCTGATGGATTTTTATATCCCAGGAAAAGTATATACAAGATCTTCTTGCTCGTGCTGCTCTTACTGATGAGCGCACTGTTGAGACTCCCATGGAGCTCAATGTTCATCTCCGTGAAACTGATGGTGACCCCTTTCCTGATCCGACGCATTATCGTCATCTTGTCGTGAGTCTTGTCTATCCAGCTGTTACTTGTCTGGACATTTCTTATCCGGTTCATATTCTGAGTCAGTTTGTATCTGCTCCCACTTCAGTTCACTATAGTCACCTCCTTCGTGTTCTCTGATATCTTCGGGCACGATCTCTCACCGTCTATTCTTTCCTCACTCGAGTTCCTTACAACTTCAGGCCCATTCGGATGCTACGTGGGCTAGTGATCCCTTCGATCGCCGTTAACTTTCTGCTTATTGTGTTTTTCTTAGTGGTTCTCTCATTGCCTGGAAGACAAAGAAACAGACTACAGTTTCCCGGTTGAGTGCAGAGGCTGAGTTGCGAGCTATGTCCCTTTTGACGACCGAGGTGACTTGGTTATGATGGTTACTTCAGGATTTTCGTGTTTCTGTCACTACACGTACTCTGCTTTTATCTGATAGTACATGTGCTATTAGCATTGTGCGCGATCCTCTGAAGCATGATCTCACCAAGCATATGGGTGTTGATGCTTTCTATGTGCATGCTGGTGTGTAGGATCAGGTTATTTCTCTTCAGTATGTGCCTTCCGAGTTACAGTTGGCGGATTTTCTGACGAAGGCCCAGACTAGAGTGCAGTATGGATTCTATATCACCAAACTCAGTGTTGTTCATCCACCATGAGTTTGAGAGGGGGGTGTTAGAGTATTACATATAGCCATGTGACCTTTTTGTATTTACCCCATTGTATAAGGGGTTTCCTGCATATATTCCACACATGTACTTGTATATATACTAGCCTTTGGCCTCCTAGAAATACAAGTTGCATATTTCCTAACAGATGGGATCTAGGGGCGCCACCCCTCCTCCCTTCCCCCTATATATAGATGAGGAGAGGGAGGGCAGCCGCACCTAAGTAAAGCCACGTGTTGCCCTCTCTCTCTCCCTCTAGTTCTGTTCTCCTCTAGATCTGTTGGGTATAGCTTGGCGAAGGTCTGTCAGATTAGCTCCACCACCACCGCCACCATGCCGTTGTGCTGCCGAAGAACTCATCTACCTCTCCACCCTTGCTTGCTGCATCAAGGAGGTGGAGATCGTCATCGAGATGTATGTGTGCTGAACGCAGAGGTGCCGTCCGTTCGGCACTAGATCGGAAGGACTCATGATGAGATCGTGGGACAGACTGCGATTTGGATCGCGAAGACGTTCGACTACATCAACCGCGTTTCTTAACGCTTCCCGCTTATTGATCTACAAGGCTATGTAGATCCACTCTCCCTCTCGTAGATGCTCATCACCATGGATAGATCTTGCGTGTGCGTAGGAAAAAATTTGTTTCCCATGTATTGTTCCCTAACAGGGGACTCCGACGATCGACGACGAGGATGCGGGCTGGGACTCCTCCGGCAATCATCCGGGACTCCTCCAGCGATCATCCGGGGCTACTCACCGGCGATCGTCGAGGACTCCTCTGGTGATCAACAGCTAAATTAACAACCTAAAATAACTACAACTAAAACAACCTAACTAACAACTAAAACAACTACAACTAAAACAACCTAACTAAATTTAACAACCTAAAACAACTACAATTAAAACAAGCAACTATACTAAGTAAACAAGCAACAATACTAACAAATTAAAAGACGATGTTTAACATTGGAGCGGGCGGCGGCTTCACGGCCACTCCACGGCGGCTCCATGGCGACAGCGGCTGGCAATGGCGGCTCCACAGCGAAGGCAACGCGCGCGCGGAGGGAACGCGGGGAGGAGCGGCCGGATGGTGCCAGAGGGGAAGAGGAGCTCACCACGCGGGCAGAAGTATGCCGATGACGGAGCTGGGCGCGTGGTGGACGACGGTGGCGCGTGGAAGACGACGATGAAGACGTGGGGTGGACAGCGGTGGCGCGTGGAGGAACAGCAGTGGCGCCTGGAGGGACAACAACAGCTCGTGGGGAGTAGCGGCGGCGATGCATGGTCTCGGGCGGTGACGGCACGTCGAGGAACGACGGCAGTGCATGGAGGCGAGGAGGCGGCGCGTGGAGGAAGAGAGCGGCGACGGGGACAGTGCGTCGGCAGAGCGGCTAGACGGTGATGTCGATCGAGGGCAGGGCAGCCTCGCGGTGTCATCGAAGCAGAGGAAGACGATGTGATTTGGGGGAGGAAGAAGGCGGGGTAATATAGAAAGGACCTTTAGTCCCGGTTGGTGATACCAACTAGGACTAAAGCTCCTCCCTTTAGCCCCGGTTGGTGATACCAATCGGGCCTAAAGAGGCCTTTTCGGCGGCCCAAATTCGCGCGGGAAGGCACCTTTTGTCCCGGTTGGTATAACTAACCAGGACTAATGGTCTATTTTCTTTTTTTCTGTTTTTATATTTGGAATAACTGTTTTTATATTTGCAATAATTGCTAGAATATTTATAGTTTTTTAATGAATCTTTTTTGCTTTAGGTCAAAACATTTACAAACTTTCTGTTAGTGTGGGTAGTTTTGAAATGTAAATAGTTCAAATTTGAATTCTTTTGAAATTTTTGTGAATCACTAGTTTTTGAATAACTTTAGTTTAAAAATAGATTTTTGAGTGATTTTTTTGCGGTTGTTTAATATTAGTATGTTTTATCATTATGTTAAATTTTGGAATTTTTAGGATATATTAAATAGGTGTTTTAATCAAAACGAGATAATGTTTAACTCTTTTTAGTTTTATACCTTCATTTGTTTTAATCAAAATCACTATTAATGAACTCTGAAATGGTTGAAACTTGTCATGGTATAATAATTTCACCCACATAGCATGTGCTAAAAAGTTGAAACGGTTACGGCCAGAACTGGATGTACTTCGTGTACAAAATGAACAATCTCTTTCGAAGTATTAGGGTTTCGAACGAAAACTCGTGTGTTACAAAAGATTTCATTTTTTTAACTTATTTCAACTCTAGACTTTTTGTGCATTCAATATGAACCAGTATAAGCCACATCCTAAAATTTCAACCATAAATAAATTCATTTGCTATTTTTCATGAATTTAATGAATTGTTTTGTGCTAAATGAACCTTAAATTAAAAAAGCACCACAAATGAACTCTGAAATGGTTGAAACTTGGCATGGTATCATCATTTCACCCACATAGCATGTGCTAAAAAGTTGACAGGGTTATGGCAAAAAATGGATGCACTTCGTGTACAAAATGGACAATCTCTTTCAAAGTATAAGGGTTTCGAACGAAAACTCGTGTGTTACAAAAGGATTTCAATTTTTTTAGCTTATTTCAACTCCAGAATTTTTGTGCATTCAATATGAACCATTAGAATCCACATCCTAAAATTTCAACACTATCTAACTTAATTTGCTATTTTCATGCATTTAATGAATTGTTTTGAGCTAAATGACCCTGAAATGAAAAAGCACCACAAATGAACTCTAAAATTGTTGAAACTTGTCATGGTATCATTATTTCACCCACATAGCATGTGCTAAGAAGTTGAGAGGGTTACAGCAAAAACTGGATGCACTTCGTGTACAAAATGGACAATCTCTTTCGAAGTATCAGTGTTTCGGACGAAAACTCGTCTGTTACAAAAGGATTTCAATTTTTCTAAGTTATATGAACTCCAGACTTTTTGTGAATTCAATATGAACCATTATAAGCCACATCCTTAAATTTCAACCCTATCTAACTTTATTTGCTATTTTTCATGCATTTAATGAATTGTTTTGAGCTAAATGACCCTGAAATTAAAAAGCACCACAAATGAACTTTGAAATGGTTGAAACTTGGCATGGTATCATCATTTCACCCACATAGAATGTCCTAAAAAGTTGAGAGGGTTACGGAAAAAACTGGATGCACTTTGTGTACAAAATGGAGAATCTCTTTCGAAGTATCAGGGTTTTGGACGAAAACTCGTGTGCTAAAAAAGGATTTCAATTTTTTTCACTTATTTAAACTCCAGACTTTTTTTGAATTCAATATGAACCATTAGTAGCCACATCCTAAAATTTCAACCCTATCTAACTTCATTTGATATTTTTCATGCATTTAATGAATTGTTTTGAGCTAAATGACCCTGAAATTAAAAAGCACCACAAATGAACTCTGAAATGGTTGAAACTTGGCATGGTATCACAATTTCACCCACATAGCATGTGCTAAAAAGTGGATAGGGTTACGACAAAAACTGGATGCACTTCGTTTACAAAATGGACAATCTCTTTCGAAGTATCAGGGTTTCGGACGAAAACTGGTCTGTTACAAAAGGATTTCATTTTTTTAACTTATTTAAACTCTAGACTTTTGATGCATTATAAAATGAAACATTAGAAGCCACGTCCTAAAATTTCAACCCTATCAAACTTCATTTGCTATTTTTCATGCATTTAATGAATTGTTTTGAGCAAAATGACCCTGAAATTAAAAAGCACCACAAATGAACTCTGAAATGGTTGAAACTTGGAGTGGTATCATCATTTCACCCACATAGCTTGTGTCTAAAAAGTTGAGATGGTTATGGCAAAAACTGGATGCACTTCATGTACAAAATGGACAATCTCTTTCGAAGTATCAGGGTTTTGGACGAAAACTCGTCTGTTACAAAAGGATTTCAATATTTTAGCTTATTTCAACTCCAGACTTTTTGCGCATTCAATATGAACCATTAGAAGCCACATTCTAAAAATACAACCCTATCTGACTTCATTTGCTAATTTTCATACATTTATTGATTTGTTTTGAGAAAAATGACCCTGAAATTAAAAAGCTCCAAAATGAACTCTAAAATGGTTGAAACTTGGCATGGTATCATCATTGGACCCACATAACATGTGCTAAAAAGTTGAGAGTTTTGCAGAGGCCAAGGGCCAGAGGCCAGGGACCCTTGCGTCTGGAGCCAGACTCCGAGGACCTTGGCGTCTGGTCGTGGAGTCCGAGGAGGACTCTTGCCTTGTGGGCAAACCGACCTTGAGGAGGATTTTTCTCAATGTTTCGACCCCAGGGCTCAACATATAAATAAAGGGGCGGGACTAGCACCTCGAACACATCAAGAATCCGCAAGCCGTGTGCCGGCAACCCCATCCCTCTAGTTTATCCTCCATCATAGTTTTCGTGTGCTTGGCGAAGCCCTGCGGAGATTGTTCTTCACCAACACCGTCACCATGTCGTCGTGCTGCCGGAACTCATCTACTACTTAGCCGCTCTAGATGGATCAAGAAGGCGAGGACGTCATCAAGCTATACGTGTGTTGAACACAGAGGTGCCATCCGTTCGGCAGTAGATCGTGATTGGATCGCCGGACGGCTTGCGATTTGGATTGCGAAGACGTTCGACTACATCAACCGTGTTTCTTAATGCTTCCGCTTAGCGATCGATAAGGTTATGTAGATCCACTCTCCCTCTCGTAGATGCTCATCACCATAGATAGATGTTGCGTATGCGTAGGAAATTTTTTGTTTCCCATGCAACGTTCCCTAACAATGGCATCATGAGCTAGGTCTATGTGTAGATGAGATCACGAGTAGAACACAAAGGAGTTTGTGGGCGTTGATGCTTAGATTGCTTCCTCCCTTGGTCGTGTTTTGGTTCAGTGGTATTATGGGATGAAGCGGCCCGGATCAACCTTACTCGTACGCTTACGAGAGACCGGTTCGATCGACTCACATGTAACTTCGTTGCACAAAGATGGCTGGCGGGTGTCTGTTTCTCCCACTTTAGTTGGATCGCATATTAAAAAGGAGGTCCTTGGGAAGGATGAAAATCAACTTATGTATCACCGTTGTGGTTTTTGCGTAGGTGAGAATTGTTCTTGCTAGATACCCGTAGCAGCCATGTAAAACTTGCAACAACAATTAGAGGACGTCTAACTTGTTTTTGCAGGGTATGTTGTGATGTGATATGGCCAATTACATGATGAGATATATGTGATGTATGAGATGATCATGTATTGTATACAATATCACAACTTGCATGTCGATGAGTATGGCAACCGGCAGGAGCCATAGGTTTGTCTTTAATTATTTTCGCCGTTTTGCTTTACTTTATCGCTATGTGTTAGCAATAGTCGTGCAAGCAAAAGTCGGCACGACAACCCCGATGGCAACACGTTGATGGAGATCATGGTGTCTTGCCGGTGACGATGGAGATCATGCCGGTGCTTTCAAGATGGAGATCAAAAGCACAAGTTCATGGCCATATCATGTCACTTATGATTTGCATGTGATGTTAATCCTTTTGTGCACCTTGTTTTGCTTAGGACGACAGTAGCATTATAAGGTGATCCCTCACTTCAATTTCAAGAGAAATTGTGCTCGCCCCGAGTATGCACCATTGCGAAAGTTCGTCGTGTCGAGACACCACGTGATGATCGGGTGTGATAGACTCTATGTTCACATACAAGGGGTGCAAGATAGTGTTGTATGTGTGGAACACTCGGGTTAAACTTGACGAGCCTAGCATGTACAGACATGGCCTCGCAACACAAGAGACCAAAAGGTCGAACATGAGTCAGATAGTAGATATGATCAACATGATGATGTTCACCATTGAAACCACCTCAACTCACGTGATGATCAGCCTTGAGTTGGTGAATTTGGATCATGTACCACTCAGATGACCCGAGGGATGTCAATTTGAGTGGGAGCTTTAGTAATTTGATTAACTAAACTCATTATCTTGAACAATAGTCTTAGTAACCTTTGCATATTTATGTTGTAGATCAATGGCTTGCGCAGTAGCACCCCTGAAATTTAATGTGTTCCTAGAGAAAGCTAAGTTGAAAGATGATGGAAGTAACTTTGTGGACTAGGCCCGTAATATGAGGATTATCCTCATGGCTTCCGAGAAGGCTTATGTCCTTGATGCACTACTTGGTGATCCACCCGCTCCAGTGGACTCTGCAGACATTGTGAATGCCTGGCAGGCTCGTTCTGATGATTACTCAATGGCTCAATGTGCAATGTTGTCTGGCTTAGAACCAGGACTTCAAAGACATTTTGAACGTCATGGAGCATATGATATGTTCCAGTAGTTGAAGTTTATCTTTCTAAAGAATGCCCGGACCGAGAGGTACGAGACCTCCGATAAGTTCTATGCTTGGAAAATGGAGGAGAATGGTTCTGTCAGTGAACACATACTCAGAATGTCTGGGTATTCTACCCGTCTAGCCAAATTGGGGATGCCCCTTCTGACTGAGGCGATCACTGACATAGTTCTTCAATCATTGCCACCTAGGTAAAAGAGCTTCGTGTTGAACTATAACATGCACGGGATGAACAAGTCAGTCGCCGAGCTGTTTGTGATGTTAAAAGTCGCTGAGTCTGAGATTCATAATGAGTATCAAGCGTTGATGGTCAATAAAACCACTAGTTTCAAGAAGAATGGCATGGGGAAGAAGGGTAACTCTAAGAAGAGTGGCAAAGAAGTTGCCCCTCCCGTGAAGAAACCCAAGGCTGGACCCAAGCCAGAAACTGAGTGCTTTCATTGCAATGGAACTGGTCACTGGAAGCGGAACTGCCCCAAGTATCTGGCTGACAAGAAGGCGGCCAATAACAAACAAGGTATATATGATATACATGTTATTGATGTGTAACTTACCAACTCTCGTTGTAGTGCCTGGGTATTTGATACCGGTTCGGTTGCTCACATTTGCAACAAAAAACAAGAACTACGGAATAGACGAAGGCTTGCAAAGGACGAAGTGACGATGCGTGTGGGAAATGGTTCCAAGGTTGATGTGATCGCCTTCAGCACGCTCGCTCTTCGATTACCATTGGGATTAGTGATGAACCTGAATAATTGTTATTTAGTGCCTGTGTTAAGCATGAACATTATATCTGGATCTTGTTTATTGCGAGACGATTACTCATTTAAATCAAAGAATAATGGTTGTTCTATTTATATGAGTAATATATTTTATGGTCATGCACCCAATGTGAGGGGTTTATTCATATTGAATCTTGATAGTGATGATACACATGTTCATAACATTGATGCCAAAAGATGTAGAGTTGATAATGATAGTACCACTTTCTTGTGGCACTGCCGTTTAGGTCATATCGGTGTAAAATGCATGAAGAAGCTCCATGCTGATGGACTTTTGGACTCACTTGATTTTGAATTACTTGACACATGTGAACCTTGCCTCATGGGCAAGATGACTAAAACACCATTCTCTGGAACAATGGAACGGGCAAGTGACTTGTTGGAAATCATACATATTGATGTGTGCGGTCCGATGAGCATTGAGGCACGCGGTGGATATCGTTATTTTCTCAGCTTCACTGATGACTTAAGTAGATATGGGTATATTTACTTAATGAAACACACGTATGAAACATTTGAAAAGTTCAAGCAATTTCAGAGTGAAGTTGAGAATCATCATAACAAGAAGATTAAATTCCTGCAATCTGATCGAGGAGGTGAATATCTGAGTTATAAGTTTGGTAGTCACTTAAGACAGTGTGGAATTGTTTCACAATTGACACCGCCTGGAACACCACAGCGTAATGGTGTGTCCAAACGTTGTAATTGAACCTTATTAGATATGGTACGTTTTGTGATGTCTCTTGCCGATTTGCCATTATCGTTTTGGGGTTATGCATTAGAGACAACTACATTTACTTTAAATAGGGCACCATCGAAATCCGTTGAGACGACACCATATGAACTGTGGTTTGGCAAGAAGCCAAAGTTGTCGTTTCTTAAAGTTTGGGGATGTGATGCTTATGTCAAAAAGCTTCAACTTGAAAAGCTGGAACCCAAAGCGGAGAAATGCGTCTTCATAGGATACCCAAAAGAGACAATTGGGTATACCTTCTATCTCAGTTCTTAAGACAAAGTGTTTGTCGCTAAGAACGAAACATTTCTTGAGGAAGAGTTTCTCTTGAACGAATTGAGTGGGAGGAAGAGAAAACTTGATAAGGTTGTTGAACCTTTGATTCAACCAGATAGTTGCGCAGCGTAGAAAGATGTTTCTATGGAGCCTACGATAGTTGAAGAGGAAGTTAATGATGATGATCATGAAACTTTGGATCAAGTTACTATTGAACCTCGTAGGTCGACAAGGGCGCGTCCTACTCCTGAGTGGTATGACAACCCTGTCTTGGAGGTCATGTTGTTAGACAATGATGAACCTACGAGCTATGGAGAAGCGATGATGGGCCCGGATTCCGAGAAATGGTTAGTGGACATGAAATCTGAGATGGGATCCATGTATGAAAACAAAGTATGGACTTTGGAAGTATTACCTAAAGGGAGAAAGGCCATTCAGAACAAATGGATCTTTAAGAGGAAGACAGACGCGGATGGTAATGTCACCGTCTATAAAGCTCGACTTGTGGGAAGGGTTTTTCACAAGTTCAAGGAGTTAACTACGATGAGACCTTCTCATCCATAGCGATGCTTAAGTCCGTTAGAATCATGTTAGCAATAGTTGCATATTTCAACTATGAAATTTGGCATATGGATGTCAAAATAGAGTTCCTTAACGGTTACCTTAAGGAAGAGTTGTATATGGTACAACCGGAAGGTATTGTCAATCTAGAGAATGCTGACAAAGTTTGCAAACTCCAGCGATCCATTTATGGACTAGTGCAAGCATCTCGGAGTTGGAATCTGCGCTTTGATGAGGTGATCAAAGCGTTCGTGTTTATACAAGTTTACAGAGAAGCTTGTATTTACAAGAAAGTGAATGGGAGCTCTATAGCGTTTCTAATATTATATGTGGATGACATACTGTTGATTGGAAACAATATAGAATTGATAGAAATCATGAAGGAATATTTGAACAAGAGTTTTCCGATGAAGGACTTAGGAGAAGCTGCTTTCATATTAGGCATTAAGATCTATAGAGATAGATTGAGACGCTTAATAGGACTTTCACAGAGCACATACCTTGATAAAGTTTTGAAGAAGTTCAAAATGGATCAGTCCAAGAAGGGGTTCTTGCCTGTGTTACAAGGTGTGAAGTTGAGTAAGACTTAATGCCAAGTGACTACAAAAGATAGAGAGAAGATGAGTGTCATCCCCTATGATTCAGCCATAGGCTCTATTGTGTATGCAATGTTGTGCACAAGACCCGATTCAGCCTTGCCATAAGTATGACCGGAAGGTTTCAAAGTGATCCAGGAATGGAACACTGGACGGCGATCAAGAATATCCTTAAGTACCTGAAAAGGACTAAGGAAGTGTTTCTCGTTTATGGAGGTGATCAAGAGATCACCGTAAAGTGTTACGTCAATGCAAGCTTTGACACTGATCCAGATGACTCTAAGTCGCAAACCGGATACGTATTTATTCTCAATGGGGGAGCGGTAAGTTGGTGCAGTTCCAAGAAGAGCGTGGTAGCCGATTCTATATGCGAAGCGGAGTACATCACAGCCTCGGAGGCAGTGAGAGAAGGTGTCTGGATGAAGGAGTTCATGACAGATCTTGGAGTAGTGCCTAGTGCATAGAATCCAGTGGATCTGTTTTGTGATAACACTTGTGCCATTGCCCTGGCTAAGGAACCAAGGTTTCACAAGAGGACCAGACACATAAAGCGACGCTTCAATTCCATCCGCGAGTACAACAAAGAGGAGGACATAAATATTTGCAAAGTGCACATGGATCTGAATGTTGCAGGTCCGTTGACTAAACCTCTTCCAAGGGCTAAACATGATCAACACTAGAATTGTATGGGTGTTCGATTCATTACAATGTAAATCACATAGTGATGTGAGCTAGATAATTGACTCTAGTACAAGTGGGAGACTATTGGAAATATGCCCTAGAGACAATAATTAAATGGTTATTATTATATTTCCTTGTTCATGATAATTGTATATAATCCATGCTATATAATTGTATTGCCTGGAAACACATTGCATGTGTGGATATGTAGACAACACTTTGTCCCTAGTATGCCTCTAGTAGACTAGCTCGTTGATCAAAGATGGTCAAGGTTTCCTAGCCATTGATATGAGATGTCATTTGATGACGGGATCACATCATTGGGAGAATGATGTGATGGACAAGACCCAAACTATAAACATAGCATATGATCATGTAAGTTTATTGCTATAGTTTTCTACATGTCAAGTATATGTTCCTATGACCATGAGATCATGCAACTCACTGACACCAGAGGAGTACCTTGTGTGTATCAAATGTTGCAACGTAACTGGGTGACTATAAAGGTGCTCTACAGGTATCTACGAGGGTGTCTATTGAGTGGGCATGGATCAAGACTGGGATTTGTTACTCCGTGTGACGGAGAGGTATCTCAGGGCCCACTCGATAATACAACATGACAACAAGCCTTGCAAGCAAAGTGACTAATGTGTTAGCCACATGATCTTGTATTACAGAACGAGTGAAGAGACTTGCCAGTAACGAGATTGAACTAGGTATAGATATACCGATGATCGAATCTCGGGCAAGTAACACACCGAAGAACAAAGGGAATATCATACGGGATTAACTGAATCCATGACATAGAGGTTCAACCGATAAATATGTTCGTACAATATGTAGAAACCAATATGGACATTCAGGTCCCGCTATTGGTTATTGATTGTAGAGGTGTCTCACTCATGTCTACATAGTTCTTGAACCCGCAGGGTCTACACACTTAACGTTTGGTGACGATATAAGTATAGTTCAGTTATTATGTTGGTGATCGAAAGTTGTTTGGAGTCCCATATGAGATACCTGACATGACGAGGAGCTCAGGAATAGTCCAGAGGTAAATATTTATATATGGGATAATAGTGTTTGGTCTCAGGAATGGTTCCGGAATTCACCAGAATAGTTTCGGATGTTTCCCGAAATGTTCAGGGTACAACAACACTTTATTTGGGACAAGGGGTAAATCCCATGAGGCTTTAGGAAGGTTGAAAAGGAGTTTTGCACAGGCCAACGTCCAGACGCTAGGCACCCTGGCGTCTGGGGCCAGACGCCGAGGACCTTGGCATCTGGTCCTCGAGTCCGAGGAGGACTCTTGCCTTACGGGCAAACCGACCTTGAGGAGGATTTTTCTCCAAGTTTTGACCCTAGGGCTCAGTATGTAAATAAAGGGGCGGGGCTAGCACCTGTAACACATCAAGAATCCCCAAGACGTGTGTCGGCAACCCCGTCCCTCTAGTTTATCTTCCGTCATAGTTTCCGTTGTGCTTGGCGAAGCCCTACGGAGATTGTTCTTCACCAACACCGGCACCACGTCATCGTGATGCCGAAACTCATCTACTACTTCGCCACTCTTGCTGGATCAAGAAGGCGAGGACGTCATCAAGATCTACATGTGTTGAATGCGGAGGTGCCGTCTGTTTGGCGCTAGATCGTGATTGGATCTTGGGACGGCTTGCAATTTGGATCGCGAAGACGTTCGACTACATCAACCGCGTTTCCTAACGCTTTTGCTTAGCGATCTACAAGGGTATGTAGATCCACTCTCCCTCTCGTAGATGCTCATCACCATAGATAGATCTTCCGTGTGTGTAGGAATTTTTTTGTTTCCCATGCAATGTTCCCTAAAAGAATGAACTCCATGAGTTTTGGACAGTGTTTGTCACTACTGCAACAACAAAATGGAGCAAATGTGTTATATACTGCTGCAACAAGTATATTTTAAAACAAGTATAATAATAATCATAACAAGTATAATTCGGCACAAGTATAATAAGAATTACAAGAAGTATAATAAGAATCATAGCAACTTTCCTATTCCTATGCATTTCCTATCCTATGAATCAAGAGAAGCCCTATAATTAAACTATGACATGTTCTCCCACGATGGCCAATATACAACTGCAAGGAAAATTCTTATGCAATTTTCCTATCCTATTCGTCCTATCCTCCTATTCCTATTCCTATGCAATTTTCCTATGAATCAAAGAAAAGCCCCAATTTTCCTATGAATCAAAGAAAAGCCCCATTTTCCTATGCATTTTTCATATGAATCAAGGAAACTATGACATGTTCTCGACATTCCCAATCCTTCTATTCCTATGCAATTTTCCTATCTATGAATCAAAAGAAAAGCCCCAATTAAAACTATGACAAGTTTCGTACTACTTTGCCCACTGGAAGACCATGACACATTGCTTGAAGCAAAGTTGGACGACGACAACATCATGACCATCGGCCGTGTACTCGAGATCGAGTCCCAAGAACTTGTGTTCCTCCTCTTGAAGCCATTCCTCCGACATGGAAATAAAAACCTTCACTTTGGCGCTGTCGTTTGTGTAGACGACATGGAGATTGTTCGTGCCATGTGTGAGCACTTTTCCCGTAGCGTGTGATTGGATTCATGGCGGAGGATGGGGAAGAAGAGAGGAGAGGGAGATGAACAGAAATGGAGGCACTGGTGGCGATTACTATAGCGTCGTATGGCATTTGATCTCGCGTGAAAGAACTTCTCCAAATCACGGGAATTGAACGGTTTCGACCTTTAGTCCCGGTTTGATCCACGAACCGGGACTAAAAGGGCTCGCGCTAGGCGAACAGTTGCCACCATCCATTTAGTCCTGGTTGGTGTCATCAACCGGGACTAAAGGTTCCTCACAAACCGGGACTAATGCTTATCCTCACGAACCGGGACTAGTGGTCGCATTAGTTCCAGTCCAAAATGCGACCGGGACTAATGCTCCGGTCGAAAGGCCTTATTTCTACTAGTGGAACTCCAATCGCCAGTTGTTGCCCCATATCAAGTGGTAATCTCGGAAGAGCTCATCCTCGTGCCATGGACGTGACCAAGCTTTGCTCCCTCGCGTCAATCTGGTATGACTTGAGGTGAAGCTCATCATGTGGACGAAATCTGGTTGTAGTTGCATAGAGACATTGATACTTGTGATCTATGTTGGGTTTTCCTCCGAAGAGGAGGGGATGATGCAACATAATATAGATAAGTATTTCCCTCAGTGAGAACCAAGGTTATCGAACCAAATAGCAGGATCACACAACTCCCGTTTTCAGTGCCTGCACACAAAAGAGCAAACACTTGCACCCAAACGGGCAAGAGGGTTGTGAATCCCCTTGAACTCATTACTTGAAAGCAAATGAGTAGTGTGGATGATAATAGATATTTGTAAATTTAAAATAAATAGAAAAAAATAAATGGTAACAAGGTAATAGTAGCATTTGTATATATATATATATATATATATATGTGTGTGTGTGTGTGTGTGTGTGTGTGTGTTAATAGACCCGGGGCCATAGTTTTCCCTAGTGGTATCTCTCATGTAGAAGGCATACGGTGGGTAAAGAAATTACTGTTGAACAATTGGTAGAAAAACGCATAGTTATGCAATATTTTTTCATCGCAATGATCATTACATATAGGCATCATGTCTATAAGCAAGTACACCGACTCCTGCCTGAATCTACTACTATTACTCCAACCATCGACCTCTACCCAACATGCATCTACAGTGTTAAGTAAAACAGAGTAATGCTTAGAGAACAATGACACAATGTAGACAAAGTAAATACAATTAATATGTATAAGCTCCATCGTTTTATCCTTAGTGTCAATAATACAAATACGTGTCATCTTATTTTCTGTAACAGGGATTGAGCACCGCAAGATTGAACCCACTACAATGCATCGCTCCCACTGGAGATAAACCAATATAGTTGGCCAAACTAAACTGATAGATTAGAGAGAATTACGAAGCTATCAAATAATCATGCATATATAGAAAAGGACCAGCAAGGAACTGAATATAATTTCATGAACAATCTGGACATAAACCCACAATTCATCGGATCCCAACAAACGCACCGAATAAAGTGACTACATCGAATAGATCACCGCGAAGATGCGATTTGTATTGAAGAACCTATAGAGAGAGATAGCCATCCAGGTACTAACTACTGACCCGTAGGTCTATGGTGAACTACTCACACATCACCATGGGAGCCACAAGGTTGATGTAGAGGCCCTCCATGATCGACCCCCCCTCCGACAAAGCACCGGAACATGGTTCCAGAGGAGCACATGGCGGAATAGAGATTTGCAGCGGCGACAAATGTGTTCCGGGAGGATCTCTAGGGGTTTTGGAATATATTGGAATTTATGTCCAGAGAGGGGCATCGGGAGACAAGGGGGGCAGTCACAAGCTAACAGGGTGCAGCCACCCCCAGAGCCGCCCTGTTATCTTGTGGGGCCCTCGTGTAGCCCCGGCCTCCTCCCGAAGCTTCCAAGTCTTATTTTGGTCGAGAAAAAAAATCATCAAATAGTTTCGTGGCAATTGGAGTTCATTTGGTACTGTAAACCTGAAAAGCCAAAATACATGCAGAAAACAACAACTGACACTTGGCACTGGGTTAATAGGTTAGTGCTAAAAAACAATATGAATCAACAAATAAACACCCAAAAAGTATCCTAAAATAGTAATATTATAGCATGTAACAATCAAGAATTATACGTTGGAGACATATCAGATACACTCGCCGCGCATCTCGATTCGAAGGACTCGTCGTCGACAGGCTTGCACACCATCTTATATGCATTTTCTTTGTAGGACCACAATTACTCTGCTCATTCCCAATAGCTTATAGAAGAGGCACCTCCCTTTATGTGGGCATGTACAATGGTATAGTCTTGTGTAGGTGCTTATGGAGAAAAAATAATATATCAAAAACATGCAAACACACTTAAGCGCCTGAGCGTCCAACGAGGGATGCTAATTGCCTAGACTAAATTGAATAAGCTAGCCACTCCAAGCAAAAAAGGAAAACGCGTAAGAGGTCGACCCATGCTTTTGCACCGGTGCCACATCTAGCACTATGATTTAGCAGAGCAATTGCTAAAAGGGCTGGAAATAAATCCTAGCACTTACATTAGCAGCTGACGTTGGAGATGACCTAGCCGGCCTTTGGGACGACACGTTTGAGGCTACTTATTGGCTATGTACTTATGTGAAACCTGTTGGAAATATGAGCAATTTACCGAAAGATTTAAACGACATAAACAGTTGATAAAACAAGATCATAGTAAAAGAGGAAACACTAGTCATGCGACTTAGAGGAGAGTATGCCACAATAAGAGGAACAAAACTTATCAGGAAAACTAAACGATAGTAGGTGAATATTATATGAACATTTGAACTATACCGAAACATATGTAGAATAGAAACTAGACCAAGTATTTCTAGCAAAACCTCGAACATGAAAAATATGAATACATACTGAGCGGTGGTAGCAGTAGGGTTGGTGTTGATGTCGTCACCGGTCATGTTGTCGAAGAGGTTGTTGACGTCGGGTAAGAAGTCGTCGTTTGGGAAGTGATCATCGGTGTCCGTGGCGTCCTTGATGAAGAAGCCAGTAGTCGCGCAGAGCGCTCCCCAAAAACCTTATCACCCTTCTACCGTACAGGACTCAAAAGTGGTGGGGTTTCGGAGCACTACTGTCCTGACCTACGGTGCACACCGCAAGCCGGGATGGGGAAGAACCTTGCAGTAACTCAAGGTTTGGAACTCGAGGGCGTGAGGAAGAGGAAGTTCTGGTGTGTCTCTCCGGAGAGGAGCTACCTCCCATTTATAGGCACAGGAGAAGGAGGCATACATGCTGTGACGGGAGGCGAAGCAAAACAAGGAGACAAAATGAAAAGGCAGCAGCGTTCGTGTTCAATCTCTACTACAGCAAAGACTTTCAGCTCCTAAGTGACCTTTCGTATACCAATGGTGCGTGGAAAAAATTTAAACATTGTCTCATTCCCGCAACCGTGGCTCGTCGTGATGAGGTGACGCATGGCGTGGCATGGCATGGCGAGGCGGGCGGCGGAGGAGGAGCGCGCATGTATGTCCCTCTTGTTCTCATGCTCATACATGTGGGGAAACATCCTCCCTTATTAGGAGGTCCAACTCCTACTAAACTAGCAATGTGGGACTAAACTTTTGTCCACTTCTTGCCTTGTACGAATGGGCTTAGTGGGCCTCTAGGATTTATTAGGAATTCTAAAAATTGCTATTGGGCTGACCCATATTTAGATCAAATTCCAGCAATCCCCCACCAGATTCAAGAGGCACACAAATTTGCCTTTGGTTCCAGAACACTATTTATATACCGGTACTGCAGTGGAGACTGTTAAGTTGAACTTCCCACTAGAACTCGATGCTACACTAGTAAGCAACTTGAACAGTGGACTATGCCTTGGACTGCAAGTTTTTATCGAATCTAGCTTCACACAAAGCCTTGATCGATACTAGGCTGTCGTGGGACTTCCCTGCGGGTGGAACTTATGCGTCATACTCCGAGGCCTTTCATGAGTTTACTAGAGAGCACCCTACTCTCGACGTTAACACTCAGACTCATATAGGTGTATTCTTCAAAAGATGTTTTGCAGGTGTAGGATCGAAAGTAGTGCTAGAGGGGGGGGGTGATTAGACTACTTGACCAAATAAAAATCTACTTTTCCCAATTTTAATTCTTGGCAGATTTTAGCCTTCATAGTATGTCAAGTACACCCTACACATGCATGTCTATGAGTATAGCAGCGGAAAGTAAAGACAAGCATGTAAGTAATGGAAGGGTAGGAAGATCAAACGCAATTGGTGACACAATGATTTTTCTCGTGGTTACGATAGGTGGAACTATCGTATGTCCATGTTCATGGAGTCTTCAACCCACAAAGGGTAACGGTCACGAGAGTCCACAGAGGGTTCCACGAAGAAGCAACCTTTACTATACCATGACGGCCTACATCCATGGAGGACTAGCCTAACTCTGGGTAGATCTTCACGAAGTAGACGATCTCTCTTGGTTCACTCCACAACACGAAGTAGGAGGCTCCCAAGCGACACCTAACCAATCTAGGAGGCACCACCCTCCAAAAGGTAAAAGGCTCGATTGTGTCGATGAACTCCTTGATCTTGTGCTTTAAGATCATAGACTCCTCAACACACAATCACTCTCTCACAGATTTGGCTTGGTAGAAGAGATTTATTGGGTGGAAAGCAACTTGGGGAGGATAGAGATCAAGATTCATATGTTAGGGATGGAATGTCATGATCTCAACACATGAGTAGGTGGCTCTCTCTCAGAAAATCAGTAGGTGTGAGTGGGGAACTATTCTGAGTGCTTCTCTTGCGAGTGAGTGGTGGTGGAGGGGTATATATAGAAATCTCAAAAAATCCAACCGTTACACACAAAATGACCAACTCGGTGACACCGATGTGTTAATCTCGGTGGTACTGAAGTGACCAAAAGGTGGCAACTTTTGAATCTCGGTAAGACCGATATGGGAAACTCGGTTGCACGAATAAGGTGACCAACGGTCAGATTGCCCAATCTCGATGATGCCGATCCAACAATCTCGGAGGGACCGATATTGTGAATTTGCGTAATAGAAAGTTGCCAGCCTAACTCGATGGCACCGAATGCAGAATCGGTTGCACAGAAAAGCTAGGGTTTGGCTGAGTCTGTCTAGGGTTTGGAATCGGTGGCACCGAGTAGTGGTTGCACCGATTTTGAATATTTGGCTTTGGACAGATTTTTGTGGAAGAGCTTGTGGGTGTATGTGGTGACTATCACTTGTCCACGTATGAGCATTTTGTTCACCACCAAAACCTTACCCCCTTTTAATAGTATTGGCTTTCCTATGGACTCAAAGTGATTTGTCACAAAAGATAAAATGTAGAGTCCTTTGCTTGAAGCTTTTCCAATCTATTTCCTTGCACTTGGGTATTCCACAATTCTTATGCCAACCCATCATTGAACTTTCCTGAAACATAATTAGTGGAAACATTAGTTCAGTGATATATGTGTTGTTATTAATTACCAAAACTACCAATGGAGCAAATGTGCTTTCAGCAGGACAACATCTCTGCTTAAATAAGCCACTTACAATGCATTAAGATATATATCAACCTGCCATGCAGATTAGGAAAGTATTGCATCTTCATGGAGTGGTATTATTAATAGTAAGTATACTTTCCTCTCAGTTCACCAATAGCTTGTCTTCCACATCTAATTCAAGGGATCTTTGATCACATAGAATAGGTTACCACTATGAACAACTCATGTTGTGGGTCTCATACACATCTCCTTTGATGCATTATCTATCACATTACATGATAGACCCTTGGTAAAAGGATCTTCTATATTTTTAGATGTTTGGATATAATCCAATGCAATAACTTCGGAGTTTCTCATTTTTCTGACAGGTTTTAACCTTTTCTGAACATGTCTTGATGACTTCATGTTATCCTTTGAACTACTCACTTTGGCGATCACAGTTTGATTGTCGCAGTTCATAAGAACACCCGATACAGGTTTCTCCACAACCGGTAAGTCATTCAAGAGCCGACGAAGCCAATCTGCTTCGACCGTAGTTGTATCTAGTGGTGTGAGGTCTGCTTCCATTGTTGACCACGTTAAGATCTGCTTGCAAGACTTCCAAGAAACAGCGCCACCACCATGAGTGAATACATATCTGCTTGTGGCCTTTATCTCATCAGCATCAGAGATCCAGTTTGAGTCACTATACCCTTCAATCACCTTTGGGTACCCAGTGTAGTGAATTCCATAGCTCATAGTGCCCTTCAAATAGTGCATAACTCTTTCTAGGGCTTTCGAATGATCTTCTCCTGGTTTTGAGACAAACTGACTCAGCTTGCTAACAGCAAAAGAGATGTCAGGTCTCGTGGCACTGGCTTAGTACATAGTTAGCCAATAATTTGACAGTATTTGAATTGATCTTTGGAAATTCTTTGATTCTTTCGAAGTAACACGCTGGCATCATAAGGCATTGGAGAGGGCTTGCAGTTAATATAACCAAAGCGACCCAAGATCTTTTCCACATAGTGAGATTGAAGCAATGTAATCCCACCATCATCATCTCTCAGCAGCTTGATATTTAGAATAACATCAGCTACTCCTAAATCCTACATCTCGAAACAATGAGATAGGAAATCCTTGACCTCCTTAATAATGTTCAGATTTGTTCCGAAAATCAGTATGTCATCAACATACAGGCAAAGGATAACTCCCTCACCCCCACCCTGGCGATAGTACACACATTTGTCAGCTTCGTTTACGACAAAGCATGCAGTTGTTAAAGTTCTTTCAAAATTCTCATGCCACTACTTAGGTGCTTGTTTGAGTCCATACAAAGACTTCAACAATGTGTACACCTTTCCTTCCTGACGTTCCACTATAAACCCATCAGGTTGTTCCATGTAAATTTCCTCGTCCAACTCTCCATTCAGGAAAGCAGTCTTAACATCCATTTGATGAACGAGAAGACCATGTGAGGCAGCTACTGAAAGTAACACTCGAATAGTGGTCAATGAAGCCACGGGTGAATAAGTATCAAAAAGTCTTCACCTTCCTTTTGGGTATAACCCTTGGCCACGAGTCGTGCCTTATACTTCTCAATAGTACAATCAGGCCTAAGCTTTTTCTTGAATACCCATTTGCACCCTATGGGTTTGCACCCATAAGGTCAATTTCTTATCTCCCAAGTTCCATTTGCCAAGATGGAATCCATCTCACTATGGATTGCTTCCTTCCAGTAGTCAGCGTATTTAGATGCATAGGCCTCTGAAATAGAACTGGGAGTGTCGTTTATCAGATATACAAGAAAATCATCACCAAAGGACTTTGCAGTCCTCTGTCTCTTGCTCCTTTTAGGATTCTCATCATAGTCCTCCACGAGATCTTCAAGATGTTGTGTCGAAATGATGGTTCAAAAATTTCAACTACATATTGACTCGATGAACTAGGGAGCTCTTGATTTGATGAGCTACCCATATCCTTCATGGGAAAGATATCTTCAAAGAAAGTCGCATCATTCGACTCCATGATTGTACTGACGTGCATGTTCGATACCTCATATTTTACAATCAAGAACCTATAACCAATGCTATGAAAAGCCTAGCCCAGGAAAACACAATCCACAGTTTTTGGTCCAAGATTTCGCTTCTTTGGAATTGGTATATTCACTTTTGCCAAGCAACCCCAAGTACGTAGGTAAGAGAGTTTTAACCTTTTCTTCTCCCATTCCTCGAATGGATTTATCTCTTTGTTGTTTGTGGGAACTCGGTTTAGGACATGACATGCAGTCAATATCGCCTCCCCCCACCATGCCTTAGAGAGACCCGATGTGTCTAACATGGCGTTAACCAAATCAGTTAACGTACAGTTCTTTCTTTCGGCTACCCTATTTGACTGAGGTGAATAGGGAGGCATCCTCTCATGGATTATTACGTGTTCTGCACAAAAAGAATAGAACTCATTGTGAAAAATACTCTCCACCACGATTGGACCTAAGCCTCTTGATTTTCCGATCAAGTTGATTTTCCACTTGAGCTTTATAGTTCTTGAAAAAGTTCAAAGCCTCAACTTTTGATTTCAAAAGATACACATCGCAATATCTAGTGGAGTCATCAATTAACGTCATGAAATATTTCTTTCCACCTTTTTGTCAAAATACCATTCATTTCACAAAGATCTGAATGTATGAGTTCTAGTGGCGCAGGATTTCTTGTTTCCGCAGTTGTATGAGATTTACGAGGTTGCTTATGTTGCACACAAACTTGATACTTAGATCCCTTGACAATAGTGAAGTTGGGGATTAAGTTCAACTTGGCTAGACGCATCATACAACCGAAATTAACATGACAAAGACGTGAATGCTAGACATTTGATTCACTAATGTTGCTAACATCATGAACAACTTTATTACAAACATCTGACAAACATAGTCTGAACAAGCCTCCTCACTCATAACCTTTGCCAAAAAAAGTTCCATACTTGGATATTACAATTTATTGGACTCAAATACAAGCTTGTAGCCATCTCTACACACAAGATATCCGCTAACAAGATTTTTATTGACGAAGGGGACATAATGCACGTTCTTCAGTCGCATGATCTTCCCCGAAGCAAACTTCAGATCGACCGTGCCAACACCACGAACAGAAGCACTTGAACCATTCCCCATCAGCATGGAAGTACTTCCTGTGGCCTCATAAGAAGAAAACATGGAAACACCACATACATTCACATTAGCAGTCGTGTCAATCAACCAATCAGGAGAAAGACATACTGAGAGAATAGTGGGAAGTATACCATACCTATCATCCTTCATCTCAGAATCACCAATGACAACATTGGTGATCTTGTCACCTTTCTCATGTTGATGCTTGTCATAACGGTTAGGTTAGCTAGGGGCCCAATGATCAGGATCTCCACATACATGGCATACACCTTTCTTCTTTTTAGTCTTCTCCTTGAAGTTGGTGTGTTGTGAAGCCATGTTCTTCCCATCAAACTTTCCCTTGCCATCAAACTTGCCTTTGTTCTTGAAATTGTGGGGCTGGAAGTTTTTCTTTTGTACTAGATTGGCACTAGAACCTCCCTCAATACCTCAAGCACGTATATCTTTTTCTGTCGCTTTTTCTTCCACATCAAGAGTACCAATGAGATTCGGAACAGAAAACTCCCGTCTCTTATGCTTCAGAGAGGTAGCAAAGTTCCTCCACAAGGGAGGGAGCTTAGGAATGATACCTCCAACAACAAACTTATCCGGTAACATACAATTGAAGTGCTCAAGTTCTCTAGCAAATGACTGTATCTCGTGAGCTTGCTCAACCACGAAGCGCTCATTAGTCATCTTGTAGTCATAGAATTGTTCCATTATATATAGGTCAGTGCCGGCATCCGAGACCCCAAACTTGGCCTCGAGTGCATCCCACATATCTTTTCCATTGTCAATTCACGCATGAGCATCAACTATGTTCTCACAAAGAACACTCAAAAGAGCAGCCTTAAACAAGGTATCCTTTTTGTGAAAAACTTGTTCCTCTTGAGGATTAAGATCTCCTTCAGGTTTGCCAAGAGTGGCGTCATAGCAACTCATGGTTTGAAACCATAGAACAGCCCTCACACGCCACCTCTTATAGTGCACACCCTCAAACATAGGAGGCCTCATGGAAGCAGCAAAACCACTTGGGGTAAATTTCCTATAATAAGGTTTTTGGATTGTTGGAAATATGAGCAATTTACTGAAAGATTTAAACAAAATAAATAGTTGATAAAACAAGATCATAGTAAAAGAGGCAACACTAGTCATGCAACTTAGATGAGAGTATGCCACAATAAGAGGAACAAAACTTATCAGGGAAACTAAAGGATAGTAGGTGAATATTATATGAACATGTGAACTATACCGAAACATATGTAGAATAGAAACTAGACCAAGTATTTCTAGCAAAACCTCGAACATGGGAAATATGAATATGTACTGAGGGGTGGCACCAACAGGGTTGGCGTTGACGTTGTCACTGGCCATGTCGTCGAAGAGGTTGTTGACATCGGGGAAGAAGTCGTGTTTTGGTAAATGATCGTCGGCGTCCATGATCAAGAAGCCAGTAGTCACATAGAGCACTCCCCAAAATCCTTACCACCCTTCTCTCGTACAGGACTCAAAGTGGTGGGGTTTCGGAGGCCTACTGTCCCGACCTGCAGTGCACACCGCAAGCGGGATGGGGAAGAACCTTGCAACAGCTCAGGGTTTAGAACTCGAGGGTGTGAGGAACAAGAAGTTATGGTGTGTCTCTCTAGAGAGGAGAGACCTCCCATTTATAGCCATAGGATAAGGAGGCATACATGAAGTGATGGGATGCAAAGCAAAAGACGGAGACGAAACGAAAAGGCAGCAGCGTTCGTGTTCAATCTCCACTACAGCAAAGCCTTTCAGCTCCCGAGTGACCTTTCATATACCAATCGTGCGTGGCAAAAATTTAGACATAGGCTCATTCCCGCAACCGCGACGCGTTGTGATGAGGCGAGGCGTGGCGTGGCGAGGCGGGCGGCGAGGAGGAGCGCACGTGTATGTCCCTCTTGTTCTCATGCTCATACATGTGGGGAAACATCCTCCCTTATAAGCAGGTCCAACTCCTACTAAACTAGCAATGTGGGACTAAACTTTTGTCCCACCTCTTGCCTTGTACGAATAGGCTTAGTGGGCCTCTAGGATTTATTAAGAATTCTGAAAATTGCTATTGGTCTGACTCATATTTAGATCAAATTCCAGCAAAGCCATTACTGATTTTTTATATTACAAGAAGAGCACATAAGATTAGGGTATGAAATATGAAGGAGAAATGTTGATGGTGCCTCATGCTCTGCTTAGATGAAGCATCTAGGCTTCATCTCATCTCTTTGTAATTTCTTTTCCTCATTCATGGTCGGTCCCCACTCTTATGTTCTTGCATTTTCATCATTTTCTACTGATTCACTCTACCATCTCTCTCTCTCTCTCATCTCCTTTCCACTTTTCTTCATATTTTTGCATTGAAGAAGCGGATCCTCTGTAGGAGGCGGGTTTCCTCTAAAAGCAAGCTTATTCATACCACTTTAGCTGATGCAGCATGATCGGGCAGCAGTCCAGCATGGAGCATTGGTCATGACTTAAAAGTCGAGAAGATAGGGTCAGTTTGGTTTTTGGTTGAAGACCTGAACATCCTGCCTGGAAAAAACTAGCACCTAGAACTAGCCTCGAATTCTTACGGTTTTTTACTAGCCAAGCAAGTATCAAAATGAGGTGTTTGGTTGGTGACCTATAGTGGAGTGTAAATAGCATGTGAAAGTTGTGCCTGATATGGCCCAACAATCAAGGAAGTCCGTCCATGTGCTGTGCTAATCGTGAAATTAATCCTCAGGTAGGCGGTCAGGTGCTTGTTTCTGGTCGCCTGGAACAAGAAGCGTGGCCTCAATGGTGCTAATCATGGCACTAGTCACATGCTGCAATGGCGTATGCTCATGCGCTGATTTTTTGTCGCGTGCACCTCGAAGTTTGGCCTAGACCAGGGAGCTTCTTAGTACATCAACCAAACAATGTCTCGACAGCTTCCAGGCAGGTATTAGGCCAGCCGCACGGCTATCAGGTCAAGAACCAAACATGCTCATAGTCTGACACACAAATCTAGGCCCACTCTTTAAAATAGTTCTTCTATCAACCCCATATTTTGGCATCATCATTTTGGTATACACGTCATCCTTTGGGCACTTCTATCATGCCCAAGATGATCCTACATACATCTGAGGAAGATGATCCTAGATAACTACAAGAATTCCCACCGAAGAACTTCCGAAAACTTTCTGGTTATGCAATCCGGTGTGGGGGATACAAGGAGGAAATATCTCACACAGCTAGCAATCCTACACCCCAACTGTATCCATCCTTCAACACATAACCAGAGGCTTTCGCAAATTCATCTAACTCGAATCCTCGAACTCACAACGATACTAAACCATGGTGGTACCTCGGACGCCTCCCCGGTACTGGGTGACTCTAACCTTATCTCACCACGACAAGTATTGAAGTAATTTTGAACACTCTCCGTCCTGAGATATCAAGGAAGCTGAATGATAACGATGTGCCAACATTCCCTGGAGCTCAACTCCCCGGAAGAAAACAAGTCAGACAAGAGGCACCAAGACAGAACCCTGTCACATCGGTATCATATAGACTCCAAAATACCCACGTGATCCTAAAAAAAATTTGAGCGGGAAGAGGAGTAGAATCAAAATTCCTAAGTCGAATACCTCACCAGAGCATAGAAAAGGAGTAAAAAGAATCCTACTCTCCGATATAACTAGACTCGAAATAATTTTTACTAGACTCGACTCGGCCAAGTTCGATCAAGCAAAGGCTCCTATGGTCGTATGGCTCTGAATACCAACTTTTCACGCCTAAGATGCGTGCCTATCCATTTAAGGCATGGAGGCCTCGCAAGGGATAGATGCACCTCTTGCCATTCGCATGTATAATATCATTGCATCATACATTACAGAAGAGAAGAGTATACAAGTTTGGCTTACACTCGCCACATACTAAATTACAATTCCACATAGAGTTCAAATCATCAAGATGAAGGCAGGGTCCGACTACGGACGAAATCAAACGATAAAACAGATGCAAATGACACTATCTCGCTATCCCAAAGATCACGACCATGGTCCTCTACTCATTCGGGTAAATCACGTACATCCTGCCTCTTTCCTCGTCATATTCCCACTGAAGCTGGGTCAGATCATCCTGCACGTACTCATCTATACCTGTACCTGGAGGGTTGTAGTAATCTGTGAGCCACAAGGACTCAGCAATCAAGCGCCCGGGTTCCGAGACTATTCAAGCTTAACGTTGGAAAGGGGGTATGTGTTTAGTTTGCAGCAGCACTAAGCATTTATGGTGGCTATACTTACGTAACATGAAGATAAATATGAGTGGCCTATGATGAACGATCGAATCTAGAATGACCTCTATGAGATCCTGAACACTTACTTACGTCAATCATAACCCCACCGTGTTCTCTCTCGAATCATGTTCACAAGCAGAGACAATCACGGTTACTCACACCATTGGTGTATTTTAATTTAGAATTTACTTCAAGTTAACTATAACCGGGTGTTAAACAAGTATCCAAGTTGCCACATAACCGCGGGCATGGCTTCTCGAAAAGATTTAACCCTGCAGGAGTGCTCCAACTAGTCCATCACAAATTAACCACACTCCACGGCAATAGCCTCGGCCATAGATCTCGTGATCGTCATAGGTAACTCCAAAGGATTTCCAACACCTCGAGATAACCCGAAGAAAGTCAGACTCCACATGCAAGACACCTGATAAAGGTAAAACAAATCTAGCAAGACCACCCGACATGTCGATGAACCCGATAAGAGCCGTGTATCTCGTTCTTAGGACACGACGGATAAGCTACGCGTACGGAGGCCTGATAGAAATCTCCCAAGTTGCCCTGGGTTGTCCCCGCACAGTGCTCTAGTTTGTACCAACACTCATGAGGAGCACTAGCCCGGGGGTTGATTAATTATCCACGGGGTTGCAAAGCCCTATGCAAATTTATTAAGTTGTTAAGCAAATGTAGTACCAAAGTTGGGTCTTGCCAGACAAGTTTTAATCTCAACCGAATAAACAAGGGGGTCCCCATAACAACCCCGAGCATGTTAGGAGCACAAAATAGGGAAAACATAACACCGGTAGCAAGAAACTATGGCAGTAACAGCGGAACAAAACACCTAGAAAAAGGCCAAGCCTTCCACCAATACCAAGATATATATGTGCATTAAATTAAATAACAGATAATATTGTGATATGTTAAATCCATATTATCATATGGAACAACCTGCACCTGCAACTAAGAACGGTATAAGAGGGGCTGAGCAGTGCTAACTTAGCCAATCAAAGGTTTGCTAGGATGTGGAGGGTTAGAGGCTTTCATGGCAATTAGGAGGATGATATTCAAGTGGTAGGTAGCGTAATGATAATGAAAAGAGCGGGAAACTAGCAGGCGAAAATAGAATCTGGATCCGGGTATGATCATGGTGCCTGTTGGTTCTTCAGCGGAACAAGTAGCGGGATCCTTATAGTGGCACTTTGCTGGGTCCTTGTACTCAGTATCAACACTCGCGTCTACCCAAGAGAAACAACAACAATAAACATCCAACCAAGGTGCAATGCATAACCAAGTTGATGCATGATTCTTTCGTGAAGAATTTAACATGGCAATCCAAAACTAGTCATGTTTCACATGCAAGGATTGGTTATCAATGAATCTGGACAGCACCTCATGTTAAGTTATTTAACATGCATGAACATGGCAAATATGGATGCATCATGCAAAATTGGTAGAAATGCATATAAAGAACACAAGAAACGGAGTTACGGTTCTCACGATACGCTCACGACAAGGTTCGAAGGCAAAACACAAGACCACAAGTCCATTGGCTAATCCTTGGCATTCCAAGGTAGCCACTGGTTAGGTAATGAAAAACTAACCTCAATAGAATCAAAGATCAATCAATTCCATGGAGTATAGCTCCCACAAGTCACAAAACACTAAAACAAACAATCTGCCACAAAACAGCAACATAGTAACTTTCACAGCCGACAACTTGAGCTATAGGAATCCTATAGCCACAAACAAGGTATTGAAAGAAACTACACAACATGCTTATAAAATTATCCAACTACACAATCTGCAAAGGAGGCACACATCAATAAGCACGAGGCTATCAAGTTGGCATGATGAAACAGTTTTCTGGGACTTTGTGAAAATAACAGTTTTCTGGAATCTGAGTTAATCTGGTAGCATGTTGACAGCATAAGTTAAAGGTTCTAGAGACCACTTCTTGTCATGAAAATTAACAGGATGGTAGAAGACAACATCTACTTCAAAATACTAACACTGAGCATGAGCTAATTCTCAACATATCACAAGATGCCATCCACTCTTCATGGCATAAAAATAACAGCAGATTCTCAGACTTAGAAATATTTAGCATGGTGAAAACAGAAACATCAAGTTAGCTACTTTGAAGCATGTTTCCCACTTATATGGGTGATTCGCATGTCAAACAAAAATACCATGGCATAATAGATATAAAACACTAGCACTTCCATGTTGGCACATGCCCCAAAGCAAGCATGGTTTAAATCATGCAAAAATGACAAAGTAACATCACAGCAGAAAATGACAGTTTTATGAACTTGCTCAAAAGTGAAATATGAAAGCACCAATGGAATCATTCGCTCTTTCTACCCCAAAAACATGTGTCATACTCATATGTTCATGTGAAGCATCAAGGTAGAAACTATACTAGCAAAATATCATCTACTCTTATAAGTGGTATATTACTCTAAATGGACATGAGCCAATATGAACATAACCAGATTTAGTAACTTAGATTAACATGGAAATGAACTCTCAAACCTACAAACATGCATAACCAACAAAGGGTGTGGCAAGTGGGGGGAAGGACCCACTTGTCACACTCACACACACTCCCTAAACACACACACTACAAGCATACACACACATGCTCCATATGCCTAAGGGCATATGAGCATAAGCTCACTCAAGAACATACCACCTAAGAGGGGGGTGTTCATCCACACACACACACACACATGCACCATATATCCATAATGCATATAGGCACATACACACCACCACACATGCACAAGTGCACATGGGCACACAGACTCACACACATGCTCATGTGTGTGTGGGTGTTCATCCACACACATATGCACACATATATGCACAAGGCATATCTGCATATGCATATGCATATGACACACACTCACACATACACTCAATCACAAATACATATACATACACATTCATCTATATATGCAAAGCACACACATACACATACTACACATGAGCATCATATATATACACACACACACCCCATATATCAATAGAAATAAAACACCTACACATGTAGGTTTATACAAACACACATGCATGCAAGCAAAAGAGAAAACAAAATAAAACAAGAAACAAAAACAAAACAAACAAGGGGGGAGGGATCGGCTTCGAACCCACGACCACCTGGTCGACCCCCGACCTGGTTGCCACTTGGCTACGGCCACGTATGTTAACAGAGGAGGGGCTCTGGCTCTCTAATACACACACGCTAGCGCACTTACTGACGAAACTGAAGACGAGCACCCACGGCGACAGCGGCGACGGCGGGCAAAATTTCGGCGACTACAAGCAGATCCGGCGATGCAAAAGGGCTCTCACGCAAGAGGGAACAACCGGGGTTCCATTCCCCTACTCACCTTGCGGTGAGGAGGAAGGAGGCGAGCTACAAATGGCCGCCTTGCGACCGTCAGTGACGGACACGGCGGCAACTACCCGACATCCTACGCGTGGAAGAAGGGAGCAACAGGGACCTGCTGCTCACCGAGGGGAAGGCGACGACGAGCCGGACGAGAAGAACGACAGGGGGGGTCGGAGACGCGCGCCGGAGTCGAAGCAGGGGAAGAAGACGACGGAGCGGAACCCTCCAGCGAAGACGACAATGGGGCCGTCGCTACAGAGCCTCTCCGAGGCTCCTAGCGGAAGGAATCGAATGCGAGGAAGAACCCCGAGCTCCCGGACGCCATGACCGACGACGAGGCTGACAGAGACGATGAGTTGGTCGCTGGCGAACTACCCTGAACCTCTCTAACGCTCACTGAATCTTACCTGACAGTGAGGAAGAAGAGAGGAGGGAGATGAATTGAGAGGGAGATGGAAGCTATGGCGGAGGAGGGAGAGAGAGGAACCCTAGTGGAGGGGCACGCACGCCAAGTGGGGGCCTAAATACCCTCGGGCTGACGGCGACGACCGACGGAAAAGGGGACGACGGAGGGCGCTCTCTCTCTCTGCTCCCTGACGGAGACGACATACGGAGCAGGTGGCCATTCCTCGAGCAGGCTGGGCCGCGGGAAGGAAAGGCCCATCTCTAGCGCTCTCTCTCAAAACAAATAAAACAGAGATGTTTTTATCCTCCTTTCAAAACACAGCCATACAAGAAAAAGAAAACAAAGAAAATATAAAGGATTTTTGTGCGAAACAAAAATACTTTTGCAATGCAACTAAAATGCACTAATTACTAAAAGTATCAAAATGATTTTTAGGACAGTTAATTTAAATACTTTTTCAAATATCAGCCCCTGTTATTTAAATACCCCAAATGCATGAAAGCTCAAAACAACAAAATACCAACACTCACATGCTCAAAACAATTTAGGCTAACACTTGAACATTTTAAACAATTTGAAAAGCAAGTTAAATCTGTTTATAAAATAACATGGAAAATAAAGGCATTGGTTGGGTTTTGTTGAAAAGAAAAGAGACGGGAAGAGAAGGAGAATTGCACACATGATCCAACCACATCACACAACACAAGCCACACTCACAAACAAGGTCACTACAAAGCAAAGACATGGCATGATGGATGCATGATGCATGATGCATGAATGCAAGAGCAAGACATGGTATGACAAGGTGCAAATAATTTCATAACTCATGAGAACAAGGTTCATACAAGAGATTACATGCCATAAAAGGTAGGGATAGCACTTGGGCTGTCACAACTCTCCCACGGTACAAGAGGATCTCGATCCGAGATCTAGGAACGAAAGAAGTCTGGAAATTCGGAACGGAGAAGGTCCTCGTGTTCCCAAGTAGCTTCTTTGTCAAAATGATGAGACCACTTCACCTTGAGGAATTTGATAGACTTGGTGCAAGTCTTACGCTCAGTTTCTTCGAGAATTGCAACTGGATGCTCACGATAAGAGAGGTCTTCTTGGAGATCAATGTCTTGGAGGTCAATGGTTCGCTCACGAGTCTTGAAGCATCTCCGGAGCTGAGAAACATGGAAGACATGGTGCACGTTCGCAAAATTTGGAGGAAGCTCTAGTTGATATGCAAGACCACCTCTCTTGCCAACAACTTTTAAAGGACCAACAAAACGAGGAGCTAGCTTCCCTTTAATTCCAAACCGCTGAGTGCCCTTCATGGGAGAGACTCTGAGATAGACTAGATCATCCACTTGAAAGGAAACATCCCAATGTTTGCTATCGTAATAGCTCTTCTGTCGGGACTGAGCTGCTTTGAGGTTCTCATGAATGACATGCCACATTTCTTCTGCTTCAGTGATCATGTCATTGCCCAATATGTGACACTCACCGGTTTTAGACCAGTTAAGCAGGGTACAACACTTTCTGCCATAGGGAATATCGAAAGGGGCCTTGTCTGAGCTAGCTTGAAAGCTATTGTTGTATGAGAATTCAGCATATGGAAGGCAGTCTTCCCACTTTAGGCTGAACGAAATCACACAGGCTCTGAGCATATCTTCAAGGATCTGATTGACTCTCTCAACTTTACCACTTGTCTGCGAATGGAACGTAGTGATGAAACGGATCTTGGTACCCATAACAGTCTGGAAGGACTCCCAAAACTTGGAAGTAAAGAGGCTTCCACGATCAGAAGAGATGAGTTGAGGAATACCATGCAAAGACACTATCCTTGACGTATACAACTCTGCAAGCTGAGCTGCCAAGATAGATTCTTTGACTGGCAGAAAATGAACAATTTTTGACAGCTTGTCGATAACCACAAAGATGGCATCGTTGCCTCTCTTGGACTTGGGAAACCCAGTGCCGAAATCCATCTCCACATGATCGAATTTCCACTCTGGGATAGGCAAAGGATGAAGAAGACCTGCTGGACGTTGATGCTCTGCCTTCACTCTGCGACAAACATCACACTCGTTCACTAACTGAGCAATTTCACATTTCATGCGAGTCCACCAGAAGGTTTGCTTGAGATCCTGATACATCTTGGAACTGCCTAGATGGATGGATAGAAGAGAATTGTGTGCTTCGTCCATGATAACCTTTCTGAGATTACCTTTTGGAACCACAAGTCGGTCCTCAAAGAACAAGGTATCTTTGTCATCAACGCCAAAGCACTTATACTTCGGAATGCTCTTGGCCACACCTTTCTTCACTTTCTTCACCATAGCATCAAGAAGCTGCGCTTGGTGAACCAGATCTTCCAAAGTCGGAGAAACTTGAAGATTTGCAAGAAATCCTTGCAGAATCATATGAAGGTTGAGCTTGCGGAAGGCTTCACAAAGCTCGGGTTGAAGAGGCTTAAAGATGAGACTATTGCAGTACACCTTACAGCTGAGCGCGTCTGCAATGACATTTGCTTTCCCAGGAGTATACTCAATGCTTGGATTGAAGTCCTCAAGCATTTCCACCCAACGAGACTACCAAAGATTGAGATTGGGTTGAGTGAAAATGTACTTCAAGCTCTTGTGATCGGTGTACACCTCAACTGGTCTACCCAACAACAAATGCCTCCAAGTCATTAGAGCATGCACAACTGCCGCCAACTCAAGATCATGAGTGGGTTAGTTCTTCTCGGCAGGCTTCAACCGATGCGAGGTATAAGCAGCAACCTTCTTGTCTTGCATGAGAACACGACCAAGACCTTGGAGAGAAGCATCACATAATACTTGGAAAGGCTTTGACTGCTCAGGAGGAACAAGAACTGGAGCTGAAGTCAATCTCTGCTTGAGCGTATTGAACGCCACATCACACTCAGAAGACCAAACATACTTGACACTCTTCTGAAGGAGATTGGATAGAGGCTTAGCAATTTGAGAGAAGTTCTCCATGAATCTTTTGCAATAACTAGCAAGCCCGAGGAAACTCCGAAGCTGCTTCACATTCTGAGGAGGTTCCCACTTCAAGATTGCCTCAACTTTCTCGGGCTGCACTTTAATTCCCTCGGCAGAGATCACATGCCCAAGGTACACCACTTCATTGAGCCAAAACTCACACTTGGAAAACTTGGCATAGAATCGATGCTCCCTTAACTTGTCAAGCACAAGGCGGATATGCTCTGCATGCTCTTCTTCTGTCTCCGAGAACACAAGGATATCATCCAGATAGACCAAGACGAATTCATTCTTGAAAGGAGAGAAAATGAAATTCATCATTCTTGAGAAGGTTGGAGGAGCATTAGCAAGACCAAACGACATGACGGTGTACTCGTAAGAGCCAAAACTCGTCCTGAAAGCGGTCTTGGGAATGTCTTCTTCGCGAATGTGAATCTGGTGATAACCCATGCGAAGATAAAGCTTCGAGAAAACCTTGGAACCTTTCAGTTGTTCAAACAACTCATTGATGTTGGGAAGTGGGTACTTGTTTCTGATTGTCTTCTTGTTCAATGGACGGTAGTCAACACAAAGATGATCCATTCCATCTTTCTTCTTGACAAACAAAACACCACAACCCCATGGAGAAGAACTTGGTATGATCAGACCTAGACATTCTTGCTCATCTAGCTGCTTCTTCAACTCTTTTAGCTCTTTGGGGCCAAGTTTATATGGGCGCTTGCAAACTGGTTTAGTTCCAGGCTCGAGATCAATAACGAACTCGACTGGTCGGTGCGGAGGCATTCCTGGCAATTCTTCTGGAAACACATCTTCATACTCATTCACCACCAGAATTTGAGAAATCGCCAAGATTTCACCCTTCTCATTAAGAGCAAAGGGACGGATTGTGTCATCGCGAGCCGCAAAAATAATCACGTCTTTTGAAGGATGAGTCAGCTTGACTTCTTTTGCTTTGCAATCAATGTAAGCCTTATTCATAGCTAGGAAGTCCATGCCCGAAATGAGATCAATGTCGGATTTACCGAGAACAATTAGAGAAGCCAGAAAAGAATAACTATCCATCTTAATGGAAACATCCGGAACCACCACATTCGAACTCATCAATTGGCCTGGGGACACAACCCGAAAAGGACTAGGAAGAACTACTGAATTCAAATCATGCTTCCAAGTAAAAGGTCTAGAAATGAATGAATGCGATGCACCAGAATCAAATAATACTTTAGTAGGAAAGTCATTAACTGAGAGATTACCCATAATCATATCATGAGACTGCTCTGCTTTAGCTGCATTCACCATACTCACCTGGACTGACTTGGGATTATGCTTCACCATAGCATTGCGTGGAGGCTTGACAGGAGGAGGAGGCGGAAGACGCCGCTGGTTGCACTTGTTTGCATAGTGACTCTTCTAGCCACACTTGTGACAAGTCACCTCAGAAAGCGGACAAACATTGCCTGGAGGAGGAACAAGAACTGCCTTGGACGCCTGGGGTCTCTGCTGAAATCCTAGGTTGGGTGGGTGAGAAGATCCACGACCACCGAACTTCTTCTGCTGCTGAGGAGGACGAAACCGAGGAGGATTTGGCACCCAATGCTTCTGCTGCTTAGGAACCATCTGAGAGCTGGAAGAAGAAGAATATGAATCCCTTGAACGCTTCCTTGAGTTCTCCAACTTGAGCTGAGTTGCCTCGACCTTCAAAGCCATGTTGTTGAATTGCTCAAACTCACGAGGCTCTTGAAGAACTAGGCCTGGCATAAGCTCATCCTTGAGACCACCACTGAACTGATAGATCATAGCCTTGTCATCTAGAACATCTTGCTTAGCATAACGGGCTAGATTCTGGAACTAATAGACAAACTTGCTTCCCTGCTTCAGGTGCCTGAACTTGTCATGCATCTCTTCGACAAAGCTTGTCGGAATATAGTGAGCCCTGAAGTCACGACGGAAATCGTCCCAAGTAACAACACGATCGCCCCTAGAATCCTTGTACGGCTGCCACCAATCAGCTGCTTGACCCTTGAGCTGGAACGATGCAAATCTGACAAAGTCCTCTGGCATGACATTGCTGCACTCAAAATGCTTACTCATATCACGAAGTCAATCATCAGCATCAAAAGGCTGCTCACAATAGGTGAAAGACTTGTGCTGGTTGGCAAGGAACTGATTGAGCGTCGCAAACTGAGGTTGATTCTGAAAATTCCCTTGAAAATCTTGCTGGCCCTGCTCCCTTTCTTGCAACAGCCTGAGCAACATCTGAGTGTTCACATTGGTTGCGGGCATCACAGCTTGCCAAGCTTCTGGAGGAGGAGGCGGAGGTGGCGGCGGCGGGGGTGGTGGTGGAACATCAGTCTGCTCCTCACCACGACCCGGATTGTTGCGAGTAGGTGGAGCCATCCTGAAGATGGACAAAACGCATTGATAAGATGAATCAAAGCTGAGTCAAATGCGAGAAAGAAATTCAACAAATAACAACACAACCTTCCTACTAAAAAATTAGTAAGAATGCTTCTTTGGTTTATGATAACATCATCAGAAATTAGAAGCCACTTGCAATAACACAAGAGTTTTGAGCTAAGTGCTCGGACAAATGTATATGCCCCCATACATCTGAGGAGGATGATCCTAGATAACTACAAGAATTCCCACCTAAGAACTTCCGAAAACTTTCTGGTTATGCAATCCGGTGTGGGGGATACAAGGAGGAAATATCTCACACAGCTAGCAATCCTACACCCCAACTGTATCCATCCTTCAACACATAACCAGAGGCTTTGGCAAATTCATCTAACTCGAATCCTCGAACTCACAACGATACTAAACCATGGTGGTACCTCGGACGCCTCCCCGGTACTGGGTGACTCTAACCTTATCTCACCACGACAAGTATTGAAGTAATTTTGAACACTCTCCGTCCTGAGATATCGAGGAAGCTGAATGATAACGATGTGCCAACATTCCCTGGAGCTGAACTCCCAGGAAGAAAACAAGTCAGACAAGAGGCACCAAGACAGAACCCTGTCACATCGTTATCATATAGACTCCAAAATACCCACGTGATCCTAAAAAAAATTTGATCGGGAAGAGGAGTAGAATCAAAATTCCTAAGTCGAATACCTCACCAGAGCATAGAAGAGGAGTAAAAAGAATCCTACTCTCCGATATAACTAGACTAAAATTTTTTTTACTAGACTCGACTCGGCCAAGTTCGATCAAGAAAAGGCTCCTATGGTCGTATGGCTCTGAATACCAACTTGTCACGCCCAAGATGCGCACCTCTCCATTTAAGGCACGGGGGCCTCGCAAGGGATAGATGCGCCTCTTGCCATTCACAAGTATAATATCATTGCATCATACATTACAGAAGAGAAGAGTATACAAGTTTGGCTTACACTCGCCACATACTAAATTACAATTCCACACAGAGTTCAAATCATCAAGATGAAGGCAAGGTCCGACTACGGACGAAATAAAACGATAAAACAGATGCAAATGACACTATCTCGCTATCCCAAAGATCACGACCATGGTCCTCTACTCATCCGGGTAAGTCACATACATCCTGCCTCTTTCCTCGTCATATTCCCACAAAAGCTGGATCAGATCATCCTGCACGTACTCATCTGTACATGTACCTGGAGGGTTGTAGTAATCTATGAGCCACAAGGACTCAACAATCAAGCGCCCGGGTACCAAGACTATTCAAGCTTAATGATGGAAAGGGGGTATGTGTTTAGTTTGCAGCATCACTAAGCATTTATGGTGGCTATACTTACGTAACATGAAGATAAATATGAGTGGCCTACGATGAACGATCGAATCTAGAATGACCTCTATGAGATTCTGAACACTTACTTACGTCAATCATAATCACACACACTCTCACTCAGAAAATACATATACATACACATTCATCTATATATGCAAAGCACACACATACACATACTACACGTACCTCATATATATACACACACACACCCCATATATCAACAAAAATAAAACACCTACACATGTAGGTTTATACAATCACACATACATGCAAGAGAAAGAGAAAACAAAATAAAACAAGAAATAAAAACAAAATAAAAAAGGGGGCGGGGTCGGCTTCGGACCCATGACCACCTGGTCGACCCCTGAGCCGGTTGCCACTCGGCTACTGCCGCATACGTTAACAGAGGAGGGGCGCACTTACTGACGAAACTGAAGAAGAGCACCCACGGCGACAGCGGCGACGGCAGGCAAAATTTCGGCAACTACAAGCATATCCGGCGATGCAAAAGGGCTCTCACGCAAGAGGGAACAACCGGGGTTCCATTCCCCTACTCACCTTGCAGTGGGGAGGAAGGAGGCGAGCAACAAACACCCGCCTTGCGACCGGCGGCGACAGACACGGCGGCAACTACCCGACGTCCTACACAGGGAAGAAGGGAGCAACGGGGACCTGCTACTTGCCGAGGAGAAGGCGACGAGGAGCCGGACGAGAAGGAGACGACAGTGGGGTCGGAGACGTGCGCCAGAGCCGAAGCAGGGGAAGAAGACGACGGAGCGGAACCCTTCGGCGAAGACGACGACGGGGCTGTCATTGCAGAGCCTCTCCGGGGCTCCTAGCGACGGGAATCGAATGCAGGGAGGACACCCGAGCTCCTGGACGCCATGACCGACGACAAGGCCGACGGAGACGACGAGCTGGTCGCCGGCGAACTACCCTAAACCTCTCTGACACTCACCGAAGCTTACGTGATAGGGAGGAAGAAGAGAGGAGGGAGATGAATTGAGAGGGAGATGGGAGCTGCGGTGGCGGAGGGAGAGAGAGGAACCCTAGCGGAGGGGCATGCACACCGAGGGGGGCCTAAATACCCTCGGACTGACGGCGACGACCGACGAAAAAGGGGACGACGGAGGGCGCTCTCTCTCTACTCCCTGACGAAGATGACAGACGGAGCAGGTGGCCGTTCCTCGAGCGGGCCGGGCCGCGGGAAGGAAAGTCCCATCTGTGGCGCTCACTCTCAAAACAAATAAAACAGAGATGTTTCTATCCTTTTTTCAAAACACAGCCATACAAGATAAAAATAGAGAAAATATAAAGGATTTTTGTGCAAAACAAAAATACTTTTGCAATGCAAATAAAATGCACTAATTACTAAAAATATCAAAATGATTTTTAGGACAGTTAATTTAAATACTTTTTAAAATAGCAGCCCCTATTATTTAAATACCCCAAATGCATGAAAGCTCAAAACAACAAAATACCAACACTCACATGCTCAAAACAATTTAGGCTAACACTTGAACATTTTAAACAATTTGAAAAGCAAGTTAAATTTGTTTATAAAATAACATGGGAAATAAAGGCATTGGTTAGGTTTTGTTGAAAAGAAAAGAGAGGGGAAGAGAAGGAGAGTTGCACACATGATCCAACCACATCACACAACACAAGCCACACTCACAAACAAGGTCACTACAAAGCAAAGACATGGCATGCTGGATGCATGATGCATGATGCATGAATGCAAGAGAAAGACATGGTATGACAAGGTGCAAATAATTTCATAACTCATGACAACAATGTTCATACAAGAGATTACATGCCATAAAAGGTAGGGACAATACTTGGGCTGTCACAACTTCACTCAACCCTCCCCCCTCTCCTTCATACAACCGTCGATCTCCTTCTCTTCTCCACCCAGCCGCAAACCACCACGACCTCCTCCTATCCATCCAGCCATGATCATGCGATGTGGCCGTATCCTCTGCCGCTCCCATCTTCTTGCCCATCTCTCCTCTATTCTACATCACATACTCGATGATGAGAAATGTCTACTTTCCTACATATGTTGTGGCAAACGAAGGCACCCTCTCCTCAAAGCACCAATAGCTCACCCGCCCCTCCCTTCTTCGAGCGTCGGTGGTGGTCACCAGAATGTCCGGATGACACTCGATCGTTGAAGATACATATCGCGTCTGCTATCGCCTACGAAATCACTAGTTAGGGAGTGCACCTCGCAAAGGTCACGCGGGGTGTTCTCCATGCGCGACAAGTGTCGCATTGTGGGCGCACTGGAGATCTTTGAAGTGTGCTTTGCGGATGACACTTGTCGGGCGGAGGATACCCCGCGTGATATCCGGTTTCCGGTTTCTTTTTTATGGTTTTCCCTTGTGCAATTAAGTCCTTAATCAATTTAGTGTTTACAAGTAATGATCCAATCTATTTCTTGAGATTTGTTTCTCTGTTGGGTTCGTCGTCACGCTGGACAAGTCCCGCCCCGTCTTCCCGCTACTGTCTTGCTTCGGCCATCACCCCGCCGTTGTTGGCCTATTGTGGTCTTGCTTTGACCGTCGCCCCATCATCGTCGTCCTGATGTGGTCTTTGCTTCTGTTGTTGCCGCCCCTTCGTCGTCCCATTGTGGTTGCTTGGCCGTCTTTGCCCCACTGTGGTCGTCCCCTGGTAATCGTGCAATCAGGGTTTCCTTCTTCGTGTTTTATTTTTTCCCATTATATTTCCGGGAAATTGAGATTTCAAAGGAAATTATGGGTGGGGCTTACAACACAATCAAATGTCAACTTTCAACTCAGTTGTGGTATCAGATCTTATTGGTCACCGTTTCTTTATAGGTAGTGGCTTGCCACTTTTGCCGAGTTCCAGGTGGCCCTTGTTCTTCCTTTGATTCTTGTGTGTCTGTGTTCACTGTGGTGCTGGATCGTCGCTGTTCAAGGCGTGTTGTAAGATTCTATTTATTGTGTTATCTGATTGTGGCGTGTGGTTGATTTTTGTTTTGGTTGGAATGTAATCTAATGCCTTTGTTTATATGATTATGATGTTTTATTCCATTCTTTTTGTAGTATGTTCCATGCAGTGTTAGATCACATCTTGCTCGGTACATTGAGGAGTGCAGAGCTTTGGCTATTCGGAGGGGTGACAAAGATATTAATCTTGCTCTTCACAGCAGTGAGGGTTACTTATATGTTGTTTTGTTTAAACATGGCCAGGTGAGCAGTAAATTCCATTGTCCTTCGTGGGAGGAACTTGTGAGTGATCCTGGTCTCCGTCATCGTGACATTATGACTGTTAGGATTGAGCACTATGGAACTATGATTGGTGTTAATTTTCATCGGGGTGGTGTTATGTTGTTTCCTTTACCCTCTGTTGGTAAGGTTTTTTTGAGTTATTTTATATTTGTTTAAGCTTATACGTTTTGTTGTTCTGCTGAACTTGTGAAAATATATTTTTGTAGCTCTTCGGTATCTGAGTGAAACTGAGAGGGAACTTGTTGAGAGTTGTTTTTATAGTCGTGGTGTTAGTCTGAATTATCGGCAAATGTATTTCATGTCGCGACGGCTCTTTGATGACAACTACATATTGTGTACTCCTTTTGTTCATAGGATTGATTCCAAGAATGTTAATTTTAAACATATGGTGAGCTTTGTTTTGTTTATTGTTTATTTATTTGTTCTTTGCTCTGGTGTAGTGTTTTAAATTTGTAAGCTGAACACCGTATAACTTGATGTTTTTTCAGGTTATTCCGAGCATGGTTGTGAGGAGTTTGAAGGTTTTTTTGTGAATTCCTAGGAATGGTTCTTTGACTCTTTAAATTACTTTGGAATCTGAAGATGATGATATATCTGTGAGCATTCCTTGTTCCTACTTTATTGGCTTGGGTGGTAGAATGGTGTTCAATAAGGAAGGTTTCGGTGATTTTCTTCGGGCATCGTCTATTGAAGTCAAGAATTTGGTGCTCATAACCTTGAAAGAGCGTGATCAAGAGCTTGCTATCATTTTTAGCCCTCTGCTGTAGTGATCCTACTTATAGACTGTGAAGTGAAACATTTATCTGGCGTATAGTTGTATGCAGATGTTTTTAATAAAATATATGGTACAAAAGATTGTATTTCATAATTACAGTTATTCAGATATGTAAGAGTTATATATATATCTATAGGTGGATTGTGCTTCCTGTTTCCCAGCGAGTCGTGTGTCTCTCACATTATACATCCAAGCACCTTCCTAGTATAAAATCATGTTGTAGTTTTACATCACGCATCATGTTTTTGTGTCTCACTATCAGACGTGCATATCCTGTTTACAGATACATGCATCTTCCTATTATGAATCAGTGCTTCTGTTTTGCATCACGGACGTTCCTGCCTAAAAACCGTGCATCATGTTTCCAATCAGTTGTGCCTCTCGTGCACGCACCACCGTGGGCGGGTTTTGTACAGATACGGTGCATGTTACTAATATAAAACAGTGGTCTGTCTTACATATGAGCCGTGCCTCTCATGCACGCACCGCCGTGGATGTGCTGTATACAGATACGGTGCATGTTACTAATATAAAATAGTGTTCTGTCTTACATATGAGCCGTGCCTCTCGTGCACACACCACCGTGACCGTGCTGTGTACAGATACAGTGCATGTTACTAATATAAAACAGTGCTCTATCTTACATATGAGCCATGCCTCTTGTGCACACACCGCCGTGAATGTGATGTGTATATTATATGCTCAATGAAGGTTCTGGAGAAAGAATGGAATGGCAACTATTTTGTACCGGCGAACAATATGAGTGAAGAATTAAAAGGTAAAAATAGAGCGTGGATAGAAATAATATAATGTATAGTATCTAGGACCATAGAAATATTGCTACGACTTCCGGAAATATACCCATGACTAATTATTCTGATTTTTGTTTTTTCCGTTTATTACTTTTTAATAGGAGAACGGTGAGGAAGTATGGAAAGTATGTGTAGATTTGGAGAAAGAAGAATGTATATCTGAATATTCAACAAATAGTACCATCCCTTGTAGTAAAGTGTCTTGTAAGTTTTCTTGTGTCTGCAGGAGAGAAAGAGTTTATGACATGTAGGGCCAACAGATGTGTTACAGTTCGTATACATAGAGGCAGTGAAGACCTAACCGTCTTTCGAGATCCACCGTACACATCGCGTTCTTACGCCGGCAATGGAGATGGGGATGTGCGTTGCCCCTAGCGCCAAGATGTCGAGGCGCTCTCCACCGACGACACCGTCCTCTGGGTCTCTGCACCTCTAGTTAACCATTGTCTCTGCACCTAATTTGGAGGCATTGGGTGAATCATTAACCCGGGTGTCTACGATTCTCTCGAGGTACTGAATTTCCACAATACTTTCACCTTGTTTCATTGGAGGAAACGAGATTGATGTCATCCAACCTTTTATTTGATTAACTTTGTTCTATTTTTTCTGAAGGGTTCGATGGCTGTTGGGCTAAAAAATACGGCAATCCATCAAGACTTTTTTTATATTGCAACATTCTAAAGTTGAACAGGTTATTCAATTGTTGGACCTCTTTCTAAACTTGGAGAACTTGTTTTTTTGTGGTAATGGTTTTCACAAACATTTCATAGTGTAGCATTCATACATCCGTCTCAAAAAATTGTCTTACATTTGTCAGGATTGGTATACCTGTGTCTACAAAAGCTTTACTGATAGATACATCCGGATCTAGACAAATATATGACAAGCTTTTGGGGATGGACATAATATAATTAATCATTCTTTTGTCATCTCCACTTATGTTAAGTTTATTCAACCTACTGCATGTTTTAGGGACGATTTAATCGTTCTGGTGGTAAACGAACATTTTGGCATTGTAAGTTCCAACTATTTGTCAAAGACCATCCCATTCGTCTCAAGACAGTAACAATGGAAGATTATGAAAGCTGTGAGGAACACATTGAATTTGCGACGTTCTTTATTTTCAAGGCAAGAGAGTTGGAGACCATCAAGATTAAGTTTCGCTACCTTCCAGGCTTCACGTCCCCAAAAACCAGGTTATATTTTTATGCAAAGCAACGGAAGGTGTTTAAGTGGTACAAGAGGGCTTCTAAATGCGCTCGCCTTATATTAAATTAAAGTTGAAAACACACCAGGCTGGATTTAAGGAAAAAAACTGTTGAATACCTGGACTTGACCAATCCATTCAGCTGTGAATGCTGAAAACAGCTTTCTACGGGGAAGCTTTCAGAGTTACATGTTGTAGCGTCTTTTGTGGGGAAGCTTACTGAGCTTAGAGATTTAGACATGATCAAAAAACCTTTGTAATTTTTGCATCGTCTATAAGGTTGTTTGTTTTTGTCCTTTTAAGGTTGTTTGTTGTACTCAACAAATCAGTTCACATGTCCTAAAATCAATCCAGTTTCTATCATTTTCTATCGACGTTTTAAAGAGTCTCTAGCCCTGTGGAAACGACGTGATGAACGTTTGCTTTGTTAATGTGACATAATAGATGAGGGCAGTTCACATGTAGTCACGGCATTTTGTTAGCAGCTTGGAGAACCATGTATTTCATGGCCATCTCTGCAGCAATGACCTGTGCATTTCATGGAGCACACACTAGAATCTAGCTAGTAGTGTGCATTTGCTCCAGTAGCAACAGTGCAGATTCTCCCACACGTCCGTGCTTTGCCTAGTATACATTCTAATAGCGCTTGATGAATGAGTGACATAGGAAAGCACATCTACGCACTCCTCCCCTGTTCCCCTTCCCATTTAACCTTTGGCTTTTCTCTATTGGCGCAGTCAATACCTTACCGTCTTTCCAGATGCACTACACACATTGCTACTCTAGGGCGCCGCGACACCCCAAAGATGGAGGTGGAGGTGGAGTTTGTTGCCCCTAGTGTGAAGAGATCGAGGCTCGCAGCATCGGTGACGCCGTCCTTTGCATGTGTGGTGGTGGTAGAGGGGGCGAGGAGCGCCGAGGGTCCCCGTACTGGATCTTGGGAGCAAGATCAATCTCGTCCTGACTACATCAGCAACCTGCCGGACGCAATCCTAGGTGAGATCATCTTTCGTCTCACCATGAAAGAAGACATACGAACTCAAGTGCTGGCACATAGGTTTTGCCATCTCTGGCGCACCACTCCTTTGAATCTCGACTGCAGCATGATCAGTGTCGGACGTATTTTTAACCCTCTAGAAGCAGTGCATATCGACACAATCTCCATGCTCCACACCAAGGAGTTGATCCAAATAAGATACTTTGGAACTCGATGTCGTGGACAATCTGTCGTTGATGATGTGAGCCTTCCTAAAGTCATCCTCTCAGGTCATGAGGGTGCAGTTCACTGCTTTTGCATCCTGGCATGCTACCTATAGTGTAGACCCTCTACCGCCGACGCCTGGCTTCGATCTCCCAAACTAGAGAATCTCCAAGTGTTTGAGTTCTACTACATGTTCCCACATTTCTTGCGAAAGACTGTGAGTCTACCATTCACGCGCCCTTCATCTATGTGCTCACCACCGACGTCCAGCTTGCGGTTTTCCTCGTCTCTCCACACTATCACCTTTGCTCTTTGCCAAATACCAGACACCTATGTTGGAATGCTTGAACTACCACTGGTCAAGAGACTTTCGCTTCTTGACGTTGATATATCAAATGTCTCGCTGCAAAGAATAATCCATTCTAGTTTCCCTGCCTTGAGGTGGCTGCTTCTTGTCTGTAATAACCTAGATCACTACATCAGAATAAACTCTCCTATGCTTGAAAGCATTAGCATCCTTTGTGACAATGGCAAACTCATTATCGGGGATGCCCCTCACTTGTACGGCTGATTCATGACATCTGTAGCAGACACTTGGAGATAAATGTTGTCTCAGCCCCTAAACTTGAGGCACTAGGTAAATTTTATTCAGGGTACCCTGATTCCAAGATTGCATTTGGCTCTACGGTTATTCAGGTACTGATTTTACGCCTTACTCTTATTTTCTTATTTTTGAGCTCATAAGTTTCATGTCATCCAACGTCTCTACTCTATTAATTTTATGTTATATGCTCAATGAAGGCCTTGTCCATAGTCAGCATATCAACAGTGGTTCATTCTGTCAAGACGTTGCTTATCCACATGTCATTCAACCTCGACAAGGTCATTCCCTTGATGCAATGCTTTCCAAGCTTGCAGAACCTGCTTATACAGGTAATTATTTTCAAACATGTTGGAAAGCCCATACTGTGCATATTGTAGCATAATTAATCATTGGTTTACCATTTTTGCAGTCTCTCTCTTTATATGCATTATTGAGTTTTTTTGCTCTTAATGTATGCTTAGGGAGGATACAGTCATCAAGAAGGTGTAACAAATAAGTGGCATCATAGGTACGGGCTGTTCCGTAGGCATCATGACATTCGCCTAAAGACAGTAACGCTGGAAAAGTACTGGCACTGCCGGAAAAACATTGATTTTGCGATGTTCTTTATCCATAATGCAAAGGAGCTAGAGACAATGAGGCTTAAGTTTCGTCCCCCCCCCCCGGTCCTAAGGGAAAACTTTTACAAACAGCAACGGAGAGCCCTTCTGTGGGAGAACAAGGCCTCTAGGCGTGCTCGGCTTAAGTTATCAACATCCTGCAACCACATGGACTTGGACTTGGTAACATATATGTGGGAGAAACAGTGTCCAGGCCTCGATTTACCAGATCCATTCAACTGTGGTTGCTGATAATAGTGCTCAGGATGGTAGAGTTAGGTGTTGTTCCGCCCTTTCTAGTCTTACTATTATCTAAACATGTCTTTTGAACATCATCGCATTGTTCGTACTGTTGTTATGACGTTGTTATGCATGCATGTTTATGTGTTTTTGATTTCATGTCAATCCTATGGAAATGCGCAAAATCACGCATTTGACACAACACAAATTCAGACACACTGATATGGTTGTCGTCTTACACGACAGAGCTAGCTTTTAGTTGAAACAGATTTGGTCCTCATGTGCCTCCCCCGAGTTAAACATGTTGCTCCATGGGAATTAAATGTGTGACCGGCCAGGCCTTCCCTGCACGTGCGGCTTGTTATATCGTGACCGTACCTCTGTCGTAGCAGCACATTCTTTTCTCTGTTTGTGCGGTCTTTTGGCGGAAAAACCGTGCTTCGCGTTTCCCTGTAACATACCACGGCCATCCAACCTCCTTCATTTGTCACTTCCTTCTAAGGCCTCTTCCATAGCAACATGTCTTTTCCTCTGTTTTAACAGGAACTGCTTTACAAAAAACTACACTGCTAGTAAACGCAAGGTCGCGCTTCCATTTTACATCACGGAAGTTCGCTACAAAAAAAGTGCTTCGTGTGTCCCTCTAGCATACGCAGACCTGTGGATCTAATGCGTGCAGACCCGTACGTCTGGTTAGCATAGGTCCGTGCTTTCTGTTTTACATCGCGGAAGTTCGCTGCAAAAAAAACTGCTTCGTGTTTCCGTCTAGCATATGCAGACTCGTGGATCTAACGCGTGCACACCCGTGCGTCTCATTAGCACAGATCCGTGCTTTCTGTTTTACATCGCGGAAGTTCACTGCCAAAAAACCATGCTTCGTGTTTCCCTCTAGCATACATAGACTCGTGGATCTAACGCGTGCACACCCGTGCGTTTGGTTAGCATAGATCCATGCATTCCGTTTTACATCATGGAAGTTCGCTGCAAAAAACTATGCTTCGTGTTTACCTCTAGCATACGTAGACTCATGGATCTAATGCGTGCAGACACGTGTGTTTGGTTAGCATAGATCTGTGCTTTCCATTTTACATTGTGGAATTTCGCTACAAAAAACCATGCTTCGTGTTAACCTCTAGCATACGCAGACCCGTGGATCTAGCACGTGCAGACCCGTGCGTCTGTTTAGCATAGATCCATGCTTTTTGTTTTATATCGCGGAAGTTCGCTGCAAAAAAATTGTGCTTCATGTTTACCTCTAGCGTAAGCATACCCATGGACCTAACGTGTATAGACCCGTGCGTCTGGTTAGCATAGATCCATGCTTTCCACTTTATATCGCGGATGTTCGCTACCAAAAACCATGCTTCGTGTTTACCTCTAGCATACGCAGACCCGTGGATCTAGCGCGTGCAGACCCGCGCGTATGTCTACTTTGGATCTGCTTTTTCTAAAACCATGCTTCGTTTCTAGAACCATGTCTAAAACCGTGATTCATTTCTCGCCATCAGCGGTGCTTTGTGAACGACTGCACGCACCACCGTGGAGATGTGCTATGTAGAGATACGGTGCTTTGTACAGATACAGGTCTTGTGTCTTGCCAGCTGTGTCTTTCACAAACAAAGCACAGTGCATATCCACAGTAGACATACATGCTTTCTTTTTGCATCCCCAACTTTCCTACTTAAAACTATGTTTTGTGTCTCCGTGACAGTTGTTCGTCCCGTATACTCACCACTGTGTATCTGTCATGTACACATAAAATGCATCTTCCAGGTATAAATATGTGCTTTTGATTCACATCATGGAAATTGTGTGTAGAACCGTTCTTGTGATTCCCTGCCAGGCGTGCGTGTTCCACACAAAGCACTGGGTGCAGTTTTATTCTTCCCAACCATCTTGCACACAAATTCAGATTACATGACGTTGTCAGACTTCAAATATCCAGTTGGTTCATATGAGCTTCGTAAGTGCCATTAAAATTACCAATGTAGCACCATCTTGATATGGGAAAAAGATAACTTCAACCTAATAAACAAAGCAGTCCTTAGGGGCAGCGTTTTAATTGCGGCACTAACATCGGCTATACAATACGCTGAAAGATAATGGACACAGAATGATCACTGCGCTCTTTGAAGGTTATCAGAAAAATGTCCTTTTCAGCAAAGCCTGTATCGAACAGGAATTCTTCGAAAGAATACTTCTCAATCACCATCCTTCCGTCTTTTTTACAGATGGAGTATGATGAAGTGGTGATGACACATAATTCTTTTTCTGCGGCTTCAAGGGTCATACTAGCATTGACAAGCACATCCACCCACGTCTTTAATGTTGAGACAACACTCCTTGGAATTTCTAAAGGAAATAGATATAAAATAAATAGAAAAAATGGATATTTTGTCATGAATTCAATAGTGGGAACGTTCAGTGTGGAAACAATCTAATTTATTTAACTGAAAGTAAGCTTACATAAATCTAATTTTTTATGGAACAAGTAATTGAAAAAAGATCAATAGATAGATCAAGAAAGGAGAACAACAGATATTGATATGTATTTTTAGTACACTATAGGCATAATAGAAATGCAGAGTTTGTTAGGCTATGAGCAGGTCAAAAGTTATCACTACTTGCAGGTATAATAGATTGTCAGCATGTCAAAAGTCATGTTTGAACTTCACACTTGCAGGTATAATAGATTGCCATCAGTTCAAAAGTCATGTCTAAACTTCATACTAAATGTTAAAAAACATCAAGTTCTACGAATAAATTTCGTTGAAAAGCAGTAAATACAGAGAGTGATAAATAACCATGATAGCATCTTTTGTGTTTGTTGTTGTCAACACATGGACAAACGGGCGGCAACAGATGAATGTATCTCCAAAAAGGCAACGCAGAAAGAACCATGTCTGGTTGTACATAAGCTCAATATCATGTGTGTAGACACAACATTGAATGTACTCGTGGTCATTGGAAGAAAGATCGTCTAGAGCTGGAATAACAAGATGTATAAACTTAGTACTAGATCATTCCTGATTATAAAAACTGGCAAAAAAATTAATTGAAACTTTATAGTATTACCGAGATGAGGCATTGGAAAGAGCCTTCGAATTCTGCGATAAGTTATGACCTCCAGATTCGGTCCATGGTCAGATGTGAAACATTCTATGCGGTCTCCAGGCCGAAGACCATAATCAATAGCAAATTTCATCCAACCATCACCCTGTAGCTTTGTGTGTTTTGGACTGTGCTTAAAGGTAACTTGATAGGACCTGTTTTCTGGGGTAACATGTGTAGGCTCAATCTGCTTGCCATGATATTTTTGTTGATGCTCCTTCGGAGTATTTATGTAATCAGCAAGAAAAAGCTCTGGCATTGCACGGCACACACTCTGAAAATTATTAAAAATGAAAAGATGTAAGTAAAAATTCAAACTCTTTGGGCATTCGTTAGTTAAAGAATTTGTGTAATTCACAGTGATATAATATGATAGATTAATGACTAGAATGTTTTGCATGGTTTAATTTGTAGATATGGAGACAGAGAAGTGATTATGAGAGGCAAAGAGATGGAATAAGATATAAAAACTTGATAGTCCAAAAGTGGACATCAAAAGTGGATCATGTTCAGTGTCTTCTGAATAAGATACATAGATAAGTATGGTAAATTTGTCCACTAACCATGCGTCTCAAGCAATTCTTGTCTAGAATAAGATCAAACTCCTGCGTTTCTCCAGCATAACGTTCGCAATGACCTTTTGGATTGCGGCAAGTAGTGCAAACCATACCTGGTTAAATTAAGAGCAAAAAAGTTATGGACAACTAGAAATTGGTGAAATTAGATAACAAAAAACACATTAGGTTAAACAAATAGCTACTTCAAATTCATCCTTGCTTCTTTTCATAAAAGAAATCTGACCAGCTTTGTGGCCAAATAATTAGAAACTGAGTAGCAAATGTATTTTTACATCCCCCTCGTCAGTACAAAAATATAGGAGTGATGAATAGATGACTAATTTATTTTTATAACCATCTTAGATTTCTTTAGAGAAGGATTGATTTGTATCACATCTAGTTGATGATTAAAAAAACTAACCGAAACCCTAAACTTAAAACAAGAAAATGAAATCAACCTGTTGAAAAAACGTAACCAAGGATTCGATTATGGAGCGGACATATACATTTTAATAGGATCCATACCTTTGGAAGCCATATTTGTGAAAGTAGATAAGCAGGCAGGTGCGAACGGGATGGAACAGAGCAATAGAAAGGAAATGAACTACGTGCAAGTTCTGTACAAGCATAGCATAGAAATTAATAAACAATAAGAAAGTGTAGAGCGGAATATGATCGAGGAGGATCTAGGAACCCTAGAGGCACACCAATGGGGATCGGCGAAGAACAACGAACCCTAGTGGCAGACCAATGGGGATCGACGAAGAACCTCGAACCCTCTAGGCGGACCAATTGGGATCGGCGAAGAACCTCGAACCCTAGAGGTAAACCGATTGGGATCGGCGAAGAACTTCGAACCCTAGAGGCGGACCCTAGAGGCGGGAAATAGTGAGAGGGATAGTTTCGGACTCATGAGGAGGGAGAGATGGAGGTAGCGAAGTGTTTGAGTGAGCTAGAGGAATGGAATAATATATAAAGAACCTTGTATTTTCATTTGCTGTGTCTATAGAGGTTCATGCCCGTGCCTGTAGTGGCTTCACTCACGTTCGTATAGAGGTTCACTTCCATGCCTGTAGATGCTACACCGCCGTGCCTCTGGACCACGTCCTTGCAGGTTCAGGCTTCACTCTCCCTTGTCCCTTGTGCCCACACACCCGTGCTGTATACAGTGGCTACATCCGTGTCTGTAGTGCTTTGACTTCCGTCGCTCGGGCGCCTATAGTACAATATGCCCATGGGTTTGAAGCCTTGCAAGCCTGATTGGTTTAGTCTTACAAAGACTCAAATCATTCGACCTGTCCCTTCTTTCGACAGTGTCTCTTTTGTCAATTCTGGTGTTGTTGAAGCTCGCAAAGATGTTCGTGGGGGCATGAGTGCTTCTCCTTGAGGAAATGCATAAGTTGTTGGTGTTGCTGAAGCTCTGAAGAGATCGCAATTTATCTGTTTTATGTCCAATGGTCTATCTATTGTATGAATATGTATTAGTGAACTACGAGCTCAACTTTTTTAGTTGTTAACCTTGTTTGAATGGAACATGTGGAAACTAAGTTTTTAGTAACATGGTCTTTGAAGTTTTTAATGCTCCTTTTTTCTTTCTTACTTTTGTTATTTTTCAAACTAGAAACACGTGTGTTCGTAGGACTTATGGAGAAGACTTTTTTTGTAATAACAGTTGTAGAACTAATTTTTCTTGCACAAGAGAAACACCCATGGACCTACCGCGAACTCACCCATGCGTCTACCTAGCAACTATCCGTGGCAAAAACAACACAAACTTTTGTGTTTCCCTAGAGCACATGCACACCCAAACCCGTGGACCTACAGTGTACTCACCCGTGCATCTGCCTAGCGTATATCCATGGTTTCCATTTTACATCACCGAAGTTCCTTGCAAAAAACACAAACCTTCATGTTTCTCCCTAGCACACGCATAACCGTGGACCTACCGCGTACTCACCCGTGGACCTACCGCGAACTCACCCGTGCGTCTACCTTGCATATATCCGTGGCAAAAAACCAAACTTTTGTATTTCCCTACAGCACACACACACGCAAATCTGTGGACCTACAACGTACTCACTCGTGTGTCTACCTAGTCTATATCCATGGTTTCCGTTTTACATCACCGATGTTCCTTGCAAAACACCCAAGCCTTCATGTTTCCCTCCAGCACACGCACAACCGTGGACCTACCCGGTACTCACCTGTGCATCTACCTAGCGTATATCCGTGGCAAAAAAAACTTTCGTGTTTCCCTATAGCACACGCACCCCCAAAGTCGTGGACCTAAAGCGTACTCACACGTGCGTCTGCCTAGCGTATATAAGTGGTTTCCGTTTTACATCACCGAAGTTCCTTGCAGAAAACCCAAGCCTTCATATTTCCCTGTAGCACACGCACAACCATGGACCTACCGCGTACTCTCTCGTGGACCTACCGCGAACTCACCCGTGCGTCTACCTAGCATATATTCGTGGCAAAAATACCCAAACTTTCGTGTTTCCCTACAACACACGCACACCTAAACCCGTGGACCTACAGCGTACTCCCCCGTGTGTCTGCCTAGCGTATATCCATGGTTTCCGTTTTACATCACCGAAGTTCCTTGCAAAAAACCCAAGCCTTCCTGTTTCCCTCCAGCACACGCACAACCGTGGACCTACCGCGTACTCACCCGTGGACCTATCGCGAACTCACCCCTGCTTCTACCTAGCATATATCGGTGGCAAAAAAACCAAACTTTTTTGTTTCCTTATAGCACACACACACCCAAAGCCATGGACCTACAGTGTACTAACCCGTGCGTTTGCCTAGCGTATATCCGTGGTTTCCGTTTTACATCACCGAAGTTCCTTGCAAAAAAACCAAGCCTTCCTATTTCCCTCCAGCACACGCACAACTGTGGACCTACCGCGTACTCACCTGTGGACCTGCCATGAACTCACCTGTGCGTCTACCTAGCATATATCCGTGGCAAAAAAACTTTCATGTTTCCCTATAGCACATGCACACCCAATAGACATGGACCTACAGTGTACTCACCCGTGCGTCTGCCTAGCGTATATCCGTGGTTTCTGTTTTACATCACCAAAGTTCCTTGCAAAAAAACCAAGTCTTCCTGTTTCCCTCCAGCACACGCACAACCGTGGATCTACCGCATACTGACCCGTGGACCTACCACGAACTCATCCGTGCATCTACCCAGCATATATTCATGGCAAAAGAAACTTTCGTGTTTCCCTACAACACACGCACACCCAAAGTCGTGGACCTACAGCGTACTCGCCCGTGCGTCTGCCTAGCGTATATTCGTGGTTTCCGTTTTACATCACCGAAGTTTCTTGCAAAAAACCAAGCCTTCCTATTTCCCTCCAGGACACGCACAACGGTGGACGTACCACGTACTCACTCGTGCACCTACGACGAACTCACCCGTGCGTCTAACTAGCATATATCCATGGCAAAAAAACCAAACTTTCGTGTTTCCCTATAGCACACGCACACCCAAACCCATGGACCTACAACGTACTAACCCGTGCGTCTGCCTAGCGTATATCCGTGGTTTCCAATTTTACATCACGGAAGTTCCTTGCAAAAAAACGCAAGCCTTCCTGTTTCCCTCCAGCACACGCACAACCGTGGACCTACCGCGTACTCACCCGTGGACCTACCGCGAACTCACCCATGCGTCTACCTTGCATATATCCGTGGCAAAAAATCAAACTTTTGTGTTTCCCTATAGCACACGCACACCCAAACTAGTGGACCTACAACTTACTCACACGTGCGTCTGCCTAGCATATATCCGTGGTTTCCGTTTTACATCACCGAAGTTCCTTGCAAAAAACCGAAGCCTTCCTATTTCCCTGCTGTTGGGGAACGTTGCATGGGAAACAAAAATTTCCTACGCACACGAAGATCTATCCACGGTGATGAGCATCTACGAGAGGGAGAGTGGATCTACATACCCTTGTACATCGCTAAGCGGGAAGCGTTAAGAAACGCGGTTGGTGTAGTCAAACGTCTTCGCGATCCAAATCGCCATGCGTCCCGCAATCCAATCATGATCCGTCCCGCGATCTGATCACAATCCGGCCCACAAATCTTGATCACGATCCGTCTCACGAACTTGATCACGATCCTTCCGATCTAGCACCGAATGGACGGCACCTCCACGTTCAGCACACGTACAGCTTGATGACGATCTCCACCGTCTCGATCCAGCAAGAAGGAGTGGAGAGGAAGAATAGTTCTCCGGCAGCCTGACGGCGCTCCGGCGATGGTGGTGGAGTAATTTCGGCAGGGCTTTGCCTAAGCACTGCAGAAAACCGATCTAGAGGAGAAACTATGCACTGGAGGAACGGGTAGCACGTGGCTGAAAATCTTGTGCAAAACCCTTCTATTCCACCAGTATATATAGGAGGAGAGGAGGAGGAGGGTTGGAGCAGGGCTGAGCCCCTCTTGGAGTCGGCCGAAGCCAAAGGGGAGGAGTCCTAGTAGGAGTAGGACTCTCCCTTTTTGCCTTTTTTCCACTCTTTTTCCTTTGGGACTCTTCCCCCAGCCGCATGGGCCTGTTGTGGCTATTCCACCAGCCCACTAAGGGCTGGTTAATACTCTCCCACAGCCCATGAAGCCTCTTGGGTCGAAATACCCCTCCCGGAGGTCTCCCGGTACACTAACGGCACTCCCAGTACACTACCGATAAGCCCGGAACTATTCTGGCGACCAAAATTGGACTTCCTATATATGATCTTTACCTACGGACCATTCCGGAACTCCTCGTGACGTCCAGGATCTCATCCGGGACTCCGAACAAACTTCGGTCACCACCATACATAACTCTATACTCCCGAAACGTCACCAAACCTTAAGTGTGCAGACTCTGCGGGTTCGAGAACTATATAGACATGACCGAGACACCTCTACGGTCAATAACCAATGGCGGGACCTAGATGTCCACATTGGTTCCTACATATTCTACGAAGATCTTTATCGGTTGAAGACCTATGTCAAGGATTCAGTTAATCCCGTATGATGTTCCCTTTGTTCTTCGGTATGTTACTTGTCCGAGATTCAGTTGTCGGTATCTCCATACCTAGTTCAACCTCGTTACTGGCAAGTCTCTTTACTCATTCCGTAATACAAGATCCCGCGACCAACACTTAGTCACATTGCTTGCAAGGCTTATTGTGATGGTGTATTACCGAGTGGGCCCTGAGATACCTCTCCGTTACACGGAGTAATAAATCCTAGTCTTGATCCATGCCAACTCAATAGAAACCCTTGGAGATACCTGTAGAGCACCTTTATAGTCACCCAGTTACGTTGCGACGTTTGATACACACAAGGTACTCCTCCGATATTTGTGAGTTACATGATCTCATGGTCATAGGAACATATACTTGACATGCAGAAAACAGTAGCAATAAACTGACACAATCATAAGCTACGTTTGTAGTTTGGGTCTTGTCCATCACATCATTCTCCTAATGATGTGATCCCGTTATCAAATGAAATCTCATGTCCATGGCTAGGAAACCTTAACCATCTTTCAATCAACGAGCTAGTTCACTAGAGGCATACTAGGGACATTGTGTTTGTCTATGTATCCACACATGTATCCATGTTTCCAATTAATACAATTATAGCATGGATAATAAACGATTATCATGAACAAGGAAATACAATAATAAACACTTTATTTATTGCCTCTAGGGCATATTTCCAACAGTCTCCCACTTGCACTAGAGTCAATAATCTAGTTCACATCACTATGTGATTTACATTGTAATGAATCGAACACCCATGCAGTTCTGGTGTTGATCATGTTTATCCCTTGGAAGAGGTTTAGTCAACGGGTCTGCAACATTCAGATCCGTGTGCACTTTGCAAATATTTATGTCTTTCTCCTAGATGTAATCGCGGATGGAGTTGAAGCGTCGCTTTATGTGTCTGGTCCTATTGTGAAACCTTGGTTCCTTGGCCAGAGCAATGGCACAAGTGTTGTCACAGAACAGGTTCATTGGATTCAGTGCACTAGGCACTACTCCAAGATCTGTCATGAACTGCTTCATCCAGACACCTTCCTTTGCCGCCTCCGAGGCTGCGATGTATTCCGCTTCACACATAGAATCATCTACCACGCTTTCCTTGCAACTGCACCAGCTTACCGCCCCCCCGTTAAGAATAAATACGTATCCGGTTTGCGACTTAGAGTCTTCCGGATCAGTGTCAAAGCTTGCATCGACGTAACCCTTTACGACGAGCTCTTCATCACCTCCATAAACGAGAAAAATTTCCTTAGTCCTTTTCAGGTACTTAAGGATATTCTTGATCGCTTACCAGTCCTCCATTCCAGGATCACTTTGAAACCTTCCGGCCATACTTATGGCAAGGCTGACACCGGGTCTTGTGCACAGCATCGCATACATGATAGAGCCTATGGCTGAAGCATAGGGGATGACACTCATCTTTTCTCTATCTTCTGAAGTTACTGGGCATTGAGTCTTACTCAACTTTACACCTTGTAATACAGGCAAGAACCCCTTCTTGGACCGTTCCATTTTGAACTTCTTCAAAACTTTATCAGGGTATGTGCTCTATGAAAGTGCTATTAAGCATCTCAATCTATCTCTATAGATCTTAATGCCTAATATGAAAGCAGCTTCTCCTAGGTCCTTCATTGAAAAACTCTTGTTCAAATATTCCTTCACGCTTTCCAGCATTTCTATATTGTTTCCAATCAGCAATATGTCATCCACATATAATACTAGAAACGCTATAGAGCTCCCACTCACTTTCTTGTAAATACAAGATTCTCCGTAAACTTGTATAAACTCAAATGGTTTGATCACCTCATCAAAGCGCTTATTCCAACTCCGAGATGCTTGCACCGGTCCATAAATGGAACGCTGGAGTTTGCAAACTTTGTCAGCATTCTCTGGATCGACAAAACCTTCGGGTTGCATCATATACAACTCTTCCTCAAGGAAACCGTTGAGGAACGCTGTTTTTACATCCATCTGCCAAATTTCATAGTCGAAATAGGCAGCTATTGCTAACATGATTCTGACAGACTTAAGCATCGCTACGGGTGAGAAAGTCTCATCGTAGTCAACTCCTTGAACTTGTGAAAAACCCTTTGCCACAAGTCAAGCTTTATAGACGGTGACGTTACCGTCTGTATTTGTTTTCTTCTTAAAGATCCATTTGTTCTGAATGGCCCTTCGCCCTTCAGGTAATACTTCCAAAGTCCATACTTTGTTTTCATACATGGATCCCATCTCGGATTTCATGGCCTCTAACCATTTCTCGGAATCCGGGCCCATCACCACTCCTCCATAGCTCGTAGGTTCATTGTTGTCCAACAACATGACTTCCAAGACAAGGTTGCCATACCACTCAAGGGTAGTACGCAGCCTTGTCGACCTACGAGGTTCAATAGCTGCTTGATCTGAAGCTTCATGATCATCATCATTAAATTCCTCTTCTACCATCGTAGGTTCCATAGAAACATCTTTCTGCGCTATGCTACTTTCTAGTTGAAGTAAAGGTTCAATAACCTCATCAAGCTCTATTTTCCTCCCACTCAATTCTTTCGAGAGAAACTCTTTCTCAAGAAATGTTCCGTTTTTAGTGACAAACACTTTGCCTTCGGATCTGAGATAGAAGGTATACCCGACTGTCTCTTTCAGGTATCCTATGAAGATGCATTTCTCCGCTTTGGGTTCCAGCTTTTTAGGCTGAAGCTTTTTGACATAAGCATCACATCCCCAAACTTTAAGAAACGACAACTTTGGCTTCTTGCCAAACCACAGTTCATATGGTGTCGTCTCAACGGATTTTGATGGTGCCCTATTTAAAGTGAATGCAGTTGTCTCTAATGCATAACCCCAAAACGATAGTGGCAAATCAGCAAGAGACATCATAGAACTCACCATATCTAATAAGGTTCGATTACGATGTTCGGACACACCATTACACTGTGGTGTTCTGGGCGGTGTCAACTGTGAAATAATTCCACATTGTCTTAAGTGACTGCCAAACTCATAACTCAGATATTCACCTCCTCGATCAGATCGCAGGAACTTAATCTTCTTGTTACGATGATTCTCAACTTCACTCTGAAATTGCTTCAACTTTTCAAACGTTTCAGACTTGTGTTTCATTAAGTAAATATACCCATATCTACTTAAGTCATCAGTGAAGGTGAGAAAATAACGATATCCACCACGCACTGCAACATTCATTGGACCGCACACATCAGTGTGTATGATTTCCAATAAGTCACTCGCCCGTTCCATTGTTCCATAGAACGGCGTTTTAGTCATCTTGCCCATGAGGCATGGTTCGCATGTGTCAAGTGATTCAAAATCAAGTGACTCCAAAAGTCCATCAGCACAGAGCTTCCTCATGCGTTTTACACCAATATGACCTAAACGGCAGTGCCACAAGAAAGTGGTACTATCATTATGAATTCTACATCTTTTGGCATCAATGTCATGAACATGTGTGTCATCACTATCAAGATTCAATATGAATAAACCCCTAACATTGGGTGCATGACCATAAATGATATTACTCATATAAATAGAACAACTTTTATTCTCTGATTTAAATGAGTAACCGTATCACAATAAACAAGATCCAGATATAATGTCCATGCTTAACGCAGGCACTAAATAACAATTATTCAGGTTCATCACTAATCCCGATGGTAATCGAAGAGAGAGCGTGCCGACGGCGATCACATCAACCTTGGAACCATTTCCCACGCGCATCATCACTTCGTCCTTTGCCAGCCTTCGTTTATTCCGTAGTTCCTGCTTTGAGTTGCAAATGTGAGCAACCGAACCGGTATCAAATACCCAGGCACTACTACGAGAGCTAGTAAGGTACACATCAATAACATGTATATCATATATACCTTGTTTGTCATTGGCCTCCTTCTTGTTAGCCAGGTACTTGGTGCAGTTCCGCTTCTAGTGACCAGTTCCTTTGCAATGAAAGCACTCAGTTTCTGGCTTGGGTCCATGCTTGGGCTTCTATGCAGGAGTAGCAACTGCTTTGCCATCCTTCTTGGTTTTACCCTTCTTGCCCTTGCCCTTGACTTTGCCATTTTTCTTGAAACTAGTGGTTTTATTGACCATCAACACTTGATGTTCTTTCTGGATTTCAGACTCAACGACTTTTAGCATCGCAAACAGCTCGGCGACTGACTTGTTCATCCCGTGCATGTTATAGTTCATCACAAAGCTCTTGTAACTAGGTGGCAGTGATTGAAGAACTCTGTCAATGATCGCCTCTGGCAGAAGGGCAATTCCCAACTCTGCTAGACGAGTTGAATACCCAGACATTCTGAGTACATGTTCACTGATAGACCCGTTCTCCTCCATCTTGCAAGCATAGAACTTATCGGAGGTTTCATACCTCTCGATCCGGGCGTTCTTCTGAAAGATAAACTTCAACTCCTGGAACATTTCATATGCTCCATGATGTTCAAAATGTCTTTGAAGTCCCGGTTCTAAGCCATACAATATTGCACACTGAACTATTGAGTAATCTCCTATACGTGCCTCCCAAGCGTTCTTAATGTCTTCGGAGGTCATGTCTTCTGGTTGGTCACCAAGCGGTGCATCAAGGACATATGATTTCTGGGAAGCCGTGAGGATAATCCTCAGATTACGGGCCCAGTCAACAAAGTTACTTCCATCATCTTTCAGTTTAGCTTTCTCTAGGAACGCATTAAAATTCAAGGGTGCTACTGCGCGAGCCATTGATCTACAACATAAATATGCAAAGTTCACTTAGATTATTGTTCAATATAATGAATTTAGTTAATCAAATTACTAAAGCTCCCACTCAAATTGACATCCTTCAGGTCATCTGAGTGTCACATGATCCAAATCCACCAACTCAAGTCCGATCATCACGTGAGTTGAGGTGGCTTCAATCGTGAACATCATTATGTTGATCATATCTACTATACGACTCATGTTCGACCTTTCGGTCTCTTGTGTTCCGAGGCCATGTCTATACATGCTAGGCTCGTCAAGTTTAACCCGAGTGTTCTGCGCGTGCAACACTGGCTTGCACCCATTGTATGTGAACGTAGAGTCTATCACACCCGATCATCACGTGGTGTCTCAACACGATGAACTTTCGCAATGGTGCACACTCGGGGAGAACACAATTTTATCTTGAAATTAAGTGAGGGATCACCTTATAATGCTACCGTCGTACTAAGCATAACAAGGTGCATAAAAGGATTAACATCACATGCAATTCATAAGTGACATGATATGGCCATGAACTTGTGCTTTAGATCTCCATCTTGAAAGCATCGCCATGATCTTCATCGTCACCAGCACGACACCATGATCTCCCTCAACGTGTCGCCATCGAGGTTGTCACACCTTGCATGCTTCTACTACTATTGCTACCGTTTAGCAATAAAGTAAAGCATTACATAGCGCTTAATGATTGACACGCAGGTCATACAATAATTAAAGACAACCCTATGGCTCCTGCCGGTTGCCGTACTCATCGACATGCAAGTCGTGAAAATCTATACATCACATGATCATCTCATACATCACATATATCACATCATGTAATTGGCCATATCACATCACAACATACCCTGCAAAAACAAGTTAAACGTCCTCTAATTGCTGTTCCTTTTTTTACGTGGCTGCTACGGGTTTCTAGCAAGAACGATTCTCACCTACGCATAAACCACAACGGTGATACATAATTTGCTTTTCAACCTTCTCAAGGACCGCCTTTGTCGAATCTGATCCAACTAAAGTGAGAGAAACTGCCCCCCTCAAGCCATCTAGGCAACAAGTTGCATCGAGGGAACCGGTCTCTCGTAAGCGTACGAGTAATGTTGGTCCGGGCCGCTTCATCTCAGAATACCGCTGAACCAAAATCCGACCAAGGGAGGAAGCAATCTAAGCATCAACGCCCACAAACCTTTTGTGTTCTACTCGAGATCTCATCTACACATAGACCTAGCTCATGATGCCACTATTGGGGAACGTTGCATGGGAAACAAAATTTTCCTACGCACACGAAGATCTATCCATAGTGATGAGCATCTACGAGAGGGAGAGTGGATCTACATACCCTTGTAGATCGCTAAGCGGGAAGCGTTAAGAAACGCGGTTGGTGTAGTCGAACGTCTTCGTGGTCCAAGTCACCGTGCGTCCCGCGATCCAATCACGATCCATCCCGCGATCCGATCACGATCCGTCCCACGAATCTTGATCACGATCCGTCTCACGAACTTGATCACGATCCTTCCAATCAAGCACCGAACGGACGGCACCTCCGCGTTCAGCACACGTACAGCTTGATGACGATCTCCACCGTCTTGATCCAGCAAGAAGGAGTGGAGAGGAAGAAGAGTTCTCCGGCAGCCTGACGGCGCTCCGGCGATGGTGGTGGAGTAATTCCAGCAGGGCTTCGCCTAAGCACTGCAGAAAATTGATCTAGAGGAGAAACTATGCACTGGAGGAACGGGTAGCACGTGGCTGAAAATCTTGTGCAAAACCCTTCTATTCCACCAGTATATATAGGAAGAGAGGAGGAGGAGGGCTGGCGCAGGGCTGAGCCCCTCTTGGAGTCGGCCAAAGCCAGGGGGAGGAGTCCTACTCCTCCTCCACTCCAAGTAGGAGTAGGACTCTCCCTTTTTCCCATTTCTCCACTCTTTTTCCTTTGGGACTCTTCCCCCAGCCGCATGGGCCTGTTGTGGCTATTCCACCAGCCCACTAAGGGAAGGTTAATACTCTCCCACAGCCCACGAAGCCTCTTGGGTCGAAATACCCCTCCCGGAGGTCACCCGGTACACTACCGGCACTCCCGGTACACTACCGATAAGCCCGGAACTTTTCCGGCGACCAAAGCAGGACTTCCTATATATGAATCTTTACCTCCGGACCATTCCGGAACTTCTTGTGACGTCCAAGATCTCATCCGGGACTCCGAACAAACTTCGGTCACCACCATACATAACTCTATACTACCGAAACGTCACCAAACCTTAAGTGTGCAGACCCTGTGGGTTCGAGAACTATATAGACATGACCGAGACACCTCTACAACCAATGGCGAGACCTGGATGTCCACATTGGTTCCTACATATTCTACGAAGATCTTTATCGGTTGAACCTCTATGTAAAGGATTCAGTTAATCCCGTATGATGTTCCCTTTGTTCTTCGGTATGTTACTTGTCCGAGATTCGATGGTCGGTATCTCCATACCTAGTTCAACCTCGTTACTGGCAAGTCTCTTTACTCGTTCCGTAATACACGATCCCGTGACCAACACTTAGTCACATTGCTTGCAAGGCTTATTGTGATGGTGTATTACCGAGTGGGCCCTGAGATACCTCTCCGTTACACGGAGTAACAAATCCTAGTCTTGATCCATGCCAACTCAACAGACACCCTCGGAGATACCTGTAAGGCACCTTTATAGTCACCCAGTTACATTGCGATGTTTGATACACACAAGGTACTCCTCCAATATTTGTGAGTTACGTGATCTCATGGTCATAGGAACATATACTTGACATGCAGAAAACAACCCAAGCCTTCCTATTTCCCTCAAGCAAACGTGCAACCGTGGACCTACTGCGTACTCACCTCTGGACCTACCACGAACTCACCCGTGCGTCTACCTAGCATATATCTGTGGCAAAAAAACCAAACTTTCGTGTTTCCCGACAGCACACGCACACGCAAAACCGTGGACCTACAACGTACTCACTCGTGCGTCTACCTAGTCTATATCCATGATTTCCGTTTTACATCACAAAACTTCCTTGCAAAACACCCAAGCCTTAAAGTTTCCCTCCAGCACACGCACAACCGTGGACCTACCCAGTACTCACCCGCGCATCTACCTAGCGTATATCCGTGGCAAAAAAAAACTTTCGTGTTTCCCTATACCACACGCACCCCCAAAGCCGTGGACCTACAGCGTACTCACACGTGTGTCTGCCTAGCGTATATCCGTGGTTTCCGTTTTACATCACCGAAGTTCCTTGCAAAAAACCCAAGCCTTCATGTTTCCCTCTAGCACACGCATAACCGTGGACCTACCGCATACTCTCTCGTGGACCTACCGTGTACTCACCCGTGGATCTACTGCGAACTCACCTGTGCGTCTACCTTGCATATATCCGTGGCAAAAAAACAAACGTTTGTGTTTCCCTACAGCACACGCACACCCAAACTAGTGGACCTACAGCTTACTCACACGTGCGTCTGCCTAGCATATATCCATGGTTTCCATTTTACATCACCGAAGTTCCTTGGAAACAACCCAAGCCTTCCTATTTCCCTCAAGCAAACGTGCAACCGTGGACCTACCGCTTACTCACCCGTGGACCTACCCCGAACTCACCCGTGCGTCTACCTAGCATATATCCGTGGCAAAAAAAACCAAACTTTCGTGTTTCCCTACAGCACACGCACACGCAAAACCGTGGACCTACAACGTACTCACTCGTGCGTCTACCTAGTCTATATCCATGGTTTCCGTTTTACATCACCGAAGTTCCTTGCAAAACACCCAAGCCTTCATGTTTCCTTCCAGCACACGCACAACCGTGGACCTACCAGGTACTCACCCGTGCATCTACCTAGCGTATATCCATGGCAAAAAAACCAAACTTTTGTGTATCCCTATAGCACATGCTCCCCCAAAGCCGTGGACCTACAGTGTACTCACACGTGTGTCTGCCTAGCGTATATCTGTGGTTTCCATTTTACATCACCGAAGTTCCTTGCAAAAAACCCAAGCCTTCATGTTTCCCTCTAGCACACGCACAATCGTGAACCTACCGCGTACTCTCTCGTGGACCTACCGCGAACTCACCTGTGCGTCTACCTAGCATATATTCGTGGCAAAAATACCCAAACTTTTGTGTTTCCCTACAACACACGCACACCCAAACCCGTGGACCTACAGCGTACTCCCCTGTGCGTCTGCCTAGCGTATATCCGTGGTTTATGTTTTACATCACCGAAGTTCCTTGCAAAAAACCCAAGCCTTCCTGTTTCCCTCCAGCACACGCACAACCGTGGACCTACCGCGTACTCACCCGTGGACCTATCGCGAACTCACCCGTGCGTCCACCTAGCATATATCGGTGGCAAAAAAACCAAACTTTTTTGTTTCCTTATAGGACACGCACACCGAAAGCCGTGGACCTACAGCGTACTCACCCGTGCGTCTGCCTAGCGTATATCCGTGGTTTCCGTTTTACATCATCGAAGTTCCTTGCAAAAAACCCAAGCCTTCCTGTTTCCCTCCAGCACATGCACAACCGTGGACCTACCGCGTACACACCTGTGGACCTGCCACGAACTCACCCGTGCGTCTACCTAGCATATATCCATGGCAACAAAAAACTTTCATGTTTCCCTACAGCACACGCACACACAAACCCGTGGACCTATAGCGTACTCACCCGTGCATCTGCCTAGCGTATATCCGTGGTTTCTGTTTTACATCACCGAAGTTCCTTGCAAAAAAACCAAACCTTCCTGTTTCCCTCCAGCACACGCACAATCGTGGACCTACCGCGTACTCACCCGTGCACGTACCGCGAACTCACCCGTGCGTCTACCTAGCATATATCCGTGGCAAAAAAACTTCCGTGTTTCCCTACAGCACACGCCCACCCAAACCTGTGGACCTACATCGTACTCACCCGTGCGTCTGCCTAGCGTATATCAGTTGTTTCCGGTTTACATCACTGAAGTTCCTTGCAAAAAACCCAAGCCTTCTTTTGTCCCTCTAGCACACGCACAACCGTGGACCTACCGCGTACTTGTTGGAAATATGCCCTAGAGGCAATAATAAATTAGTTATTATCATATTTCCTTGTTCATGATAATCGTTTATTATCCATGCTATAATTGTATTGATCGGAGACTTAAATGCATGTGTGGATACATAGACAAAACCATGTCCCTAGTATGCCTCTAATGGACTAGCTCGTTGATCAAAGGATGGTTAAGGTTTCCTAGCCATGGACATGAGATGTCATTTGATAACGGGGTCACATCATTAGGAGAATGATGTGATGGCCAAGACCCAAACTGCAAACGTAGCATATGATCGTGTCAGTTTATTGGTACTGTTTTCCGCATGTCAAGTATGTGTTCCTATGACCATGAGATCATGCAACTCACAGATATCGGAGGAGTGCCTTGTGTGTATCAAACATCGACAGAAGTATATTTGATATACGAGTTATTGATGTGTACCTTGCTAGTATTCCTACTAGCACCTGGGTATTGGATACCGGTTCGGTTGCTAAATTTTAGTAACTCGAAATAAAAGCTACGGAATAAACGGAGAACTAGCTAAGGGTGAGGTGACGATGTGTGTTGGAAATGTTTCCAAGGTTGATGTGATCAACATCGCACGCTCTCTCTACCTTCAGGATTAGTGATGAACCTAAATAAATGTTATTTGGTGTTTTGCGTTGAGCATGAACATGATTAGATCATGTTTGTTGCAATACGGTTATTCATTTAAGTCAGAGAATAATGGTTATTCTGTTTACATGAATAATACCTTCAATGGTCATGCACCCAGTGAGAATGGTTTGTTGAAATCTTGATCGTAGTAATACACATGTTCATAACATTGATGTCAAAAGATACAAAGTTAAATAATGATAGTACCACATACTTGTGGCACTGCCGCAACATGTCATATTGGTATAAAGTGCATGAAGAAACTCCATGATGATGGATATTTGGACTCATCCGATTTCGAATCAGTTGAGACATGCGAACCATGCCTCTTGGGCAAGATGACTAAAGGACCCCGTTGGATGGAGCGGGCAAGTGATTCATTGGAAATGATACATGTTGATGTATGCAATCTAGTGAGTCTTGTAGCGTGCAGTGGATATTGTTATTTTCTTACCTTCACTGATGATTTGAGTAGATATAGTGTATATTTACTTAGTGAAACACAAGTCTGAATCGTTTGAAAGGTTCAAGAAAATTCAGAGTGAAGTTTAAAGATTATCGTGACAAGAAGATAAAAATGACTGCGATATGATCGTGGAGGTGAATATCTGAGTCACGAGTTTGGCATACAACTTAAGACAATGTGAAAGTTGTTTCACAACTAAACGCCACCTGGAACACCATAGTGTGATGGTGTGTCTGAACATCATAGTTATGCTCTATTGGACATGGTGCGTGCTATGATGTCTCTTGTCGTTTTACTACTATAATTTTGGGGTTATGCATTAGAGACAACTACATTCACTTTAAATAGGGCACCATCTAAATCCGTTGAGATGACACCATGTGAATTATGGTTTGATAGAAACCTAAGCTGTCATTTCTTAATACTTGGGGCTGCGACACTTGTGTGGAAAATGTTTTCACCTAATGAGGTCGAACCCAAGGCGGACAAATGCATCTTCATAGAATACCCTAAGATCAGTTGGGTGAACCTTCTATCTCAGATCCAAGTGCAAAGTGTTTGTTACTAAAACGGATCCTTTCTCGAGGAAAAGTTTCTCTCGAAAGAATTAAGTGGGAGGAAGATAGAACTTGATGAGGTTGTTAAACCTTTGTTCAACCAGAGAGTAGCGCAACGCAGAAAGATGTTTATGTGAAGCCTACGTTAGTTGAAGAGGAAGTTAATGATGATGATCATGAAGCTTCAGGATCAAGTTACTATCGAACTTCGTAGGTCGACAAGGATGTGTCCTGCTCCTAAGAGGTACGACAACCCTGTCTTGGAGGTCATGTTGTTGGACAAACGATGAACCTACGAGCTATGGAGAAGCGATGATGGGCCTGGATTCCGACAAATGGTTGGAGGCCATGAAATCCGAGATAGGATCCATGTATGAAAACCAAGTGTAGACTTTGGTAGACTTTCTTGTTGGACGGTAGGTTGTTGAGTACAAATGGATGTTTAAAATGAAGACACACACTGATGGTGAATGTCACTATTTGTAAAGCTCGACTTTTTGCAAAGATGTTTGTGACAAGTTCAAGGAGTTGACTACGATGAGACTTTCTCACTCGTAGTGGTGCTAAAGTCTGTTGGAATTATGTTAGCAGTTGTTGTGTTTTCAATTATGAAATCTGGCAGATGGATGTCAAAACATCATTTCCTTAACGGTTTACTTGAGGAAAGGTTGTATGTGATACAACCAGAAGGTTTTGTCAGTCCTAAGGATGCTAAAAGGTGTGAAAGCTTCGGTGATCCTTCCATGGACTGAAGCAAGCATCTCGGAGTTGGAATATACGCTTTGATGAGTTGATCAAAGTTTTTGAGTTTATACAAAGTTTATGAGAAACTTGTATTTGCAACAAAGTGAGTGGGAGCACTATAGAATTTCTGATAAGTATATGTGGATGACATATTGTTTATCGGAAATTATGTAGGATTTCTAGAAAGCATAAATGGTTGTTTGGAAAGTGATTTTCAAAGGAAGACCTGGATAAAGCTACCAAATTGTTGAGCATCAAGATGTATAGAGATAGATCAAGATGACTTGATGAGACTTTCAATGAGTACATACCTTGACAAAGATTTGAAAGAGTTCAAAATGGATAAGTCAGAGAAAGAGTTCTCGCCTGATTTGTAAGGTGTGAAGTTGAGTGAGACTCAAAGCTCGACCACGGCAAAAGGAAGAGAAAGGATGAACATCGTCCCCTATGCCTTAGCCATAGGCTCTGTATAGTATGCCATGCTGTGTACCGCACCTGTGTGTGCCTTGCCATGAGTCTGTCAAGGGGTACAAGTGTGGTCCAGGAGTGGATCACTGGACAGCGGTCGGAATTATCCTTAGTAACCAGAGGACTAAGGAAATGTTTCTTGATTATGGAGGTGATAAAGAGTTCGTCGTAAAGAGTTACGTCGATGCAAGCTTTAACACCTATCCGGATGACTCGTAGTAGCAATCTGGATACCTATAGTGGAGCAGCCATTTGGAATAGTACCGAGCGGAGTGTGGTAGCAGTGTTTACAGTTTGACATAGGTATTTGCAAAGTGCACACGGATCTGAATGTTACAGACCCGTTGACTATAAGACCTCTCTCACATGCAAAGCATGATCGAGCCCCAGAACTCGTTGGGTGTTAGATTCATAACAGTGTGAATCACATGGTGATGTGAACTAGATTATTGACTCTAGTGCAAGTGGGAGACTGTTGGAAATATGCCCTAGAGGCAATAATAAATTAGTTATTATCATATTTCCTTGTTCATGATAATCGTTTATTATCCATGCTATAATTGCATTGATCGGAGACTTAAATGCATGTGTGGATACATAGACAAAACCATGTCCCTAGTATGCCTCTAATGGACTAGCTCGTTGATCAAAGGATGGTTAAGGTTTCCTAGCCATGGACAAGAGATGTCATTTGATAACGGGGTCACATCATTAGGAGAATGATGTGATGGACAAGACCCAAACTGCAAACGTAGCATATGATCGTGTCAGTTTATTGCTACTGTTTTCCGCATGTCAAGTATGTGTTCCTATGACCATGAGATCATGCAACTCACAGATATCGGAGGAGTGCCTTGTGTGTATCAAACGTCACAACGTAACTGGGTGACTATAAAGGTGCTCTACAGGTATCTTCGATGGTGTTTGTTGAGTTGGCATGGATCGAGACTTGGATTTGTTACTCCGTGTGACGGAGAGGTATCTCGGAGCCCACTCGGTAATGCAACATCACAATAAGCCTTGCAAGCAATGTGACTAATTGTTAGTTGCGGGATCTTGTATTATGGAACGAGTAAAGAGACTTGCCAGTAACGAGGTTGAACTACGTATGGAGATACCGACGATCGAATCTCGGGCAAGTAACATACCGAAGAACAAAGGGAACGTTATACGGGGTTAACTGAATCCTTGACATAGAGGTTCAACCGATAAAGATCTTCGTAGAATATGTAGGAACCAATGTGGACGTCCAGGTCCCTCCATTGGTTATTGACCGTAGAGGTGTCTCGGTCATGTCTACATAGTTCTCGAACCCACAGGGTCTACACACTTAAGGTTCGGTGACGTTTCGGTAGTGTAGAGTTATGTATGGTGGTGACCGAAGTTTGTTCGGAGTCCCGGATGAGATCCTGGACGTCACGAGGAGCTCCGGAATGGTCCGGAGGTAAAGATTCATATATAGGAAGTCCCAGTTTGGTTTCCGGAAAAGTTTCGGGCTCATCGGTAGTGTACCGGGAGTGCCGGTAGTGTATCGGGAGTGCCGGTAGTGTACCGGGAGGCCTCCGGGAGGGGTATTTCGACCCCAAGAGGTCCATGGGCTTTGGGAGAATAATAACCTGACCTTAGTGGGCTGGGAAAACAGCCACAAAGGCCCATGGTGCAGGAGAGAAATTCCTAAAGCAAAAAGTGGAGAATCAGCCAATAGGAGGCAATCCTACTCCAACTAGGATTGGAGGTGAAGTAGGATTGCTTCCCACCTCCTATTTCGGCCGACCCAAACGCCTTGGCTGCCTCTCCTCTCCTCTCCTCCTATATATACTATTGGATTGGGTGGTTTTTGGACAGAATTTCCGGCCACGTGCTACCCGTTCCACCGGTGCATAGTTTCTCCTCTAGATCGTAGTTCCGCAGTGCTTAGGCGAAGCCCTGCCGGAATTGCTCCACCACCATCACCGGAGTGCCGTCATGCTGCCGGTGAACTCTCTCTCCTCTCCACCTCCTCTTGCTGGATCAAGATGGTGGAGATCGTCATCAAGCTGCACGTGTGCTGAACCCGGAGGTGCCGTCCGTTCGGCGGTAGATCGGAAGGACCGTGATCGAGATCGTGAGACGGTTCGTGATGTGATCACGGAACGGATCGTGGTGAGTTCGCGGGACAGATCGTGATCAAGATTGTGAGACAGATCATGATGAGTTCGCGGGACGGATCATGATGTGTTCGCGGGATGGTTCGTGATTGGATCGCGGGACGCTCGGCGATTTGGATCGCGAAGAAGTTCGACTACACCAACCGCGTTTCTTAACGCTTCCCGCTTAGCGATCTACAAGGGTACGTATATCCACTCTCCCTCTTGTAGATGCTCATCACCATGGATAGGTTTGCGTGTGCGTAGGAAAAAATTTCTTTCCCATGCGACGTTCCCCAACAGTACTCACCCGTGCACCTACCGCGAACTCACCCGTGCGTCTACCTAGCATATATCCATGGCAAAAATAACAAACTTTCGTGTTTCCCTACAGCACACGCACACCCAAATCCGTGGACCTACAGCGTACTCACCCGTGCGTCTGCCTAGCGTATATCTGTGGTTTCCATTTTACTTCACCGAAGTTCCTTGCAAAAAATCCAAGCCTTCCCGTTTCCCTCCAGCACACGCACAACCGTGGACCGACCGCGTACTCACCTGTGGACCTACCACGAACTCATCCGTGCATCTACCCAGCATATATTCATGGCAAAAAAAACTTTCGTGTTTCCCTACAGCACATGCACACCCAAAGTCGTGGACCTACAGCGTAGTCACCCATGCGTCTGCCTAGCGTATATTCGCAGTTTCCGTTTTACATCACCGAAGTTCCTTGCAAAAAAACCCAAGCCTTCTTGTTTCCCTCCAGGACACGCACAACGGTGGACCTACCACGTACTCACTCGTGCACCTACCACGAACTCACCCGTGCACTAGCATATATCCATGGCAAATAAACCAACCTTTCGTGTTTCCCTACAGCACAAGCACACCCAAACCCGTGGACCTACAACATACTCACCCGTGTATCTGCCTAGCGTATATCCGTGGTTTCCGTTTTACATCACCGAAGTTCCTTGCAAAAAACCCAAGCCTTCCTGTTTCCCTCCAGCACACGCACATCCGTGGACCTACCGCATACTCAACCTTGGACCTGCCGCGAACTCACCCGTGCGTCTACCTTGCATATATCCGTGGCAAAAAATCAAACTTTTATGTTTCCCTACAGCACATGCACACCCAAACTAGTGGACCTACAACTTACTCACACATGCGTCTGCCTAGCATATATCCGTGGTTTCCGTTTTACATCACCGAAGTTCCTTGCAAAAAACCCAAGCCTTCCTATTTCCCTCCAGCACACGCGCAACCGTGGACCTACCGCATACTCACCTGTGGACCTACCACGAACTCACCGTGCGTCTACCTAGCATATATCCGTGGCAAAAAAAAACTTTCGTGTTTCCCTACACCACACGCACACGCAAAACCGTGGACCTACAACGTACTCACTCGTGTGTCTACCTAGTCTATATCCATGGTTTCCGTTTTACATCACCAAAGTTCCTTGCAAAACACCCAAGCCTTCATGTTTCCCTCCAGCACAGCACAACCGTGGACCTACCCGGTACTCACCCGTGCATCTACCTAGCGTATATCCGTGGCAAAAAAACAAACTTTTGTGTTTCCCTATAGCACACGCACCCCCAAAGCCGTGGACCTGCCACGAACTCACCCGTGCATCTACCTAGCGTTTATCCGTGGCAAAAAAACAAACTTTTGTGTTTCCCTACAGCACACGCACCCCCAAAGCCGTGGACCTACAGCGTACTCACACGTGCGTCTGCCTAGCGTATATCCGTGGTTTCCGTTTTACATCACCGAAGTTACTTGCAAAAAACCAAAGCCTTCATGTTTCCGTCTAGCACACGCACAACCGTGGACCTACCGCGTACTCTCTCGTGGACCTACCACGAACTCACCCGTGCATCTACCTAGCATATATTCGTGGCAAAAATACCCAAACTTTCGTGTTTCCCGACATCTCACGCACACCCAAACCCGTGGACCTACAGCGTACTCCCCTGTGCGTCTGCCTAGCGTATATCCGTGGTTTCCGTTTTACATCACCTAAGTTCCTTGCAAAAAACCCAAGCCTTCCTGTTTCCCTGCAGCACACGCACAACCGTGGACCTACCGCGTACTCACCCGTGGACCTATCGCAAACTCACCAATGCGTCTACCTAGCATATATCGGTGGCAAAAAAACCAAACTTTTTTGTTTCCTTATAGCACATGCACACCGAAAGCCGTGGACCTACAGCGTACTCACCCGTGAGTCTGCCTAGGGTATATCTGTGGTTTCCATTTTACATCACCGAAGTTCCTTGCAAAAAACCCAAGCCTTCCTGTTTCCCTCCAGCACACGCACAACCGTGAACCCACCGCGTACACACCTGTGGACCTGCCACGAACTCACCCGTGCGTCTACCTAGCATATATCCATGGAAAAAAGAAACCAAACTTTCATGTTTCCGTACAGCACACGCACACACAAACCTGTGAACCTACAGCGTACTCACCCGTGCGTCTGCCTAGCGTATATCCGTGGTTTCTGTTTTACATCACCGAAGTTCCTTGCAAAAAACCAAGCCTTCCTGTTTCCCTCCAGCACACGCACAACCGTGGACCTACCACGTACTCACCCGTGCACCTACCGCGAACTCACCCGTGCGTCTACCTAGCATATATCCGTGGCAAAACAAAAACTTTCATGTTTCCCTACAGCACACGCCCACCCAAACCTGTGGACCTACATCGTACTCACCCGTGCGTCTACCTAGCATATATCAGTTGTTTCCAGTTTACATCACTGAAGTTCCTTGCAAAAAACCCAAGCCTTCTTGTTCCCTCCACCACACGCACAACCGGGGACCTACCGCGTACTCACCCATGGACCTACCGCGAACTCACCCGTGCGTCTACCTAGCATATATCCGTGGCAAAAAAACAAACTTTCGTGTTTCCCTATAGCACACGCACACCCAAACCCGTGGACCTACAGCGTACTCACCCGTGCGTCCGCCTAGCGTATATCCGTGGTTTCCATTTTACTTCACCGAAGTTCCTTGAAAAAAACCCAAGCATTCCCATTTCCCTCCAGCACACGCACAACCGTGGACCTACCGCGTACTCACTCGTGGACCTACCACCAACTCATCCGTGCATCTACCCACCATATATTCATGGCAACAAAAAACTTTCGTGTTTCCGTACAGCACACGCACACCCAAAGTCGTGGACCTACATCGTACTCACCCGTGCGTCTGCCTAGCGTATATTCGTGGTTTCCGTTTTACATCACCGCAGTTCCTTGCAAAAAAAACCAAGCCTTCTTGTTTCCCTCCAAGACATGCACAACGGTGGACCTACCACGTACTCACTCGTGCAACTACCACGAACTCACCCGTGCGTCTAACTAGCATATATCCATGGAAAAAAACCAAACTTTCGTGTTTCCCTACAGCACACGCACACCCAAACCCATGGACCTACAACGTACTCACCCGTGCGTCTGCCTAGCGTATATCCGTGCTTTCCAGTTTACATCATGGAAGTTCCTTGCAAAAAACCCAAGCCTTCCTGTTTCCCTCCAGCACACGCACAACCGTGGACGTACCGCGTACTCACCCGTGGACCTACCGCGAACTCACCTGTGCGTCTACCTTGCATATATCCGTGGCAAAAAAAACTTTTGTGTTTCCCTACAGCACACGCACACCCAAACTAGTCGACCTACAGCTTACTCACACGTGCGTCTGCCTAGCATATATCCATGGTTCCCGTTTTACATCACCGAAGTTCCTTGCAAAAAACCCAAGCCTTCCTATTTCCCTCCAGCACACGCGCAACCATGGACCTACCGCATACTCACCCGTGGACCTACCGGGAACTCACCCGTGCGTCTACCTAGCATATACCCGTGGCAAAAAAAATCAAGCATTCGTGTTTCCCTACAGCACACGCACAAGCAAAACCATGGACCTACAACGTACTCACTCGTGCGTCTACCTAGTCTATATCCATGGTTTCCGTTTTACATCACCGAAGTTCCTTGCAAAGCACCCAAGCCTTCATGTTTCCCTCCAGCACACGCACAACCGTGGACCTACCCGGTACTCACCCGTGCATCTACCTAGCGTATATCCGTGGCAAAAAAACCAAACTTTTGTGTATCCCTATAGCACATGCTCCCCCAAAGCCGTGGACCTACAGCGCACTCACACGTGCGTCTGCCTAGCATATATCCGTGGTTTCCGTTTTACATCACCGAAGTTCCTTGCAAAAAAACCAAGCCTTCATGTTTCCCTGTAGCACACGCACAACTGTGGACCTACCGCGTACTCTCTCGTGGACCTACTGCGAACTCACCTGTGCGTCTACCTAGAATATATTCGTGGCAAAAATACCCAAACTTACGTGTTTCCCTACAACACACGCACACCCAAAACCCGTGGATCTACAGCATACTCCCCCGTGCGTCTGCCTAGCATATATCCGTGGTTTCCGTTTTACGTCACCGAAGTTCCTTGCAAAAAACCCAAGCCTTCTTGTTTCCCTCTAGCACATGGACAACCGTGGACCTACCGCGACTTACCCGTGGACCTATCGCGAACTCACCCGTGCGTCTACCTAGCATATATCAGTGGCAAAAAAACCAAACTTTTTTGTTTGCCTATAGCACACGCACACCCAAAGCCGTGGACCTACATCGTACTCACCCGTACGTCTGCCTAGCATATATCCGTGGTTTCCGTTTCACATCGCCAAAGTTCCTTGCAAAAAACCCAAGCCTTCCTGTTTTCCTCCAGCACACACACAACCGTGGACCTACCGCGTACTCACCTGTGGACCTGCCACGAACTCACCCGTGCGTCTAGCTAGCATATATCCGTGGCAAAAAAAACCAAACTTTCATGTTTCCCTACAACACAAGCACACACAAACCCGTGGACCTACAGCGTACAAACCCGTGCGTCTGCCTAGCGTATATCCATGGTTTCCATTTTACATCACTGAAGTTCCTTGCAAAAAACCCAAGCCTTCCTGTTTCCCTCCAGCACACACACAACCGTGGACCTACCACGTACTCACCTATGGACCTACCGCGAACTCACCTGTGCGTCTACCTAGTATATATCCGTGGCAAAAAAACTTTCGTGTTTCCCTATAGCACACGCACACCCAAAGTCGTGGACCTACAGCGTACTCACCCGTGCGTCTGCCTATCGTATATCCGTGGTTTCTGTTTTACATCACCGAAGTTCCTTGCAAAAACCCAAGCCTTTCTGTTTCCCTCACGCACACGTACAACCGTGGACCTACCGCGTACTCACCCATGCACCTACCGCGAACTCACCCGTGCGTCTACCTAGCATATATCCGTGGCAACAAAAACCAAACTTTCGTGTTTCCCTACAGCACATGCCCACCCAAACCCGTGGACCTACATCGTACTCACTCGTGCGTCTACCTAGCGTATGTCCGTGGTTTCCGGTTTACATCACTGAAGTTCCTTGCAAAAAACCCAAGCCTTGTTGTTTCCCTCCAGCACACGCACAACCATGGACCTACCGTGTACTCACCCGTGGACCTACCGTGAACTCACCTCTGCGTCTACCTAGCATATATCCGTGGCAAAAATACCCAAACTTTCGTGTTTCCCTACAACACACGCGCACCCAAACCCGTGGACCTACAGCGTACTCCCCCGTGCGTCTGCCTAGCGTATATCGGTGGTTTCCATTTTACATCACCGAAGTTCCTTGCAAAAAACCCAAGCCTTCCTGTTTCCCTCCAGCACACGCACAACCGTGGACCTACCGCGTACTCACCCGTGGACCTATCGCGAACTCACCCGTGCGTCTAGCTAGCATATATCGGTGGCAAAAAGACCCAAACTTTTTTTGTTTCGCTATAGCACACGCACACCCAAAGCCCTGGACCTACAGCATACTAACCCGTGCGTGTGCCTAGCGTATATCCGTGGTCTCCGTTTTACATCACCGAAGTTCCTTGCAAAAAACCCAAGCCTTCCTGTTTCCCTCCAGCACACGCACAACCGTGGACCTACCGTGTACTCACTTGTGGACTTGCCGTGAACTCACCCGTGCGTCTACCTAGCATATATCCATGGCAAAAAAAAAACTTTCATGTTTCCCTAGAACACACGCACACACAAACCCATGGACCTACAGCGTACTCACCCGTGCGTCTGCCTAGTGTATATCCGTGGTTTCCGTTTTACATCACCGAAGTTCCTTGCAAAACACCCAAGCCTTCCTATTTCCCTCCAGCACACGCACAACAGTGGACCTACCTGGTACTCACCCGTGCATCGACCTAGCGTATATCCGTGGCAAAAAAACCAAGCTTTCGTGTTTCCCTATAGCAGACGCACAGCCAAACCCGTGGACCTATAGCGTACTCACATGTGCGTCTGCCTAGCGTATATCCGTGGTTTCCGTTTTACATCACCGAAGTTCCTTGCAAAAAACCCAAGCCTTCATGTTTCCCTCCAACACACGCACAACCGTGGACCTACCGCGTACTCACCCGTGGACCTACCGCGAACTCACCCATGCGTCTACCTAGCATATATCTGTGGCAAAAAAAACTTTCGTGTTTCCCTACAGCACACGCACACCCAAACCCGTGGACCTACAACATACTCACCCGTGTGTATGCCAAGAGTATATCCGTGGTTTTTGTTTTACATCACCGTAGTTCCTTGCAAAACACCCAAGCCTTCCTGTTTCCCTCCATTACACGCACAACCGTGGACCTTCCCGGTACTCAACCATGCGTCTACCTAGCGTATATTCGTGGCAAAAAAACTCAAACTTTCGTGTTTCCCTATAGCACACGCACACCCAAACCCGTGTACCTACAGCGTACTCACTCGTGTGTGTGCCTAGCGTATATTTGTGGTTTCCGTTTTACATCACCGAAGTTCCTTTTAAAGAACCCAAGCCTTCCTATTTCCCTCCAGCACACGCACAACCGTGGACCTATCTGATACTCACCCGTGGACCTACAGGATACTCACCCATGCGTCTACGTAGCGAATATCTGTGGCAAAAAAGCATCCCCATTAACTTCAAGGCGCCCGCGAGGAGGGTTCCCAAATTAGCACCATGCCAAGAGGAATCTAACAAGGAGAATAGTATACAGTCTTTAAAATAGGGTGAAGAAAGATGGAAAGAGGAGGCAAACTAGAAGAAGAAAAGGAAGAAAAATAGGGTGAGTAGTATCGCTTTTTCCTAAGTACATATTTATTTGACTTTCTCCCCAAGTGGAGATTACAAGAAGAAAAATATGGAAAGAGGAGGCAGACTACAAGAAGAAAAGGATGGCAAGGGGCCTTTGACGAGAACCTGGCCCCTCCTGGACTAGCATTGCACGGAGGAGAGGGCCAGCATTGCGCAGAGGAGAAGACCAGCACTGCACGGACGAGAAGGGGAGCCCCAGAAGCCGAAGTCCACGGGCCTGCCAGAAGATCCAGCTGGAAGATGAGGCAGCGCCCGACACAAGGACCCCCGGCAAGATCGTCCTACCGGGAGGAGGAGAGGCGTGAGGCTGACGATGATGGTGCGGCCGCCAATCAGTTAGAGCTCAGGTCCTCGTATTCCGACTTGACGGCCTAGAGCTCGGACTCATTGTCCCTTTCACCGACACCGTCCTCCTCATCACTGCCGCTCGAGGATGAGCTTTCCGCGCCACCCGAGCTCTCTTCGTAGCAGCTGAGACGGATGCCTGAGCGCCCATAAATCTTGATGGAGAGCAGATTGGCCTCCTTCATTTTGAAACGAAGGACGTGCCCATCCTAGAGGTTGTGGGCGCGGGCGAACGATTTCCAGCCGCGCCTGAAGAACATGACGTGGCTCTTCGGATACTCGATGTCCACCCACGTGGCGCCGTTGTAGCAGCCATGCGCCCGCAACCACAATGCGGGCGGTTCGTTGGCCTCCATGGCCCTGGCTAAAGGGTAAGGAAGGCATAGATGGCCTCGAAGGGGACCGTGTAGTTCGAGGACAAACTCCAATGCCGTCCCCTTGACGTGGGTTTCTTCGAGGAAGGGTCCTGGCGTCGGAGGGAGAGATGGAGAAGCACTCTACCCCCCCCCCCCCCGGGCCTTGACCTCCATGACGACCACGGCCCCTCATGCCTCTTCCGCCGAGAACACCCGGATCACCATCCGCCTCTATGGCGGAAGCGGTGGCATGATCGAGACGAGAACTCCTCCTTGTTAGGAGGAAGGTGGCCGCCCTCTCCCACTAGTCATGGCTAAGGGCGAGCGCCACTGAAGGGGTTTGGAAAAGGCGGAAGGGCGAGCTTTGGAGATTTGCACTCGATGAGGAAGGAAGAATGGATGAGCATCGCCCTCACAAACCCTCAAATTATAGGGGGGCGCGGGGCTGGCTCTCCCCCGCTCCAAGGGTCGCTGCCCACCTCCTCCAACAGCGTCGCCCACGATCACAGGGCGAACAACAACCACCCCGTTGCTCCAATCCACGACGCTGAAGTTTCTGCCGCAGCCAGGACTTTATGTCACGGGCGCCCGTTGCTGGCTATCTGCTATGCATGCGGCCCATGTGGCGGGAATGGCCTGATGCAGCCATGAAAATAATTATTACCGTCCCGCGCACGTACCGCCCTGGCCCCTCGTATCCATCCCGCCTTTTTTTCTTTTGAGTGGTATCCATCCCGCCTTTGTATGTATGGTAGGTGTGTCAGATGTTGGATGGCCCATTTTGTCAAATGAATCAATCATTGCGCTGCCTTCATTATCATGCATATCCCTAATATAAACCCGTGCTTCTATTTTACATTACGGATGGACGTTCCAACATAATACGCTACTTCCTGTTCCTATTTTTCGTTTAATACCATGCTTCATAATTCCGTAGTATCCGTGCCTTTCGCGCAGTGGACCTGCTGCATACATACTCGTGTGTCTCGCTAGTATAAATACATGCTTCCTATTACTATTGTGCTTCCTATTACTCCTAGCATATATCCGTGGTTTCCGTTTTACATCATTGAAGTTCCTTGCAAAAAATCCAAACCTTCGAGTTTTCCTCCAGCACACGCACACCCGTGACCTGCCACATACTCACTCGTGGACCTACCGTGTACTCACCCGTGCGTCTACCTAGCGTATATCCATGGTAAAAAAGCATCCCTATTAACTTCAAGACGCCCACGAGGAGTGATCCCAAATTAGGACCAGTTCATCCCATGCTTAGATTCTTACATCCATACAAAAGCATGCAAAATAAAAAAAAGTGCATACTACGTAGCTACTCCACATCAGAGATGTGAACTATCTTCGCAACCTCCGACGGTTACATATGTGTCAGCTGCAGCTCGGCCCCCTCCGGCACCTCCTCCTGCTCCGCTTTGGCCTCCTCTGCTGCCATCTCCGTGTTAAGTTCATCAGAGAGAGCGTCCACCTCCGCCTACTTCTTCCGGATAAGTTGCCGGTTCGCCTCCACCTCGGCCTCATCCTAGATTAACTCCATGATGGCCTATTGTTCCACCATCATCTCGACTAGGTCAACGGAAGAGTTTGTGTCTGACTCCTCCATGTTGAGCACCGGAGCAGGCTGCTCTGCTTCGTCCTCCTCCTGAACCGCCACCTCCATTAGCTCCTGCAGCTGCCCTCCTTCCTCGTCACCTGTCTGCTTCTTCTCATCCTCCTCCTGCTCCGGCGAGTCTGGAGGTAGGCCGGCAGCAATGCGGGCGGCGCGCCTACCTTGGATCTCCGCCTCAATCTGCATCCCACACTCAGGAGTGAGCATCGCATAGGTGGTGATCTTACGGTGGACCATGATGACGTCGGAGAGCCTGCGAGATCGGTGTATAAAGGAAACGGAAGGGCTCGGGTGGTGGCACGGAGAGGAAAGAGGTGGGTGTGATAGGTATTCGGAACGTCGGATGCCTTAAATGGACGGACTTGGTGTCGGGCGTCGAGCCAGAGGGGTGACACGCGGCGTTCACACGGCAGGGACCGAAGAGGCGTCCGTCTGTATTCTGAAAGTGAAAGTGCCGACGAACGACGTGGCCCTATCCCCTTGTATCCATCCAGCCTTTTTTTTTCTTTTGAGTGGTATCCATCCCGCCTTTATATGTATGGTAGGTCTGTCAGACGATGGATGGCCCATTTTGTCAAATGAATCAATCGTTGTGTTGCCTTCATTATCATGCATATCCTTAACATAAATTCGTGATTCTATTTTACATTACGGACCGACGTTCTTACATAATACGCTGCTTCCTGTCCTATTTTCCGTTTAATACCATGCTTCATAATTCTGTAGTATCCGCGCATTTCGCACAGTGGACCTGCTGCGTACATACCCGTGCATCTCGCAAGTATATATCCATGCTTCCTATTACTAGTGTGCTTCCTGTTACTACTAGCGTATATCCATGGTTTCCGTTTTACCTCACCGAAGTTTCTTGCAAAAACCCAAACCTTCATGTTTCACTCCAGCACACGCACAACCGTGGACCTACCGCATACTCACCCGTGCGTCTACCTAGCGTATATCCATGGCAAAAAATCCCCAAACTTCTGTGTTTCCCTACAGCACACGCACACCCAAACCCATAGACCTACAACGTACTAACTCGTGCGTCTGCCTATGGTATATCCATGGTTTCTGTTTTACATCACCGAAGTTCCTTGCAAAAAAACAAACCTTCGTGTTTTCCTCTAGCATACGCACACCCGTGGACCAACAGCGTACTCACCCGTGCGTCTGCCTAGTGTATATCCGTGGTTTCCGTTTTACATCACCAAAGTTCCTTGCAAAAAAACAAATCTTTGTGTTTTCCTCCAGCACACGCACACCTGTGGACCTACCGTGTACTCACCCGTGGACCTACCGCGTACTCACTTGTGCGTCTGTCTGGCATGTATCCATGGTTTTCGTTTTACATCACCGAAGTTCCTTGCAAAAAACCCAAACCTTCGTGTTTGCCTCTAGCACACGCACACCCATGGACATACCGCGTACTCACCCGTGCGTCTACCTAGCATATATTCGTGGCAAAAAAACCAAACTATTGTGTTTCCCTATAGCACACACACACCCAAACCCATGGACGTTTAACGTACTCAACCGTGCGTCTTCCTAGCGTATATCCGTGCCAAAAAAATCCAAACTTTCGTGTTTCCCTATAGTACACGCACAGACAAACCCGTGGACGTACAGCGTACTCACCCATGCATCTTCCTAGCGTATGTCCGTGCGTCTGCCTAGAGTATACCCGTGCATCTGCCTGGCGTATGCCCATGCATCTAGCTAGTATAAATCCATGTTTCATATTTTACTTTGAACAGAGATATTTATCAGGAGAAGCAAGAGTGAAGCTGCCTCATGCAGCTTGGAATGAACCAACGACGTTTGCAATCTAAATATATATGAGATAAAAAGCATGTCATGGGTCTTTTGGATCTCCGTTAATATTTCAATACAGGATTCATATCTAGAACACTACAACTATAGGGCCTCTATGAAAGGTTGCAAAAAATAACATCAACACCCGGTTCCATGTCCACTCATTAGATTTATACCAGACTAGTAGTTTTCCCAATGTTGACCAATCAATAGGATACCTAACAATCATTCTTCAAGATTTTCCTTGATCCTGAGAAGATCATACCTATCCGCAGAGCCTTTCGCAACAAGATCATAGACAAAAGTTTCCATCTTCTTCTTATTCCCCTTCAGAATATTCACCTCATGCTCAAGAAAATCTCTGTCTAGCCTGGTCTCATCCCTCTCCTCCTCGATATTTTGAACAGCACCCATGAGACACGCGTGAATGGACTTGAGCTCTTTATGATCGATGTTGAGTTGCTTCTTATGCCTTTCAAGGTTCTTGCGCTTAAGGTTCAATTGTTCGACATCCTTTTTAAGCTTGCTTATCTCTTCTTTCTGTTCCTGGCGTTCGCCATTACCCTTGTGCAACATCTGCCAAAGCTTGACCAGGCACCTCTACATTACAACAGGTCAAGGCTGATCTACCCATTTAATGACTCCACATTCACACCTCTCTACAAGGGAAACAAAAAGGTAAGAAACAAATGTGAACAGAGATTATTAATGTACTATGTGAGATTTAAAGTTGCACTAACTTTCTTCTAACGAGCGTCAATTAATTGCGCCTGGTGAAGAAACAAATGGGAACAGCCAACACAAGTAAAACTATCTTATTTAGAAAGTATGCACTAAGTTAGAAATTATCTTAGGACAAGTAACATGTTTTCCTCGAGGAACTAGCGAATGTTAAACAATAGCCTAATAGAAAGCTAGATATAATAGGCAATGACTTTTCAAAGTAGTACGATAGATACAATAAATAGCCATCTTAAAATTTTGTTTGTAAATGCCCCTTATAATGCGAAGAGATCGAGGCTCCCACCACCGTTGAGACAGAAAGCTAGATATAATGGTTCAAACTAAAAAGGTTTTGTTTGTAACTATCTACAACCAACTTGATGTAACTGGGATTTCGAAAGGGGCTAACTTTGACAGCGCAGTCGTAGAACCTCCTTCCTGTGTCAATTCCTTCGAAGGCCACACACCTCATAGGCTTGGTGTCATGGAGCACGCGGTATAGAGGGAGAACTTTTTCTTCACCATGAAAATCTTGGTCTACGATTGTATTAGGGTTCTCCTACAAGAACACAAGTACCCTTTGAGGTCAAATCAAATATCCCCAAAAACAAAACACCAAAAGAACTGCTCATGTAAGCGGAAATCTCTTACATAGAAATCAAAGTACATGTCATGGAATAACATCTCTTTATTCTTCATCTCTTTGCTGATCTTAGATGTCGACATGGTATAGCGGTTGTGGGCAGAAGCGCCACCGTCTTACTCGTCGTATTTAGTGAATATAAGGGGGTTGGGGTGGTTAGGAGAGAGGGGTAAAGAGAGCTAAGGACATGCTAGGTCCACGAAGAATGCATCGTGCGGTGCCAAACCTGACCCACATGTCAGTGGCCCAACCCTCGCAGGGTGTTTTCACATTTTCCCACTCCACCAAACGTCTGCCCGAGTGACGAAAGATTCCACCTACTTACCACTTTTTTCTTTCTGGTATTTTCCTTGCGCCGGGAGAAGTACTTGGCATGAGGAAGCGACATTTACAGAGGGAAGTATTGTGGTGAACTCGCAGACGTGACTTCTATCTCTCGCATCTCTCTATCTCCCTCTATACCTCTCCCCCTCTCTTATTACACGCAGTTTCTAGTTTCATCAAAACATCTATTTCTCCAATAATTTCTCCATAAATACGAGGCTGTCTCTATCTCGTAAATAGAGTTACTTGCTCTTCCGCTTTATCCTCACATTTGGTTCTTTCACTTTAGCTCGTTCCCCTCTTTCTGCCTATGGTTCGTCTATCTAACTTAGATTTCCACACTTTTTTCAGTTTTTTTCAGTTAGCGTGTGTCGGATTCCTCCATATGTTACCCCTTTTTAAGTATTTGGGCGAACAATCTTTAGGGAATGGAGTTGGTTATTTTCCGCTAGTCTCTGCCACTCGTGGTAGATCTGTGAAGTTCTTTTTATATAACTTTGTCTTATGTCATTAGATTGATATATAACACTGTTGCATAGTCTTTTAATTGTCTCGTGGCATAAATTGTTACACATGTTGTCATAGATCTATATAGTCTTTATCAAGATCTGATGCATCTCTGTCTTATATACTATTTTATATTCACAGACAGCGATGAACTGTGATGTTTGCTGGAACCTCGGTTGTCATGGTGGGGAATCTTCTGTTGACCACTCTTTCTTGATTGTCCCTTTGCCTCGTTGTAAATTTTGGGTATCGGCGACAAGAACATTTGTTTTGTGCCTTTGCTTCTACCGTTCTTACATAAGTAATAATATTAATCGAGCAATATAAGAGATATAAATAATGACACATAATCATTCTTGTTAGTAGCTTTTTGGCATGGTCGTTTTGATCTATGAACCATACTTATCTTTTCTTCTTATTTGGAAGTATGTCCCTTGCTATTACCGGAAGCACTTTGATTTCTTTATGGAAAGAAGAAGCTTTAGATGATGCATTTGAACAAGATGATTTGAACCTTGTGTTTGGCACCGACGAGGAGTTGTCATACAATATTAAGTTTACTGATTGCGCTGACATGTCCAAGTTTCATGGTCCTAGGTGGGAAAAGATGATACACGACTATGATCTGTGTTACGGTGATATTATTAAATTTTATTTGCAAGGCGAAGATTTCTTCTTTCACATTGATATGCAGTTGAATGAATATCGAGGGAGTCACAAGGCTGTTCGCAAACCTTTTGTCGGTATGTTACACCCGCCTATCAAGAGACAATGTGATCCAAATCTCGACGAAGATCGTTGGACTAAATATTTTGTTTTTACCATGTAGTGTGAGATTTATCCTTTATACTGACCTTGTAATCAATATTTCGAAGTATACTATATTTAACTTTTCAATTCATTCTGACAAATTGATTTACCATGCAGCCACCATTTTTTGCTTCACACATGTTGACTTATAGATGATTTTATTGTTAAGCTCTTGAAGTTCTGAGTGTGTCCCAGAGAAACTACATAGACAAAACTGTCTACACCCGAGGCATAAAACTTTCATATACTGAAATGGTTTGCGTGACCAACCTTGTTTTAAGTGCTAAGGACATCATTGGTATTGCCTTCGTGCACTGTCTAAATTTTACCAACGTTGAGAAAGGCCGTTTGGTTAGTCATTTTTTGTTTCTTCAAGCCAATATCCACATGTCACTCCCCTTGATTCAATGGCACAACTTACAATGATTCATTTTTGTACAAAAATAACCTATTGTTGTTACCGATACTCTCAGGATGAAGCTTCGATATTTTCCTATAAAGGGCAGCATAAGATTTGTTGAACTTTCTAGTTCCGTCGATTTGCCTGGCACGTACTGCTTGCATAAAGATGGAATGTTGGCAATATCCGGGTTATCGGCTTTGACAAATGCAGCTAGGTTGACAATAGTCTCGGTTGTGCTCTTCACAATCCTCAGGAGAGCCATGGCCAATAAGGAGTTGCTCTCACTTGTAATTGCTGATCTCTGGAAGAAAAATGTCTGAAGTGTGGCGCTTGCAGCAGGGCTTGGTTGCACAAACAACCGTTCAACTTTTGCACCTGTTGGCCTTGATTTTTGTGAACAATGCGTATTTATACATTGTGAACTTTCCACAAATTGATGGATATATTCCTGCCTCCTCTCTTCCTATTTCCATCTACAACACTGCTCCCTGCTTTTGTTCCGTGCGTTTAAGAAACCGTGGAATCAACTAGAGGTGGGACTAAGAAACTATGGATCTTCTGTATGTAAACCCGTGCGTCTTTTCAATGCAACGTCGAGCACCTGCTGACCTTGATTTTTGTGAATGATGCGTACTTATTCATTGTGAACTTTCCACAAATTGATGGTTATATTCCCACCTCCTCTCTTCCTATTTTCGTCTAAAACCCTGCTCCCTGCTTCTGTACCGTGCGTTTAAGAAACCGTGGAATCAACTGCAGGTGGGACTAGGAAACCGCGGATTTTCTGTATGTAAACCTGTACGTCTTCTGAATGCAACATCGTGCACCTGCTGGCCTTGATTTTTGTGAATGATGCGTATTTATTCATTGTGAACTTTCCACAAATTGATGGATATATTCCTGCCTCCTTTCTTCCTATTTCCGTCTAAAACCCTGCTCCCTGCTTCTGTTCCGTGCATTTAAGAAACTGTAGAATCAACTGTAGGTGGGACTAAGAAACCATGGATTTCCCGTATGTAAACCTATACGTCTCCTCAATGCAACGTCGTGCACCTTCTGGCCTTGATTTTTGTGAATGATGCGTATTTATTAATTGTGAACTTTCCACAAATTGATGGATATATTCCTGCCTCCTCTCTTCCTATTTCCGTCTAAAACCCTGCTCCCTGCTTCTGTTCCGTGCGTTTAAGAAACCGTGGAATCAACTATAGGTGGGACAAAGAAACCATGGATTTCCTGTATGTAAACCCGTGCGTCTTCTGAATGCAACGGCGTGCACCTGCTGGCCTTGATTTTTGTTAACGATGCGTATTTATTCATTGTGAACTTTCCACAAATTGATGGATATATTCCTGCCTCCTCTCTTCCTATTTCCGTCTAAAACCCTGCTCCCTGCTTCTGTACCGTGCGTTTAAGAAACCGTGGAATCAACTGCTACCGTGCTCTAGAGTGGTTGTTGTTTGAACCCTTTGACAATCACATGTATCTTTGAACTTTATGCATTCCTCGCGGAAAAGGATGTGTGCTAATTATTGATACGACCATGAAACTCGTTGGTTGCTATCCTGTGCGAGATCACTCGGCAGAGAGGAAAAATGTTTTTGCTTACTGCACATAGCTGGAGAGTATAAAATGTTGTTGCACCAAGACAAAAGGAGACTAAGTAGTTTGGTTTTGGCAGTTGCAAGCTCCTTCGTGGGTGAACAGCACAATAACAATGCTGCTAGCAAGGTTACAGATTCAGCAAAAGGTACAGGAATTGTTTCAGCACAATAACAATGTTGTTAACAAAATTACAGATTCAGCAAAAGGCACGGCAATGTTTCACGACCCCTACGTAAAACCCAGACAGATATATGGTAGCAACATCTAACCCTATGCTGTTTTCAGCACTTACAAGTAAATGGATCCGTTAAATCTAGGTGCTCAACGCGTGCGTGTCTTAAGTCCAACTTCTTGTGGTTGCAACTTGTCGACAATCTGAGGCAAGCATATTTAGAAGCCTTTTTGTCCCACTGAAGCACCTCTCGTTGATATTTGTAAAATCCTTCCATGAAGTCTTCATGAGAAAGAAACTTAAGCCTGATAGTCTCCAGTTGTCTTGCGTTGAGAATAAAGAATGTTGCAAATTGAATGCTTTTCTCGCACTGTTTATAACCTAAAAGCGTCACTGACTTCAAACGAACGTCGTGATGGTGCTCACAAGAATAGGTCGTAAGACTTTCCTCATTAGAGACTCCTTTCTAAACAGGCACAAAGATTTAAAATGCTTAAGGTGAATAAAGAAAGATTTTGTTGAAACAACAAGTGAATGATTAATCCTAATTACCTCCATTCTCATTAAAGTTTTTTTGCTTTTTGTCTAGACACGGATGTGTCTAATACATACTCCCTCCATTTCAAAATATAAGACCTTTTAGAGATTTCACTATAGACAACATATGGATGTATATAGACATATTTTAGAGTGTAGATTCACTCATTTTGCTTCATACGTAGTCCATAGTGGAATATCTAAAAGGTCTTATATTTAGGAACGGAGGGAGTACATATTTGTCCATCACATACAATTCTAAGACAAGCCTTTTTAGATGAATCTAAGACTAGCCTTTTTAGATGAATGAAGTAGTCCACCATGAATGGTATGTGTTTTCATTGTGTGTGAGAATGATCACCTCGATATACAAGTTTTCCAAGCTTTTGAAGCATTGCACCAAGGCAATGACTATGCTCACATTATAATCCATATTGATAAGCAACGTCTTGATAGATTGAACCGCTGTGGATGTCCTGACTGTCGGAAAAACTTCATGAAGAATAAAAACATAATATTAATATAGAATAAAGATTGGATTACATGGAACTTGCTTGTTTGAACGAATGCAACTAAAAATATTCTGGGAAGTCAGTACCTGAATTTCTATACGGTGTGGTGCGTTGCTCGATTCATCAAAAATATCAGATAATTTGCTGAAGACCTCCAGTTTAGGTGAAGAGATGATAACTATGTGCCAGTTCTCGCTATGATCATCATCAAAAATCAACCTTTGAAGTGGGGAGGCATCCTCTATAACAACTTTGCCATGGTGACAACAAATGCCAATGCTTATAAGGTTAGGTGAGTTTGTTATGATGCAATGCCTCTTGATTGTCCAAACAAGCATCAGGCATTTGAGTGCAGGGAAACTGCTACAATGGATTATGTTTTGTAATGATACTTCAGATATATCAACATCCACAAGCGAGAGTCTCCTGAGCAATGGTAGTTTAAGCGCCTGTGCATAATTTTTTGGTAACTTGCAAAGAGAAAAGGTGATAGTGTGGAGAGAAGTGGAAATCTGAGGGTTGAATGCCGGTGGTGATGGCATAAGTGAAGGGCATGAGAATGGTAGTATGTCATGTTGTCTCATAAATTGTTGGAACATGTAGTAAAACTCAAGCACCTGGAGATTGTCAAATCTGAGGGATTCGAGCCAGGCGTTGACAGTCGAGGGTCTGCACTGGAGGTAGAATGCTGGTATGCATAGGCTGTGAACTGTGCCCTCATGGCCGGAGAAGATGGCCTCTGGAATGTTCGAATCAACATCATCAACAGCCTCTCCACTGAAAAATTTCTAGTGTACGTTATGCGGATGAGCTCCCTCGGTGCGACGGAGCGAGCGGAAATAAACTCGAAATCTACTTTTTCGAGGGGGTTAAAAACTCGAGCGATAGGGATCTCACTGCAGTCGAGATTCAGAGGAGTGGTGCGCCATACGGGCTGCTACCATGATGCCAGAACTTGCATGCGGGCGGCATTCTTGGTGGGGAGACGGGAGACGATCTCACCTAGGATGGCATCCGGCAGGCTGCTAATGCGGTCCGGACCACACTCCTCTTCCTGATCCTGGGTTCCACCGAGGGCACCCTCGCCACTTCCATCCGCTAGCGCCAAACCCCCAAAGGAGAACGTTGATGGTGGCGCGTGTCTTGCCATCTTGGTTGTCAAGGAACCGGGCTGGAACTCCATCTCCGTCTCGATTGCTTGGTTCCCACCGCCTACGAGAACCGCTTTATGCGGGATGGGGCAACAGGATGGATGGACAGGATGGATGGATGGATCGATGGGAGGAAGATGCGATTGGAGGCGGCTGCGATCCGCAGGAGAGCGAGCCAACGGCCGGTGGTGGCCGGTGGTGGACTGACGGTTGACAGGATCAAGAATGATAGAGCAGGATGCTGGAGAGTGGAGGCGGCTCGATCGGGACTCAGGAGGAATAGAGGAGGAGGCTGGAGGCGGCTGGGACAGCGAGTGGAGTGGGTTAGGTTAGGTTTTCGCTTTCCTCTATATATATATGATGTTATTGTTAGTTTGAATGACATGTGGGGTTTGTAGCCTCTCCATGCACGGTTTTGCAAGAATTCCGTGCGCAGGTTCTACAAGCACGGCCCCTTGTGTCGCAAAGTCACTGTCATGTACTACATTTTTAACAGTGATTGTCACGGTCTTGTAGCCTCTACGTGTACGGTTTTGCAAGCATTCCGTGCGCGGGCTGTACAGGCACAGCCCCTTGTGTCGCAAAGTCACTGTCATGTACTGCATTTTTAACAGTGACTGTCACGGTCTTGTAGCCTCTGCGTGCATGGTTCTGCAAGCATTCCGTGCAAAGGCTGTATAGGCACAGCCCCTTGTGCCGCAAATTCACTGTCATGTATTGCATTTTTAACAGTGACTGTCACGGTCTTGTAGCCTCTGCAAGTACGGTTTTGCACACTAACAGGTTTTACCCTCTTATCTTTGAGAGGTGGCATTCATGCCTCTCCCGTGGTGCACGTCTTCCGTCGGCGAAATTCGACGGCGGAATGAATGTTCAGACCTCAAATGTGCAGAAAACAACCGAAATGAACATTTGTAATTCACCACAGTTATATATACTAAAGTGATGAAGGTAAACATTAGACCATTTTTGAATCCCATTTTACACCACTGTCTAGCTGAACATAACAATATATTTAGTATATATGACCACCTACTGCCATAATTATGTAGTAAAACGCATCGTGTAGTCTGTTGGGTAGGACACTACCAAAACACTATTCAGGAGAGATCATTGATTATAAGGTGTAGTAAGTTCATATCTCGCATTCTTGGCTAGTGCTTATCAATTGTGATAAGGAGTATTGAGCCAACTCTCAGCTGGTATTCTTCTGCAAAATCGGAAAGCCCTTTTACTTCCATCCTCCCGTCAGCTTGTATTGAGTAAGTCGTCTTAACTTTGATTTCATCATACATCTGTACAAGGTTTACGGCACCTCTTGGTGGAAGGTAAGCAAGATTGGCCTTCAATGTTTTTACCACAGCTGATCGGATTCTTTGCAGATTATTATTACGAATAAACAAGAATTTTTTAGCACGCACACAAAACAACTTAATTACTAGTGAAAATTAGAAGGAGGTGAAAACAAAACAAAAATTACTTACTAGTCTGCCAATCGTGATATCTGTGACGTTGAGACGGTGGACAAATGGTATTGTTGGCAAGTCATGGGCATTGAAGACAAAGTAAATAAGGTCTCCCATTTTTCTGTATGACAGTTCTAATTCTAGAGCATGGAGAATCTTTTTGATGTAGTCTTTCTCCGAAGCATCAAGTTCATCTAGAGCTAAATAAATAAAAAATTGTTATGCCAATTTGATTGAAGTAATAATAGCGTGGGAAAGTACAGGGAGTTATACCGAGAGAGAATATTTGGATTCGGTTAGTGCAGTTAAAGGCATAGGCGATAGAATTGGTAATGTTTTACTCCCTCTGTTCCTAAATAATTGTTGTTGGGGAGAACTAGTCTAGTTCTTCCTAACAACAAGTATTTAGGAATAGAGGGAGTATTTAAAATCACAAGTAGCTTTGAATAGTTGTCTGAATAGTTTTGTGTATAAAAAAATTAAACAAAGAGGTAGCTGAAACAGAGTACATTGCCAAAAGAAAAATGATAAGGCGAATCAGAAGTTGTTGTAGTGATAGATGAAAAGCATATCAACTGAAGGTTTTGGTTTTGCTATGTGACCTCCTCGACATTCATAGAGCCTCAAATCAATTTGAATAGAGAGACCTTGGCCATCTAATTTTATGATGAGGATATCTTGGTGGCGAAGGTCATAATCACTCATTAACTTTGTTCGGCCAGGTCCATGAATTTTAGACCTGACATTTTCATCAGTGATGTATACTTCATATGAAAGATTTTCATTTGTTAGAAGCATGGGGTTCTTAATTTTGCCCTCTTCTTCCAGAGCTCGTTGCTTCCATTGGTTCACTAAAGAAACCACGTGCTCCCTGCAATAGCATGGTATGTATTGCAAAAAAGTTAAAATGCATCAATCAGTAAGAAGGAATTCTTCAATCACTTAAAATTTAGGGTTTTCCTGATTCCAAAAAAATGCTTCAGGCAGTAGTCTAGCATTTGGTAAAAGATGTGCTTTGAAAAATGCAATCATTTTGTTGATTGTACAGATCTGCTTGAAATGGGATTAGAGAAACTTTTAGTTCGTCCCGTGAGAAACATAACATGGTAGTAATTTATGTGCATTTTCTCCTTACACTGCATGTTTCGTAACACAACAGCAGGTGAAGTGCTATTACAGTGTAGAGAACGTCTGTTTCCAATCTAGGGCAGTTGACATTCTTACAAGTTTTGCAACTCATAATTCTCCTGCAAACTATATAGCAAACGTATAAAAATTAAATGTGAATTTTGATATGTACGAAATTATCAACACAAGCATATTCGAGTAAAGAGTTGTTTACATGCAAAGTCCTAAAAAGACATGTGCAACTGCTTGATTTGTGACAGCTCAGTTCATGCAGCAGTTATAACAAGGAACTAGTGTTTACTTTGTTGCCAATTTAAAGATGTATGCCCAACTAGTTATGGAAGTACCATTGCGAAATATATTTTTCCTGAACACTTATTTAAGTAATTATGTATGGTATTAGGCACTTGCATTGTATTACACGCGTCTGTATCTAATAATACATCAGTTTTGCGTCCAGATGCTCAGATCTCCTTTCTAATTCCAGCAATTTTTTGAACCGATGATCTAGTAGTCATCCATGCCACCAGGGCCGGTCTCACAACACCGTCATCAGTAAGGGATACCACGCAACACCTCCTCCAATTTCCCCTTTAACACCCGCCCACTCCGTTTTTAGCCACAGAGTCACTGGGTTTTCTCTAACGTTCCCACCTACACTGCTCGACTAAATTTGTCTCCTATGACTGGGACGTCTTACCTTACTATCGGTTGTAGAGCTTTGTCCTGACCCGACGAGGTCATTTATGTTGGATATTGACGACGTGGACAGCTTCGTCCTGGCATTTAGCGGATCTGTATGAGATCATCGCAAAATTTTAATCGTAATAGCATAGATCTATCGATTTACAGCACGAAGAAACAAAAATCTTCAAGGATGGAACAGATCATACAAAAAATCTGATGCGGAAATGGAAAGGTAATGTACGAATCATAGAGTGACTTTGCGGACCAAGAGAGAAGAGAGGGCAAGACAGGAATAGAAAGTGTTGTACAGCGGGTTAGTCAGATATTGTTTTCACTATAACAAGGGTTCTACTTGTGGGGCCACCAAAGCGAACGCTGAGGTTTTAGGTTTGCACGTAGAAAGCTTTAGTCACCTAAGGAATCATAGTCGTGCCTTTGTGCTTCCAAATATGCTGGTTGAACATTCACTTAAACAGTCACGGTGTTACAATCGAAGGAGGCACGTTAGTGCGAATGAGTTGCAAATATTTTAATAGACCGGTGCGGTATGAGAGGGTCCGTTGACACTCTAGTTGAGGCACGAGACTACATGAAGCAGAGTCACGGTGTTCCGTTTGTTACCTTAATGTTTTCGTGATGACCGATTCAGTGAGAGAGAGACGGGCACAGATCTGACCCTGGGTAAAGCACGTTCGTGCACCTCTGAATGAGATTTTTTTCTCTAACGACAACTTCAATGAGAGGAGGCATGCACTACAGAGGCATGCTATTGTGCATCTGATCACTCTATCCGTCCACTCTAGCTTGAGTGTCATATGCATATGCTTGAAGTTATGAGAGTTGTGAAGGCACGGACAACATCATATTCCCCCACATGTGGGAGTTCGTCAAAATTCAAATTAGAGGAGAAGAAAATATGTTTGTTTTTTAGCATGCTCAACCCCCCTTTTTTTCTTAAACCATTCATGGTTGTACAAACACGTAGTGAACATAGTAAGAGAAAGCACAGTATTGATGTCATAATTATTGCCGCTACAAAACACAAGCTATTATTCTGACAAGTCTTACAAAAGACCTCTATGCTTTACATAGTAATTAGGACATGACAACAGAGGCCCTAATTTCAGCAATCGAAAATGAATGGATTTGACAATTCCAAACACTCGACACGTGTGTTTGCTAAATCCAGGTGCATATGCTCACAACTTGTTGTTAGTTCAAGACGAGCACACTTAGAAGCCCTTTTGTGCATCTGAAGCACCTTTTCTTGCTGTTTGTAAAATTTAACCGTGAAATCTTTGTGCAAGCTGAACTTGAGCTTAATGGTTTGTAGTATGCTTGCATTCTAAATAAAGAATCTCACAAACTCAATGTTTTCCCTTGTGTCTTCATATTTTTCAATTGTTATTGTCTTCAAGTAAATCCCATGACTCTTGAGAAACACCTGGTGCTTTAGGCGCCATTCATTTATTAAACCTCTCTGATCCCACCATGTTGCCTAGATACACACGAAGACTGAAAAACAGTTAATTTCTAGAAAACACCTAAAATACTTTCAAGAATGTTCACTTGCTGTACATACACAAAATAAAATATATATAAAGAGCAACAAAAATTTTTATTCTGTTACTGCTATGTATGGGGAAGCCCATACATTGTGTTACTACGTGGAATACCATGTATGTGAAAGCCCATAGAACATTATGTATAGGTTTTTAGTGTGTTATATGATCACCTCAATAAATAGGTTCTGCCGGCATCTAAAGCATCACAACAATCCAACAACCTCATTGAGTTTAAAAAATGTCTGCAAAATATATAAGGTCTTGATGGAATCCATCACTCCTGGTATGTTGTGTATGGACAAACCCTTCATTTGATCATAGAAGATTATGTTATTAGTTTGTGTTTATGAAACAGAGTGCAGCACAATATGTATTGTGGAATAACAGTACCAGAATGACTGTAGAACCAAAGACGATCTTCGATTCATCGGATAAATCCAAAAAATTTCCCAAGGTCAGTTTAGGCGCAGAAACAATAGTTATTTCAAACCGTGTATCTACAGAATCATGGAGTAATCTTTGAAGTGAATTGGCATCCTCGATGTTGAGCTTCCCTCTATCACAACGAATGGCGATGTTGCTAAGATTAGGTGAGTTTATTCGCACGCAGCGGAATTCCTTGTTGAAAACAAGTAGCAGGTATTGCATGACAGGACAACACGAGTGGATCATGTTGTGTAGCGAGACCTCCGATATGTAAACTTCCACTAGTGAAAGTCCCTTGAGTAGTGGGAGGCGAATCGTTTCTACTACATTATTTGCTAGTTTGCAGAGGGTGAATGTGACCGTGTGGAGGGAGGAGTAGAACCTTGAGATGGACATTGGTGCTGAGGGCATATATGAAGGGCATCGGTGTGGTTGCGTGATGGCCCGATGGAGGAATTTTGGGAACAGATGGTAGAACTCGATCACTTGGATTTTGTCTAGTTTTGCAGATTGGAGCAACTCATCGATGGCACTGGGTTGGGACTGGAGGTAGCTCATCGGGATGCAGAGACGATGAACGGACCCCTCGTGGGCGGAGAGAATGGCTCTAGGAAGGATAATATCATCAGCAGCAGATTCTAAATGGCAGTCGGTGCCGAGAGGATGGAACTAAGTTCCGACGTGAGTGCTCTGGGCTGCCTCCTTGGTGGGCAGAATGCAGATGATTTCGCACCTGATTGTTTCCAGACTGTTAAAGACACGAGTGACCGGGATCTCATGGTAGTCGAGATTCAGCGGAGCAGTGCGCCATAGATTTCACCATCGAGAGGCCAGGGCTTGGGTGCGGATGCCATCCTTGAGCGGCAGACGGTAGATGATATTGCCAAGGATGTCGTCTGGGAGGTCGCTCATGCGGTCCTTAGAAGATCCACCTTCTTGTTGCTTAGATCCACCTGTGCACTCGACCAACATATGCATGCTCCTAGGGAGCGTACACTCTCCCCTCCTGTCCTTGTAGCTAGTGGAAGGACACTCTACCTTCCTCGTCGGCGGATGTACAACCGACCTCCATGGTGGCACGAACCTCGTCTTCTTCCTGCTGGAGGCAGCCGATTCCATGTCGGATGAGGTGTTCGCGGCGCCTCTGCTGAAACTCGGTGTGTCGTAGATCTGTAAAGAGTTTGTGAGACTAGTTTTGATGCAATAGCTTGACGGGTAGGTGAAGCACGTCATCAGCGGGCAATAAGCTTATTTTTAGATGTATCCAAAGCATGTTGATACCAGTGCCTCGAGAACCCACGTCCATGTTTGCGCACGCTTCACCTCCATGCCTATGCAGGCTTCAACCCCATGCCTGTAGGGGCTGCCCACACGTGCCTCTTAGGGATGCAAACACGTGCCCGTAGATTCTTCACTAGCATGCCTGTAGAGGCTTAACCACCGTGCGTGTAAAGGTTTCACTTCCGTGCATGAAGAGGCTTCAGTCGAGTGCCTCTGCACCACGTCCCTGTAGCTACAGACTTCACTCTCCCATGTCTCTTGTGCCTACAGACCCGTGCTTTACAAAGTGTCTACATCCGTTCTTGTAGTGCCTTGACTTCTTCGCCTTCGGAGCCTGTAGTGCAACACACCCATGGTTATAAGGGCTTCACTACCGTGCCTATAAGGGCTTCAATCTGTTGCCTTTAGCGGCTACACAAACGTGCCCTTAGAGGCTACAACCACGTGCCTGTAGATGCTTTAGTCACGTGCCTGTAGAGGCTTCACTCATGTGCATGTAGATGCTTCGGTCCCCTACCCGTAGAGGCTTCCCTCCTGTAACTCTGCACCACGTCCCTGCAGGTACAAGCTTCACTCTCTCGTGTCTCTTGTGCCGACACACCCATGCTTTACATACTGGCTACGCCCGATCCTATAGTGCAACATGTCCATGGCTATACTCTCTAACTGGGTATTCGGACGCACGACACTGCTACCAGTGCCTCGAAAACCCCACGTCCATGCCTGTAGGGGCTTCGCAAACGTGCCTGTAGATGCTTTAGTACCGTGCGTGCGGAGGCTTCTAACACGTGTCTGTCGATGCTTTGGTACTGTTCCCTTAGAGGCTTCACAATGGTGCCTATGTAGGCTTCATTCCCATGCCTGTAGATGCTTTCGTCCTGTGCCTGTAAAGGAATGCCAAGGAATAGCCCATGGCCTTCTTTGTCTTGTATTTTGCCTTCGTATCTTGTCGTAAGCGTAGCGTGACAACCGTAACTCAATTTCTTACGTTCCACATATGCATTTGCATCGATTTTGCATGAAGCATCCATATTTTCCATGATCATGCATGTTTAAACAACTTAACATGAGGTTCTATCCAGAATTGTAAATAACTTAACTATTGTATGTGAAACATGACTAGTTCAGGATTGCCATGCTAAATACTTCAAATGAATCATGCATCATCTTGTTTGTGCATTGCACCTTGGTTGGTTGTTTATTGTTGCTGTTTCTCTTGGGTAGACGCGAGTGTTGAACCTGAGTACGAGGATACAGGAGAGTACCACTACGAGGACCCCGCTCTTTGTCCCTCTCAAGAACCAACAGGCAAGATGACCGTACCCAGATCCCGACACTATTTTTGCTTTGCTAGATGTATCGTTCTTATCGTTACATATGCGTTACCTACCACTTGAATGTCAAGCCTCCTACATTGCCATGATAGCCTCTAACCCTCCACGTCCTAGCAAATCTTGTTTGGCTAAGTTACCGCTGCTCAGCCCCTCTTATAGCGTTCTTAGTTGCAGGTGCAGGTTGTTTCCATGTAATAACATGGATATCTGGAGATATCATAATATTAACTGCTATTTAATTTAATGCACATATATATCTTGGTATGGTGGAAGGCTTGGCCTTTTGCTCGGTGTTTTGTTCCACTTTTACCGCCATAGTTTCTTGTTACCGGTGTTATGTTTCCATATTTTGCGCTCCTAACATGCTCGGGGTTATTATGGTGACCCCCTTGATTGTTTGGGTGAGATTAAAACTTGTCTGGCAAGACCTAACATTGGTACTATTTGCTTAAACAAATTAATAAAATTGTATAGGGCTTAGCTACCCTATGGATAATTAATCAACAACCCAGGCCAGAACTCCGCATGAGTGTTGGTCCAAAACGGGTTGCCTGCGGGGCCGCCTTGAGGCAACTTGAGGATTGGATTTTCCCTGTAGCTAGACCCATCTGGTAGTGCCCTGAGACAGAGATACGCGTGGCTCCTATTGGGATCTGGCCTGCTGGGCGGTCTTGTTGGGCTTGTTTTACCTTTCTCGAATGGCTTGCGTGAGGGACTCTGATTTTCTTCGGGCTATCTCGAGGTGTCAGAATACCTTTGGAGTTGCCTAGGATGATCACGAGATCCATGGTCGAGGTTATTCCCACGGAGTGTGGTTGATTTATGATGGACTAGTTGGAGCACCCCTACAGGGTTAAAACTTTCGGAAAGCCGTGCCCACGGTTATGTGGCAACTTGGATATTTGTTTAACACCCGGTTATAGTTAACTTGAAGTAAACTCTAATAAAATACACCAATTGTGTGAGTAATCGTGATCGTCTCTACCCGTGAACATGAACCGAGAGAGAACATGGTGGGGTTATGTTTGACGTAAGTAGGTGTTCAGGATCTCTTAGAGATCATTCTAGTTCTCGATCGTTATCGTAGACCACATATTTACTTTCATGTTCTCGTAAGATTAGCCACCATAAATGCTTAGTGCTGTTGCAAACTAAACACTTACCCCCATCCAACCTATAAGCTTGAATAGTCTCGGTACCTATCGTGGTTTTGTCACGGCAGATGTCCGGGTGAACGGACTTGGATTCGAGGCCATTGCTAAGGTGATGGACTCAAAGGGGTTAATTGGGACGAAGGACACGGGTTTAACCAGGTTCGGCCCCTCAAGTAGAGGTGATAGCCTACGTCCTGCTTGTGTTTGTATTGCTTGGTCTATCGATTACAAGGGAGCTGATTGCTTGACCTAGTTCTTGATCGTTTTTTCTCTCTCTAAGTCACCCCTGGTCTCGCCTTTATATAGGAGGTCAAGACCACGGGTCATACAAGTCGTAACTGACTCTCACTACGTGTCTGAGTTTGTCTCTACATTATCTTGCCTTCCTGAGCAAGTTGTCTCCGGGTGGCTCAATGCCCGGGTCTTCATACCTTCTCCGTTCGGGCCATGCCCTGGCCCATCTTGTCAAGCCTCCCAACGTCTTGGGATTAAGTCTTCACAGCCCATCCTTGGGCTGGTGTATGAGCCGCCAGGTGTGACCCAGAGCCTCAAGGGCGGGTCTCACCATGGGGTTATATCCCCAACATTAGGCCCCAGGTTGATTTGAGCTTGCTCACTTTAGCCTCCTTCTCAATCATCGGCGAGTCTCACTTACATCACTTGAAAGTAAATAAAAATGACCCGTCGTGACGTCATGTCAAATCTGTTAGAAAGATCCTCTGACGTCTGCAACGAATCTTTCCTCTATTAAATTGACGTCCCAAGAATTGAGACATCCGCCTCGGTCAATCAATATCTGTCACCTGGATTTTTGCGCCCATTTCCACCTTTGCCTATTAAATAGGACCGCGAAGGGTGGCATTTGTTCAGATGCCGAGTCATCCTAAAGACTGGAACAAGACTTGGTTTTACTGTAAAGATACCTCCCTAGAAGGAGAGCATCCCCTATCGGGTTATCACCTGTCCCGACTCAAAACGACCTCTGAGCTTCCTGGCCGGCTGTCAACTGCTAAACGGACGAAACATGCTCTGGACCACGCCAAAATTAAAGCCCTTCTGGCCAACGGACTGACGGGACTAGATTTGATCCGCTGTTGGATTTCTTGGAGGATCATGCCTTTGAGCCGGCGCAGTCGCCTTATATGCGAATATCCAGGCCAGTACGATGACTCTCTCTGCTTTAGCCAGACAACATAATGAGAGGATGATATTACGACTGTCATCAGGAGTCTTTTCCACGAATCTTCAAGAGCTTGCAGTGCCATTGGGCTGGCACCTTTCTGTGCCGCAAACCTGGCCCCAGATGTAGGGCGACTCTTTATACTCTCTTCTCTGTAATTAACTATATCTTGGCAATCCCTTTACCTTTTGCCGGCTTATATTTTCAGGCTAATTCTGACTTCTGGAAGAAGAAATACTTTCCTCCTCTAAAGAATTCAAAGAAGAAGACCGCGGTCTGGAAGAAGAAGACCACTCCTCTTGAAGAGCCGGAAGAACAGCCAGAATCTGACGGCTCAGAGGTATAACTTGACTATTTTTGCCACCTCTTTATTCACCTTATTGACAACAATTATTCATAGGACGAGACAGAGACCAGCCACGCCAACGCCCCTGAGGTAACTTATGTTTCGTCCGACTTAGACTAGTGTGTACCCCAGAAGATACGGCGGGTCGTTCGAAAAGTTCCACTTTCTCATCCTCTTGCTTACTTAGACCCCCAATTTCTTTTGAAAAAGCAACAACAAGCCGCCCGACACCAGACCTAGAGCGCTGGTTCTACCGTTCTTAGGTCCAGGTTACCTAACTCTTCGGCTCAGAGGAAGCGTCCAGCTGAGGTATATATTCCTTCTCTGCTTGATATTACCTGAACTACTTTTCAGGGATCATCTCCTTCGTCTGGCGACTCTACGGCCACTGCTCTGCCACCTCCAAAGATTAACCCGTTGTATGTGTTTTTCAGACATTACATCCGAGTCTTTGGTGGTTGTAAACTTTGGGTTCTAACCTCTATGCTTTTCAGGGCTCAAGCCAAGCAAAGGAAAACCAACAAGTCCTCCCCTGGCCCTAATGCTCAAGAACCGGAACCTGCCAAGCCAGATGCTCCTATTCAAGATGTTGATCCCTTGGCGGCTTCCAAAGAAGCACCTGAAGAGGCTTGTCCTTCTGTAGAGCCGGCGGCTGACGATATGATTCCTGAGAGTCCTCTGAACGACCATTCCAAGCCTCCTAGCCCTACAAAGGTTGTTGATGAAATAACTACTCTGGACGTCTTTATCACTGGCGTCGGCTTCCGCTCTCCTCCACCTCATGTGCTAACAAAGCATAGTGAGACGACTGAAACCTCCAAGAAGCTGGAGTTTGAGCTCCCTACACTAGAGAAGCTAACAACTGATGAACTTCATGCTGGTTATTTGAACCACCTGTCCACAAGCCAGGATCTGGAGCTCAAACTTGTCAATTTGATGAAGAAAAAATACGAGGTATTCTTCACTCTCCTTATACCCTTACGTAGCCCCCAAGAGCCGGGTTAATATCGGCTGATGATAATCCGGGTCTTCAAAACCTGCTAGAAGTAGAAATGCTTAGCCTGTAGGCCTCAACTTATTTATAAGTAATCGCAAATCATCGTTCGTAGCCCCCAAGGGCCAGCTCAAATTTGATAACATTCAGCCGGAGCTTTATTGAAGGTAGTTGTTTGAGCCAATTGTATTGTAGCCCCCAAGGGCCAGCTCAATCTTGTTAAAGTTGAGTCAGAGATTTCATTCTAAACAACTTGAAAGGCCAACATGTAGCCCCCAAGTTCTGGGTTAAGTTGATAAAGATGATCCCGAACTGCACTTTAATCTTGAAGATCAAATAGACATTAGCCCCCAAGTATCATACATATTGCTTGCAATCTGTTTGAGACTTGCTTAATCTTCGTTATCTGGAAAATTTCCTCCCGATGACTCATTCCATATTTTGATATGTCACAGGAAGCTTTAAACGAAGCCGGGTCAGAAGTGGCCGACTTAAAGAATAATCTAGCTGCTCAGCAAGCTGCCCGAGGTGAGGCTGATGAAAATGCCGGCTCCTTTCCAAAGAGCTGACCAAGATCAAAGCCGACTTTGCCGCTTTCAAAGAGTCAACTAAAACTGACCAGGACGCCCTGACTCAACGGGCAGATGACGCTGACGGGCGGCTGATGATTGTATCAGATGAACTGCAATCTTTGAACTGTCATATCAAGAAGATGACAGCCGCCATATTTGGTAAGTACTTGACAGCTTAACCCAAATTGTGTATATGTACTTGTACTGGCGACTTATGATGAAGAGCCCGCCTTATGTAGGTTCAAGGAGCCACCAACTCACTTCCGTCAGCTTGCTACCCCTGAAGGCTATTTACACTCTGACGGAACAGCTTTACTGTGGAGCTGTTTGCACGATCAAGGTTGTACTCTACAAGGATACCACTCCTTTAACTATCAAAGGGGTCATAAAGCTTCTTTCCACGCTGCCAAAACAGATTGTGGAATTGAAGAAATTAGCCGCCCGACAGGGGGCTATCGCAGCCATAAGTCAGGCGTTGGCCTTTGCTCCAGAGTTGGCTCTTGCTGACATGATGGACGGGTTTCCCTCCAAGAAAGATGATGGCTCCGAGTTTACAGAAGCTGACTATGCACGGTGTGTGAAGGCTTCCAAAGTCCTTGCCTCCGTGTTAGCAGAAGAAGTCAACTTGGCAACATATCAGGCGGCTTACAGCGCCGACCAGAAGAGAATCTATGGCCCCCTCTTTGAGTCAAAGGACCTGATGCCTGCCCGTAGTAAGACCCTTTTTGCTTCTGAACTTGACCCGTCCCCCTTCTTTGAAGAAGGAAACTTTGCAGCTTTAACCCACTGCAACTAGGACTTGGACAATCTTCAGATCAAGGAGGTCGAAGACCCAGAGCAGGGTGACCCGCCGGCCAGCTAATGGAGTTGTGAACGCCACTGATAATCCGGCTCTTGTGACCCGCCATGAGCGGTGTAAGATACTTTAAAATATTTTTGGTCTCTACAGAGAGCATATGTAATAGGCTTGTAGTAATTTTTCCTTTGCCTGAACTGTGCCATCGTGCACATATTAAATAGCCCGGCTTAATATATATATCATCTTCCTTGCACTTCATATTGGATGCTTTACTGACACTTGGCAGCTTAATTGACCTGCAAGAATAGATGTATCCTGACTTATTAGGAGGGCGGCTTAAAAGCATAACCCAAAGATGATGTATCTTCCTAACATGTTTTTTCAACAACGGCTCTTGTACCGGTTCTACTAGGTTGACTCGCCACTTATCCGGCAGGTCACCTAGCAGAGTAACATTAGTCTTACAGGCATGATTAACCTTGTTTGGCTTAAGAGCCGGTCAAGAGGGTGTGTAAGCTACACCCGGCAGGTGGCAAGCCCCTAAGTGACCTTTGTTGACGGAATCAACTTTTTGGCTTGAGAGCCGACCGATAGGGTCTGATAAGCTACACCCGGAGGGTGGGAAGCCCCCTGGACAATCATGTTGACGGAATCAACTTTTTGGCTTGAGAGTCGACCGATAGGGTCTGATAAGCTACACCCAAAGGGTGGGAAGCCCCGTGGACCATCATGTTGACGGAGTCAACTTTTTGGCGTGAGAGCCGACTGATAGGGTCTGATAAGCTACACCCGGAGGGTGAGAAGCCCCCTGGATAATCATATTGACGGATTCAACTTTTTGGCATGAGAGCCGACCGATAGGGTCTGATAAGCTACACATGGAGGGTGGGAAGCCCCCTGGATGGCCATATTGACGGAGTCAACTTTTTGGCTTAAGAGCCGACCCATAGGGTCTGATAAGCTACACCCGAAGGGTGGGAAGCCCCCTGGACGGCCATGTTGACGGAGTCAACTCTTGGGCTTAAGAGCCGACCGATAGGGTCTGATAAGCTACACCCGAAGGGTGGGAAGCCCCCTGGACGGCCATGTTGACGGAGTCAACTTTTTGGCTTAAGAGCCGATCGATAGGGTCTGATAAGCTACACCCGGAGGGTGGGAAGCCCCCTGAACGGCCATGTTAACGGAGTCAACTTTTTGGCTTAAGAGCCGACCGATAGGGTCTGATAAGCTACACCCGAAGGGTGGGAAGCCCCTTGGACGGCCATGTTGACGGAGTCAACTTTTTAGCTTAAGAGCCGACCGATAGGGTCTGATAAGCTACACCCGGAGGGTGGGAAGCCCCCTAGACGACCATGTTTGGATCTTTCTTACATGGACGAAGATATGTGAAATAGCAAAGGCTCCGGCTGGCAGGGATGCCAATTTTATTCATATATAAATATGATATGTACAATGATAGTGTACAATGTCGATTCTCAATGACTTAAGTGTAGTAAGGCCGCAGATGCGCTATGTTCCACGACCGGCAGGTCTCTTGACCCGAGGTATCTGAATCGTCTCGGATGTCAATGAGGTAATACGACACGTTGTTGAGATTTCTGCTAACCATGAAAGGTCCTTCCCATGGAGGAGATAGCTTATGCATATTTGTCTGGTCTTGAATAAGCCGCAACACTACGTCGCCTTCCTGAAACGTCCGGGTCTTGACTCTGTGGCTATGATAGCGGCACAGGTCTTGCTGATAAATCGCCGAACGAGCAACTGCCAGTTCTCATTCCCCCTCCAAGGCATCCAACGCGTCTTGATGCGCCGTCTCATTATCCGTCTCAATGTAAGCCGCCACTCGGGGCGAGTCATGCCGGATGTCTTGGTAACACGGTCCCTGCATCGTAAAGCATGAAGAAAGGTGTATAACCTATTGATCTGTTGGGGGTAGTCCTGATGCTCCATAAGACGGACGGCAATTCCTCCACCCAACAGCCCGACATCCGTTGTAACGGAACCATAAGCCGGGGCTTGATACCTCTCAGGATTTCTTAGTTAGCACGCTCCGCCTGACCATTGGATTGTGGATGAGAAACCATAGAAACATCAAGCCGGATGTGTTCAAGGTTGCAGAACATTTTCATAGCCCCCTTGGAAGGGTTCGTGCCATTGTCCGTGATGATGTTGTGAGGGTAACCAAAACGGTAGATCATCTTTTTGATAAACTGAACTGCCATGGATGCGTCACACTTGCTGACCGGCTCAGCCTCTACCCACTTGGTAAACTTATCAACCGCAACCAAGAGGTGAGTCTTCTTGTCCTTGGATCTCTTGAAAGGCCGACCATATCGAGCCCCCAGACTGCAAACGGCCAAGTGATTGGAATCATCCTCAATTCTTGAGCTGGCACATGAGCACGCCGGCCAAATTTTTGACAGATGTCGCACTTGCAGACCAGATCCTTTGCATCCTTGTGAGCTGTCAACCACAAGAAACCATGTCGGAAAGCTTTGACCACCAGGGATTTTGAGCCGGCGTGATGTCCGCAATCACCAGCATGAATTTCATTCAAGATTTCCTTACCCTCCTCCGATGAGACACAACGCTGAAACACTTTGGTGACGCTGCACTTGTGTAGCCCGCCATTGACTATCGTCATGGACTTAGACCGTCGGGTGATCTGTCTACCAAGATTTTCATCATCAGGTAACTCACCCTGAGTCAAGTACGCCAAGTAAGGCACAGTCCAATCCAGAATAGCATGTAGATCCGCCACCAATTGTCCCTCCGGGTCAGGAACAGCCAAATCTTCCTCTCAGGGTAATTTGACAGACGGGTGATGTAAAACGTCCAAAAAGACATTAGGCGGCACTGGCTTTTGCTGAGAGCCTAACCTTGACAGGGCGTCAGCCGCCTCATTCCTGCGACGATCAATATAATCCACCTGATAACCCTTGAAGTGACCAGCAATGACATCTACCGCCTGATGATAAGCCGCCATCCGCAAATCCTTGGAATCCCAAGTGTCTGAAACTTGTTGAGCCACAAGATCTGAGTCGCCGAAGCACCTTACCGGCTTAAGTTCATCTCCTTAGCTACCGTGAGGCCATGAAGCAGGGCTTCGTATTCAGCTGCATTATTAGTGCAAGGGAACATCAACCGGAGCACATAACAGAACTTGTCACCCTTGGGGGATGTTAAGACAACCCCTGCCCCTGATCCTTCCAGCTGCTTGGATCCATCAAAGTGTATTGTCTAGTATGTGTTATCCGGCTTTTCTTCGGGCGCCTGACACTTTGTCCAGTCATTTTTGAAATCCACAAGGGCTTGAGATTTGACAGCCGTATGAGGTACGTATTTCAGATTGAGAGGTCCCAACTCCAATGCCCACTTAGCAATCCTACCAGTGGCTTCTCTGTTTTGAATTATGTCCCCCAACGGAGCAGAGCTGACCACGGTGATCTGGTGCCCTAAAAAGTAGTGCTTTAGCTTGCGGTTGGCCATGAACACCCCATACACTAGCTTCTGTCAATGTGGATATCTCTGCTTGGACTCTATCAGGACCTCACTTATATAATAAACCGGCCTCTGAACCGGATATTCTTTCCCTGCCTCCTTGCGCTTGACCACAATTGCAGTGCTGACAGCCCTGTTGTTAGCCGCCACGTACAAGAGCAAGGGTTCTTTCTCAACTGGAGCGGCTAAGACCGGCGGCTCAGTGAGCTGCTTCATGAGTGCTTCAAACGCTTCACCCGCCGCCTTACTCCAGACAAAATTGTCTGTTTTTTTCATCTTTTGATATAAAGGGATGGCCTTCTCACCAAGGCGGCTTATAAATCGGCTCAACACGGCGATCCGCCCTGCCAGGCGTTGAACATCATTGATACTAGCCGGCTCAGCCAGGGAGGTGATAGCCTTGATCTTATCCGGGTTGGCTTCAATACCTTACTCAGAGACCAAAAATCCCAAGATCTTGCCAACCGGAACGCCAAAGACACACTTTGCTGGGTTAAGCATCATCTTATAGATCCGCAAATTATCAAAGGTTTCCCTTAAGTCGTCAAGCAGAGTCTCCTTCTTCCTTGACTTGATCACAATATCATCCACATAAGCATGAACATTGCGCCCAATCTGGTTGTGAAGACAATTCTACACACAGCGCTGATAAGTCGCCTGGGCACTCTTGAGCCCAAAAGGCATAGATACAATGCAGAAGGCCCCAAACGGTGTGATGAAAGTCGTCTTCTCTTGGTCCTTAACCGCCATCTTGATCTGATGATATCCTAAATAAGCGTCCAGGAAGCATAAACTTTTGCAACCTGTCGTAGCATCAATGATTTGATCAATACGAGGGAGAGCAAAAGGATCAGCTGGACATGCCTTGTTAAGATCCATATAGTCCACACACATATGCCACGTGTCGTTCTTCTTGAGCACGAGCACTGGGTTAACAAGCCACTCCGGGTGAAAGACCTCGATGATGAAACCTGCCGCTAAGAGCCGGGCGACCTCTTCCCCGATGGCCTTGCATCTCTCCTTGTTGAACCGCCGTAGAAATTGCTTGATAGGTTTAAACTTAGGGTCCACATTAAGGTTGTGCTCAGCAAACTCTCTCGGCACACCCGGCATGTCAAAGGGCTTCCATGCGAAGATGTCCCGATTCTCACTGATGAATTCGATGAGCGCGCTTTCCTATTTGGGATCCATGTTGGCCCCAATAGTAAACTGTTTAGATGAGTCACCCGGAGTAAAATCCACCGCCTTAGTGTCATGTGCCGAAAACTTGAGGGGCGGCTCAACCTTTGTGGTAGGCTTCTTCAGCAGGATCATATCCTCCGGGTCAACATTTTCCTTATAGAACTTGAGCTCTGCCTCAGCACAACTGGACTCCACATAAGCCGCGTCCCCTTCTTCGCACTCAATAGCCGTATTCCGATCACCATGAACAGTAATCGTACCTTTTAACCCGGGCATCTTGAGCTGTAAGTAGACATAATAGGGCCTAGCCATGAACTTGGCATAAGCCGGCCGCCCAAACAATGCATGATAAGGGCTCTTGATCTTGACTACTTCAAACCACAAGGACTCCACCCTGTAGTTGTACTCGTCACCAAAGGCGACCTCCAAAGAAATCCTACCCACTAGGTAAGCCGACTTGCCTGGCACTACTCCATGAAAAACTGTTGATGAGGGCTTAAGGTCTTTATCAAGAAGTTTCATCCACCGGAAGGTATCATAGTACAAAATATTGATGCTGCTGTCACCATCCATAAGTACCTTATTCACCATATATCCTCTCACTTGGGGGGCAACTACCAGGGCTAGCCGCCCCAGGTCGTCGACACGCGGCGGGTCATCTTCCCGGCTCCACGTTATGTCGTATTCAGACCACTTCAAGTATTGCTGCAGAGCCGGCACGATTACATTAACCACCCGCTTGCGCAACTTCAGATCCCGCTTGTTAAGGCTAGTCGTAAAAACATGATACTAGCCCGAACTAAGCTGCTTTGGATTACTCTGATACCCAGACTGATTATGATGTTGCTGATTGTTGCTACCGGAGTGATGAGGATGTCCTCCTTGGTTGCCCTGGCCATGATGACCAGATCCTGAGCCGCCGGATCCAAACCCGGCTCCTGACCCACCTGACCCTGAGCCGCCGGGCGGGCCACCACCATTGTTGTTATGCTGTTGCATGTTGTAGTTCTTGAACTTGCATGATGTTGCAATTAACCCATGTGTGCCCCGCAACTCTATCAGGTCGGCTGTGCTCCGGACAGGGTTTATTGAGCATTTCCTCCAAATTAAAAGGAGTCTTATTTTTGTTAAAAGGTGGTCTAAACTTCCCATTGCCCTTAGGATGATTCTAGCCAGTGCTCGCATTGGCCACTAGTTTTGACCCGTCATCTGGGTTCTTCCACTTACCCTGGTTACCATTACCTGTCGCACCCTTGCCCTGATTGTTCTTTTTACCTTGGCCGGTCTTCTCCTCATCAGAACCTGGATCCTTCATATTATCAGAGTTGTCATACTTTGTGAGAGCCATCATGAGTTCTCCCATGTCCTGACACGTACGCTTGAGCCAGCCGAGCTTTTTCTTCAGAGGGACGAAGTGACAGTTTTTCTCTAGGATCAACACCGCTTGAGCCGCCGTGATCTGTTCAGATGAGTGGATGACGGTCGACACCCGCCGGACCCAATGATGAGCCGACTCATTCTCCTGCCGGACACAGTGATCTAGATCCACAATCGTCATAGGCTGTTTGCAAGTTCCTTGAAAGTTTTTGATGAACCTTGCTCTCAGCTCAGACCATGAATTGATGGTATTGGGTGGAAAACCCTTTAACCACGTGCGAGCTGGACCTTCAAGCATCATGATGAAATATTTAGCACACACCGTGACATTGACATCCAACATCTTCATAGCCAGCTCATAACTTTCGATCCAGGCCTTCGGAGGTAAGTCTGCAGTGTAATTTGGGACTTTGCGAGGTCCCTTGAAATCCTTTGGCAACCGCTCGTTCCGCAGAGTCGGCACTAAACACCGTACTCCCATGGCCCTGGTGGTCACTCCTGCTCCTACTGAGACGGAGGGCGCGGGCTCTTGGTGAGTCGCCGCTTCCAAAGCCGCTGCTTCTTGCTGGTTTCTTGCCCGATTTATGAGTGCCTGTGCATCTAGAGCCGCCTGATCATCCTTTGGGGGCCCTCGGTACCAGTCACTGCTAGAAACCACCGGCGACTCATAGCGCCAGCTAAAGCTGCGGCTGGGGAGGGGGGTTGAGTGAACGCGGCTCCGACTGTAAGCATATTTCTCCTGTTGGGCCATCGCCGTCTGAAGGTACCCAATGGTGTTTCGCACCTCTTCTGCAAAAGGCGCCTCATGTGGAATAGGGATTGTCTCAAGTCGGGTTGTTGCGGCCACCATGTTCTCTGCTGGGTTAGAATAATGGCCCGTCGGTGTTGGAAAAACCACTGGTGAAGCCTGGTTTCGTCGAGGTAGGCTAAGCTGCTATCGAGCCATCGACCGACTTCCATGCGCGTCCATTGCTCGTCCCGCTCTTGGCTTGTTAAAGAGATTCCTAGCCTCATATTGTTCCGGTAAGCGGGATTGATGCCTCATCCGCTGCATCGCAGCCGCTGACTGTTGCTCTAGCTCAAGGCGGAAAGCATCAGTCTTAAGGCGTTCTGCCTCTGCCTTCATCTGAACTTTTAATTCAGCCATCCTCTGTTGCGCCTCTGCCATCCGGTCTTTGAGTCTTGTGATCTCTAAGTTTTGAGCGGCTTGATTATCTGGTGTGACTTCGGTGGTCATCAGGGTTGCGAGCTCGTTCATCAGATCTAGAAGGACTTGAGTCGGCGGCGGCGGGTCAGCCCCCATGTTTGCCGCTCCGGCGGCTGTGCTGCTCGTGCCTGGGGCCGACCCCGCCATGAACACGGTCTCATTAACTGGCAGTCCGGGATCATCCGGCTTGGAACGTTCCGACTCAAGGTAAGGCTCGTCGTAGCCCCCAAGCCCACCGTTGTGAAGCTGGTAGATCGACTCTGCTTCTCCGCACGAATATTCGTCCTCTGAATAGACAAGAGTCTCCTTCGACGTAGAAGTTTCAAGATCCATACCTTGAGTAAAGCCCACGAAGACGTGCTTCCGGCCTGGTTTAACGCGGGCGGGTCACACATATTGGGCCGATTGTGTGCGCCGAGCTGGCTCAACGATGCTGGTGCAGATGTCCGGCCCGGGTGTAGCTCCGTCGATCTTGCCGATGAAGACGTGGATCCCGCCAAAGGGAACCCGGAATCCATACTCGACAGAATCGGCATCAAGACCCCAGTTGACGTCGTTGATGTAGAGCTAGCCATGGCGGCTTTTGTTCATCCTTCCGACCACGTATCCCTCGAGCCCTGGGAGAGAGCCCTTTGAGAACTCAACACCACCGAGCGCTAGCCCCAAGGTGGGCGCCAACTGTCGTGGTTTTGTCACGGTAGATGTCCGGGTGAACGGACTTGGATTCGAGGCCATCTCTAAGGTGATGAACTCAAAGGGGTTGATTGGGACGAAGGACACGGGTTTACCCAGGTTCGGCCCCTCAAGTAGAGGTAACAGCCTACGTCCTGCTTGTGTTTGTATTGCTTGTTGTATCGATTACAAGGGAGCTGATTGCTTGACCTAGTTCTTGATCATTTTTTCTCTCTCTAAGTCGCCCCTGGTCTTGCCTTTATATAGGAGGTCAAGACCACGGGTCATACAAGTCGTAACCGACTCTCACTACGTGTCTGAGTCTGTCTCTACATTATCTTGCCTTCCTGAGCAAGTTGTCTCTGGGCGGCTCACTGCCCGGGTCTTCATACCTTCTCCGTTCGGGCCACGCCCTGGCCCATCTTGTCAAGCCGCCCAACGTCTTGGGCTTAAGTCTTCACGGCCCATCCTTGGGCTGGTGTATGAGCCGTCAGGTGTGACCCGGAGCCTCAAGGGCGGGTCTCACCGTGGGGTTATATCCCCAACAGTACCCGGGTGCGAGATTGCTGAGTCCCCGTGGCTCATAGATTACTACAACAAATACAGGTGCAGGTGTAGATGAGATCGTGCCAGATGATGTGACGCAGCTCCAGTGGGAGTATGACGAGGAGTGTTGGGGATATAACCCCATGGTGAGACCCGCCCCTGAGGCTCCGGGTCACACCTGGCGGCTCATACACCAGCCCAAGGATGGGCCCTGAAGACTTAAGCCCAAGACGTTGGGCGGCTTGACAAGATGGGCTAGGATGAGCCCCTCTTGGAGTCGGCCGAAGCCAAGGAGGAGGAGTCCTACTCCTCCTCCACTCCTAGTAGGAGTAGGACTCTACCTTTTTGCCTTTTTCTACTCTTTTTCCTTTGGGACTCTTCCCCCAGCCGCATGGGCCTGTTGTGGCTATTCCACCAGCCCACTAAGGGCTGGTTAATACTCTCCCACATCCCATGAAGCCTCTTGGGTCGAAATACCCTCCCGGAGGTCTCCCGGTACACTACCGGCACTCCCGGTACACTACCGATAAGCCCGAAACTTTTCCGGCGACCAAAACAGGACTTCCTATATATGAATCTTTACCTCCGGACCATTCCGGAACTCCTCGTGACATCCAGGATCTCATCCGGGACTCTGAAAAAACTTCGGTCACCACCATACATAACTCTATACTACCGAAACGTCACCAAACCTTAAGTGTGCAGACCCTGCGGGTTCGAGAACTATATAGACATGACCGAGACACCTCTACGGTCAATAACCAATGGCGGGACCTGGATGTCCACATTGGTTCCTACATATTCTACGAAGATCTTTATCGGTCGAACCTCTATGTCAAGGATTCAGTTAATCCCGTATGATGTTCCCTTTGTTCTTCGGTATGTTACTTGTCCGAGATTCGATCGTCGGTATCTCCATACCTAGTTCAACCTCGTTACTGGCAAGTCTCTTTACTCGTTCCGTAATACAAGATCCCGTGACCAACACTTAGTCACATTACTTGCAAGGCTTATTGTGATGGTGTATTACCGAGTGGGCTCTGAGATACCTCTCTGTTACACGGAGTAACAAATCCTAGTCTTGATCCATGCCAACTCAACAGACGCCCTCGGAGATACCTGTAGAGCACCTTTATAGTCTCCTAGTTACGTTGTGACGTTTGATACACACAAGGTACTCCTCCGATATTTGTGAGTTACATGATCTCATGGTCATAGGAACATATACTTGACATGCAGAAAACAGTAGCAATAAACTGACACGATCATAAGCTACGTTTGTAGTTTGGATCTTGTCCATCACATCATTCTCCTAATGATGTGATCCCGTTATCAAATGACATCTCATGTCCATGGCTAGGAAACCTTAACCATCTTTCAATCAACGAGCTAGTTCACTGGAGGCATACTAGGGACATTGTGTTTGTCTATGTATCCATGCATGTATCCATGTTTCCAATTAATACAATTATAGCATGGATAATAAACGATTATCATGAACAAGGAAATACAATAATAAACACTTTATTTATTGCCTCTAGGGCATATTTCCAACAGTCTCCCACTTGCACTAGAGTCAGTAATCTAGTTCACATCACTATGTGATTTACATTGTAATGAATCGAACACCCATGGAGTTCTGGTGTTGATCATGTTTAGCCCTTGGAAGAGGTTTAGTCAACGGGTCTGCAACATTCAGATCCGTGTGCACTTTGCAAATATTTATGTCTTTCTCCAAGATGTAATCGGAGATGGAGTTGAAGCGTCGCTTTATGTGTCTGGTCCTCTGGTGAAACCTTGGTTCCTTGGCCAGAGCAATGGCACCAGTGTTGTCACAGAACAGGTTCATTGGATTCAGTGCACTGGGCACTACTCCAAGATCTGTCATGACCTGCTTCATCCAGACACCTTCCTTTGCCGCCTCCGAGGCTGTGATGTATTCTGCTTCACACGTAGAATCAGCTACCATGCTTTGCTTGGAACTGCACCAGCTTACCGCTCCCCCGTTAAGAATAAATACGTATCCAGTTTGCGACGTAGAGTCGTCTGGATCAGTGTCAAAGCTTGCATCGACGTAACCCTTTACGACGAGCTCTTCATCACCTCCATAAACGAGAAACATTTCCTTAGTCCTTTTCAGGTACTTACGGATATTCTTGACCGCTTGCCAGTGCTCCATTCCAGGATCACTTTGAAACCTTCCGGCCATACTTATGGCAAGGCTGACATCGGGTCTTGTGCATAGCATCGCATACATGATAGAGCCTATGGCTGAAGCATAGGGGATGACACTCATCTTTTCTCTATCTTCTGCAGTTACTGGGCATTGAGTCTTACTCAACTTTACACCTTGTAATACAGGCAAGAACCCCTTCTTGGACTGTTCCATTTTGAACTTCTTCAAAACTTTATCAAGGTATGTGCTCTGTGAAAGTGCTATTAAGTGTCTCGATCTATCTCTATAGATCTTAATGCCTAATATGAAAGCAGCTTCTCCTAGGTCCTTCATTGAAAAACTCTTGTTCAAATATTCCTTCACGCTTTCCAGCATTTCTATATTGTTTCCAATCAGCAATATGTCATCCACATATAATACTAGAAACGCTATAGAGCACCCACTCACTTTCTTGTAAATACAAGCTTCTCCGTAAACTTGTATAAACTCAAACGCTTTGATCACCTCATCAAAGCGCTTATTCCAACTCCAAGATGCTTGCACCAATCCATAAATGGAATGCTGGAGTTTGCAAACTTTGTCAGCATTCTCTAGATCGACAAAACCTTCGGGTTGCATCATATACAACTCTTCCTCAAGGAAACCGTTGAGGAACGTTGTTTTTACATCCATCTGCCAAATTTCATAGTCGAAATAGGCAGCTATTGCTAACATGATTCTGACAGACTTAAGCATCGCTACGGGTGAGAAAGTCTCATCGTAGTCAACTCCTTGAACTTGTGAAAACCCCTTTGCCACAAGTCGAGCTTTATAGACGGTGACATTACCGTCCGCGTCTGTTTTCTTCTTAAAGATCCATTTGTTCTAAATGGCCCTTCGCCCTACAGGTAATACTTCCAAAGTCCATACTTTGTTTTCATACATGGATCCCATCTCGGATTTCATGGCCTCTAACCATTTCTTGGAATCCGGGCCCATCACCGCTCCTCCATAGCTCGTAGGTTCATTGTTGTCCAACAACATGACTTCCAAGACAGGGTTGCCGTACCACTCAGGGGTAGTACGTGGCCTTGTCGACCTACGAGGTTCAATAGCTGCTTGATCCGAAGCTTCATGATCATCATCATAAACTTCCTCTTCTACTGTCGTAGGTTCCACAGAAACATCTTTCTGTGTTGCGCTACTTTCTGGTTGAAGTAAAGGTTCAATAACCTCATCAAGCTCTATGTTCCTCCCACTCAATTCTTTCGAGAGAAACTCTTTGTCAAGAAATGTTCCGTTTTTAGCGACAAACACTTTGCCTTCGGATCTGAGATAGAAGGTATACCCGACTGTCTCTTTCGGGTATCCTATGAAGATGCATTTCTCCGCTTTGGGTTCCAGCTTTTCAGGCTGAAGCTTTTTGACATAAGCATCACATCCCCAAACTTTAAGAAACGACAACTTTGGCTTCTTGCCAAACCACAGTTCATATGGCGTCGTCTCAACAGATTTTGATGGTGCCCTATTTAAAGTGAATGCAGCTGTCTCTAATGCATAACCCCAAAACGATAGTGGCAAATCAGCAAGAGACATCATAGAACGCACCATATCTAATAAGGTTCGATTACGACGTTCAGAAACACCATTACGCTGTGGTGTTCCGGGCGGTGTCAACTGTGAAATAATTCCACATTGTCTTAAGTGACTGCCAAACTCATAACTCAGATATTCACCTCCTCGATCAGATCGCAGGAACTTAATCTTCTTGTTACGATGATTCTCAACTTCACTCTGAAATTGCTTGAACTTTTCAAACGTTTCAGACTTGTGTTTCATTAAGTAAATATACCCATATCTACTTAAGTCATCAGTGAAGGTGAGAAAATAACGATATCCACCACGCGCTGCAACATTCATTGGACCGCACACATCAGTGTGTATGATTTCCAATAAGTCACTCGCCCGTTCCATAGTTCCAGAAAACGGCGTTTTAGTCATCTTGCCCATGAGGCATGGTTCACATGTGTCAAGTGATTCAAAATCAAGTGACTCCAAAAGTCCATCAGCATGGAGTTTCCTCATGCGTTTTACACCAATATGACCTAAATGGCAGTGCCACAAGAAAGTGGTACTATCATTATCAATTCTACATCTTTTGGCATCAATGTCATGAACATGTGTGTCATCACTATCAAGATTCAATATGAATAAACCCCTAACATTGGGTGCATGACCATAAAAGATATTACTCATATAAATAGAACAACCTTTATTCTCTGATTTAAATGAGTAACCGTCTCACAATAAACAAGATCCAGATATAATGTTCATGCTTAACGCAGGCACTAAATAACAATTATTCAGGTTCATCACTAATCCCGATGGTAATCGAAGAGAGAGCGTGCCGATGACGATCACATCAACCTTGGAACCATTTCCCACGCGCATCGTCACTTCGTCCTTTGCCAGCCTTCGTTTATTCCGTAGTTCCTGCTTTGAGTTGCAAATGTGAGCAACCGAACCGGTATCAAATACCCAGGCACTACTACGAGAGCTAGTAAGGTACACATCAATAACATGTATATCATATATACCTTGTTTGTCATTGGCCGCCTTCTTGTTAGCCAGGTACTTGGTGCAGTTCTGCTTCCAGTGACCAGTTCCTTTGCAATGAAAGCACTCAGTTTCTGGCTTGGGTCCATGCTTGGGCTCCTATGCAGGAGTAGCAACTGCTTTGCCATCCTTCTTGGTTTTACCCTTCTTGCCCTTGCCCTTGACTTTGCCATTTTTCTTGAAACTAGTGGTTTTATTGACCATCAACACTTGATGTTCTTTCTGGATTTCAGACTCAGCGACTTTTAGCATCGCAAACAGATCGGCGATTGACTTGTTCATCCCGTGCATGTTATAGTTCATCACAAAGCTCTTGTAACTAGGTGGCAGTGATTGAAGAACTCTGTCAGTGATCGCCTCTGGCAGAAGGGCAATTCCCAACTCTGCTAGACGAGTTGAATACCCAGACATTCTGAGTATATGTTCATTGATAGACCCGTTCTCCTCCATCTTGCAAGCATAGAACTTATCGGAGGTTTCATACCTCTCGATCCGGGCGTTCTTCTAAATGATAAACTTCAACTCCTGGAACATTTCATATGCTCCATGATGTTCAAAATGTCTTTGAAGTCCCGGTTCTAAGCCATACAATATTGCACACTGAACTATTGAGTAATCTCCTGTACGTGCCTCCCAAGCGTTCTTAACGTCTTCGGAGGTCATGTATTCTGGTTGGTCACCAAGCGGTGCATCAAGGACATATGATTTCTGGGAAGCCGTGAGGATAATCCTCAGATTACGGGCCCAGTCAACAAAGTTACTTCCATCATCTTTCAGTTTAGCTTTCTCTAGGAACGCATTAAAATTCAGGGGTGCCACTGTGCGAGCCATTGATCTACAACATAAATATGCAAAGTTCACTTAGATTATTGTTCAAGGTAATGACTTTAGTTAATCAAATTACTAAAGCTCCCACTCAAATTGACATCCCTCAGGTCATCTGAGTGTCACATGATCCAAATCCACCAACTCAAGTCCGATCATCACGTGAGTTGAGGTGGCTTCAATGGTGAACATCATTATGTTGATCATATCTACTATATGACTCATGTTTGACCTTTCGGTCTCTTGTGTTCCGAGGCCATGTCTGTACATGCTAGGCTTGTCAAGTTTAACCCGAGTGTTCTGCGCGTGCAACACTGGCTTGCACCCATTGTATGTGAACGTAGAGTCTATCACACCCGATCATCATGTGGTGTCTCGACACGATGAACTTTCGCAACGGTGCACACTCGGGGAGAACACAATTTTATCTTGAAATTAAGTGAGGGATAACCTTATAATGCTACTGTCGTACTAAGCATAACAAGGTGCATAAAAGCATTAACATCACATGCAATTCATAAGTGACATGATATGGCCATGAACTTGTGCTTTAGATCTCCATCTTGAAAGCACCGGCATGATCTTCATCGTCACCGGCACGAAACCATGATCTCCATCATCTTGATCTCCATCAACGTGTCACCATTGAGGTTGTCACGCCCTGCATGCTTCTACTACTATTGCTACCATTTAGCAATAAAGTAAAGCATTACATAGCGCTTAATGATTGACACACAGGTCATACAATAATTAAAGACAACCCTATGGCTCCTGCCGGTTGCCGTACTCATCAACATGCAAGTTGTGAAAATCTATACATCACATGATCATCTCATACATCACATATATCACATCATGTAATTGGCCATATCACATCACAACATACCCTGCAAAAACAAGTTAGACGTCCTCTAATTGTTGTTGCATGTTTTATGTGGCTGCTACGGGTTTCTTGCAAGAACGATTCTCACCTACGCATAAACCACAACGGTGATACATAATTTGCTTTTCAACCTTCTCAAGGACCGCCTTTGTCGAATCCGATCCAACTAAAGTGAGAGAAACTGCCACCCGTAAGCCATCTAGGCAACAAGTTGCATCGAGGGAACCGGTCTCTCGTAAGCGTACGAGTAATGTTGGTCCGGGCCGCTTCATCTCACAATACAGCTGAACCAAAATCCGACCAAGGAAGGAAGCAATCTAAGCATCAACGTCCACAAACCTTTTGTGTTCTACTCGAGATCTCATCTACACATAGACCTAGCTCATGATGCCACTGTTGGGGAACGTTGCATGGGAAACAAAAAATTTCCTACGCACACGAAGATCTATCCATGGTGATGAGCATCTACAAGAGGGAGAGTGGATCTACATACCCTTGTAGATCGCTAAGCGGGAAGCGTTAAGAAACGCGGTTGGTGTAGTCGAACGTCTTTGCGATACAAATCGCCATGCGTCCCGTGATCCAATCACGATCCGTCTCACGAACTTGATCACGATCCTTCCGATCTAGCACCGAACGGATGACACCTCCGCGTTCAGCACACGTACAGCTTGATGACGATCTCCACCATCTTGATCCAGCAAGAAGGAGTGGAGAGGAAGAAGAGTTCTCCGGCAGCCTGACGGCGCTCCGGCGATGGTGGTGGAGTAATTCCGGCAGGGCTTCGCCTAAGCACTACAGAAAACCGATCTACAGGAGAAACTATGCACTGGAGGAACGGGTAGCACGTGGCTGAAAATCTTGTGCAAAACCCTTCTATTCCACCAGTATATATAGGAGGAGAGGAGGAGGAGGGTTGGTGCAGGGCTGAGCCCCTCTTGGAGTCGGCCGAATCCAAGGGGGAGGAGTCCTACTGCTCCTCCACTCCTAGTAGGAGTAGGACTCTCCCTTTTTGCCTTTTTTCCACTCTTTTTCCTTTGGGACTCTTCCCCCGACTGCATGGGCCTGTTGTGGCTATTCCACCATCCCACTAACTTTTCCAGCGACCAAAACAGGACTTCCTATATATGAATCTTTACCTCCGGACCATTCCGGAACTCCTCGTGACGTCCAGGATCTCATCCGGGACTCCGAAAAAACTTCGGTCACCAACATACATAACTCTATACTACCAAACCGTCACCAAACCTTAAGTGTGCAGACCCTGTGGGTTCGAGAACTATATAGACATGACCGACACACCTCTACGGTCAATAACCAATGGCGGGACCTGGATGTCCACATTGGTTCCTACATATTCTATGAAGATCTTTATCGGTCGAACCTCTATGTCAAGGATTCAGTTAATCCCGTATGATGTTCCCTTTGTTCTTCGGTATGTTACTTGTCCGAGATTCGATCGTCGGTATCTCCATACCTAGTTCAACCTCGTTACTGGCAAGTCTCTTTACTCGTTCCGTAATACAAGATCCCGTGACCAACACTTAGTCACATTGCTTGCAAGGCTTATTGTGATGGTGTATTACCGAGTGGGCCCTGAGATACCTCTCCGTTACACGGAGTAACAAATCCCTGTCTTGATCCATGCCAACTCAACAGACACCCTCGGAGATACCTGTAGAGAACCTTTATAGTCACCCAGTTATGTTGCGACGTTTGATACACACAAGGTACTCCTCCGATATTTGTGAGTTACATGATCTCATGGTCATAGGAACATATACTTGACATGCAGAAAACAGTAGCAATAAACTGACACGATCATAAGCTACGTTTGTAGTTTGGGTCTTGTCCATCACATCATTCTCCTAATGATGTGATCCCTTTATCAAATGACATCTCATGTCCATGGCTAGGAAACCTTAACCATCTTTCAATCAACGAGCTAGTTCACTAGAGGCATACTAGGGACATTGTGTTTCTCTATGTATCCACACATGTATCCATGTTTCCAATTAATACAATTATAGCATGGATAATAAACGATTATCATGAACAAGGAAATACAATAATAAACACTTTATTTATTGCCTCTAGGGCATATTTCCAACAGTTACCTTTACTTGAGGGGCCGAACCTGGGTAAACCCGTCTCCTTCATCCCGATCAACCCCTTTGAGTCCATCACCTTAGCGGTGGCCTCGAATCCAAGTCTGTTCACCCGGACATCTGCCGTGACAAAACCACAACAGTTGGCGCCCACCATGGGGCCAGCGCTCGGTGGTGTTGAGTTCTGAAAGGGCTCTCTCCCTAGGTTCGAAGGATACGTGGTCGGAAGGATGAGCAAGAGTCGTCGCGGCCGGTTCTACATCGATGACGTCGGCTGGGGTCCTGATGCTGACTCTATCGAATATGGATTACGGGTTCCCTTCGGCGGATTCCACGTCTTCATCGGCAAACTTGATGGATCTACACCCGGGCCGGACATCTGCACCAACATCGTCGACCCGGCTCGGCACGCACAACCCTCCCAATATGTGCGACCTGCCCGTGTCAACCCGGGCCGGAACCACGTCTTTGTGGGCTTCACTCAAGGGATGGATCTGGAGGCCTCTATGTCGCAGGAAACTCTTGTCTATTTAGAGGATGGGTCTTCCAGCGGAGAGGCGGAATCAGTCTACCCGCTTCACAACGGCGGGCTCGGGGGCTACGACGAACCTTACCCTAAGTTGGAGCACTCTAAGCCAGACGATCACGGGCCGCCGGTTCATGCGGCCGTGTTCATGGCGGGATCAGCACCAGGCACGAGCAGCACAGCCGCCGGAGCGGTAGACACGGGGGCTGGCCCGCCGCCACTGGCTCAAGTTCTTCTGGATCTAATGAACGAGCTTGCGACTCTGATGACCACCGAAGTCACACCAGATAATCAAGCTGCCCGAAACTTGGAGATCGCAAGACTTAAGGACCGGATGGCGGAGGTGCAGCAGAGGATTACCGAGTTAAAAGCTCAGATGGATGAGGAGGCAGAGCGTCTTAGGACAGATGCTTTCCGCCTTGAGCTAGAGCAACAGTCGGCAGCTGCGGTGCAGCGGATGAGGCATCAATCCCGCTTACCAGAACAGTACAAGGCTAGGAATCTTTTTAACTCGCCCGGAGCGGGACGGACAGCAGGCACACCTGGGAGTCGGACGGCGGCTCGACAACAGCTTAACCCGCCTCGACGAAACCAGGCTTCACCGATGGCTTTTCTGACGCTGGCGGGTCACTACTCAAACCCGGCAGAGAACATGGTGGCTGCAGCAACCCGGCTTGAAACGATCCCTATTCCGGACGAGGAGACCTTTGCAGAAGAGGTACGAAACGCCATTGGATACCTTCAGATGGCGATGGCCCAGCAGGAGAAATATGCTTACAGTTGGAGTCGCGTTCACTCAACCCCCTCCCTAGCCACAGCTTTAGCCGCGCTATGAGTCGCCGCCGGTCTCTAGCAGCGATCGGCACCAGGGCCCTCTAGGGGATGATCAGGCGGCTCTAGATGCACAAGCGCTCGTAGACCGGGCAAGAAACCAGCGAGAGGCGGCGGCTTTGGCAGCGGCGGTTCACTAGGAGCCTGTGCCGTCCGTCTCAGTGGGAGTGGGGGTGACCACCAGGGGCGTGGGAGTACCGTGTTTAGTGTCGGCTCTGCGTAACGAGCGGTTGCCAAAGGATTTCAAAGGACCTTGCAAGGTACCGAATTACACTGCCGACTTACCTCCGGAGGCCTAGAGCGAAAGCTATGAGCTAGCCATGGAGATGTTGGATGTCAATGACGCGGTGTGTGCCAAGTATTTCATCATGATGCTTGAAGGGACGGCTCACATGTGGTTGAAGGGTTTGCCACCTAATACCATCAACTCATGGGCTGAGCTGAAAGCAAGGTCCATCAAAAACTTTCAAGGGACTTGCAAACAGCCTATGACGATTGTGGATCTGGATCACTGTGTTCAATAGGAGAATGAGTCGGCTCATCATTGGGTCCGGCGGGTGTCGACCATCATACACTCATCGGAACAAATCATGGCGGCTCAAGCGGTGCTGGTCCTAGAGAAGAACTGTCACTTCGTCCTGCTGAAGCAGAAGCTCGGCCGGCTCAAGCGTACGTGTCAGGACATGGGAGAACTCATGGTGGCTCCCACAAAGTATGCCGACTCTGATAACACGAAGGATCCGGGCTCTGATGAGGAGAAAACTGGCCAGGGTAAAAAGAATAACCATGGCAAGGGTGCCGCAGGCAAGGGTAACCAAAGCAAGAGGAAGAACCCGGATGGCGGGTCAGAATTGGTAGCCAACGCCATCACCGGCCATAATCGGCCTAAGGGCAATGGGAAGTTTAGACCACCTTTTAACAAGGGTAAAACTCCTTTCAACTTAGATGAGATGCTCAACAAGCCTTGCCCGCAGCACAGCCGGCCGGATAGACCTGCAGGTCACACATGGGGCAATTGCCACATCATGCAGAAGTTCAAGAACTACAACATGCAACAACATAACAATGATGGTGGTGGCTCGCCCAGCGGATCAGGACCAGGCGGGTCAGGAGCCGGGTTTGGATCCGACGGCTCAGGCTCTGGTCATCATGGCCAGGGGAATCAAGGATGACATCATCAGCACTCTGGTGGCCATCATCAGCAACAGGGTAATCAGTCTGGATATCAGAGTAATCCGAAGCATCTCAGTTCGGGCCAGTATCATGTTTTTACAACTAGCCTTGACAAGCGGGATCAAAAGGTGTGCAAACGGGCAGTTAATGCGGTCGCGTCGGCTCTACCAAGATACTTGAAGTGGTCTGAGTATGAGATCACGTGGAGCCGGGAGGATCACCCGCCGCGTGTTGATGACCCGAGACGGCTAGCCCTTGTGGTTGCCCCCCAAGTGGGAGGATATATGTTGAATAAAGTACTTATGGATTGTGGCGGTAGCATCAATATCCTGTACTATGACACCTTCTGGTGGATTAAGCTACTTGATAAAGATCTTAAGCCCTCCTCGACAGTCTTTTATGGTGTGGTACCTGCAAGTGAGCTTACCCCATGGGAAGAATCTCCTTGGAAGTTGCCTTTGGTGATGAATACAACTACAAGGTAGAGTCCTTGTGGTTTGAAGTAGTCAAAATCAAGAGCCCCTATCATGCCTTGTTTGGGTGATCGGCTTACGTCAAGTTCATGGCTAGGCCCTCCTATGTCTATTTGCAGCTCAAGATGCCCAGGTTAAAGGAGACGATTACTGCTCATGGTGATCGGAATACGTCCATTGAGTGTGAGGAAGGAGATGCGGCTTACGCGGAATCAAGCTATGCTGAGGCAGAGCTCAAGTTTTATAAGGAAAATGTTGACCCGGAGGACATGACTCCGCTGAAGAAGCCTACCACAGAGGTTGAGCCGCCCCTCAAATTTCCGGCGGATGATACCAAGGCGGTGGATTTCACTCCGGGCGACTCATCTAAACAGTTCACTATTGGGGCCAATATGGATCCAAAATAGGAAGGCGCGCTCATCGAATTCATCCGTGAGAATCGGGACATCTTTGCATGGAAGCCCTCTGACATGCTGGATGTACCGAGGGAGTTCGCTGAGCACAATCTTAATGTGGATCCTAAGTTTAAACCTGTCAAGCAATTTCTACGGCGGTTCAACGAGGAGAGATGCAAGGCCATCGGGGAAGAGGTCGCCCGGCTCATAGCGGCGGGTTTCATCGTCGAGGTCTTTCACCCGGAGTGGCTTGCTAACCCAGTGCTTGTGCTCAAGAAGAATGGCACGTGGCGTATGTGTGTGGACTATATGAATCTTAACAAGGCCTGTCCAGCTGATCCTTTTGCTCTCCCTCGTATTGATCAAACCATTGATGCTACGGCGGGTTGCGAAAGTTTATGCTTCCTGGATGCTTATTCGGGATATCATTAGATCAAGATGGTGGTTAAGGACCAAGAAAAGACGGCTTTCATCACACCTTTTGGGGCCTTCTGCTATATGTCTATGCCTTTTGGGCTCAAGAGTGCCCAGGTGACTTATCAGCGCTGTGTGCAGAATTGTCTTCACAACCAAATTGGGCGCAACGTCCATGCCTATGTGGATGACATTGTGATCAAGTCAAGGAAGAAGGAGACTCTGCTTGACGACTTGAAGGAAACCAGACTTTGCTTGACGACTTGAAGGAAACCTTTGACAATCTACGGGTCTATAAGATGATGCTTAACCCGGCAAAGTGTGTCTTTGGTGTTCCGGCTGGCAAGCTCTTGGGATTTCTGGTCTCCGAGCGAGGCATTAAAGCTAACCCGGATAAGATCAAGGCGATAACCTCCTTGGCTGAGCAGGCGTGTATCAATGATGTTCAACGCCTGGCAGGGCGGATCGCCGCATTGAGCTGGTTTATAAGCCGCCTTGGTGAGAAAGCCATCCCTTTATATCAAATGATGAAAAAGATAGACAATTTTGTCTGGAGTACGGCGGCGGGTGAAGCGTTCGAGGCGCTCAAGAAGCAGCTCACTGAGCCGTCGGTCTTAGCCACTCCGGCTGAGAAAGAACCCTTGCTCTTGTACATGGCGGCTAACAACAGGGTTGTCAGTGCTGCAATTGTGGTCGAGCGCAAGGAGGTAGGGAAAGAATATCCGGTTCAGAGGCTGGTTTATTATATCAGTGAAGTCTTGACAGAGTCCAAGCAGAGGTATCCACATTGGCAGAAGCTAGTGTACGAGGTGTTCATGGCCACCCGCAAGCTAAAGCACTACTTCTTAGGGCACCAGATCACTGTGGTCAGCTCTGCCCCATTGGGGGATATAATTCAAAACAGAGAAGCCACTGGTAGGATTGCTAAGTGGGCATTAGAGTTGGGACCTCTCAATCTGAAATACATACCTCATACGGCTGTCAAGTCTCAAGCCCTTGTGGATTTCATAAACAATTGGACAGAGTGTCAGGCGCCCGAAGAAAAGCCGGATAACACATACTGGACAATACACTTTGATGGATCCAGGCAGCTAGAAGGATCAGGGGTAGGGGTTGTCTTAACATCCCCCAAAGGTGACAAGTTCTGTTATGTGCTCCGGCTGATGTTCCCTTGCACTAATAATGCAGCTGAATATGAAGCCCTGCTTCATGGCCTCAGGGTAGCTAAGGAGATGAACTTAAGACGGGTAAGGTGCTTCAGCGACTCAGATCTTGTGGCTCGGCAAGTTTCAGGCACTTGGGATTCCAAGAATCCGCGGATGGCGGCTTATCATCAGGCGGTGGATGTCATTGTTGGTCACTTCAAGGGTTATTAGGTGGATCATATTGATCGTCGCAGGAACAAGGCGGCTGATGCCCTGTCAAGGTTGGGCTCTCAACAAAAGCCGGTGCCGCCTAATATGTTTCTGGACGTCTTACATCACCCGTCCGTCAAGTTATCCTCAGAGGAAGATTTGGTTGTTCCTAACCCAAAGGGACAATTGGTGGCGGCTCTACATGCTATTCCGGATTGGACTGTGCCTTACTTGGCATACTTGACTCGGGGCGAGTTACCTGATGATGAAAATTTGGCTAGACAGATCACCCGACGGTCTAAGTCCATGACGACAGTCAATGGCGAGTTACATAAGTGCAGCGTCACCGGCGTGTTTCAGCGTTGTGTCTCACCGGAGGAGGGTAAGGAAATCTTGAATGAAATTCACGCTGGTGATTGTGGACATCATGCTGGCTCAAAATCTCTGGTGGCCAAGGCTTTCCGGCATGGTTTCTTCTGGTTGACGGCTCACAAGGATGTAGAGGATCTGGTCCGCAAGTGCGACGGTTGTCAAAAGTTTGACCGGCATGCTCATGTTCCGACTCAAGAATTGCACATGATTCCAATCACTTGGTCGTTTGTAGTCTGGGGCTCGATATGGTCGGGCCTTTCAATAGATCCAAGGACAAGAAGACACACCTCTTGGTGGCGGTTGACAAGTTTACCAAGTGGGTACAGGCTGAGCCGGTCAGCAAGAGTGACGCGGCTACGGCGGTTCAGTTTATTAAAAAGTTGATCTACCGTTTTGGTTACCCTCATAGTATCATCACGGACAATGGCACGAACCTGTCCAAGGGGGTTATGAAAATGTTCTGCGACATTGAACACATCCGGCTCAATGTTTCTGCGGTTGCTCATCCACAGTCCAATGGTCAGGCGTAGCATGCTAACCAAGAAATCCTGAGAGGTATCAAGCCCCAGCTTATGGTTCCTTTACAGCGAACACCGGGTTGGTGGGTGGAGGAATTGCCGTCCGTCTTATGAGCATCATGACTATCCCCAACAGATCAACGGGTTATACACCTTTCTTCATGGTTTATGGTGCAGAGGCCATGTTACCAAGTGACATCCATCATGACTCGCCACGAGTGGCAGCTTACGTTGAGACGGACAATGAGACGGCGCGTCAAGATGCATTGGATGCCTTGGAGGAGGAACATGATCTGGCGGCGGCTCGTTCGGTGATTTATCAACAAGACCTGCACCGCTATCATAGCCGCAGAGTCAAGACCTGGACGTTTCAAGAAGGCAACTTAGTGTTGCGGCTGATTCAAGACGAGACAAATATGCATAAGTTGTCTCCTCCATGGGAAGGACCTTTCGTGGTCAGCAGCAATCTCAACAATGGGTCATATTACCTCATTAACATCCGAGACGATTCAGATACCTCGGGGCAGAGACCCGCCGGCCGTGGAACATAGCGCATCTGCGGACTTACTATACCTAAGTTGTTGAGACTCGACATTGTACACTATCATTGTACATATCATATTTATATATGAATAAAAGTTGGCATCCCTGCAAACCGGGGCCCCCTGCCATTTCGCATATCTCCATCTGTGCCGACAAAATGATCGTTCAGGGGGCTTCCCACCCTCCGGGTGTAGCTTATCAAACCCTATCGGTCGGCTCTCAAGCCAAAAAGTTGACTCCGTCAACATGATCATCAAGGGGGCTTCCCACCCTCCGGGTGTAGCTTATCAAACCCTATCAGTCGGCTCTCAAGCCAAAAAGTTGACTCCGTCAACATGATCGTCCAGGGGGCTTCCCATCCTCCGGGTGTAGCTTATCAAACCCTATCGGTCGGTTGTCAAGCCAAAAAGTTGACTCCATCAACATGATCGCCCAGGGGGCTTCCCACCCTCCGGGTGTAGCTTATCAGACCCTATCGGTCGGCTCTCAAGCCAAAAAGTTGACTCCATCAACATGATCGTCCAGGGGGCTTCCCACCCTCCGAGTGTAGCTTATCAAACCCTATCGGTTGGCTCTCAAGCCAAAAAGTTGACTCCGTCAACATGATCATCTAGGGGGCTTCCCACCCTCCGGGTGTAGCTTATCAAACCCTATCGGTCGGCTCTCAAGCCAAAAAGTTGACTCCGTCAATAGGATCATCCAAGGGACTTCCCACCCTCCGAGTGTAGATTATCAAACCCTATTGGTCAGCTCTCAAGCCAAACAGTTGATTCCGTTAACAAAGGTCACTTGGGGGCTTCCCACCCGCCGGGTGTAGCTTACACACCCTCTTGATCGGCTCTTAAGCCAAACAGGGTTAAACCTACCTGTAAGCTGATGCTACTCTGCTAGGTGACCTGCCGAACTCTTACCAGTTAATCTTGCCTAGAGACCCTGAGCCAGTTCAAGTCAATTGACGGCCAATCTCCATAGAGACCCTGTACTGTTTAAGGTTAAAACGGCGGCTCTTGTCACTTGAGGGCCAACTTACAGAAAGCTAGGATAAACTCTCCCATTTATTGCCAACTCTCCGCTGTGTGGCCCGCTCGTACTCTTAGACAGTTAATCCTTGAGGACCCTGTATTGTTTAAGGTTAAAACGACGGATTTATGTCACGTGAGAGGTAATTTTTGGGCTATCAGGGTACTCATGCCCTGCCGTGTCTCTTCTGGGATGTCACACTTCCTTTTAGTTAATCTCGCTTAGAGACCTTGAGCCAGTTCAAAAACCTAACGGCCAATCTCCATAGAGACCCTGTACTGTTAAGAGTTTTAAGTGGCAAGTCAGCCCAGTAGAACCGGCACATGAGCTGTTTTTGAAAAAACATGTTAGGAAGATACAACATCTTTGGGTTATGCTTTTAAGCTGCCCTCCTAACAATGTCAGGATACATCTATTCTTGCAGGTCAATTAAGCTACCAAGAGTCAGCAAAGCATCCAATTGGAAGTGCAAGGAAGATGATATATATATATATATATATTAAGCTGGACTATTTAACATGTGCACGATGGCACAGTTCAGTCAAAGGCAAAGTTACTACAAGCCTATTGCATATGCTCTCTGTAGAGCCCAAAAATATTTCAAAGTGTTTTACACCGCTCATGGTGGTCACAAGAGTCGGCTTATCAACGGCGTTCACAACTCCATTAGCTGGCCGGCGGGTCACCCTGCTTCGGGTCTTCGACCTCCTTGATCTGAAGATTGTCCAAGTCCCAGTTGCAGTGGGTTAAAGCTACAAAGTTTCCTTCCTCAAAGAAGGGGGATGGGTCAAGTTCAGAAGCAAAAAGGTGCTTACTACGGGCAGGCATCAGGTCCTTGGACTCAAAGAGGGGGTCACGGATTCTCTTCTGATCGATGTTGTAAGCCGCCTGGTATGTTGTCAAGTTTACTTCTTCTGCCAACACGGAGGCAAGGACTTTGGAAGCCTTCACACACTGTGCATAGTCAGCTTCTATAAACTCGAAGCCGTCATCTTTCTTGGAGGGAAACCCGTCCATCATGTCTGTAGGGGTCAATTTCGGAGCAAAGGCCAGCGCTTGGCTTATGGCTGCGATAGCTCCCTGTCGGGCGGTTGATCTCTTCAGCTCTACGATCTGTTTTGGCAGCATGGAAAGCAGTTCTATGACCCCTTTGATAGTCGAAGGGATGGTATCCTTGTAGAGCACAGCCTTGATCGTGCAAACAGCTCCGTAGTAAAGTTGTTCCGTCGGAGTATAAATAGCCTTCAGGGGCAGCAAGCTGCGGAAGCGAGTTGGCGGCTCCTTGGACCTACATAAGACGGACTCTTCGTCATAAGTCGCCAGTACAAGTACACATACACAATTTGGGTTAAGCTGTCAAATACTTACCAAATATGGCAGCTGACATCTTTCTGATATGGCACTTCAAAGATTGTAGCTCATCTAACACAATCACTAGCCGCTGGTCAGCATCATCCGCTCGTTGAGTCAGAGTGGCTTGCTCACTTTTAGCAGACTCTTTGAAAGCGGCAAAGTCGGCTTTGATCTTGGTCAGTTCCTCGGCAAGGAGCCGGCACTTTTCATTAGCCTTGCTTCGGGCGGCTTGTTGCATGGCTAGATTATTCTGTAAGCCGGCCACTTCTGACCCGGCTTCGTTTAAAGCTTCCTGTGACATATCAAAATACGGAATGAGTCGTCAGGAGGGAATTTTTTCAGATAATGAAGGTTAAGCAAGTTTCAAGCAGATTGCAAGCAATATGTTTGACACTTGGGGGGCTAATGTCTATTTGATCTCAAAGATTACAATGCAGTTCTGGATCATTTTTATCAATTTAACCCGGAACTTGGGGGCTACAGGCTGGCTTTTCAAGTTGTTTACAATGAAAGCTTCGACTCAACTTTAACAAGATTGAGTCGGCCCTTGGGGGCTACAATTGGCTCTATTAGCTACCTTCAATAAAGCTCTGACTCAACTTTAACAAGATTGAGTCGGTCCTTGGGGGCTACAATTGGCTCTATTAGCTACCTTCAATAAAGCTCTGGCTCAATGTTGTTAACTTTGAGCCGGCCCTTGGGGGCTAAGAACGATTATTTGTGATTACTTATAAATAAGTTGAGACCTACAAGCTAAGCATTTCTACTTCTAGCAAGTTTTGAAGACCCGGATTATCATCAGCTAATATTAACCCAGCTCTTGTGGGCTGCGTAAGGGTATAAGGAGAGTGAGAATACCTCGTATTTCTTCTTCATCAAGTTGAAAAGCTTGAGCTCCAGGTCCCGGCTTGTAGATAGGCGATTCAGATAACTAGCATGAAGTTCATCAGTTGTCAGCTTCTCTAGCGCGGGGAGCTCAAACTCCAGCTTGTTGGAAGTTTCAGTCGTCTCACTATGCTTTGTTAGCACATGAGGTTGAGGACAGTGGAAGCCGACGCCAATAATAAGGACGTCCGGAGTGGTTGTTTCATCAGCAACCTTTGCAGGGCTTGGCGGCTTGGAACGGTCCCTCGGAGGATTCTTAGGAATTATATCGTCGGCAGTCGGCTCTGTAGAAGGAAAAGCCTCTTGAGGTGCCTCTTTGGAAGCTGCCGAGGGATCAACATCCGGCATGGGAGCATCCGGCTTGGCAGGTTCCGGTTCTTGAGCATTTGGGCCAGGGGAGGACTTGTTGGTTTTCCTTCGCTTGGCTTGAGCCCTGAAGCGCACAAAGGTTAGAGCCCAAAGTTTACAACCACCAAAGACTCGGATGTAATGCCTGAAAAAACACATACAGTGGGTTAATCTTTGGAGGTGGCACAGTAGTTGTCGTAGAGTCGCCAGACGAAGCAGGTGATCCCTGAAAAGCAGTTTAGGCAATATAAGGCAATTTTGGAATTACAAAGGAAAGATTAGTAAAATCAAGCAGAGAGGGAATAGATACCTCAGCCTAACGTTTCTTCTGAGCCGGAGAGTTAGATAACCCGGCCATGAGAACGGTAGAGCCGGCGCTCCGGGTTTGGCGTTGGATAGTTTGCTGTTGCTTTTTCAAAAGAAATTGGGGGTCTAAGTAAGCAACAGGATGAGAAAGTGGGACTTTTCGAACGACCCGCCGTATCTTCTGGGGTACAAAATAGTCCAAGTCGGACGAAACATAAGTTACCTCAGGAGCGTTGACGTGGCTTGTCTCTGTCTTGTCCTATGAATAATTGTTGTCAATAAGGTGAATAAAGAGGCAGCAAAGATAGTCAAGTTATACCTCTGAGTCGTCAGATTCCGGCTGTTCTTCCGGCTCTTCCTGAGGAGTGGTCTTCTTCTTCCGGATCGTGGTCTTCTTCTTTGATTTCTTCATAGGAGGAACGTATTTCTTATTCCAGAAGTTGGAATTGACCTGAAAATATAAGCCGGCAAAAGGTGAAGAGATTGCCAAAATATAGCTAATAGAGAGAAGAGAATACAAAGAGCCGCCCTTACGTCTGGAGCCGGGTTCGTGGCACAGAAAGGTGCTAACCCGATGACACCACAAGCTTATAAAGACTCATGAACGAGGCTCTTGATTGCAGCCATGATGTTATCCTCTGATAACGTTGCTGAGTTAAAGCAGAGTGGGTCGTCAGGTTGGCCCGTGTATTCATGCATGAGACGGCTTCGCCGGCTCAGAGGCATGACCCTCCAAGAGATCCAGCAACGAGTTAAGTCCAGGCCTGTCAGTCCGTTGGCCATAAGAGCTTTGATCTTCATGTGAGCCGGAGCGTATTCTACACGCTTGGAATCTAACAGCCGGCCAGGGAGCTCAGATGTTGTTTTGAGCCGGGATGGACGATAACCCGGCAGGGGATGCTCTCCTTCAGGGGAGGTATCTTTGCAATAAAACCAAATTTTGTTCCAATCTTTAGGGTGGCTTGGCAATTGAAGAGCCGGGAAGGTTATGTCCTGCCGCCTCTGAATGGAAATTCCACCAAGCTCTAAGCTCGGATCGGCCTTCACCTCTGTCTGGCGATTTGCATAAAAGAACTCGCGGAATAAATCCATGGATGGCTCTTCTTGCAAATAGACCTCACTGAGTATTTGGAAGTTGCATATGTTGGAAACAAAATTGGGAGCAAGGTCTTGAGGGTGCAGTTTGAAAAAGTCAAGGACATCCCGGAAGAATTTTGAGCCGGGTGGGCTAAACCCGCGCGAGAGGTGATCTGTAAATACGACTACCTCACCCTCCTAAGGACGGGGCTTCAATTCATTGCCCGGAACCCGCCAATGAATAACACTTTTGGCTGGAAGAGTCCCCGCGTTTACAAAGTCTATCAAATACTCTTCCGTAACAGCAGAGCCGACCCAGTTGCATGAGTTGGATGCACGAGACATGGCGGCAGTTCAAAACTGAGCAAGGTAACAATGCACGGCGAGTCAGGGGATGGCAAACGACTAAGGGCGGCTAAAAGCCTAGAGATTTTATAAAGTTAAGCCGTCAAGAGCCGGTTAGTGAGAGCTGGAATTTCATGGCAGGTCAAGTTTATAAGAAGACGAAGCAAAAATTGGCTAAGTGTGGGAAACAGGTTTCACAACATATCTCTGTGGTTGCGGATCTACAAAACAGAGAAAAGTGGTTTTATTTTAAACATAGCGACGAACCGTCGAACCAGTGAAAGTTTCAAAATGACAGGCAGAGCAATTATAGATCTGCATGGTGCTGCTATCAGTTTCCTACAGTATACCGCAATGGGGAAAAGGATATCATCGAGTTTTATGGACTATGCATGGCTGGCATTGGGGAGAAGCTCGTGTTCTAAGAGGCGGAGGAACTCCGTGAAAACCCTACCAAAAACTATGGATCTAAGGGAGGAAAAACTTACCGGAGACGGCACGGCAGACACGGGTAGAGCTCTGGACCAAATAGGTTGATGCAGCAGCCTCAACGACGACGGCGTGAAGATGTCACTGGAGCGAGGTGCACTAGAGCGGCGGCGGCGGAAGGAAGAAGAAGAAGAGCGAGCGGGGAGGAAACAAATGCCACCCTTCGCGGTCCTATTTAATAGGCAAAGGTGGAAACGGGCGCGAAAATCTAGGCGACAGATATTGATTGACCGAGGTGGACGCCTTGATTCTCGGGCCGTCCATTTAATAAGGGAAAGATTCGTTGTGGACGTCAGAGGATCTTTTTGACAGATTTGACATGATGTCACGGCGGGTCATTTTTGTTTTACTTTCAGGTGACATAAGTGAGACTCGCCACTAGTTAAGAAGGAGGCTGAAGTAAGCAAGCTCAAATCAACCTGGGGCCTAATGTTGGGGATATAACCCCACGGTGAGACCCGCCCCTGAGGCTCCGGGTCACACCTGGCGGCTCATACACCAGCCCAAGGATGGGCCGTGAAGACTTAAGCCCAAGACGTTGGGCGGCTTGACAAGATGGGCCGGGACGTGGCCCAGACGGAGAAGGTATGAAGACCCAGGCGGGTGAGCCGCCCGGAGACAACTTGCTCAGGAAGGCAAGACAATGTAGAGATAAACTTAGACACGTTGTGAGAGTTGGTTACGACTTGTATGACCCGTGGTCTTGACCTCCTATATAAAGGCGAGACCCAGGGCGACTTAGAGAGAGATCAACTATTGAGAACTAGGTCAAGCAATCAGCTCCCTTGTAATCGATACACCAAGCAATACAAGCACAAGCAGGACGTAGGTTGTTACCTCTACTTGAGGGGCTGAACCTGGGTAAACCCGTCTCCTTCATCGCGATCAACCCCTTTGAGTCCATCACCTTAGTGATGGCCTCGAATCCAAGTCCGTTCACCCGGACATCTGCCATGACAAAACCACGACAAGGAGCGTGGAAGGATGTACGTCACATATCCAGACGAGTAGAGTGGCTGTGGTCGTGATCTTCGGGGCTAGCAAGCCAGTGTCATTGCATCATTTTATCATTTGTTTTTGTCCGTAGCCAGACCCTGTCTTTGGATTGATGTTTGAATAATTTGTGTGGAATTGTAATTTAGCATGTGGCGAGTGTAAGCCAACTCATATACTCTTCTCTTCATAAATGTATGTAATGATACTGTACTTGCGAACGGCAAGATGCGCCTCTATCCCTGTCGAGGCCCCCGTGCCTAAATATGGATAGGTGTGCATCTTGGGCATGACAAGTTGGTATTCAGAGGCATACGACCATAGGAGCCCTTTGGTTGATCGAACTTGGCCGAGTCGAGTCTAGTAAAAACTATTTTGAGTCTAGTTATATCGAAGAGTAGGTTTCTTTTTACTCCTCTTATATGCTCTCGTGAGGTATTCGACTTAGGAATTTTGATTCTACTCCTCTTCTCACTCAAAAAAAATTAGGATCACGCGGGTATTTTGGAAACTATATGATACCGATGTGATAGAGTTCTGTCTTGGTGCCTCCTGTCTGACTTGATTTCTTCTGGGGAGTTGAGCTCCAGGGAATTCTTGGCACATCGTTATCATTCAACTTCCTTACTATCTTAGGATGGAGGGTGTTCGGAATTACTTCAATACTTGTTGTGGTGAGATAAGGTCGGAGTCACCCAGTACTGGGGAGGCGTCCGGGGTACCACCATGGTTAGTATCGTTGTGCTTTCGAGGATTTGAGTTAGATGGATTTGCGAAAGCATCTGGTTATGTGTTGAAGGATGGATACAGTTGGGGTGTAGGTTTGCTAGTTGTTTGAGATATTTCCTCCTTGTATCCCCCACACCGGATTGCATAACCAGAAAGTTTTCGGAAGTTCTTAGGTGGGAACTCATGTAGTTATCTAGGATTATCTTCTTCAGATGTATGAGGGCATACACATTTGTTCTGAACAACATTAGCTCAATACTTTTGTGTTATTGCAAGTGGCTTCTAATATCTGATGATGTTATCGCGAACCGAAGAAGGCATTCTTACTAATTTTTTAGTAGGAAGGTTGTTTTTGTTATTCGTTCAATTTCTTTCAAGAATTTGATTCAGCTTTTGAATTCATCTTGTCAATGAGGTGTTGATGTTCTTGTCCATCTCTAGGATGGCTCCACCAACTCGCGGGAATCCGGGTCATGGTGAGGAGCAGCCTGATGTTCCACCACCCCCGCCACCGCCTGCTCCTCCAAAAGCTTGGCAAGCTGTGATGGCCGCAACCAATGCGAATACTCATATGTTGCTCAGGTTGTTGCAATAAAGAGATCAGGGTCAGCAAGGCTTTCAAGGGAATTTTCATAATCAACCTCAGTTTGCGACACTCAACCAGTTCCTTGCCAAGCAGACCAAGCCGTTCACCTATTGTGAGAAGCCTTTTGATGCGGATGATTGGCTTCATGACATGAGTAAGCATTTTGAGTGTAGCAATGTCAAACCAGAGGACTTTATCAAATTCGTGTCATTCCAGCTCAAGGGTCAGGCAGCAGATTGGTGGCAGCAGTACAAGGACTCCAGGGGAAATCGTGTTGTTACTTGGGACGATTTCTATCGTGACTTTAGGGCCCATTACATTCTGACAAGCTTTGTCAAGGAGATGCATGAGAAGTTCGGGAACCTGAAGCAGGGAAGCAAGTCTGTCTATCAGTACAACATCGAGTTCCAGAATCTGGCCCGCTATGCTAAGCAAGATGTTCCAGATGACAAGTCCATGATCTATCAGTTCAGAGGTGGTCTAGAGCTTCTGCCGGGTCTAGTCCTTCAAGAGCCTCATGAGTTTGATCAGTTCTACAATATGGCTTTGAAGGTCGAGGCAATGCAGCTCAAGTTGGATAACTCAAGGAAGCGTCCAAGGATTCCTATTGTTCTTCTTCCAGCTCTCAGATAGTCCCTAAGCAGCAGAAGTATTGGGTTCCTAATCCTCCTCCGTTTCGTCCTCAGCAGCAGAAGCAGTTCGGTGGTCGTGGTTCTTCCCACCCACCCAACCCAGGAATTCAGCAGAGGCCCCAGGCTCCCAAGTCAGCAAATGTTCCTCCTCCAGGCAACTTTTGTCCGTTGTCTGAGGTTACTTGTCACAAGTGTGGTCAGAAGGGTCACTACTCAAACAAGTGCAACCAGCGGCGTCTTCCGCCTCCTCCTCCAGTCAGACCTCCAGGCAATGCTATGGTGAAGCATAATCCCAAGTCAGCAAGGGTGAACATGGTGAAGGTAGCAGAGGCAGAGGATTCTTCTCAAGTGATCATGGGTAATCTCTCAGTTAATTCTATTCCTGCAAAAGTGTTGTTTGATACTGGTGCTTCGCATTCTTTTATGTCATATCCGTTTGCATCCAAGCATCATTTTCATCATGAAGAGTTATCTGCGGCATTGCAAGTTGTGTCTCTGGGCAAGCATATGATTTCTCGTTGGGTAGTCCCGGATGTTTCTACCAAGATGGGCAATTATTCTTTTCTGGCCTCTCCAATTATTCTCGGCTATTCCGATATTGATCTCATTCTGGGCATGGACTTCCTGGCTATGAACAAGGCTTATGTTGATTGTAAAGAAAAATAAGTCAAGTTGACTCATCCTTTAGAAGATGTGATTATTTTCGCAACTCGCGATGACACAATCCGTCTCTTTGCACTTAATGAGAAGGGTGAAATCTCGGCTATTTCTCAGATTCCAGTGGTTTGTGAGTATGAAGATGTCTTTCTAGAAGAATTGCCAGGAATGCCTCCGCACCGGCCAGTCGAGTTCGTGATTGACCTCGAGCCCGGAACTGAACCGATTTGCAAGCGCCCTTATAAACTAGGCCCCGAAGAGCTGAAAGAGTTGAAGAAGCAGCTAGATGAACAAGAACGTTTGGGTCTGATCAGACCAAGTTCTTCCCCATGGGCTTGTGGTGTTTTGTTTGTCAAGAAGAAGGATGGCATGGACCGACTTTGTGTCGATTACCGCCCATTGAACAAGAAGACAATCAGAAACAAGTACCCACTTCCCAACATCAATGAGTTGTTTGAACAACTGAAAGGTGCCAAGGTTTTCTCGAAGCTTGATCTTCGCATGGGCTATCATCAGATTCACATTCACGAAGAATATATTCCAAAGACCGCTTTCAGGACGAGTTTTGGCTCTTATGAGTACACCGCATGTCGTTTGGTCTTGCCAATGCTCCTCCAACCTTCTCAAGAATGATGAACTTCATATTCTCTCCTTTCAAGAATGAGTTCGTCTTGGTCTATCTGGATGATATCCTCATGTTCTCGAAGACCGAAGAAGAGCATGCAGAGCATCTCCGGCTTGTGCTTGACAAGTTAAGAGAGCATCGATTCTATGCCAAGTTTTCCAAGTGTGAGTTTTGGCTCAATGAAGTGGTGTACCATGGGCATGTGATCTCTGTCGAGGGCATTAAAATGCACCCTGAGAAAGTTGAGGCAATCATGAAGTGGGAGCCTCCTCAGAATGTCAAGTAGCTTAGTAGCTTCCTCGGGCTTGCTAGTTATTGCAGAAGATTCATGGAGAACTTCTCTCAATTTGCTAAGCCTCTGTCTAATCTCCTCTAGAAGAATGTCAAGTATGTTTGGTCTCCTGAGTGTGATGTGGCTTTCAATACGCTCAAGCAGAGACTGACTTCAGCTCCAGTTCTTGTTCCTCCAGAGCAATCAAAGCATTTCCAAGTTTTCTGTGATGCTTCTCTCCAAGATCTTGGTGGTGTTCTCATGCAAGATAAGAGATAGTTGCTTATACCTCGTGTCAGTTAAAGCTTGCCAAGAAGAACTACCCCACTCATGATCTCGAGTTGGCGACAGTTGTGCATGCTCTGATGACTTGGAGGCATTTGTTGTTGGGTAGACCAGTTGAGGTGTACACCGATCACAAGAGCTTAAAGTACATTTTCACTCAACCCAATCTCAATCTTCAGCAGTCTCGTTGGGTGGAAATGCTTGAGGACTTCAATCCAAGCATTGAGTATACTCCTGGAAAAGCAAATGTCATTGCAGACGCGCTCAGCCGAAAGGCGTACTGCAACAGTCTCATCCTGAAGACTCTTCAACCCAAGCTTTGTGAAGCCTTCTGCAAGCTCAACCTTCAGATGATTCCGCAAGGATTTCTTGTCAATCTTCAAGTCTCTCCGACTCTAGAAGATCAGGTTCACCAAGCTCAATTTCTTGATGCAATGGTGAAGAAAGTGAAGAAAGGTGTGGCCAAGGGCATTCCGAAGTATAAGTGCTTTTGCGTTGATGACAAAGATACCTTGTTCTTTGAGGACCGTCTGGTGGTTCCAAAAGGTGATCTCGGGAAGGTTATCATGGACGAAGCACACAATTATCTTCTATCCATTCATCCAAGCAATTCCAAGATGTATCAATATCTCAAACAAACCTTCGGGTGGACTCGCATGGAACATGAAATTGCTCAGTTCGTGAACGAGTGTGATGTTTGTCGCAGAGTGAAGGCAGAACATCAACGTCCAGCAGGTCTCCTTCGGCCTTTGCCTATTCCAGAGTGGAAATTCGATCATGTGGAGATGGATTTCGTCACTGGGTTTCCTAAGTCCAAGAGAGGTAACGATGCTATCTTTGTGGTTATCGACAAGCTAACCAAAGTTGCTCATTTCCTTTCGGTCAAAGAATCTATCTCGGCAGCTCACCTAGCAGAGTTGTATACATCAAGGATAGTTTCTTTGCATGGTATTCCTCAGCTCATCTCATCTGACCGTGGAAGCCTCTTTACTTCCAAGTTTTGGGAGTCCTTACAGACTGCTATGGGTACCAAGATCCGTTTCAACACTGCATTCCATCCGCAGACAAGTGGTCAATTTGAGAGAGTCAATCAAATCCTTGAAGACATGCTCAGAACCTGTGTGATTTCATTCGGCATGAAATGGGAAGACTGCCTTCCATACGCTGAATTTTCATACAACAACAGCTTTCAGGCTAGCTCAGGCAAGGCCCCTTTCGAGATTCTCTACGGTAGGAAGTGTCATACCCCGCTTAACTGGTCTGAAACCGATGAGCGTCAAATTTTGGGCAATGACATGATCATCGAAGCAGAAGAGATGTGCCGTGTCATTCGTGAGAACCTCAAAGCAGCCCAATCCCGACAGAAGAGTTATTACGACAACAAACATCGGGATGTCTCCTTTCAAGTTGATGATCTAGTCTATCTTAGAGTCTCTCCCATGAAGGGCACTCAGCGGTTTGGAATTAAAGGGAAGCTAGCTCCTCGCTTTGTTGGTCCTTTCAGAGTTGTTGGCAAGAGAGGTGAACTTGCATATCAACTAGAGCTTCCTCCAAACTTCGCAAATGTACATGATGTCTTCCATGTCTCTTAGCTCCGGAAGTGCTTCAAGACTCCCGAGCGTACCATTGACCTCCAAGACATTGATCTCCAGGAAGACCTCTCTTATCATGAGCATCCGGTGGCTATTCTCGAAGAAACTGAGTGTAAGACTCGCAACAAATCAACAAGTTTCTCAAGGTGAAGTGGTATCATCATTCCGATAAAGAAGCTACTTGGGAACGTGAGGATCTTCTCCGTTCCGAATATCCAGAGTTCTTTCGTTCCTAGATCTCGGATCAAGATCCTCTTGTAGTGTGGGAGAGTTGTGACAGCCCAAGTGCTGCCCTTGCCATTTATGGTCATGTAACCTATGTGAACCTATGTTGTCATGTGTTTGAATAATATGAAGTGCTCATTGCCTTCCATCTCATGCATCATGCATCTCATCATCATGTCATGCTTAATATTTTTTTTGTGGTGTGCTTCCTTGTGACTATTGTTGTGATGTTGTTAGTGGATCTTGTGTGATGTGTGGATGTGTGCTAGTGTGGTTTACCACCCTCTCTCCTTCTTTTCAAATATCCTCAAAAACCCTTTGAATCATTATTAATTTCCATTGTGTTAAAAACTTGCTAAATAATTCTGTTAAAAATGTTCTTGGTGTAGGGAATATTATTTTGAGTTTATGTGTGTTTTGGGATCTTGGGGTTTTGCATTTAACAGGAGCTGTTATTTATAAAAGTATTTAATTTACTTGTTCCAGAAACCATCTTTGTAATTTATTTAACTATGCATTTATGCTAGTGTCAAATTATTTTTGGTTTTCCAAAAATCCTTTTATTTATTTCTGTGTGGTTTTCTGAGTTAACTAATTTATTAAAAATAAAACCCCTATTGTTTTATTTTGAGAGAGAGAGAGAGAGAGATCTGGGCACTTGGGCTTTTCCCCTCGTGGCCCAGGAATCCTTCCGCGTAGCCCAGCCAGCCCAGCGCTAGCGGCGACCTGCCCCGCCGTTCGTCTCTGTCAGCTTCACATAGGAAAGCAGAGAAAAGCAAGCGCCACCGTGAACTTCAGCCGTCCGTCGCCGTCCCCCCCCAGACCTTTTAAACCCCCCCTCGGTGTGCATGCCCCTTCGCCTAGGGTTCCGCGTCCCCCTCCTGCCGCCGCCGCTCCCATCTTCATCTCCTTCCTCCTTTCCCTTCTCCTTTCTTCTTCTGTCAGGTAAGAATTCAGAGAGAGTGGGGTTCAGAGAGTAGCAGAGCGTCGGTGTCTTCAGTCATCATCATTGCCTCCGGTAGCCCGCTCGTTGCCGTCGGAGATGGCGTGCAGCTCGCGGGTGCCGTCTGCGTCCCGTTCCCGGTGCTAGAGTGAGGAGCACGCCTGCAGCGCCGCCCTGTCGTTGCCGTCATCCGCAAGCAGAGGAGTTGCGTCGCCGGCCTTCTTCGCGTCTTCTTCCTCGCCTTCGCCTCCGCATCCCCGCATCTCCGAGCAGCCCCTAGGTGAGCTCCCTGTCGTCGCAGCCTTTCGCCTCGTCGTAGCCTGCATCGCTTCGCCGCCGTAGCGCATCGCGTCGCCGCCGGTAGTCCAAGGCAAGGCCTTGAGGGCCTCGCCTCCGTCCCCCTCGTCGCGAGACGAGCAGGGGGATGGATACCCTGTAGGTTCCGCAGCTCCCGCGGCAGGTCCGCATCGTCGGAGGGCCTTGTAGTCGCCAGAGTTGGCGCCGCTGTGTCCTCTGTCGCCGGTGTCGTATTCTTCCGTTTCGTCAGAGTTAAGCCAGCGCGCATAGTAGTTATTCATCAAGAATCATCTCTGTGCAGACTAACACAAGTGTTGCAGTGGTGATTCGATCGGGCCGAGACCGCGAGATCGTGGGTTCGATCCCCCGGCTCGCCCCTATTTTTCTTTTTTTCCCATTGACAGTTGTGTGTGTGTGCTGTGCGGATCCGCTGCGGCCACGTCGGATCTCGTGCGCCTATGTGCTTTAGAGTGTGTGTGCCTACGTGTGCTAGATCTGGTATGGCTGGACAGATCCAGTGTGAACCTGTGTATGTGTGTATGTGTGTGTGTGGTGTTGTGTGTGTGTGACAAGTGGGCCTGGCCCCACTTGTCATCTACTAGGGGGCCCTGGTGACTATGCCAGGTGGGTCCCCCTCCTATTAATTGTTTTCATTTTAGTTTTGTTTTGTGTTTTTATTGTGATATAATAGACTTTTCCATTTCTAGTAATATTGCTAAATCTGTATATGTACATATATGAACATGAGCTTTTTTAGTAAGTTTCAACTTATAAGAATTGTTGGTATTTTTTCTAGCTAGTGTTTTGTCATGTTGCTCCATGCAAACATATGAGTGTGATATCTGAATTTGGGGAGGAATTCATTGGTGTAACTTGTTTGGCCATTTGAGTAAGTTTTACAAAATGTCATTTTGTCTCAAAGTGCCATTTTGTCATTTTAGTTATATTTAGTCCATGCATGCTATGATAATTGTTTTAACATAAAAGTGGTAGTATTTCATGAGTAGAATGCCATGATATTTTCTTTTGTCATGTTAAACTTTCATATAAGTGGGAACCATGCTCCAAAGTGGCTATTAAAATGTTGTTGTTTTAAAACATGCTAAATATTTCCAAGTCTGAAAATCGGTTAATATTTTTATGCCATGATGAGTGGATGCTACCAAGTGATATGTTGTGATTTAGCTCAAGCTCAGTGCTAGTGTTTTGAAGTAGATGTTGTCCTCTACCATCCTGTTAATTTTCATGCCATGAGGTGGTCTCTATCACCATTAGTTTCTGCTGTCAACTTGCTATCAGCTTAACTCATATTCCAGAAAACTATGATTTTTACTAAGTCCCTAAAATTTGTTTCATCATGCCAACTTGTGAGCTTCATGCTTATTGATATGTGCTTCCTTTCTAGTTTGTGTAGTTGGATGATTTGATAAGCATGCTATGTAGTTTCTGTAATGCCTTGTTTGTGGTTGGAGACTTCCTGTAGCTCTAGTTATTTGCTGAGTAAGTTGCCATGTTGCTGTTTTGAGGCAGATTGTTTGTTTTAGTGTTTTGTGGCTGTGGGAGATATGCTCCGTGGAATTGCTTGATCTTTGACTCTATGTGGTTGGTTTTTCATTGCCTAACCAGTGGCTACCTTGGAATGCCAAGGAATAGCCCATGGCCTTCTTTGTCTTGTATTTTGCCTTCGTATCTTGTCGTGAGCGTAGCGTGAGAACCGTAACTCCGTTTCTTACGTTCCACATATGCATTTGCATCAATTTTCAGTGAAGCATCCATATTTTCCATGATCATTCATGTTTAAACAACTTAACATGAGGTTCTGTCCAGAATTGTAAATAACTTAACTATTGCATGTGAAACATGACTAGTTCAGGATTGCCATGCTAAATACTTCAATGAATCATGCATCATCTTGTTTGTGCATTACACCTTGGTTGGTTGTTTATTGTTGTTGTTTCTCTTGGGTAGACGCGAGTGATGAACCTGAGTACGAGGATCCAGGAGAGTACCACTACAAGGACCCCGCTCTTTGTCCCTCTAAAGAACCAACAGGCAAGATGATCGTACCAGGATCTCGACACTATTTTTGCTTTGCTAGATATCTTGTTCTTATCGTTACATATGCGTTACCTACCACTTGAATTTCAAGCCTCCTACATTGCCATGATAGCCTCTAACCCTCCACATCCTAGCAAACCTTGTTTGGCTAAGTTACCGCTGCTCAGCCCCTCTTATAGCGTTCTTAGTTGCAGGTGCAGGTTGTTTCCATGTGATAACATGGATATCTAGAGATATCACAATATTAACAGCTATTTAATTTAATGCACATATATATCTTGGTATGGTGGAAGGCTTGGCCTTTTGCTCGGTGTTTTGTTCCACTTTTACCGCTATAGTTTCTTGTTACCGGTGTTATGTTTCCATATTTTGCGCTCCTAACATGCTCGGAGTTGTTATGGGGACCCCCTTGATTGTTCGGGTGAGATTAAAACTTGTCTGGCAAGACCCAATATTGGTACTATTTGCTTAAACAACTTAATAAAATTGCATATGGCTTAGCTACCCCGTGGATAATTAATCAACAACCCGAGCAGTGCTCCTCATGCGTGTTGGTCCAAAGCGGGCTGCCTACGGGGCCACCTCGAGGCAACTTGAGGATTGGATTTTCCCTGTAGCTAGATCCATCTCGTAGTGCCCTGAGACAGAAATACACGCGGCTCCTATTGGGATCTGGCCTGTCGGGCGGTCTTGCTGGACTTGTTTTACCTTTCTCGAATGGCTTGCGTGAGGGACTCTAATTTTCTTAGGGCTATCTCGAGGTGTCGGAATTCCTTTGGAGTTGCTTAGGATGATCACGAGATCCATGGTCGAGGTTATTCCCGCGGAGTGTGGTTAATTTATGATGGACTAGTTGGAGCACCCCTGCAGGGTTAAAACTTTCGGAAAGTCGTGCCCGCGGTTATGTGGCAACTTGGATATTTGTTTAACACCCGGTTATAGTTAACTTGAAGTAAACTCTAATAAAATACACCAACTGTGTGAGTAACCGTGATCGTCTCTGCTTGTGAACATGGACCGAGAGAGAACACGATGGGGTTATGTTTGACGTAAGTAGGTGTTCAGGATCTCTTAGAGGTCATTCTAGTTCTCGATCATTATCGTAGACCACATATTTACTTTCATGTTCTCGTAAGATTAGCCACCAGAAATGCTTAGTGCTGCTGCAAACTAAACACTTACCCCCATCCTACCTATAAGCTTGAATAGTCTCAGTACCCGGGCGCAAGATTGTTGAGTCCCCGTGGCTCACAGATTACTACAACAAATATAGGTGCAGGTGCAGATGAGATCATGCCAGATGATGTGACGCAGCTCCAGTGGAAGTATGATGAGGATCGTGGCAGGATGTACGTCACATATCCACACGAGTAGAGTGGACGTGGTCGTGATCTTCGGGGCTAGCAAGCCAGTGTCATTGCATCATTTTATCGTTTGTTTTCGTCTGTAGCCGGACCCTGTCTTTGAATTGATGTTTAATAATTTGTGTGGAATTATAATTTAGCATGTGGCGAGTGTAAGCCAACTCATATACTCTTTTCTTCATAAATATATGTAATGATATTGTACTTGCGAACTGCAAGATGCGCCTCTATCCCTATCGAGACCCCCGTGCCTAAATATGGATAGGCATGCATCTTGGGCGTGACATTATCCTTCTTCGATACCGAAAAACCTCTTAAGATGCTTGGGCAGATTTTTTTTTATCTTTTCTTCATTGTAGTCTCTAAACTTCAATGGATCGTTGCTATTGGCTCGGTATATTACATGCTGCATGTTTTGTGAAACGTACATATAAAGAATTTGTAAGTCCACATGTACACAGCCTAATACTCATTTACTTAAAACATGATATTGCGTCGAGATTTTTACTTACAGTGTTGCTTACTGTTAGGATCTTCCTCCGTGTGCCCTTGAATTCATTTTGTAGGAGCAATGACAAGGGCTTAGTGATTACAGTGTTGACCGCATTACCATCTGCGAAGCTTCTGGCAGCGTCTCCGATCTTGGTAATAACATCCCCCGCTATTATGAAATCCTCATTTCTGCAATATATATGGGAAAAATACCTCGTACTACCGGGTGTAGTTACTCTCATGTCTCGTATACTACCATGTGGTACTATATATACTAATTTCTCACTTTAAGGATGTTCACATACTATATATAACATACTCCAAGGTGTTACATGAAAAATAATATAGTTGATTCATAGTTTTTATCATATTATGAAATACGTACATATTTGTACGTAAAAATGAGTATGCTAAAAATATGGTACATACTACCTAAAAAATAATAGATATACTACCTAAATATTCTTATATACTACATACTACGCGTACATACTCTCCGAATGCTAGATACTACCTACAACATATCTATTGTGGGCTCAGTGTCTTTGCTGCCTTTTGTACCTGAAGGCATTATACTACTTGGTACTTTGTGTTTATGTAACTAGAGGGGTTGAAATAATATTTTTTAATTACACTGCAACGAGTTGTACCTTGTCCTTTGTCATCACTTTCCTGCCTTGGTGTGCCATGAGGTGCCTCGATTCCTGTTGTGTCGTTGTTTTTGTCCAGAACACTCTGAAGATTTGCTTCAACTTGTATATGTGTGAGCTCATCTTCTTGGGTTTTTCTGTACCACGACAGAGATTTGTAGTTAAATCAAAATAAAATTGCAATATTTATTTTTATGAAAGCAGCTTGTGGAATACCACCTCTTCGAATGTTGTTGTCGGTGCCGTGTCCTGGGATCCTGTTGTTTGTTCCTCACTGCCAGTGTCCTCCCGTTTCTCTTGCGGCTGCTTAGACAAAGAGGTAACTTAAAATGTGATTTCGTTTGTGCCTGAGGAGCTATTTTTCAATTCAGAGAAGTAGCTTATGTAAATTTACCTCTTCTGAAGTTGTTGTCATTGTAGTCCTTGATATTTCCTTCTCGTCGACTGAATGTTTTGTACCTCCAGTTTCAGCGTTGTATGCCATTGCAATAATATGTTTGTTGACCTCTTCTGGTTGCTTGCTCACGTGTACAACATCGGTACTCTCCTTTGTTTCTTGCAGCTTTTCAAACTAAAAAGAAATTATTAGAGACTGTATTTCTTCACCAAGTATTTTTTAAATATTGTAGAAACAGTAATTGTTGGTTGGTGGTGTTGACCTCGTCAATGTTTCTCAGCTGGGCTGTGACTTGCACTGTCGCTTCTTCTTCCTCATATCTGAAGTTATTGGCTCTGTTTTTTGCAAGTCTTCTACTCCGGCGACAGCATTGTCTTGCTGTTCCATCCTGATGCTTTCATTTGTTTCTTTTTCCTGTTTGATGAACCAAAATTATAAATAACGATGGAACTTCATTTGGAATGTGCGATCTCTTCTAGTTCTTATCTAACTTTACCTCTTCAGTCATTCGTGCATGTGCGATATCACCTAGTTTTTGTGTGTCAAGTGAAGATTGCTCTTCGGTTACAACACTTGGTTCTGTTGTATTGACAAGCTCCCCTAATTTTTTGGTTTCATCAACTGCCATCTCTAAGGCTTGTATCTTCGTGTCAGGACGAACTTCGTCTTGAGTGTAGCTTTGATGTGAATTAAATTCGTCATGGGATCCAGGTTCGACCTGCGTTGCCTGTTGTATTTCATGTTCTTGTAGTACCTGTAGATGAAAGATGGTGAGTTTAGCGGTTCATTTTTCTTTGGAAGTGATGAGACTACAATATATGTAAACCATTGGTACTCTCCTTTATTTCTCATGGCTCTTGAAGCTGAGAAGTAATTATTAGGGATTGTATTTCTTCCTTGACTACCATTTTTTTAAATGATACAGAAACATGAATTGTTGGTTCGTTGGCATTCACCTGTTCAATGTTTGTGTCCTCCTGTAGGGTTTGCTCCTGTAGGCTTTGTAGTTGTTTCTTTGCAGCAGTGGTGTCCTCTTGTAGGGTTTCCTCGTGTAGGCTTTCTAGTTGCCCTTTTGCAGCAGTGGTGTTGTTTGTTTCCTGCGTCCATTCAGATAAAAAAATGTTACTGTAATTAACCAGAACCCCAGTATAAATCTTTGAGATAAGTTTTTTCTTGTCATTTTATTTTACCGGTCCATCGGTCGTTGTGGTGTTTGCATCTGCCTGGACTGCTATTTCTTTTTGAGGTAAAAGAGGTTCCAGGAGCTTCTCAACAACTGCCATCTCTAAGGCTTGTATCTCCTTGTCAGGACCAACTTCGTCTTGAGTGTAGCATTGATGTGACTTAGATTGATTATGAGATCCGGGTTTGACCTGCGTTGCCTGTTCTCTTCCCTGTTCTTGTAGTACTGTAGATGAAAGATGGTGAGTTTAGCAGTTCATTTTTTTGGAAATGATGAGACTACAGTATGTGTACAACATCGGTACTCTCCTTTGTTTCTCACGAATTATTAGGGATTGTATCATCTAGTGCTTCTTCAAAACATGTCTAAACATAAACAGGAAAAGAAATAAACGAAACAATCGGCATAGAACAGCAATTGGTGCCTGTGGGATCTCGTTTGGAATGTGTGATCGTCATAAAACAATAGACCTTCTTTTGGAATGTGTGATCTCTTATAACTCTTGTCCAACTTTACCTCTTCAGTCATTGGTGCCTGTGAGATCTCTCCTAGATTTTTTGTGTCAAGCGAAGCATGTTCTTCTGTTACAGCAATTCGTTATGTTGTACTGACAAGCTCCCCTGAAATTTTGGTTTCCTCCTGTTCTGTTACTTGTCGTTCTTTCGCAGTAGTGGTCTCGTTCGTTTCCTATGTCCATTCAGATAAAAAATTGTTAGTGTAATAAACTGCTTCGTAGGATAAATCTTCAAGATAGGTTTTTTTTTCTTGCCATTTGATTTTACCCGTCCTTCGGTACTTGTGGTGTTTGTCTCTGCATCCACTGCCATTTCTTTTTGAGAAAAATAAGTTTCGACCTTGTCATCAACTGCCATCTCTGAGGCTTCTATCTCTGTATCAGCAGCAACTTCATCATGATTGTGCATTTGCACATCATCCTCTACTATTTCCTCTTCTTGTAATACCTGGGTATGAAACACGGTAAGTTTTGTGGCACATTTTGTTTAGAAGACCTGTTGTACGTGGGTAAGTTGGTTATGGAAGGTCACCTCATTACTGTTTTCTTGTTGTTCTTGTTCATCTTGTGATCTGTCGTTGCTTGAGCCTATCTCTGTTGGACTTGTTTCTTGTTTCTTGTCCAGCTGAGTCTACATTTCGTTCCAGGTCTGTTAGCTTGTAAACGCGTACGTATCCAACTTACAAGGAAAAAAGGTTGTTTATACTCACTTTTTGGCTAGTTACGATGCCCGAGGACGAGCCTTTCCTTCTCAGTTCTCTCGTATCTTCAGAGATGACAGGTGATTTCTTCTTTGGATGATCGTGTTCACTATTGTTGCCATCTTTTATCTGCTTCTTCTCTGTTCTAGCCCGGTTTGCATCTGTCGTCCTTTGTGTTCTGGTTCTTTTCGTTCTCCGTTCTTTCTCTTCTACTTCATTAGTTTTTCTTTTTGGTCTTCACGGTGGTTCTTCTAATATTTTCACTATTACTGTCAGGTTCCTATTGTGAATCATGTGCTGATAGGCATTGTGTCGATCGAAATTACCAATCAGTGTTGCCATTTGGTTTATCAGACTTTCTCTGGCTGATTGGTCATAACTTGCCTCATCTTCAGTGCATCCTGCCACATTATTCTGCCTTATCACGGGTAACTGTATTGCTTCATCAAGCACTTTTCCAATAATTTGTTGATCTTGTTGAAGGCTTCTTCAGATCCTCTGTTGGTGCTTGTCTCATGTTCGCTTCTCGTTCTGGTGCTGGCCGTTGCTTCACGCCTAAGCTTGGGTGGATCTAATAGCAGTTTTGACGTTTGCTGGTCATGTCTCTTACTCTGTGATGGTACCAATTGCATTGAAGTTGAAGGTGACCCTGCGTTTCCGTGATATGTGTAGAATATCCTATCTGCTATCCCTTTCCATGTCTGCATTGTTTCCGTCAAGACGAAGTTTGTTAGAATAAGAAGTGTTTTTAGACGATATGAGGAATTCATAGACAACAGAGATACCTTTATCCTGCCAAATTCATAGTCATCTGGACGTCCTTTTCCATCCTTCTTCATGTCTTCTTTAGCTATCTTCTTTAGAACCTTCTCCTCAAGGTAGTTCGCTCTGGGCGTTGAAGTATTATTCATACTCTTAGATAATCTGTTCATTTCTCTTGTGTTTGGTAACAGTAGGGAGTCGAGGTACATGATTACTGGTGCCTGCACCAAGCCGTAGAGGTGGTCTTGGTTTCCTTTTACACCCTTTTTCATTTCTTGCCAATCAATGGCTCTAGCCTGGATTGTTTCGAGAATGACCTGGCAGAAATCCATCTTCGCCATTTCTTCATAATTCATATTCTTGACCATTATTGCTTGTTTGTTGTAGTGAGGGAAGGTTGTCCCACAGACAACCTTGTTGAAAAACACGAGGAAATAGATTTTGACAGCCTTCTTGTTTTCTTCTTCTCGATCTATTTCTACAAGCTCCCTTAGTTTCCTAATCAGATCTGAATGTGTGAAGTCAGTATTTCTGAAGCCAAGGTCTGACTGGAGCTCCTTCATTGATTCGTTGCAAATCATTGGCCTTGGTGTTGTCTTTTTGTTGCCGTTTGGGTATCCAAAAACTTTATGGATCCCTTCCTTGGTAATCCTTATTTCCTTGTCCACATCGCCGTCACCAAAGCTTATCGTCAAGTTATTTGTATGCATATTTTTGTAGATGTATGCTACGAGGTTCCTATTGATTGACCCCATTATTTTGCAGCCCTCAATGGTGCCAAAGCCAGCAGTCTTAACATCTTTTCGGTGACGTTCTTTGAGAATTGCCCATGCTTCCTTGACCTGATGAAATGTAGCTCCGGCCTTGATTTGACATTTTTTGTCAGTCTCTGTTTTATCTGCTTCGTTGACTATCATCGGTAGCGATTGTTTTCTGCTCACCCTTTTCCTCTTTCTCTTCTTTTGGCTTGTATTTCCTTGATTCAGAAAAAACAGAAACGGATGTTTTGTTAGTAAGCACCGTTCTATTTTCAGTAGCAACAAATACTTGTAGAGAAATCATCTCTTACATGATCGATGTCGTCCTCTCCGGCTTCGCTGTCGTGTGTAGGATTGAAATCATTGTCTCTTTCTATGTCGGCGTTGGCACTGCTGGACTCTTCCGAAACTTTGTTTTTCGAATCCTCTCCTTCTTCATCTCGCTGTCGTTTGTTTCTGTTTTTCATGTCAATGTGTTTTTTCATTGCAGATGGTTTTGCTTCATGATGAGCTGGTGGGATTAACATTAGAGGCTTCGGTTGTTGCTTTAAGGTATCACTACCGACTAAGGGATAAGTGCTTTTCTTTCTCTTATGTGTCTTTTCCACAACATTAACACCATCTGTTCTTTCTGTCTGTATCTTTGCTTTTTGCCTACCGTAAGTTATCGTGGTTTTCTGTGGCTATGATACGACGGCAGGTGCCTTTTTGTGCTTGCTTGGTCCCGTACTTGTTCCTGGTTGGCGAGGAGAGATGTTGGGTCTATCTGGATATTCTGTATTAATTTCAGAAATGATTGTCTGAATATCAGCGTCTACATGCCCTGCTTAATAACGAGTTAGGACATAAGGTTTGTGATGCAATATTTACTATAAACAGTAATACATAGTTCTAAATCATACTAATGGGTTATACAGGACATATACTGCCTTTTGGTGATAATAAGGTACTATGCAAGCATTCTAAAAGAGTTGTCATAGGAATGCATCATCTCTTTGTCATTGGGATCACGGTACAACAGAAAAGAGTTGTTACTTACAAGCACAGTTGGACGATAACAGTTACCTTGACTGACTGCATGTTGTGGATGTATAACTGTTGAATCAACAATATTACCTATTTTCTCTTGCTCAATTTCCATGAAGTCCTTCGCACCAGCGATTTCTGCATGTAAAACGACATGCTGTGAGGGACCTACTTGGATTTGACAACAAATTAGGTCACGGTTTGTGTCGAGGATATACCCCGCGGTATGACCCGGCCTGGCGACTCACAGGAGACCCGAAAAGGACATGACATTTATTTAATGACCCGGCAGGCGGATCACAGGACGACCAGGCCCAAGACCCGGCGTGTAAGCCGGCGCCAGGCGGCTCACAAGAGAAGGCTCAAAGAGAGAAAGACTCCCTGCCGAAGGTTACAAGACCCGGAATAGGATTCTAGAGAGACTAGTCCTAATCCTACTCCTAGTAGGACTCTATTTTGTAAACCTACCCTCTCCACTTATATAAGGAGGGGTAGAGCACCCCTAGAGGGGAGGAGATACAAGTCCACAAGTTTAGACAGATTAGAGGCTCTCGGGATTAGAGGTAGCAAAGAGCACCCTTGTAACCGAGAGATCTCCTTCATCATCAATACTAAACAAGTAGGACGTAGGCTTTTACCTCCATCGGAGGGGCCGAACCTGGGTAAACTCTGTGTCTCTCGATTCTGATCAACCCCTTCAAGCCGCCACGTAGTTGCGTCTTCGCCCCGAACCTAAGTTCGTTCACCCGGACATCTGTCGTGAGAAATCCACGACAGTTTGTTTGATGCTTGAAGCACGTATTATCTAAACATGGAGCACGGATTTTGAAAAACAAGGTCACATAATTTGAAATCCATAAAATGTAGATACGTAAACAATCGCCGGTAACTTTTTTCCTATCCTATTTCTACTTGTTAGATAAGTTGAGACAAAGTATTCGAAAGCAGATTTGGTGCGGCTGCTAGGGTTTCTGTTCATCCAAGGCGGGGGAAATAGATACTATGAGCGACCTGCTGCAACGGGATGGAATGCAGAAATGTTTACCTTCGATTACGCATGCGGGACTCCTCAAATCCATCCACTCGTTCTGTCGTTGCTCTTTGTAGTTATCTCCGCCGCCGATTTTGCGAGCGTAGTTCTTCGTCGACTGTCGCCACCAGCAGGAGGGGATCTTGTGGCGGGCACCTTTTGAGTGCTTGTGTCGGAGTGCGGGGTGGTTGGAGAACCGCGGCAGCGGTTACCAGCGAGGCTAGCAGCGGTTTCGAATTCTGCGTGCTTGAGAACGAGAAGAGCAGAGCGTGCGCGAGGGGAAGTGTTTGAGATTTTCTATTGGGGGAAGAAGGAACACAGTAGTAGAGAGAGCGAGGGAACCGACGGAACCGTCCTGAATCTTGCATCAAGATTGGTGAAGAGCCGGTTTTTTTTTTGCTTTATTGTTGAACCTTGCATCAAGATTGGTGTAGAGACGGGTTGTTTTTTTCCTTTATTCTCAACCGTCCTGAATCTTGCATCAAGATTGGTGAAGATCTCGGGTGTGTAGTGGCACAAGAGTCACGAAACAGACATTTAGAATAGCCACAACATAAAGCACGGGTGTGTAGGCACAAGAATCACGGTAGTGTAGGCACAAGAGTCACGGAATAGACATTTATAATAGCCACAACGTAGAGCACGGGTGTGTAGGGGCAAGAGTCACGGGCTAGACATTTGGATAGCCATCGTGAAAAGCACAGGTAGTGTAGGCACAAGAGTCACGGAATAGACAATTAGGTAGCCACAGTGTAAAGCACGAGTGTGCAAGCACAAGAATCATGGTAGTGTAGGCACAAGAGTCACGGAACAGACATTTAGAATAGCCACAGCGTAAAGCACGGGTGTGTAGTGGCAAGAATCACGGTAGTGTAGGCATAAGAGTCACGGAACAGACATTTAGAATAGCCATAGCATAAAGCACGGGTGTGTAGGGGCAAGAGTCACAGGCTAGACATTTGGATAGCCACCGTGAAAAGCACAGGTAGTGTAGGCACAAGAGTCATGGAATAGACAATTAGGTAGCCACAACGTAAAGCACGAGTGTGCAGGCACAAGAATAACGTTAGTGTAGGCACAAGAGTCACGGAACAAACATTTAGAATAGCCACAGCGTAAAGCACGGGTGTGTAGTGGCAAGAATCACGGTAGTGTAGGCACAAGAGTCACGGAACAGACATTTAGTATAGCCACAGCGTAAAGCACAGGTGTGTAGGGGCAAGAGTCACGGTCTAGACATTTGGATAGGCACCGTGAAAAGCACAAGTAGTGTAGGCAAAAGAGTCATGGAATAGACAATTAGGTAGCCACAGCGTAAAGCACGAGTGTGTGGGTACAAGAATCACAGTAGTGTAGACACAAGAGTCACGGAACAGACATTTAGAATAGCCACATCATAAAGCACGGGTGTGTAGTGGCAAGAATCATGGTAGTGTGGGCACAAGAGTCACGAAACAGACATTTAGAATAGCCACAGCGTAAAGTACGGGTGTGTAGGCACAAGAATCACGGTAGTGTAGGTACAAGAGTCATGGAACAGACATTTAGAATAGCCACAGCGTAAAGCACGGGTGTGTAGGGGCAAGAATCACGGTAGTGTAGGCACAAGAGTCACGGAACAAACATTTAGAATAGCCACAGCGTAAAGCACGGGTGTGTAGTGGCAAGAATCACGGTAGTGTAGGCACAAGAGTCACGGAACGGACATTTAGAATAGCCACAACATAAAGCACAGGTGTGTAGGGGCAAGAGTCGCGGTCTAAACATTTGGATAGGCACCGTGAAAAGCACAAGTAGTGTAGGCACAAGAGTCATGGAATAGACAATTAGGTAGCCACAGTGTAAAGCACGAGTGTGTGGGTACAAGAATCACAGTAGTGTAGACACAAGAGTCACGGAACAGACATTTAGAATAGCCACAGCATAAAGCACGGGTGTGTAGTGGCAAGAATCATGGTAGTGTGGGCACAAGAGTCACGGAACAGACATTTAGAATAGCCACAACGTAAAGTACGGGTGTGTAGGCACAAGAATCACTATAGTGTAGGCACAAGAGTCATGGAACAGACATTTAGAATAGCCACAGCGTAAAGCACGGGTGTGTAGGGGCAAGAATCACGGTAGTGTAGGCACAAGAGTCACAAAATAGACATTTAGAATAGTCACGGCTTAAAGCACGGGTGTGTAGGGGCAAGAATCACAGGCTAGACATTTTGCTGCACGACGAAACACGCGCTACGACCTATGACCCCCCCTCAAGGTTTATATGAATGCTAATCGAGCCGAAGGCAAGCCGGGGCTGCGCCGCCGGAGGCGCCGTTTGCACGCAGCACGACGAAACACGCGCTACGACCTATGACCCCCCTTCAAGGTTTATATGAATGCTAACCGAGCTGAAGGCGAGCCGGGGCTACGCCACCGGAGGCGTCGTTTGCACGCGGCACGACGAAACACGCTGCACGACGAAACACGCGCTACGACCTATGACCCCCCCCTTCAAGGTTTATATGAATGCTAACCTAGCCGAAGGCGAGCCGGGGTTGCGCCGCCGGAGGCGCCATTTGCACGTGGCACGATGAAACACGCGCTATGACCTATGCCCCCCCTTCAAGGTTTATATGAATGCTAACTGAGCCGAAGGCGAGCCGGGGCTGCGCCGCCGGAGACGCCGTTTGCACGCGGCACGAAGAAACACGTTGCACGACGAAACACGCGCTACAACCTATGACCCCCCCTTTAAGGTTTATATGAATTCTAACCGAGCCGAAGGCGAGCCAGGGCTGTGCCGCCGAAGGCGCCGTTTGCACGCGGCACGATGAAACACGCGCTACGACCTATGACCCCTCCTTCAAGGTTTATATGAATGCTACAAAGGTACTGAAATGTGCCTTTGTAGATTCATGAACTGTGCTTCTCTGAATTGTTGAAACGTGCCTCTAAACATTAATCGTGGATCCCATACAGACGAGTCATGTCTGTGCCTGTGTAGATTCTTGAAGCGTGCCTCGGAAGATTCACGAACCTTGCCTCGGAACATCGAGTTGAAAGTTGACATTTGATTATGTTGTAAGCCCCCACCCGTAACTTCCCCTGAAATCTCAATTTCCCGGAAATATAATGAAAAAAAAACCAAAATGAGAAACACAACGTCCCGCGTCATGGAAAGGGAAAACAAAAAACCAAGATAGTTCAAGGGGTTAGGTGAAAAATATACGAAACCAGAATCCGAAAAGGGAAAATCAGGATTCCTCGGGGTTCGTTCCGTGCGCGACACTTGTCGCGTGCGGAACGCCACCAAAACGTTTCTTCGTTTCTCGCGCAACGAGGGCTTGTTGACTAGTTGCTCACTATCGCCTACCACAGTTTGGATATTTTTAGCCTCAAAAGGCCCAATAAAATGCCCACCTCACCAAAGAAGGAAGGAAGATTGTCAAAAAAAAAAAGGGAAGGAAGAAAAAGACCAGACCGGACGCGGACGGACAGCCGCGGGGAACCTGGTTCGCTTTTATTTTCGCTGGGGGGAATCTCGCGCGGCGGCGGCGGTGGCGGCGCGGAGGCTCGTGCTCCAACCCTCCAGGTCGGTGATTCGCCGGAGATGGCCGGCGAGGGCGGAAGCGGCAGCAAGGACCCGCTGGAGGGCGTCCGCGCTATCGTGCTGAAGCCGTCCGAGTCCCTCGACGAGTCGCGCTTCACGAAAATCGCCGGCGCCGACTTCAACGACGCTGGCCTCGGCCTCGACGGGCTTCTTGGGTCGCTCGCCTCCACGGGGTTCCAGGCGTCCAACCTCGGCGACGCCATCGACGTCGTCAATCAGATGGTATGGTACACGGCCAGCTTTTTCCCTTTCTCCCTCAGCAGCGAGCTTGCCCTTTCCTTTCCAGCATGAGATTTGTTTGCAAGACTAGGTGAAGCAGGCAATTTATTCCGTTTTTCGCGATTTGGCAGCACTTCGATAGATGCCAGGGTGAAGCTGACAAGTGTTTTCTCTCCAAAGTAAATCTTTTAGATGCATCTGAACAGTCTAGCTGAATGCGTGCCATTTTGGAGTCTTTTATTTAATTAACCCAAGTGCTGTGCATTAAAATAGCTGGAGGTAATCTATATGAAGGAATGCCTGTCATATCAGATCACTATGTATGCTTCCGAAAATTACTCTTTTTCCAGAATTTCTGCCGATTTTCGCTACCTTCATTACATTCTACTAACTCTTTCTCCACTGCAATTTGCTACAATGAAGTTAGATTGGAGGTTGTCGCATGAGAAGCCAAGTGAGGACTGTGATGAAGCTGAACTTGACCCGAAATACAGAGAATCTGTCAAGTGCAAGATATTTCTTGGTTTCACTTCAAACCTTGTTTCTTCCGGTATACGGGATGTAATACGATTTCTAGTTCAACATCACATGGTAAATGCTCCAACTTTGTCTCATGTGTGCAAATCTGAAAGCAAAACAACTTTAAATATCACTTTAAGAATCTGTTTAGCAGAAGTATGCCTAGTCACCTAGAGATGCTTGTTCCAGTTAATCAGTAACTTCACTAACTGCATAGTCATTGATGACTAATTTCCTAATCCATGCTAATTATTTTCCACAAAATTCTTCAGGTGGATGTTATTGTTACGACAGCTGGGGGTATTGAGGAAGACCTCATAAAATGCCTCGCACCAACATACCGAGGTGAATTTTCTTTACCCGGGGCACTGCTACGGTCAAAAGGACTTAACCGGATAGGAAATCTGTTGGTGCCCAATGACAACTACTGCAAGTTTGAAAATTGGATCATGCCACTCTTTGACCAGATGCTACAAGAACAATCTACTGAGGTAATCATTCCTCTTGGCTTAAACACAGTTGGTAATGATCTGTTTTAATTTTTGCTCGTTGTGTCCTTACTTACCGAAATCCTCCAATAATGTGGATTGTGGCTACCCTTCCTTGTACGTGTCATGGGCCCATTATTGCGCACATGGAAGCTTCGATGCATAAATTAGCTGCAAAGTTGGTATTTTCAGAATATGCATGAATAGGAGAGTATATTAATTATATCTTGGATTTAGCGACACTGGTAATGTAATCTTTACAGGGTTGTGGTGTAGTCTTTGAAAATTTCCTTATTGAAGAGTACACAATTACTTCTCCGAAACAGCAAATAAGCAGGAAAGGAAAAAATAATTAAAAAGGAAGATAACTTAAATCTCACTCAAAGTACTTACAGCAATATTTGTTTGACATGCTATAATAAGTATGCTTAAAACAACAGAAATTCTACATAACGTGAAGTCATGAACTTTATTGAAATCTGGCTCCATGACTTTCCTTTCTTTCAGATGTATGCGTCATGGTGACACTTAGAGTGATCAGTGCATAATTTTTCAGCAATACAAACGCCAATAAGTAGCCACACTACAGAATCTTGTCAAACCCAATGTGTGAAGTAAATTTTATAAGTTCCTGCACAAGTTTCTGAAGTCTACTCAGAGAATGTTGTGCCTTGTTTATAATCCAGAAATTTTACAATGTGAATTCTTTGTAAGAGCATTGCCTGACCATTTTTATGTTTCTGTTATTTTTCAATTAATTTCTTATTACCTACAGAATGTCTGGACACCATCAAAGGTGATTGCTCGTCTTGGCAAAGAAATAAATGATGAAACCTCCTACCTTTATTGGGCATACAAGGTAACATGCTTTGGACAGCTCTTCATTATTAACACAAACTATCAAAAGGTCTGCAGGCTTGTTTGTGTAAATGCCGATCATATTTAAGAAGTCTGTAAATAACTATGCTGAGTAAACAGCGAGATAAACTAGGATTTCTTCTTGAAAAAATTGGTGTTCGATTCTCTTATTGGTGTTGTTTCACCATAAAAATTCTTCACATATCGAGTCTTTGGTTTATACCCAGAAATAGTAACCATTCCTGCGAACTTTTATTTTGTCTGAAATGGTGGGTCACAGTTTAGCAGATCTAAGCATGGTAGAGTTGCTGGCCGGCTGTTGCTCGTGTTGGGTCATCCTTAAGACTGGAGAATATGCTTCACACTGTTTTTTTTATGGGTTAAAATTCTTACTTTCAAGAGCTATTTGTGCAAAGACTGAAGTTGCTAAGTACTGACTCATTAAAATCGACCAGAACAACATTCCTGTATACTGCCCAGCATTGACTGATGGATCACTCGGAGACATGCTGTTTTGTCATGCAGTTCGCAATCCTGGTCTTATTATTGACATTGTACAAGGTAAGTTCCACTTTATTTGCTATCCTTACTTTGTATTCGTTTTCAAATGCTTGAATGGTTTTGCAGATATAAGGCTGATAAATGGTGAAGCCATTCATGCAAGCCCAAGAAAGACAGGGGCCATAATTCTTGGTGGAGGCCTTCCAAAGCATCATATATGCAATGCAAATATGTTTCGCAATGGTGCAGATTATGCAGTCTATATCAACACAGCTCAAGAGTTTGATGGAAGCGACTCAGGAGCGCAGCCAGATGAAGCAGTATCATGGGGAAAGATCAAAGGATCAGCAAAACCTGTAAAGGTATATATAGACCTTCACAAGATTGAGATGTTTTTTTTGTGTTTTTTTTTGCATACTACTAGGCTCTAGTTAGTAAAAAGTTACTTATGTATAAGGTATAATGATCATGATGCACCTGCTCATGTGTCTTGCAATTGGTTTATAGATAATTGCATGCATGATCCTGAAGTCGCTTCTAATTGTTAGAACCATCTTGATTTATCATTCTCCCATGTACAACTTCTACACTGTAGAATAATATTGCAGCCTATGAGTTTATTATTATTGTGCCGTGCAATTGGTGTCATACATCATATTTGATTATTATTATTATTGCAATCTAACATTTCAGCTTTTGGAATCCAGGTCCACTGTGATGCGACTATCGCTTTCCCGTTACTCGTGGCTGCAACATTTGCACGTAGGTCTCATTGTGCAAATTCAACCAACTGAATTTCAGGCAGCGAACTAATGGCCTCAAATTGATTTTTCTATTGATCTTCAATCATTTGTCTGGACTCTTTGGAGGATAACATGGAAGGGTTTTTTGTCGGATGCCGACCACAGTTACCGATTCCTTTCGTCTGATGTACACCTGAAGTTGTAATACCAATTGTATGCTTTGTACAATGAAATTATGTATGGAGTGCCAACATATTAGCAAATATTATGAAAGGGACGATTGAGTCGTTCCTCTTTCTATCTGACTCTGGAAAAACTGCGACTTTGTAAGCAAAGTAAATGGTGAGGATACAAAGCAGTTCGTCTGTTGCTTGCAGGGCTGCAAGAGGTGAAGCAGATGACCTGAAAGTCTGAAACTTACCAGCAATGTATAGGTAATATAAACATACCAGCAAGTACCAAATGATACGGAGTAATTTAATATAAACATAGCAGCAAGTACCAGATGATACGTAATTTACTGATAACAAACCACACCTTCTCAATGCTCTGGTCAGCCAGGGTGAGGTTGTCATTGTCCAGACGCTTGTTTGGAGAAGATGAGGCACTGCTGGCCCTTGGGAAATCCCTCCATGTACTCGATCTTGGCCTTGACACTGCCGATGGTGTCGTGGCTGTCGACCTCAAGGGCCATGGTCCTGGCAGCCGGCATCTCCGTCACAAATATCTGTATCTTCTCCTGGAGGATCCATGCTCGATGCCATAATCCTCCAGCTGCTCCCCGTCCAAGACAAGGCGATACTGATCCTGAATCTTGGCCTTGACAGTGCGCAGGGTGTTTGATGCGTTGACCTTGAGGCGGGATCGTCCTGCCATTCGGGTTCTTGACGTAGATGTGCATCCTGAATGAACAACAAACAATATGCGCATCAAAATTTTAGAATTTTATTTACGCGGGCTCTAGGAGAACAATTCCATGGGAACGTGCGTTGGTAGAAGCAAGAGCCCGTTATATCCAAATAAACAGTAGAAATCAACCGTGTACAATATATATTTACCTTGAATACACAGAGCAAGCTAGCATTCAGAATTAAGTCCTGAGCTGTAATTAAAATATATATAACGCATAGCTCACTCAATCCTGTATACTAAATTGAAAGTGAATACGCACTTCTCAATTAACTGGCTAACACAACTTTTTTTCTGTGTGGCTAACAACACTTTGAACCGGACAACACTTGAATGCCAAATCAGCCAAGCGGACTAACATTAGAGAAGCCAGCGGAGTATTTCATGCCTATATTGGGATGACATGTGAATTTGACAATATATACATCCATGCTAATAACACACTTCAAAAATAGTATACGCACGCAACCCTAATTTCCGTCCTCCACCAACACAGCTTGCAAAACCCCCTCTTATATTTTGGTGAAACTTTTATTTACACAAAAAAAGGACGCAACACCTCCAACTGTCCGCAAAAGTTGGATGTGAAATCTACTCCCTCTGTCTCAAAATGTAAGACGTTTTTTGACACTACACTAGTGTCAAAAACGTCCTACATTATGGGACGGAAGGAGTAGCTAGCTAGCACAAAGATATGCCGGTACATATGTTCTACTTTTTGTACGTTTACGCGTATAGAAAATAAAGTGTCTGCCATTTTAGATTCCGTGGCGAGAACATATAACAAGAAGATCTATATATATATATATATACTCGATTGTACGTTATACAGATGAATATTTTTTGTCGCAAAGAAATATTGAGCAATTAAAATAGTACCGTGAATGAGACCTAACATGGTACACCTAACCAACATATCATAAAGTCAGATAGATCATACGAAATGAGCAACAAACTCCATCCTTGTCCGGCGAGTCACTATCATAGCCGCGGTCCTCCTTCTTCACACGGTCATCACAGTCCATGGATTTGGGGGTGCTACCGGAGCCATGGCCAGACCTGACCATCACGGAGGGGGCAAAAGCGATTGGAGAGGAAGGGAAGGAGACAGGACGGGAGCGGAGAGGGCGATAGGACTGAGAGGGCAAAGGGTTTGAATAGTGTTTGTTAGACGAGGGTGCGTTTTTTGTGGAGTGATACGTTCATTTCGTATCATGTTTTTCCTAATTTTATTTATAATTTTTTGAGTTATATTCGACTTTACGATGCAATTCTAATGTCTTTCCTCTTTTAAATTGCAAGATACATCACAAGAGAGAGATTGCCGACAACTGAAATTCTAAGCCTGAAAAAGCTACAACGGAGATAGCTATTCCCTGGAGCTCCATTTGAATTAAAAATTTACAGATAACTATATAATAATATATAGAAAAATACCGAAAGAAAAAGGTACCGGAGAAGACTCTCGCTGGGGCCATAAGCCAGGGGGTGAGCCCATATGGCTTGTGGGCCCCATGAGGTCCATTGTTGCCCATCTTCTCTTATATGAAGCCATTTATCCTAAAAAAGCAAAAGACTTTTGGGCCCTTTCGCCGTCGTTTTGAGGCGAAACCATAGGTAGAGCACTTTTGCTCCCTAGAGGAGCGATTCTGTTGAGGAATCCCTCATGGAGGAGAAAAACGTAGTCATCGTCAACACCAACACTCTTCTCATCATGAGATGCCTCATCTCCATCAACATCTTCACCTGCATCATCTCATCTCCAAACCCTAGTTTTTTCCCCTGCTTTCAATCTTTGTATCAAACCACAGATTGATACCTGGGGGTGGTAAAAGTGTTGATTACATCTTGTAGTTTATGCTAGTTGGTTTACTTGGTGACATATTATATGTTCAAGTTGTTAATCACTTATTTATCTCTTCAAATCATGAACATGAATATGATTTGTGAGTAATTTTATTTGTTTTTGAGGACATGAGAGAAGTCTTGTTATAAGTCACCATGTGAAGTTGGTTTCTGTTCAATGTTTTGATGATGTGTTATGTTGTTTTTTCTCTAGTGGTGTCATGTGAACGTCGACTATATAACATGTCATCATGTTTAGGCTTAGGCGGAGGCATTATGAAATTAGTTTGTAGATGATGGATTGCAAGAGTGACTTGAACCTAAACACGTGTACATAGGGATATATACTACATGTCCGTAAGTTTCTGTGACGAAACATTGACGAAGCCAGGAATTTTCTTCTTGGTATTCATTACTATTCATCTATGCAATGCAATAGCAATATGACAATAAATATACATCAAGCTAGCAAAAATATACCAATGAATCAGCAATTCTTGGGTATTACATGGAAGTCCAGAAAAGACCCCTGGCTCCGCCATTGTGACGAAATACTTTCTGTTGAGAATCATGTTTTTGTGTGTAGACCACGTCAAAAAGTATCCCATCATGAAATTTTACCGAGATGAAGCATACATCATTATATACATGCGTGCCACTTTCAGAACTTTTAGAAACTTCAAAAATAGGTTTTCCAAACTTTCAAAAAATCGAGCTCCATGGAGCTCGGAATCCAAAGATCCACCCTCTCTCACCCATATATATAAAGATCACTGTTTTTTTAAACAAATAGACGTACGAATGGAATAGACAACGGTGAATACATGCGCAGCCTGCATGCTCCTGTATTTTAAATAAACCATATTTAAATAACAAACAATTCTATGGACTGTATTGCTGCATTTTTTTTATATCTTGACGAGAAACCAAAGAGGCCCACATGGGCTGCCGTGCGCCATCTTTAAGCATAGGTTTGGGCCCAGCCCAGCAAAAAGGGCAGCCACCGCCATCGAAGCCGCCACGCCGTGAAACTGGGTGTTGCAACCAAGCCGGAGCCGGAATCCGACGGCACCTCTGCCTCCCCACCGCGCCGAGCTCCCCACCGTACGCCTACGCCCCTCCGAGTCCGCCGGCCCCCGACGCCCTCTCCGGCGAGCAGACCTCTCTCCACCGCGCCGGATCCCCGCCGCCGCTGACCTGCCTCTCCTCTCCCCTCCCCTCGCGCGCGAACCCCGCCGCCCACCGCCATCGACCCCCCGGCGAAACCCTCCCTTCCGCCGCCATGTTGTTAGGCGCCAAGGTCGTACCCCGCGACAAGGCTGTACTGGTGAGTTCGCTGGCATCCCCTACCTTCCACTTCTCAGTCTGCACACGGGATTTGATTTGATTTGATTTCACTCCTTCCTTCCTCTAGAAGCAAGGAGGCGGCGACGGCTCGGGATCCGACGGCTCTCCCGGGAAGACGCGCGCAAAGCGTAGCAGCAGCAAGAGGAGAGACAAGGAGGAGAAGCGGAGGCGGAGGCACCGGCGGAGGAGCCGGCGCAGGTCGGACAGCTCGGAGGAGGGGTCGGACGACTCGGAGGATTCTATTGACGACGAGGAGGAGAAGGAGCTGAGCCGGAGCAAGCGCCGGAGGAAGCGGCGCAGGGGGCGCCGCGACTTCTCCGACGAGGATGAATCCAGCGGCGAATCTGATAAAGGAAGAGGTAATAATAAACGTGGTGGATTCTGATTCAGGTGTAGGTGTGCTTTGGTCAGTAGGATTTTTCAGGGTGGACTGTGCCTAATCGGGTTGCATTTGCGGTTGCAGGTAGCGGCAAGGGGAAGCGAAGAGGCGCTGCAAGTGATGATGAGGAGGAGGATGAAGAGGAGGAGGAGATGGGAGGTGACGGGATGAGGGCAAGTGAGGTTGTCAGGAAGGAGATGGGGCTTGAATGGATGCTTAAATCGGCAAGCACCAGTCAGCCGGAGGGCAGTCGTGCTCAGAGGGCTGATAACGAGGAGGAGAAATTTGAGGCTACACACGAAGAGGTAATGTGACAGTATTTACTTCAAAAAAATTGGTTGATGTTCATGTGTGTTCAGTTGATTATCTCATTTATTTTTCTTCCAATTATTGACGATGACAGGTGAAGAAACCTAACCCGAAAGAAATGAACCCCTATTTGAGGGACAATGGCAGTGGCTATCCCGATGAAGCCACTGCTGCAAACGCAGCCAGTCAGTTGCTTGCATCCTCCGTTGTTGGTGACGGAGGTGCTAGCTGGCGGCTTAAAGCTTTGAAGCGTGCAAAAGAGCAAGCAGCTCGTGAAGGTAGAAAGATTGAGGAGGTGTGTGCATCGCCACATATGCTTATTCAAACAGTACAATTTTAGCTAGTTATTCTCTAACTTCCAAAACTATTCAATCACTGCAGGTAGTTGAAGAGAGATGGGGCTCATTGGGCCACTTAGCCGCATCAGTATCAACGTCCAGAGTTGCCCCTTCTTATGCTCATCTGCAGGCCATTAGGGGTAGAAAAGCTGGACAGGCAGACAACTCTGAGAAATCCTCCAAAGTTGATCGGAAGGAGGATCAGCGAGGCCGAGAGAGTGGTGGTGGTCGCCAATATTTGCAAGGTGTCTCATCTCGGGATCATGCCATGAGGAAACCCAGACCCGATTCTGTAACTTGGAAGAAGAATAGACAGAATATATCTTCCGAAGATCGAACGCTCATCTCGTCAGCACTAGCAAGCATCAATAAATTTTCCAACGATGGAAGCTTTATGGATAAAATCAGTAACCATGATACAAAAAATACAAATGCTTCAAATGTCGAGAAAAGGGATGGTGAGCAGAAAGCCCACCAGGAGAGTTCAAAGATATCATCTTCAGTGAGCACACAAAAGCAGGAGAGTTCAAAGATATCATCTTCAGTGAACACGCAAAAGCTAAATGCAAACCAATTAGCTGCGAAGGTTCTGCAGCTCCGAATGAAAGGCAAGCACGCAGAAGCTGACCAACTTTCGGTAAGTGTCTCATCTATTGTTACTGTGACAAATTGACACACTGTTTCCCCAGTTCATTAGCAAATCGCTAGTTTGTGGAATTGAATTTACAACATAACAGTGATAATACTAATCCATTTGAATCCACATATAGCCTATCCAACATTTCCTTGACAATTAACAACCAAGCGTGCTAGGAACTGTATTAAACCATGCTGGCATAGAAATTTGGACTGTGTATATGATTAACCTACAGTTTAGGATACGGTGGATCTATCAATCAAATTTTCTTGTGCTTGCATACACTGCAAGTAGAGGCCACGTGAGTTCTTAACTAATAACTTTTTTTCTCAGAGAGAAATGGAGACTGTGCTGGAAAACCAGAGTGCTTCTGTTGAAGAGCCTAGGCATGTAAAGGAAAATAGCTCAACCAGGTTTGTCAGAATTCATCTTACTAGTTGATGCCATGGCTGTCTGTTACCTATCCTAAGTTGTGAGTTACATTCTGTCTGTTGCTTCCGTGTTGAAACAAATTTTTCTTCAAGGAGGTTAAAATGCTAAAATTTCTAAGCAGCATGTGAATATTTTCATGATTATGTTCTACTTATTCTCTGTTCAGTACTCTTGAAAGGAAGTGCCGCCTTTGCCGTTTAGGACATGTTTTTTTTGTGTGTATGTGTGTGACTGTGTGTGTGATGCCCTACTTCCCTTTTTTTCTTTTGGATGTTTGAGCAAAGTGATGCAACCTCATGTATTCAAACATACCCTTGGTACATTACTGATACCTGTTCATCTAAAGATGTGCACCACGCCACCTTGTCATATGACGTGATTCTGCAAGATAACGTAATGGTTAGCACTTAGCACCCCAGCATTGGCCAAGATGGCATCCATACTGTAGTCCAGAAAAGAAATGTGTCTGCATCTGCATGGCCAGTGGCGGAGCTTCATGGGGGGCAACCTGGGCATGCCCCCCCCCCCCCCCCAGCTCACAAGAAAAAAAAAGTATACATCCCTTTGTATTAAGCCTGTTTTCCACTAAAAATCAGCTGAAAGTAGTTTCTTTGCCCCCCTCACCCCAATAATTTCTGCTCAAGCTCCGCCACTGCGCATGGCTATGCTGGAATCTTGAAGCTAGCAATCATCCACTGCTAAAATGATCACTCAGTTCCATTATGTCAATGTCTTAGTTGCCAGTAACGTTTATCAGGCATAGCTGTATGCTATGCAACTGAATTGCTCTCCTGAAATATTTCTGATATCCCTACATGTGTCATATTATGCAAAACACAATACGCACCTGTATTGCTGTGTGGATATACTCTAGTTTGAACAGCAAATCTCTAGTTTATTTGTCTGCCTGACGCATATTGTCTTTTTCAACTGTAGGCATACAATAAAGCCCAGTGCAGCTGATCGCAGGAAAAGAGAAGAGGATGCTGACCTGCATCTTGCAAATAAAATTCTGCACAACAAACAGTACAACATGAGTAAAAGTGTGGAGGATGAATATGAATATGGTGATGCTCCCACTAAGAAAGGCAAAAGGACTAGAGAGGCACACCAGGATAATAGAAGCAGTCATAGACCTATTTTAACACAGAAAGAGCGCTGTTTGTATTGCTTTGAGAACCCATCCAGGCCAAAGCACCTGGTTATCGCTATAGGGAACTTCACTTACTTGATGCTGCCACAGTTTGAGCCTCTTGTTCCTGGGCACTGTGTCATTCTTCCATTGCAGGTGAGACAACTTACCATGTGCTGAAAGTACAATTAAGAAATCATCCGTGCATTCAGCTTTTATATGAATCAGCCTGCTTCAACTCGATGGTGCTTTTGAATACCCTATTGTGGACCCTTATGGTTTTCGTTGCAGCTCTTATGAATTTTGTCCGTATTTTCTTGTACCCTTATTGATTCTGTGTGTTTTTAATCTTTGCAGCACGAGTCTTCAACAAGAACAGTTGATAAAAATGTCTGGGAGGAGATTCGCAATTTCAAGAAGTGCCTCCTGAAGATGTTCACGCAGCAGGACAAGGATGTGGTTTTCATGGAGACTGTCATAAGCTTGGTCAAACAGCAGAGGCATTGCATGATTGAATGCATCCCTGTCCCATGTGAAGTTTCAAACAAAGCGCCCATGTACTTCAAGAAGGTCAGCTACCTATCACTTTGTGCAGAACAATCTGCTCTCCTGTGCATGTGGTTCTAACGAGGTTTGTTCTGTTTATTCCAGGCGATTGACGAGGCGGAGGAGGAATGGTCGCAGCATGAGATGAAGAAGCTCATTCCAACGAGCGGTAACCTGCGGCAATGCATCCCGGAGAACTTCGCCTACTTCCACGTGGAGTTTGGTCTGGACCGCGGGTTCGTCCACGTGATAGACGACGAGAGCAAGTTCGGTGCTGGTTTCGGGCTGAACGTACTCAGAGGGGTGCTCCGGTTACCCGGGGAGGACATGCACCGTCGCCGGAGGCACGAGTCCATGGATAACCAGAAGCAAGCCGTCGCCGGCTTCATGAAGGACTGGGAGCCCTTCGACTGGACGAAGCAGCTTGAGTAGATAGATGTAAATACAACCTCTGGAACACTTTGGAAGGCCCACGCAGTTTGCACCGATGGTTTTGTAGGGAAGAGATTGGTACTTGTTGTCATGTGTCTGTATTTTTATAATTGCTTTTTTTTTGTTTGAAGTTAACATTTGACAGGATATGGCTGTGAACTTTGGCTGGAATATATCTTGAAGCGGCATTAGAGGCAGCCCCGAATGCCATCACTGATCAAACTAAATGAAATGAAAATGAAAATATGTAGGAAGAAAAAAGTGAAGAGCAAAAATAATAATCCGACGTTGCTCCTCGAAGGCCATCGCCCTGGTAGGTATACATTTCAAGCATTCGATCCGACAAAAACCGATATATCGAGGCGGCATTTTCTTTGCAGCGCTGCAGCTCCAGCTCCCTGTTCTCTACATCTCCCACACATTCCTGCTCTGTACATTCTGAATCTACCTTCAGTTTCGTGTGCTGTACCTGTACTGTACATATACACACACATACACATACACTGATCTGCTGCTACATCTAACAACAATGGAGGCCGAGTCCACCGTCCGTCGACAGGATCGTCCATGGATGGACGACGGCTACCGCAGCCGGAGATACTCCTCTTTCCTGCACACACAACAAGGCTCAGAGCCAGAGGAGAGGAGGAAGAAGAGCAGGCAGGTGCATGGCTGCGACGGAATGGAGACGGCTCAGCCAACTCACATGGGGAAGAAGAGGCAGACGATGGTGAGCAGCAGCGCGAGGACGAGGCAGGCCATGCCGGTGACCAGGTAGGCGAGGCCGAGGAACGCGTTGCGCCCGCCCAGCGGCCCCGCCGTGGACAGCACCACCGCCTTGCCCCCCTCGAAGCTGTACGTGTTGTAGCTGTTCCGCACCGCCACCGCCACCGTCTCGCCGGCGCCCAGGTCCGCCTCCACCCTCCCGTACAGCTTCCTGAACCGCGGCATCGCCGCCGTCCGCATCCACACCATCAGCTCCTCCTGCTCGCTCAGCTGCACGCCGCACGTACGGTCCTCCCGGTCATCATCATCATCATCACCACCATCGATCGTTCTAAGACGAGGAGAAACAAAAGGTCGAGCTGGATCGTCTTACCGGCTTTCTCGGGTCGAGCCGCCCGCCGCCGACGAGGCTGCCGTTCTGGAAGTTCTTGGGGTACACGTGCTTGCCGAACAGCCGCTCCCGCTCGCTCCGCCACGAGATCCCGCTCTTGATCACCCTCAGCGCCTCGCCGCCGCGGGCGAAGCTGTAGGTGTCGTTGAACAGGCTCCATGCCACGAGCCCGCAGGGGACCACGGGGCTGCCATTGCCGGCGTAGGCCTCAGGCTTGCAGTCCTTTGTGTCGTGGTTTACCTCCTCCTTGGGTTCGCTCAGCTGCGCGATGTTGAAGCTCGTCGCGTACCTGAATGAATCCACCTCCAATTTGAATTTTCATACTTCTGTCTAAGTTCCTTACGAATTTTGAACTTGTACCTTCTGTGGTTCTGGTAGAACCTGTCGAGCTGGTAGTATATGAAGATTGGCCTCTTCATGGCATTGGGGATCTACATGCAGTTGAAGGACAGAAGCAAGATGCGGTCATTCACCAAAGCCGTCTCCGTCGATTCAAGGCGCAAAATGGTTTGCTTTTTTTCTTTTCTTCTATTTAATGGGAATTGTTCTTTGTTAATAATTACCTTGAGATTTATTATGCATGTCTTGTTTATCGACGCGTCTTGGATGTAGCCCACTTTGTTGTGAAGCATGTTCTTCGGTACGCATTTCGTGTCGTATCGGTAAACCACTTCGAAGACCTGTCGGAAACAAAAATACGGTACTATTTCAAACTCGAATTCGATGAAGGGAAAGTTCCAACTACATAATAATCGTATGCATAACAAGAGGAAGCACAACCGCGAGGACATGTACCTTATTTGAAGCCGCGTAGCAAGCAAGGCCAATCGGAATGAAAAGTAAGCCCACGAATACAAGAATGGGAATGACCTGGTTGTCCAACGTTTGAATTTGTGAAAAATGAGAGAATTGATTTTTTTTTTTCAAATGATGAGGTATGTGCAAACAATTGGGGTCTCACCATATGGGGCGCCAGTATAGGCTTGCATGCTGGGAGTTGTTGCTGGGTGAAGGCGTGATCTTCAGAATCAACAGAATGGTTGCAGATTAGTAGTAATTGTCATAAATCTTAACCACGAAAATTACTGATTTTAACCAAGTAAATCGTTGATTTTGTATTTTATATAAATAAATCACTTCTGATTTCTTGTAGCTTTAGTGTAGTTAGATTCACCTAATTCTAAGGAAAAGGGGGTTTCTTTTTCAGTTTGCATTTGCCGTATATCAAGTCACGAACAGATGACTTCAACAGAACAGCTGAAGGTTCAAAGTAGGCTAAAAGAAAAGAAGAATTCAGGGATATACTTGTAGAATCAAGCGGCCACGGCTAATACGAACAATCAAATCTTCTCTCCAAAGAAAGCAGCAAATCAAGTATATACGGAAATAAAACAAAGAGAATCTGCATAGCTGGGGAGAGATTAATTACAGCGAGGCCTGTTGCGTTTGGGCGCTGCGGTGGCTGCCGGCGGGCCGTGCCTGCCGCCGGAGCTCGGTCCGGCGGCGGCACCACCGTTCGCCCGCGGCATCGCAATCTCCTCCCTGAGATAGAGCTCCAATGATGATGATGATGATGAACTCCTGGCTGCAACTGCTTCAAGAAGTATGCAATGGAGAAGTGCCCCCGGTTTGGTGCCCCCAATGTCACAAGGAATTAAACAAGAAGTGATTGCGACGTGGTACAGAAAAAAGGAGGGAAAGGATCGGCGAGGTTTCGGAGTAGGGAGGAAGCAAGGCAAGGCAAGGCTAGAGAGAGAGACAAGCTGTCCCTGTAAACCACCGGAAAGGCAAGCATCACCTACTTGAACCTAACCCTGAGCCAGGTCTGTATCAGAAGTCTTGGATTACCTGCTCCGGATGGCTTTGGATCGGTATTATCTGTCAGCATCCACTATTAAGTACTCCTCCCGTCCCATAATATAAGAGCGTTTTTTTGACACTATATATAATTCAATGTAAGCCGGCCTGTTGGGCGTATCTGGCGCGATTTGTTGGCATCGTTAAACCACATCGCTAATAGTATACGGCTGTGAACGTCAACAACGATGATGCAGAGGCCGGGGTTGATCGATCATCCTTCTTTTTTAGGTGCTTGCTTCTCTGACTTGGGTTGGTTTTTTTGTCGCCGTGTTTCGGCAGCAATTTTGTGGAGGGGGAAGCATTGGATAATCCGGAGTCGATAACCAGGTGGCCAACGGCAGCTAACCCGTCGAGTACAGACAGCTGCATGCATTTTGTTCTTGTTCCCTGGGCTGAGTAAGCCAAGAAGCACTTGACCACAGCTCAAAAAAAAAAGGAGCACTTGACCACAATGCGCAATCGGCATTAGTTTTTTTTTTTGGCTTTTGACTTTTGTGATGTTCGTCATCAATCATGCAGGAAGACAGTGGGCATCAGCATATCGTTATGCCGTGATTGTTACTCAGTGCTTGCATGTTGTGCATATCATATACTCCCTCCGTTTCGAAATATATGATCTTTTAGAGATTTCACTATAGACAACATACGGATGTATAGACATATTTTAAAATATAGATTCACTTGCTTCGTATGTAATCCATAATGAAATCTTTAAAAGGTCTTATATTTAGAAACGGAGCAAGTATATATGGAGAAGGAGAAGGTCAAGTCCGGCAAAGCGATCTGAGATACTTGGCACGTACGGCCCACTCGGCTTATCTTGGTGCGTGCATGGAACAAGTAGGGGCAAATAATCATCTCGGCCAGATCCCACCTGGATATGCCAATTTGACTACAAAGCTCAATGGATACAGAAAGAGAACTGTCGAGGTTTGCAATTTAAAACAGGTCTGATGCATGTGTAGAAGGAATATTTGTCAACCGCAACTGCATTATTGATGGTGTGTTGGCACAACTGAATTGAAATACATCTTTCAAAAACCAATGGAATGGTAGAACCTTGCGCTGTACAAGGGCCCATGTGAGACAACCCAGGTTTTTTTCTATGCATGAAGAAGAAACACTTCTCGTTTCCAACACCGCACTGCACAACCGTCACAACAAAATCTTGTCGACACCGGGCGTCATATAGACATGGTCATGGGAAGAATCTTCTGAGACGCCGGCTGCGGCTTGATCTCCCACGAGGCCTTCTCGGCCGACTCTTCGGGGAGGATGAAAGGCAGCGAGATCTCCTTGATCATCAGGTCGCCGCAGAAGGGGCACTCGCTCGCCACGGCGTCGTCCAGCTGTGACCTCAGCTGTTAAAAGAATTGGCCACAATGACATCATCAGCATAACAACTGCAGGTTTGCAATATGTCAGACTGTGAGCTGTCACCCAACCTTGTCGACTGATGGCGTACTGCTGACAGTAGATTCACCGTTCCCGGTCCCGCCATTGTCTTTTGCTGCTTTCCTGTCCATCAAGCTTAACTGCTTCTGAAGGTTCAGTATTCTCTCAGCCTACAAAAGGGACGAACTCATCCATAAACGATAGGTACAGTCGACTGAACTTAAGCTTAGTCCATTGTTGAGAAATGGAACAAACGGTTGTAACTTGTGCAGAGAGACTTACTTGAACTTGGCTGGTGCAGCGAGTTACATGAGCGATCAAACAATTCGCATGGAAGGCGTGTCCGCAAGGAAACACATAGAAGGGGGCCATGTGCCCAACAGATGTGTAGCTTCTTCCTACCTGGTGCAATCCTCCCACGGTCAATATTTTGCGCCGGCATACCTGTTAGTTCAGGACAATGAATTAGCACCATGATGTTTGTAGTGCACCAGATAACAATACGTATATAAAATTCATACGACCGTGAACCGTCTACACTAAAACAGGAAAGAGCGAGGATGCACTTGAGGACACAAGCTGTACTAACAAGACAGATATAAGCCTGTATTGTGGGTCATCTTTTTTCTGAAACTTCCGGTCTTTACATGCTGCAGAGGCATGGAAACTAATGGCTTATTATCACATAAAAACTGCAACAGGCACAGAAGTCAGTAAATCTAATGTACCACAGAGATCTCGGGGGGACCATTCTCTTACCCCACATTCCTCCTCGCGATCAATCACTGTGTATCTCTGAGCAAGGGCACCAATATCACTTCTGATGTTGTCTGCTCCACGTGTGGCATCATCCATCTCTGCCTTCAGTTGCTCAATCTGGCTATTATAGTCCTTCAGAGATTTGCAGATTTCTTCCTGTTCGAAGCATGCTTTCATTATTTATTGCCATACAAAAGGGCATGGAACACATAAAACTGAAATGTACAACAGTAATTGTAAACTAGCACAACGTGAATTCATGAGCATTTAAGACGAAATAAACATTAAGGTCATTTTATATGTGCAAAGTAGACCGGACTGCATGAACTTCAACATATCTTACTTTAAAGTCATCAATCAACACAAAGTCTGGGAAAAATGGCAAGATGTCCTCAATCTTCAGCAAGTTGTTAGTTTCTGATAGAAATTCTATAGCTTTCTTTATGTTCTCCCTCTTGACTCCTTTCTCTAGCTCGATGACATGCTTTGCAACCTTAAGCCACAGCTTCTTCCTAAGCTCTTCATCATCTTCAACTTTGTCTGCTTCTGCCTTTGCAAGCTCCAAGTCCACCTAACGAGGACCAATAAAGTACAGCAATTAGGGAACCTCAGGAAATGAGAGCACAAAAGTCGTCAATATGTAAAGGCACAACAGATGCTTCTCAGATGAAACACAGTGAAGTTTACCCTCAAAGCAAGTGCCACAGCTTCCTCATGCATGGACATCATGCTGTAAATACGAACACAAGCACGCATCCTCTTCGCTTGGAGACATAGACGCAGAGCATACTGGGGTTCGTAAAAGAACTCAGATCCATTTGCTTGTCCACTACCAAACTTGGTGTCGAGGAATTGTAAAAGCTGGGACTCATCCTCCTGACAAGTATCGTTATAAAATTTTACTCCATATTTCCTTTTAGTTTGTATAAGAACGGCAAGATAATGCACCTTCTTGGCATACAGCACACATGAGGAACAAATGTATGCACTATGACAAGAAAATATACCTTCTTGGAATACAATGAGAGCAACAGATTGTGGACTCCAGGATCCTCACTGTTCAAATCTTTGACACAAAATTCCAAGTACTTAATGACCTCATGTGTTTCATTCCTGCAAGAATTGTTAACATGTTATATTCATATATCATCTAAACAACAGAACAAATTAGCTGCTCATGATTGCAGGTTGCTCCAGAGTTTTGAGAACAATGGGTACTAAAATACTTTTAATAGTTTGATTCAAAGTTTATCCATCTAAGTGGGATTGAAGTCCAATATAGCTGCAGATTTGAAATTAACATTTCAATATAACAGACGTATTTTTACTATAGTAACAGAAGTAAGCTAGTAAGATTGCTCCTACATCAAGACCCTAGGATTCTAATAGAAGAAAATATAGATAATAAGCTGTTTGTGTATCATACTTGGCATGTGGTTCGCTCACATAACGCATCATTGCTGGTATAAGCTTCCCTGGATTCAACTTGCTTCTTGCCATCATCCATGATTCGACAGTCTCGTAGGCATCTAACATGATTAAATCTGGGGCAAATTTATACTGCAAGAGCACAAAGTTGTAGGTGAAAATTTTGCTTCACTTAACAAATTTGGCTGCTTAATAACTGATATAAGTAAACAAAACACCAACTTTTTGAGTTATAGAGAAGTACCACAAGGTCTACTGGAACATTATGTCGTTGAAGCACTTCCAAGGCTTTCCTTGCTTCTCCTTGCTGAACCAGTAACCGGCAGGAAATTAGCACTGATGCCTCAGCAAAGGTCAATGGGTTCACAGAAGAATGCTCCATATAAATATGTAAAATTTGTATTATTATATGATTTTTACAGAGAATAAGATGCATCAAAGTGAAGCAAAGGGTTCAACAGAACATGTGGAACAAAGTCCAGTGCAGCGATACTTCATAAAGCACTTGTGCTGAGACAAGCGTAAAAGATTGAAGTCTGGATACATTTTATAGCAAGGACACAAGATCGACTGAGCTTGTTATTATTAAGATGAAAGTCGGGAGACATTTATAGATCGATGTGTCATGTGAAAAAGTTGTTCAAGAAAAAGAGAGGAGGGAATTTAGTGCCAGACATTTATGAAGGTGTGCACTGTCCCAAACCCATTCCAGTACATGTGTTACAGGAACATGCTTCTAAAAAAATAGCTAGAAAGGTTATGTGATGTGCCTGATGCTTTCTGACCTTCGCTAAAGCATGACATGATTATGATAAGACTTGCTAGCACTTGTGTTTGACTAACATCATGTACGCTCAACAGTGATATTGTTAACGCCTTCCTTAAGAGATCTCCAACAGGTTCCCAAAAAAACTCCCTCCTCCCTCCCTCCCTCCCTCCCTCTCACGACGGCTCCGGCGGTGGTTCGACGGGTGCTCCGGATTACCACGGTATAGTGGGGGAGTTGGGCGGAAAATGCCAACGGAGGCGAGCTCCAGGGAGCTTGTTTTCAAATTTCAATCTTCCAGAGCACGAAAAATTTCGAATTTATTTGTGAATATATATACACATGTATGCTACATGTGTGCAAAATTTCAGAGCATTATACTTTCACACGTGGCATACAGAAAAAAGATAAATATACATTTTAAACGGGCATTATACTTTCACACGTGGCATACAGAAAAAAGACAAATATACATTTTAAACGGGCCTTTTATTTTTGTTGCTGGGTCGGATTTTTATTTGTACAGACATTTTTAAATGAAATTTAACACGTTCTTGCGGAATACATATATGTTTCCATGGATAAAAATCAGACTTTTTGGAACTTCCAAATATGCTTTTCGATATTTTCAAAATACCAAGCTCCCTGCAGCTTGGCCTCCAAAAATCCACACTCGAGAGTTGGGCTGTTTTATAGGGAGTCCCCAATAATTTTCACGGAAAGGGGGTCTGTTGGAGCAGTTTTTTTTTTTTTTTTTGCTCAACTCCCCCAACATCTGATTTTTTATCGGGGAAAGGGGTTCTGTTGGAGATGCTCTAAGTTAATAAGTGCCTGACCTGAATGTAATGATGAACCACAATTTCATACTGCTCCTTCAAACCAGCAAAATACACCAGTTCATCCACTCTGCCATAACTGTCAACATTTTGAAGAGATTGATCAGAGGTTTATACATGCAACCAGCAATGCATCGAGAGAGAAAACACAGGGTAGCTCATGCATTACAAGTACAACAGAACCATCTAAACTACAGATCGGCATAATTTTACATTTACCCATTTATACAACTCAGTGCTTCTTAATCCATAACCTTACAGAATATAATATATATACAGATGTCCTGGGGTTATAACAAAAACTGCAATTAGATTTCTAATCATCTCAGGTTCCTTGGTGTTTTAATTCTTATTCACAAGTTTTGATCAACGCTTCAAGTTTATGTTCAGCTTATCACAAATATACAACATGCAGTCTTAACTGCTTCACTATGCATGTGCAATCCAAATATATGCTGTATGCATATATGTGAATGACCAAACTAAGAATCTAACTGAGATGTAATGTGCAACAATAGGCATACCTTTCCAGTAGTATCATTGTTGTTGCTTCATCTAATACATCTTTGCTATCACTGAGAAATGCACGGAATTCATCTACTACTGAACGATATGCTGAGCTGTTGGAATTTGTTACTGTATTTGTAGTGGCTCCTGTGCCATCTTCCAATAGGAGTCGATTAATCTACAGAGGTTGCGCAAAATATACCAAGTAAGCCCCACGAACTCAGTTATGCAACCGAAGATTGAAGCAATATTTCCAGTATCAACGCAATTTAAGTTACATTATTTTTTAATGCTGAATAATAGAATCGTGGGCAGTAGATACCTTATCTAAATACAGCTCAGTAGCCCAAGTCGAGATCATCGTTATTTGCATCTTGTCATCTTTGGTGAGGTTATCAAGCCTTCTCAATAAGAAAGTCCTGAGAGCATCCTGTCAAGTAGACAAGGTCAACGATTACAGACATAAATCCAACAAGTCATACAGTGTAACACTGTAAATTTTATGAAATAGTGCACCCAAGCACAACAAAAGCTTCCTATAAGTAAATGCACAACCTTAATGATACTATATTTATCATGATGAATACTGGAAGTACTAAAACTACAAGATGATGAATATATCTCACAGGAGTTTTTCAACAATGCACATTGATTAGTAGGAGTACTCTAGAAGGATAGTACATTCAAAAGCTTGCAAAACTGTACTGCATCGGAAAGTTTTGAGTAAATTACCTGCTCACCTACGGATATAAACTTTAAACTGATCTCTTCAAATGATAAAATATAGTTCATCTGAAAACAAAGAACAGGACCTCAAATGAACAAGGAAAGCAAAATAGCAAGAAAACCTACTAACAAACACAATTAACAGAATGGCTTTCACCTTTGCATAAAACGAAGCTGCTATGTAATATTCTTTTGCAGCAAATGCAGCATCAGCCTGCAAAAGAAATGGTTTTTGTATGACGAAGGCACTGATCATTGCAACATTCCACATAAGATCCAGCATATCATCATATATAAGAAAATGATGCAGGAGCACAAAAGAACGCATGGGACGATTCTGTAAACATGCTCACATGCATCGACATGTATGAATATCACTTCACATTGATCTACAACAATAACAACACAAAGCCTTTAGTCCCAAACAAGTTGGGGTAGGCTACAGGTAAAACCCATCAGATCTCGCGACCAACTCATGGTTCTGGCACATGGATAGCAAGCTTCCACGCACCCCTGTCCATGGCTAGTTCTTTGGTGATACTCCGGTCCTTCAGATCTCTCTTTACGGACTCCTCCCATGTCAAGTTTGGTCTACCCCGGCCTCTTTGACATTGATATATGGGAATAAAAACATTACCTGGACCAGATAAACTTGATCCCTCTGGAAAGAGTTACGGCAATGGGACAGAGCAACAGCATATGCCTTCATATCCAAGTACACTTGCCACATGTCACGACCCTCATCAGACGTAGAAACCTAAATGACAAACAATATTAGTAACATTATTACATGACTCAAAACCAAGTATCAGAATTCCGAACCTGGAATATAGAGCTTTCGTCAAATGCATAGAAAACTCCAGTTGATGCATCACTACAAAGCCCGATGATTCCTTTTGAAGATTCTGGTGTATTATCAACTACAAGCTCCTCCACAATTTGCTGACTGATTCTGTTCACTACCTAGGAAATACAGATTATGTGATGCCTTGCCTTTACAAGTAATAGACACGGGTGAAGAGAAAAAATAATGCAAGACAGCAAAATAGACCACAAATGAAATATGCAAATATATTTTTAGAATCATATTACCTTAATTTTGTCTTCAATCAAGAGCAGAAAATGGAACTCAGACACTGCAAATGATGCTGGTTTCATGTTGGAATCTCCAAGTTTTGAATAGTCAAAGAAACCTTTGTTTTCCACAAAGTTTTCATCTCCACTCGAAGAGCTGCAGAACTAAAATTAGTAAGAAGAAAAATAAATACTACATAAATAAAGTGTTCTAAATTGAACTCCCCAATATTAGTTCAAGAATAAAGCACTAGCTAAAATATTATTATAGCAAGAAAAATTAAAACAGCACCATGAATTTTTTTCCAAAGGGAACAATAGGCTTTTAGAAAGCCTCATACGGACACTTGACCTTCGACCTTGCTACTTAGCATTAGGTTAATCTTGGGTTTATGGGGAGTTGCAACTAAGCTGGCATGGTGCCAAAAAACTGGCTTGTTGCTTGGCTTGATACAAATAAAGGTTGAACCCTAACCTGAAAGAACAGTTCAAGAAACTAGCTGGAGATTATGGAATTTCAAGTTCATAGGCTTAAAATATAGAGTAACACAAACATTCATTAGGCTCATCTTATAATTTTCGTTCTATTTCAAAATAGAATTCGATTTCTCCAGTTTCATGTTGTTAAGCTAAAACGATGATCATGAATAACTCTAACAATAAATGGGTACAGAGCCAATATTTTGAAAGTAACCTCGGAAAGGAATCTAATTATCTCATTTTCATGTTGACTGTCTAAACCATATTGTGTGAATTAGTAGTTCATGTTCAAACAGTTACGAAAAATACATGTATTAGGAGCATATCAGAAATTCATTGTTAGGTGGAATCTGGTTAGATAAAAGCCATGGTCTAGATCCTTTACAAATTATATGACAGAATTAAGTTAAATAAAGAAACAGCATATTTCACCTGTGTTGAGCTCCAAAATTCAGTTCACCATAATAAATTCCAGCTCCAGAAAGCCATCCAAAGTGTTTAGCCCTTCTTTGCTTGATAAAGAAGTGTAGTTCACTGCAATGGATACATATGTTACAAACATAAAATTCTTATGCACAATAATAATGTATAAAAAGCAGTCCCTTTGGTATAGCATTTTATAAAAAAGACCAAGTTGGACTTGCCTATTAGGTATTTCTCCTGGGAGCTCCATGAAGTGAATGGCACGGTCGGAATAGCTAGCAAAAACAGTCTGTGCAACAATTTTTTTACATTAAATCTTAAGAAAATGAGGATACATACACATCTTGCATGTTTGTTTCCTTTTGACCGAAGCATGTAAATCGCAACCAAAAAACTGAAACATGTCATAAAAAGTATTCTGCAGAAAAATTTGTAGTATGTGCTGCTGCTCACAGAAAGACAAGGCATTCTAAGTATATGTTCTAATCATGTAAATCAATCTACAAGGCATACTGACTTGAAATGGCTGAGTACATAGTGTAGCATTTTCCATGTTACCGAGTCACGTTACTCGATGTAAACAGGATCATCAATGATTCTTTCAAATTACCAAGTCTAAAACTAAGTTGTTTTTCTCACAAATAGACTCAATGTCGATAGTCAATACCTCATAGGAAGATGTAACAAATAAATTGAGAAATACTACTTACTTCCAGAGAACCAATGCCGGTGAACGAGTAAAGACGTGTGGGCGTGACAGCCATCACATAGTACCTCATGGCATTCCCAACCACGGCTGTTTCCATCTGTGCAACCCAATTGCTCAATAAAACTCCGTCCAACAAAAGCACACCAACACAAATGTAAGCAGTGAACCATGGCACTGGTAGCGACAATTCAAACCTGCAGGTCCTTGATGCCCTCTCGCACCTCGGCGAGCTCGAAGAGCAACTTCACATACTTCTCCTTCTTGTCAGCCTCGTCCACGGCCATCTCAAAAATCTGTCCTGTCTCCGTCCCCAGGATCACCTCCTTGGTTGACGCTGCAGCAACAAAATCACAGAGAATAAACAATCAAGAACAGTGAAACAGCAAAGACAGCCGCGGATCATCAAAATATAGTTGGATTGGTGAGCAAAACCTTCGGTGATGGCTTGGCGATTCCAGGCGACAGCATTGACAAGGAGGCCACGGAGGCGGGGGAGTGGCTTTGGTCGCGGCCACCTGGCATGGTGATAGTACGTCTCTGTGCCACCCGGGTGGATCACCGTGACGACACAGTGCTTGCCACCGGGATCCAGGAAAACCCGGTGCACTGCATGATCGCCGGAGCGGCCACCCCCGAGGTCGAGATCTGAAGAAGAGGCGGCAGTTATTAGTCAAACAGAAATGGGTCTGCTAAATGGACTCCTACAGAGAGGGAGTAGCGGTGGAGACCCACCCAGGGCGTCCTCAAAGGAGAAGTCGTGGCGGACGAGCCAGCCGCGGGAGGTGCCAAGGACGATGACATCACTGCCAGCAGCCATAGAGGTGACGGCCCCATGTCCCCTCGAGGCCTGGCGCTCGAGGGGGTCGACGGAGAAGAGCTGGCCGGCATCCATGGTAGCCGGTAGGTGAGTTTGTCAGAGATTCTGGGCTCAGGGTCAGTTTTGGTCTGGGATCATTGGGCCAGTTCTTTTCAGCTGCAGATTTTGCAGAAGTGGATTCTGCTGGGCTGCCCAGAGAAACAGCTGTGTGCAAAATCCACTGAGAAACTGCAGTCCAGTTCTTTTCAACTGCTGCATTTTGAAATTGTTGTATGAGCTGTCTGTTGAAATGTCTATAATAACCCTGACTGAAAGTGTGTGTTGAGTAGCTAACACCGAGATATTCCGTAATGTTTTACCGAGAATATGAGCACCAAAACAATTTACGGATATCATAATAAAGTGCTAAATATTACAATAAAATAAAGTTCTAAGGTTTATTCCCAACAAAACAATTTAACAACAACATAGATGGATTGTTCACTGTCATACATCTTACGCGCAAAACACAAATGCTTGTAGATCCATGTGTTGTTGGAACACAAATTGCCAACGAGATTTAGAAATAGAGCAAATGCTTGTGCATCCATGTGCTTGTACAATCATTACATGTTCTCTGACTAGTAGTTCTCTCTCTTGCTCAGAAGCAGTGGTGTATCTAGGATTTAAAACAGGGTGGTCCACTTAAAAACATTGACAACAAATATGACATGCCAACGTTCTAATTAATTTACCAACAGCACACAGAAAGAGATCAATATGGTCTTACAGACACACTCCCTCCGTCCGGAATTACTCGTCGCAGGATAAAAATGAATGTACCTAGAATTAAAATACATCTAAATACATCCATTCCTATGACAAGTATTTCCGGACGGAGGGAGTACTAACCATCTCAATTTTGCGTAAGAGAAGCCTACATAATACATACCCTGAGAGGTTCAAAGAAGAATGTGTGACATTGTTAATTTGCTAGAGTGGCATTGTTAGAGTGGCAAACAATCAGACAAATCATTATTATGTCATCGATCAGGTGTTGATGTACTGGATAGCAAAAATATGTGTATCTGTTCACCAGACTGTGTGTCCATGTACTGGATAGCAAGTCTGGTTGGTTAGTCAACGCAATAGACTTCACTCCTCCACCTGATTGATGCGATAGACAGCAAAGAGCAAACCCTAAATCATAAAATTGGGGAATGGGCAGTGCCGCAGCGGAGAGCTTACCTCGAGTCCTCAAATCGGGCTAAAGTCTGGCCGCCGGGCAGGGTTGCTGGCTTGCTGCCGGCGGAGGGCGGATTGGGCGGCGGGCGGCAGGGGGCGAGCTGGAGCGGAGCGCCGGGCGCCGAGCAGACGGGGCGGGCAGGGGCCGATCCTGGTTCTCTGGCGACGTCGAGGCAGGCAGCGACGGGCGAGGGCGTCTGGCGAGGCAGGCGGCGAGATCGGGGAGCCGAGCTGTCGAGGTCGGGGACGAGCAGCTGCTGCGTGCGTTGTTTGTTGGGCTAGCCCGCTGAGATCCGCACGACAAGTTTTCTTTCCTCTGGCCCATCTGTAATTTCTTATGGTATATAGGCTAGGCCTGTCTAAATTTCCAGGATGGGCTGTGAAGCCCATCCTGTACGGTACGAGGAGTGCGAAATCACTAGTTAGCGAGTATATCTTCTAACAATTACTTCCATTTCTCAGGTTGCGACAAGCGACGCATTGCAGCGACTTGTCGCGACCTGAAAGTTTTCCTTTTTTCATAGATCCGTATTTTTAAAACGTTTTATCTCCTAAACCGTGCGTCCAAATCTCGAACCGTTTTCATCGTTGGCTTTCTCACGTCGAGATCTACAAAACTAGATTCCATGTTGATAGGTTTCAACGAACTTTTTTTTCACAAAAAAAACAGACGAAAAAACCGTGCCTCACGCGCTAGAAAAAACAGAAAACACGTTTTTTTCCTTTTCGAAAGGCACGGGCCGTGCCTCTCGCGAAGGCAAAACCGCGCTTCTCGCGGTATAAAAAACAAGCAGAAAATGCGTTTTTTCCTTTTCAGAAGTCGTGTCTCTCGCGATAGCAAAATCGTGTCTCTCGTGAAAGCAAAACCGTGCCTCTCGTAGAAAAAAAGAGTAAAAAACGTGTTTTCCCCTTTCCGTGCCTCTCGCGATAGCAAAACCGTGCCTCTCGCAAGAAAGAAAAGAGAGCAGACAACGTGGTTTTTTCCCTTTCCGAGAAGCATGGTCGTGCCTTTCGCGAAGGCAAAACCGTGTCTTTCGCGAAAGCAAAACCGTGTCAAAAAAACACGTTTTTTGCGTAAAAAAAGAAAACGCGTTTTTCGTTTCTTTTTGAAAAAAAATCGTCCAAAAGCTACGAAAGACCGGTGAAAAACCATAACACCAAAAAAATCCGGAAAAAACCACTCCAAAAAGGCAAAACCGTGTGCGGAAAAATAAAAAAAATAAAAAAACCGAAGGGAACGCTCAGAGCACGACACGTGGCGGCGACTGAGAACGCGTCAAGTGGCGACGCATGGGAGCGATCGCTGGAACGCTTGTGAGGGAGCACTCGCTAACTAGTTGCTCCCAGGAGGAGCGGGGCGTTGGGACGAAAAAGATTGTCAACCGTTGGATTTCAATTGATCTTTTTTTGAGACACAGATTTCAACGGAAAAAGTTTTTTCAGGAAATGATTCAAATCACCCGACCAATAATAATGCATGTGTCTGCCGCTTTGTGGCTGTCGGATCAATTTCAATCAAATGGCTCGGAAGCAACATATTATCTAGAATAGTTTTCGGAACTGAGCCGTTGTTGCAATCCCATATGGCAATAAGTGATGTTTTGCAGGAGCTGGATCTAGATCCTCATGTGCTCTTCTGAGCTCCCCGTCAAGCCGACGCCTTCATGCGCTGCTTCGACTGCCGCCATTGTTGCTCGCTGCCAGCAGCACGCGGACGAGGCCATCGATAAGCACGCTGATGAGGTCACCTCTCCTCGTATCCCTGTGTCCGCTCGAGGCGAGTAGTCATGGTCGCTCGAGTGCGCACGCCAGAGCTCTGCTCTGATCGCTACTGCCAATCTATACCGCTCCGGCTACATGTTGTCGCCTCCATCACCACCATCATTGCATATGCAACACCCCTCCTCCCTTCCCCAACAAGACGGAGCTTCTGCTCGAGGCCAATGATCGCAAACAATCACTACTAGGGAAAACCCTAGTAGTAGCGCTCGAAATATGCATAGTAGTAGCACTGGGTCCAGCGCTACTGCTAGTGCGCTACAGTTAAGTTTTAGCAGCAGCGTTTGTATGGGTAGCGCTACTACTATGTGTTGTTAACAGTAGCGCTTGTCAGGCCAGCGCTACTGCTAACTATCTGTAGCGCTTGAACAAACGGAGCGTTGCTGCTAATCCAGCGCTGCTATTAGATGATTTCCAGCGCTACTGCTAGTATTCCTGCTTTCGCAAATTTACACCCTCTACATATTTGTGATGTATTTATACATGATCTATACAGTAGTTTCATTAGATCATACTAAACATACACTATTATCATCATATCATAGACATACAGTACTCTCATCATACCATCATCATCATTCAACATAAATATCATCACATCTCGAAAATAGCGATACACAAGAGTGATCATGTCATGTCTCGAATAAATGCAAATGCATGGTCATGGCACAAACACAAGTTTTCATCATCTCTATCTAAACCATGATGTAGAGGAGAAGAGCGATCAGCATGACCAAGAGCGCGACTATGTAGTACTTGAGGCACCGGCGGTCCCGCCCCCGCTCATGCCGGAGTGTCCATCTCAAGTAACTACTTTCCGCTACGGCTCTGCTGTCGAACCCTCTGTGGCTAGCACCCGGGTACTTGTACACCTGAGCCTGATCGTCTGGCCAGTGGTCATAGACTCTTGGAACCCTCCCAACGAACACGACATACCAGTCCTTCGCCATCTCTGATCTATGTACCTGCATCGACAGTTGATTGATTGAATGATAATATGCAACATAATGTACTTAAGAAAACAAAGAGGCACAATTAGCAAAATACAAGCAGCTTATAGTAAACATAAGTGACGAAGTTCCTCATATATACCCAAACTAATTAACTAGCTAGAGCGATCAGTCCTCCATGTCGGCGGTCCAATCTTCATAGTCAGGGATGAAGCACCCGAGCTTCGTGAAAGGCTTAAGGTCCAGACGCTGAGCGAGTAGCAATGCTCGGACATCATCCCGCGTCATTGTTGGCCCATGGTAGAACATCCCTATTGGTTCGAGGACCTGCTTCATCATCACTTGGGCAAGTTCACACTGTACGTGATAAAACTCAGCTCGGAGTCGATGATCCGGTGTCTGTCCTATGCTTGTGGCCCAGCTGACAATCTCGGCATCTTTGGTAGTAGGTGATATGCGAAGGCGTTGATTATCCCTTTTGTACTCGAGCAGGTGATGCATGAGGTAGAATCCATCAACCTGACTGGTGTGTGGTTGCTGGATGCAGCAGAAGTCGGAATGAATCAACATTCCGGTAAAACATAGGCCACTTGGATATTTTTCGACATTCAACCAACATTGCAAAACCATCATTGCAAAACCAACATATAACTGTTTTTTAGTTGATAAAAAATTTGTTAACTTGCTAAAAACAAAAAACAAAAAATTGTTAATTAGCTACTGCCCAAATTTGCTAACTGTGCTAACTTGCTAACTTTGCTAAAAAAATTGCTAACTTTGCTAACTTTGCTAAATTTTCTACTAGTTAGCTACTACATTTGCTAAATTTGTCCTACCTAATTGAAAACCTAATTTCATTTCTAAAAAACAAACGAGGAGGAGGTGGGGGCAGGGGGCGGCAGTACCTGAGGAGGAGGCCGGAGCGGACGAGGAGGAGGAGGAGACCGGAGAGGCGGTGACGGCGCGGACGAGGAGGAGGTCGGAGCGGCACGGACGAGGAGGAGGGCGGAGGAGGCCGACATCGAGGCCAAGGGCGGGCAGGGGCTCGGGCCGGCGTCAAGGTCCAGGACGAGGAGGAGGCCGGAGGAGGCCGGCGTCGAGGCCGATGGCGGCGCGGGCGACGACAGCTGTCACGCCCAAGATGCGCGCCTATCCATTTTAAGACACGAGGGTCTCGCAAGGGATAGAGGCGCATCTTGCCATTAGCAAGTATAGTAACATTGCATCATACATTACAGAAGAGATGAGTATACAAGTTGGCTTACACTCGCCACATGCTAAATTACAAATCCACTCAGAGTTCAATCATCAAGATGAAAACAGGGTTCGGCTACGGACGAAATCAAAAGATAAAACAGATGCAAATGAAACTATCTCGCTGCCCCAAAGATCACGACCAGGTCCTCTACTCATCCGGATATGTCACGTACATCCTGCCTCTTTCCTCGTCATACTCCCACTGGAGCTGGGTAAGATCATCCTGCACGTACTCATCTGAACTTGTACCTGGAGTGTTGTAGTAAACTGTGAGCCACGAAGGACTCAACTATCATGTGCCCGGGTACCGAGACTATTCAAGCTTAAAGGTTGAGAAGGGGTGATGTTTAGTTTGCAGCAGCACTAAGCATATATGGTGGCTAGCTGACGCAACATGAAATAAATATGAGTGGCCTACGAAGAACGATCGAATCTAGTATGATCTCTATGAGATCCTGAACACTTACTTACGTCATTCATAACCCCATCGTGTTCTCTCTCGGATCATGTTCACGAGCAGAGACGATCACGGTTACTCACATAATTGGTGTATTTTAATTAGAGTTTACTTCAAGTTTGCTATAACCGGGTGTTAAACAAATATCCAAGTTGCCACATAACCGCGGGCACGGCTTTCCGAAAGATTTAACCCTGCAGGGGTGCTCCAACTAATCCATTAACAAATTAACCACACTCTGTGGGAATGCCTCGACCGGAGATCTCGCGATCATCATAGGTAATTCCAAAGAAATTCCAACACCTCGAGTAAACCCGAAGAAAATCAGACTCCACACGCAAGACGTTCGATAAAGGTAAAACAAATCCAGCAAAACCACCTGATGTGTCGACAAACCCGATAAGAGCCGCGTATCTCGTTCTCAGGACACGACGGATAAGCACAACATACGGTGGCCTGATAGAAATCTCCCGAGTTGCCCCGGGTTGGCCCCGCACACGGCTCTAGTTTGGACCAACACTCATGAGGAGCACTGGCCCGGGGGTTGATTAAATTATCCACGGGTTTGCAAGACCCTATGCAATTTTTATTAAGTTGTTAAGCAAATGTAGTACCAATGTTGGGTCTTGCCAGGGAAGTTTTAATCTCAACCTAATAAACAAGGGGGTCCCCATAACAACCCCGAGCATGTTAGGAGCGCAAAGTATGGAAAACATAACACGGTAACAAGGAACTAATGGCGGTAATAGCGGAACAAATCACTTAGCAAAAGGCCAAGACTTCCACGAATACCAAGATATATATATATGTGCATTAAATTAAATAACAAAATTTATTGTGATATCCAAATCTATGTTATCACATGGATCAACCTGCACCTGCAACTAAGAACACTATAAGAGGGGCTGAGCAGCGGTAACTTAGCCAATCAAAGGTTTGCTAGGATGTGGAGGTTAGAGGCTGTCATGACAACATGGGGGCTGATATCAAGTGATAGGTAGCGCAATTGTAACGATAAGAGCGAGAAACTAGCAAGCAAAAATAGTATCGGGATCCGGGTACGATCATCTTGCGTGTTGGTTCTTCAGCAGAACAAGTAGCGGGATCCTCGTAGTGGTACTCTCCTGGTTCCTCGTACTTAGTATCAACACTCGCGTCTACCCAAGAGAAACAACAACAATAAACATCCAACCAAGGTGCAATGCACAATCAAAATGATGCATGATCATTTATGAAGAATTCTAACATGGCAATCCAAAACTAGTCATGTTTCACGTGCAAAGTTGTTTATTAATGAATCTGGACAGAAGCTCATGTTAAGTTATTTATACATGCATTAACATGGAAAATATGGATGCAGCATGCAAAATCGATAGAAATGCATATAAAGATCGCAAGAAACGGAGTTACGGTTCTCACGATACGCTCACGACAAGGTACAGAGGCAAAGACACAAGATCACCAAGCCATGGGCTGATTCTTGGCATTCCAAGGCATCCACTGGATAGGTGATGAAAATTCAAGCACAATAGACTCAAGAATCAATCAATTCCATGGAGCATAGCTCCCACAAGTCACAAAACAATAAAACACCAAATCTGCCACAAAACAGCAACATAGCATCTTCTACAGCTCACAACTTGAGCTACAGGAAGCCTACAGCCACAAACAAGATATTTACAGGATCTAATCAACATACACATCAAATCATCCAATTACATCACCAGCAAAGGAGCCACACATCAATAAGCAAGAAGCAATCAAGTTGGCATGATGAATAGATTTCTGGGACTTAGTGAAAACTCCAGTTTTCTGGAATCTGAGATTATAAAGTAGCAAGTGGACAGCACTGGTTAAATATGCTAGAGAGCTCCTATTGACATGAAAATTAACAGGATAGTAGAAGGCAATATCTACTACAAATAACTAGCACTGAGCATGCTCAAATTCCAAACATATCACTAGATACAACCCACTCTACATGGCAAAACAGTAACTACAGATTCACAGACTTAGCCATAATTCAGGTTGGCAGAAAACAACATCATCATAGCAACTTGACAGCAAGGTAGCCACTGACCTGGTAACTTAGCATAAATAAAAAAAATACTGGGACATTCCCAGCAACTTTAACTACCACTTCCATGTTGGCAAGAACTTAAAACCAAACATAGATTAAATCATATAAAATGGACAAAAGGGTATCACAGCATAAAAATGCAGTTTTGTGAAGTTGCCCCAAAGTCAAATCTGACTTCACAGATGCATTCCTGGGTTTATTCTACCCCAAATGCATTACTCATACCCCTATACTTGCTTGGAGAAAGAGGGAGATAGGGGGGGGGGTCAAAAATGGACCTCCTAATGCAAGGGTGACTTATGTCACTTGCACACACATATGAAAGAGGCCAAAAAATGGCATTCCCTATATTGGACACTTGCTGGAAAAGGTAAAGAGGCATGAATAAGGTACTTAGTCATAGCATAGCATCAAGAACAAGAAAAAAAACAAGTTAGGAGAGATATACATGCACATATACACATGAGAGCCCTCACATACACATAGATCTACACATGCACAAGGTCTAGCATCCTCTCACTTAAACATCTACACTAAACATGGCAGCAACATGCAAGAAGAATAACCCCACACACCTACACATGCATTTCTACTCATGCCCATCTACTCACATACACATACACATCACTCACAAGTGAGTGTATGTAGAACATACACACACAAACACTTGCATACCACACTCAAGCATGGGTGTATATAGGCACACATGCACTTTCATACATGTATGCCCACATACACATACACACTCCTACACACTACACACATTCACACACATCTATGGGTGTATGCAAGAAGCATACACACATAACCTACACTACACATACACCCACAAGAACACACACATGTATGGGTGTGCAAAGAGCACACACACATGTGCCATGCATGGTGCACCACACACCCACATGCACACACACACACACTCACATGGCAAAACCACACACACCCACTCACACACTTGTATATGCATACATGTGTATATATGCCACTTGTGCATACACACACAACCATACACATGCGCATATGCACTCACACACATACATGCTGTAAATACATACACACATGCTGTAAATGCACACACACATATACATAGCAGGAAACAAGAGAATAACAAAAGAAAAGAAAAGAAATAAAAAGGAAAAACAAACAAAAAGAGGGGAGTTGTTGGGCTCGAACCCGCAACCTCCTGGGCACACTACGAGCCGGCTACCACTGCGCTGTCGAGTCGGATCTTAACAGAGGAGGGATACTAGCGTTCTAATACACACACGCACACTATCTGACTGGCGAAACTGAATTTAGAACAGGGCAATGGCGACAGGCAAACGACAACAGCGATTCCGGCGAACTACGGCGAATCTGGCTATCCCAACTGCACACGCGTGCGTGGTAACAAACAGAGAACCCATTCCTCTGCTCCCCTTGCGGAGAGGAGGAAGGAGGCGAGCAGTAGGAGCTCGTCTTGCTCTCGGTGGCGACAGACAACGACGGCGAGCAACTACGAGCTACGCGCGGAGGAGAAGTCTTACGGGGACCGGCAGCTCACCTTGGGGGAAGGCGACGACGAGCCGGTCACGTTGTAGTCGACGACGGGGAAGGAGATGGCCGGAGGCGAAGCAGGGGAAGAAGACGGTAGCGCAGGGCTTTCGGCGACGACGAGGTCGTCGCTGTAGAGCTTCTATGGCCCCCTAGAGGCGGGGATGGAACGAGGGGTTCACCCCTGAGCCCCTGGATGCCATGATCGACGCTGGGCTCGACGGAGACGACGAGCTGGTCGCCGGCGACAGCTCTGCACCTCTCTGAACTCTCTGAACCCTTACCTGGCAAGGGAAAGAAGAGAGGAGGGAGAGCAGATGTGAGGAAGAAGGAAGCTACAGCGGCGGCTAGAGGAAGAGGAACCCTAGGCGAGGAGGGCACGCACGCTGAGGGGGGCTTTATAGCCTCAGGCTGACGGCGACGGTCGACGGAAAAGGCGACGGTGGAGCTCTGTCTCTCTCACACTGCACTGACGGAGGGGAACGGGAGCAGGTGAGCGTCTGCTCATCTGGGCTGGGCCGCAGGGAACAGGCCCACCTTCCTTCTCTCTCTCACTTAAATAACAGGAAGGTTTTTTTCCTAATTTATAAAACCAGCCACAAAACAATTTAAAACCCAGAGAAAAGAAAAGATTTTTGAGAAAAGTAAAATATGTTTGTGGATGAAATAAAGGGCCCTATTTAATAAAAATATTAAATTGATTTATAGAGCAAGTAATTTTTAATACTATAAAATGGCAGCTCCTGTTTTAATTAAATCACAAAAACAAATAACCCCAAATAATAAAAGAGCATCACTCTAACTTATTAACATGACCAGGGCTACCTCTTGAACATTTTTAAACAATTTAAAAACAACTTAAATCAGATGATAAATAATAATAGGAAGAAAGGGGTTTTGGAAGGGGATGTTGCAAAGGAAAAGAGAGGGGAAGAAAAGAGGAGATGCACACATGGATCCAACCACACACAACACCTCTCATAGCACATAACAACACACTCACCACCATCACATCTTAGCAAGCACAAGAAAAACACATGGCAAGAAAAATGAAAGGAATGCATGATGACATGATGCATGAATGCAAACCACACATGATGCCAAGTTGCAATACATCTCATAAGCTCATGACACAAGGTTCATACATGGGGTTACATGCCAAATAAGGTAGGGACATCACTTGGGATGTCACAACTCTCCCACACTACATGAGGATCTCGACCCGAGATCTAGGAACGAAAGAAGTCTGGAAATTCAGAACGGAGAAGGTCCTCATGTTCCCAAGTAGCTTCTTTGTCGGAATGATGAGACCACTTCACCTTGAGGAACTTGATAGACTTGTTGCGAGTCTTACGCTCAGTTTCTTCAAGAATGGCAACTGGGTGCTCACGATAAGAGAGATCTTCTTGGAGATCGATGTCTTGGAGGTCAATGATCCGCTCAGGAGTCTTGAAACATTTCTGGAGCTGAGAAACATGGAAGACATCGTGCACATTTGCAAAATTTGGAGGAAGCTCTAGTTGATACGCAAGACCATCTCTCTTGCCAACAACTTTGAAAGGACCAACAAAACAAGGAGCTAGCTTCCCTTTAATTCCAAACCGCTGAGTGCCTTTCATGGGAGAGACTCTGAGATAGACTAGATCACCCACTTGGAAAGAAACATCCTGATGTTTGTTATCGTAATAACTCTTCTGTCAGGACTGAGCTGCTTTGAGCTTCTCACGAATGACATGGCACATTTCTTCTGCTTCAGTGATCATGTCATTGTCCAATATTTGACGCTCACCGGTTTCAGACCAGTTAAGCGGGGTACAACACTTTCTGCCGTAGAGAATCTCGAAAGGGGCCTTGCCTGAGCTGGTTTGAAAGCTATTGTTGTATGGGAATTCAGCATATGGAAGGTAGTCTTCCCACTTCATGCCGAATGAAATCACACAGGCTCTGAGCATATCTTCAAGGATCTGATTGACTCTCTCAACTTGACCACTTGTCTGCGGATGGAACGCTGTGCTGAAATGGATCTTGGTACCCATAGCAGTCTGGAAGGACTCCCAAAACTTGGAAGTAAAGAGACTTCCACGGTCAGACGAGATGAGCTGAGGAATACCATGCAAAGACACTATCATTGACGTATACAACTCTGCAAGCTAAGCTGCCGAGATAGATTCTTTGACTGGCAGGAAATGAGCAACTTTTGACAGCTTATTGATAACCACAAATATGGCATCGTTGCCTCTCTTGGACTTGGGAAACCCAGTAACGAAATCCATCTCAACATGATCGAATTTCCACTCTGGGATAGGCAAAGGCTGAAGAAGACCTACTGGACGTTGATGTTCTGCCTTCACTCTACGGCAAACATCACACTCGTTCACGAACTGAGCAATTTCATGTTTCATGCGAGTCCACCAGAAGGTTTACTTGAGATCCTGATACATCTTTGAACTGCCTGGATGAATGGATAGGAGAGAATTATGTGCTTCGTCCATGATAACCTTTCTGAGATCACCTTTTGGAACCACAAGACAGTCCTCAAAGAACAAGGTATCTTTGTCATCAATACGAAAGCACTTATACTTCGGAATGCTCTTGGCCACACCTATCTTCACTTTCTTCACCATAGCGTCAAGAAGCTGCGCTTGGCGAACCTGATCTTCCAAAGTCGGAGAGACTTGAAGATTGGCAAGGAATCCCTATGGAATCATCTAAAGGTTGAGCTTGCGGAATGCTTCACAAAGCTCGGGCTGAAGAGGCTTCAGAATGAGACTATTGCAGTACGCCTTACGGCTGAGCGCGTCTGCAATGACATTTGCTTTCCCAGAAGTATACTCAATTCTTGGGTTGAAGTCTTCAAGCATTTCCACCCAACGAGATTGCCGAAGATTGAGATTGGGTTGAGTGAAAATGTACTTCAAACTCTTGTTATCGGTGTACACCTCAACTGGTCTACCCAACAACAAATGCCTCCAAGTCATTAGAGCATGCACAACTGCCGCCAACTCAAGATCATGAGTGGGGTAGTTCTTCTCGGTAGGCTTCAACTGACGCGAGGTATAAGCAACAATCTTCTTGTCTTGCATGAGAACACCACCAAGACCTTGGAGAGAAGCATCACAGAAAACTTGGAAAGGCTTGGACTGCTCAGGAGGAACAAGAACTGGAGCTGAAGTCAGTCTCTGCTTGAGTGTATTGAACGCCACATCACACTTAGGAGACCAAACATACTTGACGCTCTTCTGGAGGAGATTGGACAGAGGCTTAGCAATTTGAGAGAAGTTCTCCATGAATCTTCTGCAATAACTAGCAAGCCTGAGGAAGCTCTGAAGCTGCTTCACATTCTGAGGAGGTTCCCACTTCAAGATTGCCTCAACTTTCTTAGGGTGCACTTTAATTCCCTCGGCAGAGATGACATGCCCAAGGTACACCACTTCATTGAGCCAAAACTCACACTTGGAAAACTTGGCATAGAACCGATGCTCTCTTAACTTGTCAAGCACAAGGCAGAGATGCTCTGCATGATCTTCTTCAGTCTCCGAGAACACAAGGATATCATCCAGATAGACCAAGACGAATTCATTCTTGAAAGGAGACAAAATGAAATTCATCATTCTTGAAAAGGTTGGAGGAGCATTAGCAAGACCAAACGACATGACAGTGTACTCATAAGAGACAAAACTCGTCCTGAAAGCGGTCTTAGGAATGTCTTCTTCGCGAATGCGAATCTGATGATAACCCATGCGAAGATCCAACTTGGAGAAAACCTTGGCACCTTTCAGTTGTTCAAAAAACTCATTGATGTTGGGAAGTGGGTACTTGTTTCTGATTGTCTTCTTGTTCAATGGCCGGTAATCAACACAAAGACGATTCGTGCCATCTTTCTTCTTGACAAACAAAACACCACAACCCCATGGGGATGAACTTGGTCTGATCAGACCCAGACGTTCTTGCTCATCTAGCTACTTCTTCAACTCTTTTAGCTCTTCGGGGCCAAGTTTATACGAGCGCTTGCAGACCGGTACAGTTCCGGGCTCGAGATCAATCACGAACTCAACTGGCCGGTGCGGAGGCATTCCTGGCAATTCTTCTGGAAAGACATCTTCATACTCATTCACCACCAGAATTTGAGAAATCGCTGAGATTTCACCCTTCTCATTAAGAGCAAAGAGACGGATTGTGTCATCGCGAGCCACGAAAATAATCACGTCTTCTGAAGGATGAGTCATCTTGACTTCTTTTGCTTTGCAATCAATATGAGCCTTATTCATAGCCAAGAAGTCCATGCCCAGAATGAGATCAATATCAGAATTCCCGAGAACAATTGGAGAAGCCAGAAAAGAATAATTCCCCATCTTGATAGAAACATCCGGCACCATGCAATTGGAATTCATTAACTTCCCAGGGGACACCATTGACACTGGTCTAAGGAGATCTTGACAAGCAAACTCATGTATTGCAAAGAATGAACGGGACATGAAACAATGCGATGCACCAGTATCAAACAAAACTTTTGCTGGAATAGAATTAACTGAGAGATTACCCATGATCACTTGAGAAGAATCCTCCGCCTCTGCTGCATTCACCATATTCACTCTTGCGGACTTGGGATTATGCTTCACCATAGCATTGCCTGGAGGTTTGACAGGAGGAGGAGGCGGAAGACGCCGCTGGTTGCACTTGTTTGCATAGTGGCCCTTCTGACCACACTTGTGACAAGTCACCTCAGAAAGCAGACGGACATTGCTTGGAGGAGGAACAAGAACACCCTTGGACGCCTGGGATCTCTGCTGGAATCCTGGGTTGGGTGGGTGGGAAGAACCACGATCACCAAACTGCTTCTGCTGTTGAGGAGGACGAAACGGAGGAGGATTTGGCGCCCAATACTTCTGCTGCTTTGGAACCATCTGAGAGCCGGAAGAAGAAGAACAAGGATCCCTTGAACGCTTCTTAGAGTTCTCCAACTTGAGCTGAGCTGCTTCAATCTTCAAAGCCATGTTATAGAACTGATCAAACTCATGAGGCTCTTGAAGAACTAGGCTTGGCAAAAGCTCATCCTTGAGACCACCTCTGAACTGATAGATCATAGCTTTGTCATCTGGAACATCTTGCTTGGCATAACGGGCTAGATTCTGGAACTCGATGTTGTACTGATAGATAGACTTGCTTCCCTACTTCAGGTGCCTGAACTTCTCACGCATTTCCTCGACAAAGCTTGTCAGAATGTAATGAGCCCTGAAGTCACGACGGAAATCGTCCCAAGTAACAACACGATCGCCCCTGGAATCCTTGTACTGCTGCCACCAATCAGCTGCTTGACCCTTTAGCTGGAACGATGCAAACCTGACAAAGTCCTCTGGCCTGACATTGCTGCACTTGAAATGCTTACTCATATGACGAAGCCAATCATCAGCATCTAGAGGCTGCTCACAATAGGTGAAAGTCTTGGGCTGATTGGCAAGGAACTGATTGAGTGTCGCAAATTGAAGCTGATTCTGAAAATTCCCTTGAAAACCTTGCTGACCCTGCTCCCTTTCTTGCAACAGTCTGAGCAACATCTGAGTGTTTGCATTGGTTGCGGCCATCACAACTTGCCAAGCTTCTGGAGGAGGGGGCGGAGGAGGCGGTGGCGGGGGTGGCATTGGAACATCAGTCTGCTCCTCACCACGACCCGGATTGTTGCGAGTTGGTGGAGCCATCCTGAAGATGGACAAAATGCATCAGCACCTCATTGATAAGATGAATCATAAGCTGAATCAAATGCTTGAAAGAAATTGAACAATTAACAACATAGCCTTCCTACTGAAAAATTAGTAAGAATGTTTCTTCGGTTTATGATAACATCATCAGAAATTAGAAGCCCCTTGCAATAACACAAAAGTATTGAGCTAAGCGCTCGGAACAAATGTACATGCCCATATACATCTGAAGAAGATGATCCTAGATAACTACAAGATTTCCCACCTATGAACTTCCGAAAACTTTCTTGCTTATGCAATTCGGGTTGCGGACTCAGGAACCTACCCTAGGTAATCAGCTACAACTACATCTGCAACCTTCCACACCATAATTCAAGAAACTCCGCAAACTCGTCTAATCTCGAATCCTCGAACTCACAACGCTACTAAACCATGGTGGTACCCCGGACGCCTCCCCAGTACTGGGTGACTCCGACCTTATCTCACCATGATAAGTATTGAAGTAATTCCGAACATTCTCCGTCCTGAGATATCAAGGAAGCTGAATGATAACGATGTGCCAACATTCCCTGGAGCTTGACTCCCCAGAAGAAATCAAGTCAGACAGGAGGCACCAAGACAGAACCCTGTCACATCGGCATCATATAGACTCCAAAATACCCGCGTGATCCTAAATTTTCTTTTGAGCGAGAAGAGGAGTAGAATCAAAATTCCTAAGTCGAATACCTCACCAGAGCATAGTAGAGGAGTAAAAAGAATCCTACTCTTCGATATAACTAGACTCAAAATAGTTTTACTAGACACGACTCGGCCAAGTTCGAACAAGCAAAGGCTCCTATGGTCGTATGGCTCTGAATACCAACTTGTAACGTCAAGATGCGCCTCTATCCCTTGCGAGGCCCTCGTGTCTTAAAATGGATAGGCGCGCATCTTGGGCGTGACAACAGCGCAGAGAGAGGAGAGGTGGGAGTGGGGGGAAGAATGGGCGGAACTAGTGAAATTTTGAGCCCGCGTGGGGGTTAACCCCAAATAGCAGTAGCGCTGGTTTAGGAACCAACACTATAGCTAAGGTAGCTATAGCGCTGGTTCCTAAACCAACGCTACTGCTAAATATTCCAATTTTATTATTTTATTATTTTTCCTTTTCTAGTTTTTAGTTTTCTTTTCTTTTATTATTTTCCTTTTCTTTTCTGTTTACTTTACTTTTCTTTTGTATCACTTTCTCCCTTTTGTTTTTGTTTTTTTGTTTTTTTGTTTTTCTCCCGACGACGGCGTCTCCCTTGCACACTGCGTGAATATTATCACTGGAACCATGCATGTGGTGGTAACATATCAGTTGACCGATAACGGTTACTTAAGTGCGTACACAAAATAGATACATATATATAAATGATGGTTTCTGATCAGCTGCGTCGACGACGTTTCACATTGAGCTTCTTCCCTTTCTTGTTCGTTGCCGAGTAATTGAGCCCCTCCTTGTGACTTTTCCGGAGCCATGGAGTACGATCTTTCTTAGGTAATGTAGTATTTATTCTTCTTTTCACGTATGCTTCATCATCATCATCATCTTCCCTCATTGGGTTGCCGTATTGGTCGTAGTCTTCCTCGTTGGCGACTCCATCCATTCCGATGATGCTCCTTTTGGATCTCCTCACGACAACACGGCTTGGATTGGCCTGGTCGGTTATGAAGAAGCATTGTGTCACGTGCTTAGCGTGTACCCATGGCTCATTTTTGACAATGACGTTAACATTCACGGGAGTGCTCTTCACATCGGGTATAGACATGGTGGTGAAATACTTGTTTTCTCTTATGACGTCCTTGGCCCATCTGACATGGAACATCATCGCATCGTGCATTCCAGCATAGTCAAGCTCCCAAATCTCTTCGACCCTTTCGTAGAATCTTTCAGTTGTGCCGTTTGCATCGGTCACGCATTGAATTGTCACCTCGGAGTTATGGTAATCACTGTCCATGTGTACCCATTGATATCATAGGACTGATAGGTCGCGAGCTTGGGCGCGGGGCCATGTGCTAAGGCGTGTATTAGCAATCCGTTCGAACTGCCCTCTTCTGGAGGATTTTCAAGAACTTGCTCTTTGAACCAACGCAAGAAAGTGGCGTTGTGCTCTACAGTAACTTCGTCGTCCGTCTTGAGCATCCCCTTATCGTGGTACTTCTTTGTGATGCTTTCTTTGTGCCGTGCCACATAATCATCTACCACATATAGGTGTTGTAGCACTACTAAGTTAGCCATGTCAAAGTTGTTCCGTCGATCCGAGTAGTCCACGTGCAATTCCCTCCAGCCGTTGTTATGACCATCTCCTTCGAGCTTCCCATCGTGCTTCTTGACGGGTAAACAAACAACAGGGTCTCTGACGCCTATATAATTCTCACAAAAGGAGACACACTCATGCGTTAGATACCCCTGGACGATGCTCCCTTCGGGACGGGACATGTTACGAACGAATCCTTTGATGACCCCATTCATCCTCTCGAACGGCATCATGCTATGAAGGAATGTCAGCCCGAGGTCGATGATGTCATCCACAATGTGGACACACAGATGCACCATGACATCAAAGAACATGGGCGGGAAGTACATCTCAAGCTCACATAGTATTACAACGATCTCTTCCTGTAGCCTTCGGAGCTGCTTCACACTTATGGACTTTCGGGAGATAACATCGAAGAAGTTGCAGAGACCAGTAAGCGTGTCACAGCCGTGCTTCTCCATTATCCCTCTAATGGCAACCGGGAGTATCTATGTCATCATCACGTGACAGTCATGAGACATCATCCCGCTGAACCTTTTCTTCTTGGGGTCTAGAAATCTGCTTATCTTCCCACAGTAACCGGAACTGACTTTGATTGCCATAAGGCACTTGATGAATTGATCGATCTCCTTCGTACTTAAGGTGAAGCAAGAAGGGGGGCAATAATTCTCCTCCTTCTTGTTGACTTTTCTGCCCCTTTCCCCCTCCTCCGTCTCTGTCTCCGTCTCCTCCGTTGACTTTTTACGGTGGAGATCTTTCCTAATCTTCAAATCTTCCAAGTCTTTCCTTGCCTTCGGCCCATCCTTGGTCTTCTCTGGCATGTTCATCAGTGTGCCAAGCAAGCTCTTGAGGACATTCTTCATGATATGCATTTGATCAAGGCAATGAGGCGTGTTGTGATTGGGACAATACTCCAAGTCCCAAAAAATAGACCTCGTTTTCCATACCTTCAGCAGCAACTCCGGCGCCTTTTTGATCTTTCCCGGTGCGGGGCATTGTTCCCAGTTTCTCAACAGCTTGTCAATTTCTGCGCCGCTCCTCTTACGTGGAGGTACTTGAAGCTCGTCCAACCCATTGAATAGATCTCCACGCTTTCTCCACGGGTCATCCTTCTCGAGACATCTACGATGCCCCATGTACACGATTTTCCCGGACCCGCCATCTTTTGTTGACGTAAGCTGCTAAGACGTTGTATCATCCATGTACCTTGTGCATCCGCAGTATCCGTGGCACACCTGGCCCAAGGTGTACCCATAACCGAGATAGTCGTGTGCCGTCGTCATTAGTGCGGATCTCATATGGAAATACTCTCCTTTGCTGGCATCCCATGTCCATGCCGGTGTTTTCCATAACGTGTCTAGCTCCTCTTGCAGAAGCCCCATATACAGGTTAATACTATTTCCCGGTTGTTTCGGTCCTTGAATCAGCATGCTCATGTGTACGTACTTTGTCTTCATGCACTTCCATGGGGGGAGGTTGTACATCCATACAAACACGGGCCATGTTCTATGGTTGGTGTTCTGGTTTCCAAATGGATTCATGCCATTGGTACTCGCACCAAGCACGATGTTCCTTGGATCTTCTGCAGCAAATCCATATACGACGTTTGTTGGGGATATAACCCCACGGTGAGACCCTCCCTAGAGGCTTCGGGTCACACTAGGCGGCTCGAACACCAACCCAAGAGTGGGCTGTGAAGACTCAAGCCCAATACGTTTGGCAGCTTTACAAAGACGGGCCGGAGCGTGGCCCGGACGGAGAAGACCCGGGCGTGTAAGCCGCCCAGAGAAAACTTGGTCAGGAAGGCAAGATAGAGTAGAGATAGACTCAGACACATAGTGAGAGTCGGTTACAACTTGTATGACCCGTGGTCTTGACCTCCTATATAAAGGCAAGACCCGGGGCGACTTAGAGATCAGACTATCGAGAACTAGGTCAAGCAATAGCTCCCTTGTAATCGATACGCCAAGCAATACAAACACAAGCAGGACGTAGGCTATTAACTCAACTTGAGGGGCTGAACCTGGGTAAACTCGTGTCCTTCATCCCAACCAACCCCTTTGAGTCCATCACCTTAGCGATGGCCTCGAATCCAGGTCCGTTCACCCAGACATCTGCCGTGATAAAACCACGACAGTTGGCGCCCACCATGGGGCCTGTGCTCGGTGGTGTTGAGTTCTCAAAGGGCTCTCTCCCAGGGCTCGAGGAATACATGGTAGGAAGGATGAATAAGAGTCGCCGCGTCCGGCTCTACATCGATGATGCCGACTGGGGGCTTGATGCCGACTGGGGGCTTGATGCCGACTCTGTGGAATATGGATTTTGGGTTCCTTTTGGCGGGATCCATGTCTTCATCGGCAGGATCGACGGATCTACGCCCGGTCCGAACGTCTGCACCGACATCGTCGAGCCGGCTCGGCACGCGCAACCCGCCCGTGCTGTGCAGCCCGCCCGTGTTAACTCGGGCCGGAAGCACGTCTTCATGGGTTTCACTCAAGGTATGGATCTGGAAGCTTCTGCGTCGCAGGAAACTCTTGTCTATTCAGAGGACGGGTCTTAGAGCGGGGAAACGGAGTCAATCTACCAGCTTCACAATGGTGGGCTCGGGGGCTACGACGAGCTTTACCCTGAGTCGGATCGTTATGAGCCGTAGGATCTTCGGCCGCCAGTTCATGCAGCCGTTTTCATGGCGGGGTCGGCCCCAGGTGCGAACAGCACAGCCGCTGGAGTAGAAACCTCGGGGGCTGACCCGCCGCCGCCGGCTCAAGTTCTTCTGGATCTGATGAACGAGCTCGCGGCCACTAAAGTTACGCCAGATAACCAAGCTGCTCGGAATTTAGAGATTGTGAGGCTCAAGGACCGGATGGCGGAGGAGCAACAGAGGATAGCTGAGCTAAAGGTCCATATGGAGGAAGAGGCAGAACGTATTAAGACGGATGCTTTTCGCCTTGGGCTGGAACAACAATCGGCGGCTGCGATGCATCGGATGAGACATCAATCCCACTTACCAGAACATTATGAGGCTAGGAATCTCTTCAATACACCAGGTACGAGACGGGTAGCGGATGCACCTGGAAGCCGGCCGGCGGCTCGATCGCAGCTTAACCCGACCCGACGAAACTAGGCCTCACCAGTGGTCTTCCCAACGCCGGCGGGTCATTATTCCAATTCCAACCCGGCAGCAGCCACCCGGCTTGAAACAATCCCTATTCCGTATGAAGCGCCTTTTGCGGAAGAGGTACGGAACGCCATCGGATACCTTCAGACGGCGATGGCCCAACGGGAGAAATATGCTTACAGCCGGAGCCACGTTCATTCAACCCCCCTCCCCAGCCGTAGCTTTAGCCGGTGCTATGAATTGCCGACGGTCTCCAGCAGGGATCGACATAGAGGGCCTCTAGGGGATGATCAGCCGGCTCTAGATGTGCAAGCACTCATAAACCGGGCGAGAAGCCAGCAAGAGGCAGCAGCTTTGGCGACAACGGCTCACCAAGAGCCCGCACCCTCTGTATCAGTAGGAGTGAGAGTGACCACCAGGGCCGTGGGAGTGCCATGCTTAGCACCGGCTCTGCGGAGTGAACGGTTGTCGAAGGATTTCAAAGGACCTCACAAGGTCCCGAATTACACTGCTGACTTACCTTCGGAGGCCTGGATCGAAAGTTATGAGCTTGCTATGGAGATGTTGGATGTCAGTGAGGCGGTGTGTGAAAAGTACTTCATCATGATGCTTGAAGGTCTGGCTCGCACGTGGTTAAAGGGTTTTCCACCCAATACCATCAATTCATGGGCTGAGCTGAGGGCAAGGTTCATCAAAAATTTAAAGGGACTTGCAAACAGCCTATGACTATTGTGGATCTTGATCATTGTGTCTAGCAGGAGAATGAGTCCGACGGGTATCGACCATCATCCACTCATCTGAATAGATCACGACGGCTCAAGCGGTGTTGATCCTAGAAAAGAACTGTCACTTCATCTCTCTGAAGTAGAAGCTCGTCCGGCTCAAGCGTACATGTCAGGACATGGGAGAACTCATGGCGGCTCTCACAAAATATGCTGACTCTGATAACACGAAGGATCCAGGTTCTGAGGAGGAGAAGGCTGACCAAGGTAATAGGAACAACCCAGGCAAGGGGTGCGGCGAACAATGGTAACCGGAGTAAGCGGAAAAACCCGGACGGCGGGTCAAAACTGGTGGCCAATGCAAGCACCGGCCAGAATCATCCTAAAGGCAATAGGAAGTTTAGGACGCCTTTTAATAGAAACATGACTCCTTTCAATTTGGAGGAAATGCTCAAAAAGCCCTGTCCGGAACACAGCCGGCCCGATAAGCCTTCAGCGCACACATGGGGTGATTGCCATATCATACAGAAGTTCAAGAATTACAACATGCAGCAACACAACAACCATGGCGGTGGCCCGCCCGGCGGCTCAGGACCAGGCGGGTCAGGAGCCAGATTTGGATCCGGCGGCTTAGGATCCGATCATCATGGTCAGGGCAATCAAGGAGGACATCCTCAGAACTCTGGTAACAACAATCAGCAGCAGCATAACCAGTCTGGGTATCAGAGTAATCCAAAGCAGCTCAGTTCGGGCTAGTATCATGTTTTCACAACCAGCTTTAACAAACGGAACCAGAAATTACGTAAGCGAGCGGTTAATGCAGTTGCGCCGCTCTGCCGCAATACTTGAAGTGGTCTGATGACATAACGTGGAGCCGGGAGGATCACACGCCGCGTGTTGATGACTTGGGGCGGCTGGCCTTGGTAGTTGCCCCCCAAGTGGGAGGGTATATGGTGAATAAGGTACTTATGGATGGTGGCAGTAGCATCAACATCCTATATTATGATACCTTCCGGCGGATGAAGCTGATTGATAAAGACCTTAAGCCTCATCAACCGTTTTTCATGGTGTGGTACCGGGCAAGTCAGCTTACCTGGTGGGCAGGATTTCTTTGGAAGTCACCTTTGGTGATGAATACAACTACAGGGTGGAGTCCTTGTGGTTTGAAGTGGTCAAGATCAAGAGCCCTTATCATGTGTTGTTTGGGCGGCCGGCTTATGCTAAGTTCATGGCTAGGCCCTATTATGTCTACTTGCAGCTCAAGATGCCCGGATTAAAAGGCACGATTACTGTTCATGGTGATCGGAATACAGATATTGAGTGCGAGGAAGGAGACGCGGCTTATGTAGAATCCAGTTGTGCTGAGGCGGAACTCAAGTTCTATAAAGAGAATGTTGACCCAGAGGATATGACCCCGCCGAAGAAGCCTACGACGGAGGTTGAGCCACCCCTCAAATTTTTGGCGGATGATACCAATGCGGTAGATTTCACTCCGGGCGACTCATCCAAACAGTTCATCATTGGGGCCAACATGGATCCCAAATAGGAAAGCGCGCTCATCGAATTCATCCGTGAGAATCGGGACATATTTGCATGGAAACCTTCTGACATGCTGGGTGTACCGAGAGAGTTCGCTGAGCATAACCTTAATGTGGATCCTAAGTTTAAACCTGTCAAACAATTTCTATGGCGGTTCAATGAGGAGAGACGCAAGGCCATTGGGGAAGAGGTCGCCCGGCTCTTAGCGGCAGGATTCATCATCGAGGTCTTTCACCCGGAGTGGCTTGCTAACCCGATGCTTGTGCTCAAGAAGAATGGCACGTGGCGTATGTGTGTGGATTATACGGATCTTAACAAGGCTTGTTCGGCTGATCCTTTTGCTCTCCCTCGTATTGATCAAATCATTGATGCTACGGCGGGTTGTGAAAGCTTATGCTTCCTGGATGCTTATTCTAGATATCATCAGATCAAGATGGCAGTTGAGGACCAAGAGAAGACGACTTTCATCACGCCTTTTGGAGCCTTCTGCTATGTGTCTATGCCTTTTGGGCTCAAGAGTGCCCAGTCGACTTATCAGCGTTGTGTGCAAAATTTTCTCTACAGTCAGATCGGACGCAATGTTCATGCTTATGTGGATGATATTGTGATCAAATCAAGGAAGAAGGAGACCCTGCTTGACGACCTAAGGGAAACCTTTGACAATCTCCAGATCTATAAGATGATGCTTAACCCGACCAAGTGTGTCTTTGGTGTTCCGGATGGCAAGCTCTTGGGTTTTCTGGTTTCTGAGCGTGGCATTGAAGCTAACCCGGATAAAATCAAGGCTATCACCTCCCTGGATGAGCCGACTTGTATTAATGATGTCCAACGCCTGGCAGGGCGGATCGCCGCATTAAGCCGGTTCATAAGCCGCCTTGGTGAGAAAGCTATCCCTCTATATCAGATGATGAAAAAGACAGACAATTTTGTCTGGAGTACGGCGGAGGGTGAAGCGTTTGAGGCGCTCAAGAAGCAGCTCACTGAGCCGCCGGTATTAGCTGCTCCAACTAAGAAAGAGCCTTTGCTCCTGTACGTGGCGGCTAACAACCGGGATGTCAGCGCTGCAATTGTGATCGAGCGCAAGGAAGCAGGGAAGGAATATCCGGTTCAGAGGCCGGTTTATTATATCAGTGAGGTCCTGACAGAGTCTAAGCAGAGATATCCACATTGGCAGAAGCTAGTGTATAGGGTATTCATGGCCAACCGCAAGTTAAAGCATTATTTCTTAGGGAACCAGATCACCGTGGCCAGCTCTGCTCCGTTGGGGGACATAATTCAAAACAGAGAAGCCACTGGTAGGATTGCTAAGTGGGCATTGGAGCTGGGACCTCTCAATCTGAAATACGTGCCTCGTACGGCTGTCAAGTCTCAAGCCCTTGTGGATTTCATAAACGATTGGACAGAGTGTCAAGAGCCCAAAGAAAAGTCGGATAACATGTACTGGACTATATACTTTGATAGATCCAAGCAGCTGGAAGGATCAGGGGCAGGAGTTGTTCTAACATCTCCCAAAGGTGATAAGTTCTGTTATGTGCTCCGGCTGATGTTCCCTTGCACCAATAATGCGGCTGAATATAAAGCCCTGCTTCATGGCCTTAGAGTAGCTAAGGAGATGAATTTAAGCCGGGTAAGGTGTTTTGGCGACTCAGATCTTGTGGCTCAGCAAGTTTCAGGCACTTGGGACTCCAAGGACCCGCGGATGGCGGCTTATCGTCAGGCGGTGGATGTCATTGCTGGTCACTTCAAAGGTTATCAGGTGGATCACATTGATCGTCGCGGGAATGAGGCGACTGATGCCTTGTCAAGGTTAGGCTCTTAGCAAAAGCCGGTGCTGCCCAATATCTTTCTGGACGTCTTACATCACCCGACTATCAAGTTACCTTCAGAAGAAGATTTGGCTATTCCCGACCCGGAGGGGCAATTGGTGGCTGCTCTACATGTTATTCCGGATTGGACCGTGCCCTACTTGACATATTTAACTCGGGGCGAGTTACCTGATGATGAAAATCTGGCCAGACAGATTACCCGGCGGTCTAAGTCCATGACAATAGTTAACGGTGAGTTGCACAAGTGTAGCGTTACCGGGGTGCTTCAACGTTGTGTCTCACTAGAGGAGGGTAAGGAAATCTTGAATGAAATTCACGCTGGAGATTGCGGACATCACGCCGGCTCAAAATCTCCAGTGGCCAAGGCTTTCTGGCACGGTTTCTTCTGGTTGACGGCTCACAAAGATGCAGAGGATCTGGTCCGTAAGTGTGACAACTATCAAAAATTCGGCCGGCGTGCTCATGTTCCGACTCAAGAATTGCGCATGACACCAATTACTTGGCCGTTTGCACTCTGGGGGCTTGATATGGTCAGGCCTTTCAAGAGATCCAAGGATAAGAAAACACACCTCTTCGTGGTGGTTGATAAGTTCACCAAGTGGGTAGAGGTTGAGCCGGTCAATAAGTGTGACGCGGCTATGGCGGTTCAGTTTATTAAAAAGCTGATCTACCATTTTGGTTACCCTCACAGCATCATCATGGACAATGGCACAAACTTGTCCAAGGGGGCTATGAAAAAATTCTGCAATCTGGAGCACATCCGGCTTGATGTTTCGGCGGTTGCTCATCCACAGTCCAACGGTCAGGCAAAGCGTGCTAATCAAGAAATCTTGAGAGGTATCAAACCCCGGCTTATGGTTCCTTTACAACAGACGCCGGGTTGTTGGGTGGAAGAATTGCCGTCCATCTTATGGAGCATCAGAACTACCCCAAACAGATCCACAGGTTATACACCTTTCTTCATGGTTTACGGTGCAAAGGCCATGTTACCCAGTAACATCCGGCATGATTCGCCACGAGTGGCGGCTTACGTTGAGACGGATAATGATACAGCGTGTCAAGACGCGTTGGATGCTTTGGAGGAGGAACGAGAGCTGGCGGCTGCCCGTTCAGCGATCTATCAGCAAGACCTACGCCGCTATCATAGCCGCAGGGTCAAGACCCGGACGTTTCAAGAGGGCGACTTAGTGCTGCGGCTGATTCAAGACCAGACGAATATGCATAAGTTATCTTCTCCATGGGAAGGACCTTTTGTGGCCAGCAGAAATCTCAATAACGGGTCGTATTATCTCATTGACATCCGGGACAACTCAGATACTTCGGGTCAGGAGACCCGCCGGCCGTGGAACATAGCGCATCTGCGGCCTTACTACACCTAAGTTGTTGAGAATCAACATTGTACACTATCATTGTACATATCATATTTATATATGAATAAAGTAGCATCCCTGCAAGCCAGGGCCTCTGCCGTTTCACATATCTTCATCCATGCAAGGAAAATCCAAAACTTGGTTGTCGAAGGGGGCTTCCCACCTCCGGGTGTAGCTTATCTATCCCTAACAACCGGCTTTCAAGCCAAAAATGTTGACAAGTCAACATAGCTGTCGAAGGGGGCTTCCCACCTTCGGGTGTAGCTTATCTAACCCTAACAACCGGCTCTTATGCCAGAAAAGTTGACAAGTCAACTTTGGTTGTCGAAGGGGGCTTCCCACCTCCGGGTGTAGCTTATCTATCCCTAACAACCGGCTTTCAAGCCAAAAATGTTGACAAGTCAACATAGCTGTCGAAGGGGGCTTCCCACCTTCGGGTGTAGCTTATCTAACCCTAACAGCCGGCTCTTATGCCAAAAAAGTTGACAAGTCAACTTTGGTTGTCGAAGGGGGCTTCCCACCTCCGGGTGTAGCTTATCTATCCCTAACAACCGGCTTTCAAGCCAAAAATGTTGACAAGTCAACATCGCTGTCGAAGGAGGCTTCCCACCTTTGGGTGTAGCTTATCTAACCCGAACAGCCGGCTCTTATGCCAAAAAAGTTGACAAGTCAACTTTGGTTGTTGAAGGGGGCTTCCCACCTTCGGGTGTAGCTTATCTAACCCTAACAACTAGCTTTCAAGCCAAAAAATGTTGACAAGTCAACATCGCTGTCGAAGGGGGCTTCCCACCTTCAGGTGTAGCTTATCTAACCCTAACATCCGGCTCTTATGCCAAAAAAGTTGACAAGTCAACTTTGGTTGTTGAAGGGGGCTTCCTACCTTCGTGTGTAGCTTATCTAACTCTAACAACCGGCTCTTACGCCAAAAATGTTGACAAGTCAACATGTCCCTCCAGAGTGCTTCCTGCCCTCCGAGTGTAAATTATCAAACCCTATCGATCGGCTTTTTCAGCCAAAGCAATTGACTCCGTCAACACGTTAGGAAGACAATCATCTTCGGGTTATGCTTTTAAGCCGCCCTCCTAACGGTATAAGATACATCTATTCTTACAGGAAATTAAGCTGCAAAGAGCCGGTAAGGCATACAATGAGAATCATAAGGAAGATAACACACACACACACACACACACACATATATGTTAAGCCGGACTTTTCGTATGTGGACGATGGCACAATTCCAAGAAAGGCAAAAGTTACTACCAGTCTATTACATACGCTCTCTGTGGATCCCAAAAATATCATAAAGTTTTTTACACCACTCATGGCGGGTCACAAAGAGCCGGCTATCAACAGGCGCTCACAGTGCGATCAGCTGGCTGGCGGGTCACCCTGCTCCGGGTCTTCGGCTGCCTGGATCTGAAGATTTTCCATGTCCCAGTTGTAGTTGGTTAAAGCCGCAAAGGTTCCTTCTTCAAAGAAGGGGGACGGGTCAAGTTCAGAGGCGAAAATATGCTTACTGTGGGCGGGTGTCAGATCCTTGGACTCGAAGAGGGGGCCACAGATCCTTTTCTGATCTATGCTGTAAGCCGCCTGGTAAGTCGCCAGATTGACCTCTTCTGCTAAAACGGAGGCCAGGACCTTGGAATCCTTCACACATCGGGCATAGTCAGCATCCGTGAATTTAGAGCCATCATCCTTTTTTGAGGGAAATCCATCCATCATATCACCCGGAGTTAGCTCTGGAGCGAAAGCCAATGCCCGACTTATGGCCGCGATCACCCCCTGGCGAGCGGCTGATCTCTTCAACTCCACAATCTACTTCGGCAGCGTCGATAGAAGCTCTAAGACCCCTTTGATAGTTGAAGGGATATTATCCTTGTACTGTACAGCTTTGATTGTACACATAGCGCCGCAGTACAATTTTTTTGTAAAAGTATACATGGCCTTCAGGGGGTAGCAAGCTGTCGGAGGCAAGTTGGTGGCTCCTAGGACCTGCATAAGACGGACGTCTAGTCATAAGTCGCCAGCACAAGTACAATACACAAATTGAGTTAAGTTATCAAATACTTACCAAAGATGGCGGCTGTCATCTTCGTGATGTGGCGCTTCAAGGACCGCAGCTCATCAGACACGATCATGAGTCGCTAATTAACGTCATCCGTCCGTTTAGTCAAGGCGGCTTGTTCAGTCTTAGAGGATTCCTTGAACGTTGCAAAGTCGGCCTTGATTTTGGTCAGCTCTTCAGCAAGGCGCCAATATTTCTCATCAGCTTCACTCCGGGTGGCTTGCTGCATGGCTAGATTGTTTTTTAAGCCGGCCACTTCTGACCCGGCTTCGTTTAAAGCTTCCTACGACATATCAAAGCATGGAATGAGCCGACAGGAGGAGAAGTTTAAAAAATCCAGCAAGTCTCAAACAGATTGCAAGCAATATGTATGACACTTGGGGGCTAATGTCTATTTGATCTCCTAGATTAAAGGCAGTTCCGGATCATCTTTATCAAGTTAACCCGGAACTTGGGGGCTACATACTGGCTTTTTCAGGTTGTTCAGAAGGAAGTCCCGACTCAACTTCGACAAGATTGAGCCGGCCCTTGGGGCTACAAATTGGCTCTATTACCGATTCTCAATAAAGACCCAACTCAACTTTGGAAAAGATTGAGCCGGCCCTTGGGGGCTACATCTGGCTCTGTTATCTATCTTCTATAAAGCTCTGGTTCAATGTTATCAACTTTGAGCCGACCCTTGGGGGCTAGCAACGATTATTTGAGATTACCTCTAAGTAAGGGGAGACCTACATGCTAAATATTTCTACTACCGCTGAGATTGAGAGCCGGATTATCATCAGCCAATATTAACCCGGCTCTTGGGGGCTACGTAAGGGTATAAGGAGATAAAAGAATACCTCATATTTCTTCTTCATTAAGTTAACAAGTTTGAGCTCCAGATCCCGGCTTGTAGACGGCCGACTCATATAGCCAACATGAAGTTCGTCAGCTGTCATTTTCTCGAGGGCGGGGAGCTCAAACTCCAGTTTCCTGGAAGCTTCAGCCGTCTCACTATGCGTTGTTAGCACGTGAGGTGGAGGAGAGTGGAAGCCGGCGCTGGTAATCAGGACGTCCGGAGCAGTGGTGTCATCAGCAGCTTTGGCAGGGCTCGGCGGCTTGGGATGGTCCTTCTGTGGATTCTCTAGAATAATATCATCCGCTGCCGGCTCTGCAGAAGCCGCTGAGGGATTTGCATCCGACTGGGCAGGCTCCGGTTCTTGAGCAGTGGGGCCAGGGGAGGACTTGTTGGTCTTCCTTCGCTTGGCTTGATCCCTGGAAAAGCATAAAAATTAGAGCCCGAAGTTTACAACCGCCAAAGAGTCAGACGTAAGGCTTGAAAAACATGTACAACAGATTAATCTTTGGAGGTGGCAGAGCGGTGGCCGTAGAGTCGCCAGATGAAGGCGAAGACCCCTGAAAGACAGTTCAGATAATGTAAGGTAATGTTGGAATTACAAAGGAAGAGCTAGTAAAATCAAATAGAGAAGGAATACATACCTCTGTGGGATGCTTCTTCTGAGCCGGGGAGTTAGGTAACCCGGACATGAGATCGGTAGAGCCGGCGCTCCGGGTCTGGCGTCGGTCGGCTTGCTGTTGCTTTTTCAAAAGAAACTGGGGATCCAAATAAGCAAGAGGATGAGAAAGGGGAACTTTTCGAACGACCCGCCATATGTTCTGGGGTACAAAATATTCTGAGTCGGACGAAATATAAGTTACCTCAGGGGCATTGGCGCGGCTCGTCTCTGCCTCGTCCTGTGAATGGCTGTTATCAGTAAAGTGAAAGAAGAGGCAGCAAAAAGTAGTCAAATTATACCTCTGAGCCGTCTGATTTTGGCGGTTCAAACTATTCTTCTTGAGGAGTGGTCTTCTTCGTCCTCTTGGCCGGGGCCTTCTTCTTGGTTTTCTTAAGAGGAGGAACGTATTTCTTCTTCCAGAAGTCGGAGTCAGACTGAAAAGATAAGCCGGCAAGTAGTGAGGAATTGCCAAAGTCATATCTAAATAAAAAGGAGAGACTATGGAGAGTCGCCTTACTTCTGGGGCCGGGTTAATGACACAGAAAGGTGCCAGCCCAATGGCGCTGCAAGCTCCTGAAGTCTCATGGACAAGACTCCGGATGACAGTTGTAATGTCATCCTCTGTTAACGTCGTCCGACTGAAGCAGAGGGAATCATCATACTGACTCGGATATTCGCACATAAGGCGATTTCTCCGGCTCATGGGCATAATCCTCCAAGAGATCCAGCAGCGGATCAAGTCCAACCCCGTCAACCCGTTGGCCATGAGGGCCTTAATCTTGGCATGAGCCGGCTCATGCCTCACCCATTCAGCAGTTGATAGCCGGCCAGGAAGCTCGGAGGTCGTCTTGAGCAGGGATGGGCGGTAACCCGGCAGCAGACGCTCACCCTCTAGGAAGGTATCTTTACAATAAAACCAAGTCTTATTCCAATCTTTTGGGTGACTCGGCATCCTAACAGCCGGAAAAGTTATGTCCCGATGCCTCTGAATTGAAATCCCGCTGAGCTCTAAGCTTGGGTTGGCCTTCACTTCGGTCTGGCGGTTTGCGTAGAAGAACTCCCAGAAGAGACCAACAGACGGCTCGGCTTGCAGATAGACTTTGCTGAGTACTTGGAAGTTACAGATGTTGGAGACAAAATTGGGGGCAAGGTCTTGAGGGTGTAGCTTGTAAAAGTGAAGAACATCCCGGAAGAATTTTGAGCCGGGGGGTACAAACCCACGTTCGATGTGATCTGAAAATACCACTACTTCGCCCTCCTGAGGAACGGGCTTCAGTTCATTACCCGGAACCCGCCAATGGATGACATCCTTGGCGGGAAGGGTGCCCGCGTGTACAAAATCCATCAGAAACTCTTTAGTGATGCAAGAGCCGACCCAATTGCAGGAGTTGGACGCACGAGACATGGCAGAGGTTTAAAACTGCGAAAGGTAACAATGTACGGCGAGTCAAGGAACGACAAATATCTACGGGTGGTTAAAAGCTTAAAGACATTAAGGTTGAGCCGCCAGGATCCGGATGGTGAGAGCCGGAACTACATGGCGGGTCAAGTTTATGAGAAGACAAGGCAAAATTTGGCTATGTACGGAAAATAGGTTTCATAAGGTATCTCTGAGATTACAGATCTAGAAAACAGAGGGAAATAGTTTTATTTCAAACCTAGAGACGAACATGTTGGGGAACGTTTCATGGGAAACAAAAAATTTCCTATGCACACGCAAGATCTATCCATGGTGATGAGCATCTACGAGAGGGAGAGTGGATCTACATACCCTTGTAGATCACTAAGCGGGAAGCGTTAAGAAACGCACTTGATGTAGTCGAACGTCTTCGCGATCCAAATCGCCGAGCGTCCCGCGATCCAATCACGATCCGTCCCGATCTAGCACCGAACGGATGGCACCTCCGCGTTCAGCACACATACGGCTTGATGACGATCTCCGCCTTCTTGATCTAGCAAGAGGGGGCGGAGAGGTGGAAGAGTTCTCCAGCAGCGTGACGGCGCTCCGACGATGGTGGTGGAGCTGTTCCGGCAGGGCTTTGCCTAAGCACTTCAGAAAACCGATCTAGAGGAGAAACTATGCACTAGAGGAGAGGGCAGCACGTGGCAGAAAATCTTGTGCAAAAACCCTCAAAACCACTAGTATATATAGGAGGAGGGGAGGAGGAGGCTTGGCCCTCAAAGGGCCAGGCCTATGGTTCGGCCAAACCAGGAGGGAGGAGTCCTCCTCCTCCACTCCTAGTAGGATTAGGACTCCTTCCTTATTTGGTCCCTTTTGCCTTTTTCCACCTTTTTCCTTTTGGGATTTTCTTCCCAGCCGCATGGGCCTTGTGTGGTACTTCCACCAGCCCATTAAGGGATGGTATTCACCCTCCCACAGCCCATGTAGCCTCTTGGGTCAAAATACCCCTCCCGATGGTCCCCCGGTACACTACCGATGAGCCCGAAACTATTCCGGCAACCAAAACAGGACTTCCTATATATCAATGTTTACCTCCGGACCATTCAAGATCTCCTCGTGACGTCCGGGATCTCATCCGGGACTCCGAACAACCTTCGGTCACCACCATGCATAACTCTATACTACCGAAACGTCACCAAACCTTAAGTGTGCAGACCCTGCGGGTTCGATAACTATGTAGACATGATCGAGACACCTCTACGGTAAATAACCAATAGCGGGACCTAGATGCCCATATTGGTTCCTATATATTCTACGAAGATCTTTATCGGTCGAACCTCTATGTCAAGGATTCAATTAATCCCGTATGATGTTCCCTTTGTTCTTCGGTATGTTACTTGCCCGAGATTCGATCGTCGGTATCTGTATACCTAGTTCAACCTCGTTACCAGCAAGTCTCTTTACTCGTTCTGTAATACAAGATCCCGTGGCTAACACTTAGTCACATTGCTTGCAAGGTTTATTGTGATGTTGTATTACCGAGTGGGCCCTGAGATACCTCTCCGTCACATGGAGTAACAAATCCCAGTCTTGATCCATGTCAACCCAACAGACACCCTCGGAGATACCTGTAATGCACCTTTATAGTCACCCAGTTACATTGTGACATTTGATACACACAAGGCACTCCTCCGGTGTCCGTGAGTTACATGATCTCATGGTCATAGGAACATATACTTGACATGCGGAAAATAATAGCAATAAACTGACACGATCATATGCTACGTTTGTAGTTCTTGTCCATCACATCATTCTTTTAATGATGTGATCCCATTATCAAATGACATCATATGTCAATGGCTAGGAAACCTTGACCATCTTTGATTAACGAGCTAGTTCACTAGAGGCATACTAGGGACCAAGTGTTGTCTATTTACCCACACATGTAATGTGTTTCCAATCAATACAATTATACCATGGATAATAAACGATTATCATGAACAAGGAAATATAATAATAAACACTTTATTTATTGCCTCTAGGGCATATTTCCAACAGAATAGTCAAAACGACGAAAGTTTGAAAGAAGCAGGCGGAGCCGTTACAGATCCGCGCTGTGCTGCTATTGATTTCCTACAGAACGCCGATAGGGTATTATCGAGTTCGTATGAACTAGCCATGGCTGACATTGCAGGTGGTTTGTGTTCTAAGAGGCGGGAGAGCTCCATGAAACCCTACTGAAATGGCTCCGGATCTAGGGGAAGAAGAACTCACCGGAGACGGCGCGGCGGACGCGGGCGAAACTCTAAAACGAACAGGTTGATGCAGCGGCCTCAACGACGACGGCATGGAGGCGGCACCAGAGTGAAGTGCGCTAGAGCGGCGGCGTTGGGAGGAGGAATATGAAGAGCGAGCGGGAATAAAGGCAAGAGCCACCCCTCGCGGTCCTATTTAATAGGAAAAGGTGGAAACAGGCGCGAAAATCCAGGCATCGGATGTCATTTGACCGAGGCGGACGCCTCGATTCCTGGACTCTCCATTTAATAAGGGAAGATTCATTGCGTGCGTTGGAGGATCTTTTTGACAGATTGGACATGACGTCACGGTGGGTCATTATTTCCAGGGCAACTCGCCGATGATTAGAAGGAGGCTGAAGTGAGCAAGCTCAAATCAACCTGGGGCCTAATATTGGGGATATAACCCCATGGTGAGACCCGCCCCAGAGTCTCCGGGTCACACTAGGCGGCTCGTACACCAACCCAAGAGTGGGCTTCTAAGACTCAAGCCCAATACGTTTGGCGGCTTTACAAAGACGGGCGGGAGCGTGGCCCGGACGGAGAAGACCCGGGCGTGTAAGCCGCCCGGAGACAACTTGGTCAGGAAGGCAAGATAGAGTAGAGATAGACTTAGACACATAGTGAGAGTCGGTTACAACTTGTATGACCCGTGGTCTTGACCTCCTATATAAAGGCGAGACCCGGGGCAACTTAGAGATCAGACTATCGAGAACTAGGTCAAGTAATAGCTCCCTTGTAATCGATACGCCAAGCAATACAAACACAAGCAGGACATAGGCTATTACCTCGACTTGAGGGGCCGAACCTGGGTAAACTCGTGTCCTTCGTCCTAACCAAACCCTTTGAGTCCATCACCTTAGCGATGGCCTCGAATCCAAGTCCGTTCACCCAGACATCTACCGTGATAAAACCACGACAGCGTTGAATGCTCTCCACTGGCTACCATCTACGAGGTGTGTCAGCTTCGGATCATCTCCATCATTGTGCTTCTTCCTCTCTGCATTCCAGTGCATGAGCTTTGCTTCCTTAGGATCTAAGAAATACTGCTGTAGACGGGGAGTGATCGGAAAGTACCATACAACTTTCTGAGGAGCTTTCTTTCCTGCCTTCTGGTATCGAGAAGCATTGCACACTGGACAACTGGTTTTTTCCGCGTGCTCCCCCCAATAAATGATGCAATCATTGATGCATGCGTGGTACCTAATGTGCGGCAAATCAAAAGGGCAAACAATTTTCTTGGCCTCCTCGACACTAGTAGGACACAGGTTCCCCGCGGAAAGAACTTTATTATGTAGATACTTCAAATGCTCATCGAGGCTTTTGTCTGTCCATTTGTTTTTGGCCTTCGTCTTCAGAAGTTCAAGCGTGAAACTCAAGCAGGTCACCTGGGGATCGCAACCGTCATACAATGGAGTCTTTGAGTCTACTTCAAGTTGCGCCAGCTTGGCCTCCTCTCTAGAAGCAGCTCTCTCGCTAGTCGTACTCTTGCAAAGGAGGTCTCGAACATGAGGGTCCTACACGACTGCACTTAGTAGCATCAAAGACTGCGGCGTGACCTCTTCTCCACCATGTCCGGACTCTTCTTCGCCGTGTCCGGAATCTTTTTGATGCTGTCATTTCCAAACTCTTCCCCGACGCCATCGTCGTGTCGATCGATCATCTCGTCGTCGAGCCCCATGTCGTTATTCCCTGCCATGTGGACATCCTCATCATCATCAGCTTCTTCACTTACCCACTGAGTATAGCCATCCATGAAACCATTCTTTAGCAGGTGCGCCTTCAAAGTGCTATGATCAAAAGGGTCCAAAAGGACTCCTTCCTTGCATCTTGCACACGTACATCTAATCCTAGTCCGATTATTTGCGTACATGTCCATCACCGCAGATTGCATGTACCACTCCACCTTCCATCCACTCACCTTCATGACCGACTGCACGGTATAACAAGAAAAAGGGTTATAAAATAAATTCTGCATGCATGCTTCAAAGTCATATAAAATTTTGGCATGACCTTGCCTAACAATAGGACATATTGAGTTTGCTCGAAATTCACTGAAACGCAAATAAATCGACATCTCAGCGAAACATAAGCAACTCGAGGGCATGTCACCCACACAAATCTCTCCATATATCCCAAACACACATATTCGTATTCACACACATATTCCCATTCTTGAAATGAACAACTTTTTACTCACCTATATATCTCCCGAGAGCGATACCGATCGAGAGTGCCGTTAATTAGATGATGAGAGAGACCGATCGAGACGTGTGGATGGCTAAATAGCTAGCTAGATCTAGTTCTTGGGGAGGAGAGGTGAATCTAGCTAGCTAACTAATGGAGAGGGAGTTATGTTGGAGGGGGACATTAATGGGGGGAGAGGAAGAGAGGTAGGAGAAAGAGAGATAATGTGAGAGAGGCCATTTATGGAGGAGAGTTATGGTGGAGGGGGACATTAATGAGGAAAGAATTAGAGAGGTAGGAGGAAGAGAGAATAAGAGCAACAATGGTGGAGAGGGAAGAGGGGAAAGGAGGGGAGAGAGGGCAAAGTGGGGGAGAGGGAGGGGGTGAAAAGGTGGCAGCAGCCGCAACTAGCAGTAGTGTTGCTTACAAAAACGCGCTGCTACTATGGTACTTAGTAGTAGTGCTTTCCTACAAAACGCTACTACTAAGTGTGGCACATTAGCAGTAGCGCTTGTGTCACACCCAAGATGCGCGCCTACTCCGAAGCTGCTTGACGTTCTGAGGAGGTTCCCACTTCAATATAGCTTCAACTTTCTCAGGGTGCACTTTAATTCCCTCGGCAGAGATGACATGCCCGAGGTACACCACTTCATTGAGCCAGAACTCACACTTGGAAAACTTGGCATAGAACCTATGTTCCCTTAACTTGTCAAGCACAAGGCGGAGATGCTCTGCATGATCTTCTTCTGCCTCCGAGAACACTATAATATCATCAAGATAAACCAAGACAAACTCATTCTTGAAAGGAGAGAATATGAAATTCATCATCCTTGAGAAGGTTGGAGGGGCATTCGCAAGACCAAACGACATCACGGTGTACTCATATGAGCCAAAGCTCGTTCTGAACGCGGTCTTGGGAATGTCTTCTTCGCGAATGCGGATTTAATGATAACCCATTCGAAGATCCAATTTGGAGAAAACTTTGGCACCTTTCAGTTGTTCAAACAACTCGTTGATGTTAGGGAGTGGGTACTTGTTTCTGATTGTCTTCTTATTCAATGCCGGTAGACCACACAAAGACGATCCGTGCCATCCTTCTTATTGACAAACAAAACACCACAACCCCACAGAGAAGAACTTGGTCTGATCAGACCCAGACGTTCTTGCTCATCTAGCTGCTTCTTCAACTCTTTCAGCTCTTCGGGGCCAAGTTTATACGGGCGCTTGCAAACTGGTTCAGTCCCGGGCTCGAGATCAATCACGAACTCGACTGGTCGGTGTGGAGGCATTCCTGGCAATTCTTCTAGAAAAACATCTTCATACTCACAAACCACCGGAATTTGAGAAATCGCCGAGATTTCACCCTTCTCATTAAGAGCAAAGAGACGGATTGTGTCATCGCGAGCTGCGAAAATAATCACGTCTTCTGAAGGATGAGTCAGCTTGACTTCTTTTGCTTTGCAATCAATGTGAGCCTTATTCATAGCCAGGAAGTCCATGCCCAGAATGAGATCAATATCAGAATTCCCGAGAACAATTGGGGAAGCTAGAAAATAATAATTGCCCATCTTGATAGAAGCATCTCGGACCAACACATGAGAAGTCATTTGCATGCCCGGAGAGCTAATCTTCAGGGGTCTAAGGGTATCCTCAGTCACAAATTCATGCTTAGCAACAAAAGGCCTAGAAATGAATGAATGTGATGCACCAGAATCAAACAACACTTTTGCAGGAATAGAATTAACTGAGAGGTTACCCATAATCTCATCATTGGACTACTCTGCTTCTGTTGCATTCACCATATTCACCCTGAGAGACTTGGGATTATGCTTCACCATAGCATTGCCTGGAGGCTTGACAGGAGGAGGAGGCGGAAGACGCCGCTGGTTGCACTTGTTAGCATAGTGACCCTTCAGGCCACACTTGTGACAAGTCACCTCAGAAAGCGGACGAACATTGCCTGGAGGAGGAACAAGAACAGCCTTGGACGCCTGATTCTTCTGCTGGAAACCTGGGTTGGGTGGGTGGGAAGAACCACGATCACCAAACTGCTTCTGCTGCTGAGGAGGACGAAACGGAAGAGGATTTGGCGCCCAATACTTCTGCTGCTTGGGACCAACCTGAGAGCTGGAAGAAGAATATGAATCCCTGGAACGCTTCTTGGAGTTCTCCAACCTGAGCTGAGCTGCTTCCACCTTCAAAGCCATGTTGTAGAACTGATCAAACTCATGAGGCTCTTGAAGAACAAGGCCTGGCAGAAGCTCATCCTTGAGACCACCTCTGAACTGATAGATCATAGCCTTATCATCAGGAACATCTTGCTTGGCATAATGAGCTAGATTCTGGAACTCAATGTTGTACTGATAGACTGACTTGGTTCCCTACTTCAGGTGCCTGAACTTCTCACGCATCTCTTCGAAAAAGCTTGTCAGAATGTAGTGAGCCCTGAAGTCACGACGGAAATCGTCCCAAGTAACAACACGATCACCCCTGGAATCCTTGTATTGTTGCCACCAATCAGCTGCTTGACCCTTGAGCTGGAAAGAAGCAAATCTGACAAAGTCCTCTGGCCTGACATTGCTGCACTCAAAATGCTTGCTTATATCACGAAGCCAATCATCAGCATCTAGAGGCTGCTCACAACAGGGAAAGTCTTTGGCTGGTTGGCAAGGAACTGATTGAGAGTCGCAAACTGGAATTGATTCTGAAAATTGCCTTGAAAACCTTGCTGGCTCTGCTCCCTTTCTTGCAACAGCCTGAGCAACATCTGGGTGTTTGCATTGGTCGCAGCCATCATAGCTTGCCAAGCTTCTGGAGGAGGAGGCGGAGGAGGCGGTGGCGGGGGTGGTGGTGGAACATTAGTCTGCTCCTCACCACGACCCGGATTGCTGCGAGTCGGTGGAGCCATCCTGAAGATGGACAAAACGCATTAGCCTCATTGATAAGATGAAACCTAAGCTGAATCAAATGCTTGAAAGAATTGAACAACACACATAGCCTTCCTACTGAAAAATTAGTAAGAAAGCTTCTTCGGATCATGATAACATCATTAGACATAAGGCTACTTGCAATAACACAACAAGTATTGAGCTAAGCGCTCGGAACAAATGTATATGCCCAATACATCTAGAGAAGATGATCCTAGATGACTATAGATTTCCCACCTATGAACTTCCGAAAACTTTCTTGTTTATGCGATTCGGGTTGCGGAATCAGGAACCTGCCCTAGGAAATCAGCTCCGACTGCATCCGCAACCTTCCACACCATAATTCAAGACATTTCGCAAACTCGTCTAATCTCAAATCCTCGAACTCACAACGATACTAAACCATGGTGGTACCCCGAACGCCTCCCCAGTACTGGGTGACTCCGACCTTATCTCACCATGATAAGTATTGAAGCAATTCCGAACATTTTCCGTCCTGAGATATCAATGAAACTGAATGATAACGATGTGCCAACCTTCCTCGGAGCTCAACTCCCCGGAAGAAATCAAGTCAGACAGGAGGCACCAAGACAGAATCCTGTCACATCGGCATCATATAGATTCCAAAATACCCGCGTGATCCTATTTTTTTTTTTGAGCGAGAAGAGGAGTAGAATCAAAATTCCTAAGTCGGAAACCTCACCAGAGCATAGAAGAGGAGTAAAAAGAATCCTACTCTCCGATATAACTAGACTCAAAATAGTTTTACTAGACACAACTTGGCCAAGTTCGAACAAGCAAAGGCTCCTATGGTCGTATGGCTCTGAATACCAACTTGTCACGCCCAAGATGCGTGCCTATCCGTTTAAGGCACGGGGCCTCGCAAGGGATAGAGGCGCATCTTGCCGTTAGCAAGAATAGTATCATTACAACATACAGTACTGAATGAGAAGAGTATACAAGTTGGCTTACACTCGCCACATGCTAACTTACAATGTCACCCAATTCATAGCATCAAGTTGAACACATGGTTCAACTACGAACGAAATCAAACGATAAAAGAAGTAGGAAATGATACTACCAAGCTATTCCAAAGATCACGACCAGGTCCTCTACTCATCCGGATACGTCACGTACATCCTGCCTCTCTCTTCATCATACTCCCACTGGAGCTGAGTAAGATCATCCTGCACGAACTCATCTGGACCTGCACCTGGATTGTTGTAGTAAACTGTGAGCCACAGAGGACTCAGCTATCATGTGCTCGGGTACCAAGACTATTTAAGCTTTAGGAAGGAAGGGGTGATGTTTAAATCTGCAGCAGCTCTAAGCTTTTGTGGTGGCTAACTTACGTAGCTAGAATGTAAAGTGAGTGGTCTACGACAATCGGTCGGTTTCTACATGATCTCTAAGAGACCCTGAACACCTGCTTACGTCAGTCATAACCCATCGTGTCCTCTTTCGGATCATGTTCACGAGCAGAGACAATCACGGTTACTCACACAGTTGGTGTATTTTAATTAGAGTTTACTTCAAGTTTTCTATAACCGGGTGTTAAACAAATATCCAAGATGCCACATCACCGCGGGCATGGATTCCCGAAAGATTTAACCCTGCAGAAACATTCGCAACATAGGTTGTGTTGTGAAATTTTTGTGCAACATAGGTTGTGTTGCGGATTTTTTTCCAGTCGTCATTTTTTTGCAACAACGATGATGTTGTGGAATAACTTCCACAACATTAAACTTTTGCAACATAGATAATGTTGCAGATAGTGATGCAGATTGTTTTTCGTCTTTACTTTGGCTGCAACATACATGATGTTGCGGGAGGACTTTTACACATGAACGATGTTGCATATTTTTTCAATGCAAGATGAACTGAACAAGATGGGGGCTGAGGGGAGGTAGGAGTCAAAGAGGAAGGGAAGGCGGATGGGAGATTGCTGGAGGGCAAGAGGAAGGCAAAGGGAGAGGAAGGAGGTCATGACGGCTTGGGAGAGAGATGGAGGGAGGGAGCTTCGGTGGCGAGAAGTGGTGTCGGCTGAAGCGGGATCGGGCACGCGGATGCCCCTCCTTGGAACGGGTGAGAGGAAGAGGGGATCAGGATGAGGTGGACAAGTGGTTAGGGTTCGTTCGGGTGTAGAAAGCTGAAAATAAAGGTTGAAGAGTGTGAGAGACACGAACACGTATGTCTAGGGATGGCACCCATAGGGTTTGAGTACAGGTGGAGCCATCCCATACCTTTACCCGTCGCCCCAAACCTTAAACATCACCCGTGCCCATACCCGTTGACGGGTACAATTTTTTTCCATACCCGTCACCCGTCAGGATAAATGGGTACCCGCAAGGAAAATTACCCAGATTTGAAACACGTCAATTTGAACACTACATAGTCATAAATTACAAATTATAATAATAATTTATAAACAACAACACTTCCTAACAGAAACACATACTCATAAAAAGCAGCACATTTTGGACGTTGGCTAGTTGCGGGATTTATGGACTTATAATACGTCTAATATGTGGATAAATAATATTTAATGCCTGATTTCTAGATTATATGTGGGTATATGGGTGCACGGGTGTGGGTTATGCTAAACCATACCCGTACCTACTGTACCCGATGGATTTAAAAAAATTCCATTTATATATCCATGGATATTTTTTTGATCCATACCCTTGTTCTAATAGGGTTTTTACCCGCAGGGTATGCAGGTAATGGGTACTATTGCCATCCATATATGTCACACAAGGGACACACGTCGTGTGAATGATGCGGTGGACGAACGACCAGAATCCGCCGGTTGAAGGGGAATGTTCCCCCCTTCTTCTTTTTTAGAATCCTGAGTTGAACAAATAGAATAATTGACTTTTGTGGTCGGCCCTCCTTTTTAGGTCTAGGCTAGTTATGATCCATAAGGATGTGGGGGAGATTGAGCAAAGACAATTTGGTTGTAGTTCCATTAAAGATTAGGAGCATCCTATCGTATATAGTATCATTTGATTTATACTTTTAGTTTACCCCCTTCATTTTTAAATTCGAAAATCTATGGCATAGCAACTTCCCGCCGTACTCAGGAATGAAGGGCTCGCTTCCAAGAGAAGCTATGGGCAAATTTCAGTTTTTTAGCTTGTGAATTTCGCAGAATCATAAACAAATTGACATCAGAAAAGAAACTAGGCACAGGAGAAAACAAACCGCTGGTCGTTGTACAGTAGCGGGATGGTACGATTTGTTTCTCCTAACTAGGGTTTATTTGGGTTTCCAATATAAATTTAGGGGCAGGTTTTTGTTTTGTTTAATTTTTTTAAGTACAAGGACATCTTTTTAAAATTTCACGAACACCTTTTCAAACTACATGGACATTTTTACAAAAGACGTAAAAACATTTTGAAAACTACACCTGAATTTTCAGTCAAACATGTGAACACTTATTAAAATTACATGGACATTTTTATAAAATGTGGAAACACTTTTTGCATTACACAGACATGTTAAACAAGATGTGTGAATACTTTAAAAGAATAACATGCATATTTTTGGAAGATGTGAACACTTTTTAAATTACATGAAAAAATAAATTTGTGAATTTTTTTCTTAATTACATGAACATATGTTTTAAACTAGAAATAATAATTACATTAACACTTTCCAAAACACATGAGTATTTTAAAAATTTAGACGGACATTTTACTGAAACTACACAATTTAAGAAAAGTACGGATATTCCATTTACTTTTTTTAGTTATTGCTGTTTTGCTTGTTACAATTTATTGTAGAAAGGGTTTTGCCAAACTTAACACATTTCTCTGGATCTGTTTTGCATGTTACATTTTGTTGTAGAAGGGGTAACCAGCGTGAGATGAAGAAGCTTGTTCCAACAAATGGTAACGATGCGTCCTCCGTTGCTGACCCAAGCGATAGGAGGGAAATCTAGCAGCTGTCGGGGCCTCCCCTTCTCCATTATTCTCCTTCCTCGTTGCGCGCAAAAGGGCGTGACCGGCCGATGCCAGGCCGGCGCCAGCGGAACGAAGATCCATTGCCCTCTTGCATGGTGGACTTGAAGCTAGGGATGGCAATGGGTAGGGTATGGGTGGGTACAACCTTTTTCTGCCCAAACCCATACCCATAGAAAATTTCTGTACCCATCCATTTCAATACCCATGGGCATAAATTGGCACCCATGCCCTGTTGGAAATATGCCCTAGAGGCAATAATAAATTAGTTATTATCATATTTCCTTGTTCATGATAATCGTTTATTATCCATGCTATAATTGTATTGATCGGAGACTTAAATGCATGTGTGGATACATAGACAAAACCATGTCCCTAGTATGCCTCTAATGGACTAGCTCGTTGATCAAAGGATGGTTAAGGTTTCCTAGCCATGGACATGAGATGTCATTTGATAACGGGATCACATCATTAGGAGAATGATGTGATGGATAAGACCCAAACTACAAACATAGCATATGATCGTGTCAGTTTATTGCTACTGTTTTCTGCATGTCAAGTATATGTTCCTATGACCATGAGATCATGCAACTCACGGATATCGAAGGAGTGCCTTGTGTGTATAAACGTTGCAACGTAACTGGGTGACTATAAAGGTGCTCTACAGGTATCTCCGATGGTGTCTGTTGAGTTGGCATGGATCGAGACTGGGATTTGTTACTCCGTGTGACGGAGAGGTATCTCAGGGCCCACTTGGTAATACAACATCACAACAAGCCTTGCAAGCAATGTGGCTAAGTGTTAGTCACCGGATCTTGTATTATGGAACGAGTAAAGAGACTTGCCAGTAACGAGGTTGCACTAGGTATGGAGATACCGACGATCGAATCTCAAGCAAGTAACATATCGAAGAACAAAGGGAACGTTATACGGGATTAACTGAATCCTTGACATAGAGGTTCGCCCGATAAAGATCTTCGTAGAATATGTAGGAACCAATGTGGACGTCCAGGTCCCGCCATTGGTTATTGACCGTAGAGGTGTCTCAGTCATGTCTACATAGTTCTCGAACCCGCAGGGTCTGCACACTTAAGGTTCGGTGACGTTTCGGTAGTGTAGAGTTATGTATGGTGGTGACCGAAGTTTGTTCGGAGTCCCGGATGAGATCCTGGACGTCACGAGGAGCTCCGGAATGGTCCAGAGGTAAAGATTCATATATAGGAAGTCCCAGTTTGGTTTTCGAAAAAGTTTCGGGCTCATCAGTAGTGTACCGGGAGTGCCGGTAGTGTATCGGGAGGCCTTCGGGAGGGGTATTTCGACCCCAAGAGGTCCATGGGCTGTGGGAGAATAATAACCAGCCCTTAGTGATTTGGGAAAGCAGCCACAAAGGCCCATGGCGCAGGAGAGAAAGTCCTAAAGCAAAGAGTGGAAAATCAGCCAATAGGAGGCAATCCTACTCCAACTAGGATTGGAGGTGAAGTAGGATTGCTTCCCACCTCCTATTTCGGCCGACCAAAAGGCCTTGGCTGCCTCTCCTCTCCTCTCCTCCTATATATACTAGTGGATTGGGTGGTTTTTGGACAGAATTTCTGGCCACGTGCTACCCGTTACACCGGTGCATAGTTTCTCCTCTAGATCGGTTTTCTGCAGCGCTTAGGCGAAGCCCTGTCGGAATTGCTCCACCACCATCACCGGAGCGCCGTCACGCTGTCGGTGAACTCTGTCTCCTCTCCACCTCCTCTCGCTGGATCGAGACGGTGGAGATCGTCATCAAGCTGCACGTGTGCTGAACACGGAGGTGCCGTCCGTTCGGCGCTAGATCGGAAGGACCGTGATCGAGATCGCGAGACGGTTCGTGATGTGATCACGGAACGGATCGTGATGAGTTTGCGGGACAGATCGTGATCAAGATCGTGAGACGGATCGTGATGATTTCGCGGGACGGATCATGATGTGTTCGCGGGACGCTCGGCTATTTGGATCGCGAAGAAGTTCGACTACACCAACCGCGTTTCTTAACGCTTCCCGCTTAGTGATCTACAAGGGTATGTAGATCCACTCTCCCTCTCGTAGATGCTCATCACCATGGATAGGTTTGCGTGTGCGTAGGAAATTTTTTGTTTCCCATGCGACGTTCCCCAAGAGTGGCATCATGAGCTAGGTTGATGGTTTGATGAGATCTCGAGTAGAACACAAAAGGTTTGTGGGCATTGATGCTTAGATTGCTTCCTCCCTTGGTCGGATTTTGGTTCAGCGGGATTGTGAGATGAAGCGGCCCAGACCAACATTACTCGTACGCTTACAAGAGACCGGTTCCCTCGACGCAACTTGTTGCTTAGATGGCTTGCGGGTTTCTCTCACTTTAGTTGGATCGGATTCGACAAAGGCGGTCCTTGAGAAGGTTGAAAAGCAATCTATGTATCACCGTTGTGGTTTATGCGTAGGTGAGAATCGTTCTTACTAGATACCCGTATCAGCCACGTAAAACATGCAACAACAATTAGAGGACGTCTAACTTGTTTTTGCAGGGTATGTTGTGATGTGATATGGCCAATTACATGATGAGATATATGTGATGTATGAGATGATCATGTGATGTATAGAATTTCACGACTTGCATGTCGTTGAGTATGGCAACCGGCAGGAGCCATAGGGTTGTCTTTAATTATTGTATGACCTGCATGTCAATCATTAAGTGCTATGTAATGCTTTACTTTATCGCTAAGCGGTAGCAATAGAAGTAGAAGCAGGGCTGGCGCCACAACCCCAATGGCAACACATTGATGGAGATCAAGATGATGGAGATCATGGTGTTGTGCCGGTGACGATGGAGATCATGCCGGTGTTTCGAAGATGGAGATCTTAAACACAAGTTCATGGCCATATCATGTCACTTATGAATTGCATGAGATGTTAATCCTTTTATTCACCTTGTTTTGCTTAGTATGGCGGTAGCATTATAAGGTGATCCCTCACTTGAATTTCAAGATGAACTGTGTTCTCCCCGAGTGTGCACCGTTGCGAAAGTTCGTCGTGTTGAGACACCACGTGATGATCGGGTGTGATAGACTCTACGTTCACATACAACGGGTGCAAGCCAGATTTGCACGCGCAGAACACTCGGGTTAAACTTGACGAGCCTAGCATGTACAGACATGGCCCCGGAACACGAGAGACCGAAAGGTCGAACATGAGTCATATAGTAGATATGATCAACATAATGATGTTCACCATTGCAACCACCTCAACTCACGTGATGATCGGACTTGAGTTGGTGAATTTGGATCATGTATCACTCGAATGATCGGAGGGATGTCAATTTGAGTGGGAGTTCTTAAGTAATATGATTAATTGAACTCATTATCATGAACATAGTCAAAGTGTCTTTGCAAATTATGTTGTAGATTACTAGCTCGCGCTGTAGCTCCCTTAAATTTTTATATGTTCCTAGAGAAATAGAGTTGAAAGATGTTGGTAGCAATATTGCGGACTGGGTCCGTGATCTGAGGATTGTCCTCATTGCTGCACAGAAGGCTTATGTCCTTAATGCACCGCTCGGTGCGCGACCCCCTCTAGCGTCGTCTCTAGATGTTGTGAACATCTAACATGCACGTTTCGATGACTACTTGATAGTTTAGTGCGTCATGCATTACGTCTTAGAATTGAGGCTCCGAAACGTTTTGAACGTCACGTAACATATGAGATGTTCTAGGAGCAGAGATTGTGATCTCAGGCTCGTGCTTGTGTTGCGAGATATGAGATCTCCAACAAGATTCTTTGCCTGTAAGATGAAGGAGAATAGCTCAATCGTTGAGCATGTACTCAGATTGTCTGGGTACTACAATCGCTTGAATCAAGTGGGAGTTGATCTTCCAGATAAGATAGTGATTGATATAGTTCTCCAAGTCACTGTCACTAAAGCTACTAGAACTTAGTGATGAACTATAATACACCAGTGATAGAAGTATTGATCCCTGAGCTGTTCGCGATGTTTGACACCGCGAAGGTAGAAATCAAGAAGGAGCGTCAAGTGTTGATGGTTAATCAAACCACTAGTTTCGAAAAGGGCAAGAGCAAGGAGGGAAACTTCATGGATAGCAAGTCAGTTGCTGCTCCAGTGAAGCAACCCAAAGTTGAACTCAAACCCGAGACTAAGTGCTTCTATTATGAGGTGAGAGGTCACTAAAGCGGAACAACCCTAGATACTTGGTAGATAAGAAGGCTGGCAACATCGACAGAAGTATATTTGATATACGAGTTATTAATGTGTACCTTGCTAGTACTTTTAGTAGCACCTGGGTATTGGATACCGGTTCGGTTGCTAAATGTTAGTAACTCAAAATAAAAGCTACGGAATAAAGGGAGAACTAGCTAAGGGTGAGGTGACGATATGTGTTGGAAGTGTTTCCAAGGTTGATGTGATCAACATCGCACGCTCTCTCTACCTTCAGGATTAGTGACGAACCTAAATAAATGTTATTTGGTGTTTTGCGTTGAGCATGAACATGATTATATCATGTTTATTGCAATACGGTTATTCATTTAAGTTAGAGAATAATGGTTATTCTGGTTACATGAATAATACCTTCAATGGTCATGCACCCAGTGAGAATGGTTTGTTGAAATCTTGATCGTAGTATTACACATGTTCATAACATTGATGTCAAAAGATACAAAGTTAATAATGATAGTACCACATACTTGTGGCACTGCCGCTAAATGTCATATTGGTATAAAGCGCATGTAGAAACTCCATGCTGATGGATATTTGGACTCATTCGATTTCGAATCGGTTGAGACATGCGAACCATGCCACTTGGGCAAGATGACTAAAGGACCCCGTTGGATGGAGCGGGCAAGTGATTCATTGGAAATGATACATGTTGATGTATGCAATCTAGTGAGTCTTGTAGCGTGCAGTGGATATCGTTATTTTCTTACCTTCACTGATGATTTGAGTAGATATAGTGTATATTTACTTAATGAAACACAAGTCTGAATCGTTTGAAAGGTTCAAGCAAATTCAGAGTGAAGTTTAAAGATCATCGTGACAAGAAGATAAAAATGACTGCGATATGATCGTGGAGGTGAATATCTGAGTCACGAGTTTGGCATACAACTTAAGACAATGTGAAAGTTGTTTCACAACTAAACGCCACCTGGAACACCATAGTGTGATGGTGTGTCCGAACATCATAGTTATGCTCTATTGGACATGGTGCGTGCTATGATGTCTCTTGTCGTTTTACTACTATAATTTTGGGGTTATGCATTAGAGACAACTGCATTCACTTTAAATAGGGCACCATCTAAATCCGTTGAGATGACAACATGTGAATTATGGTTTGATAGAAACCTAAGCTGTCATTTCTTAATATTTGGGGATGTGACACTCGTGTGGAAAATGTTTTCACCTAATGAGGTCGAACCCAAGGCGGACAAATTGCATCTTCATAGAATACCCTAAGATCAGTTGGGTGAACCTTCAATCTCAGATCCTAGTGCAAAGTGTTTGTTGCTTAAATGGATCCTTTCTCGAGGAAATGTTTCTCTCGAAAGAATTGAGTGGGAGGAAGATAGAACTTGATGAGGTTGTTAAACCTTTGTTCAACCAGAGAGTAGCGCAGCACAGAAAGATGTTTCTGTGAAGCCTACGTTAGTTGAAGAGGAAGTTAATGATGATGATCATGAAGCTTCAGGATCAAGTTACTATCGAACTTCGTAGGTCGACAAGGATGTGTACTGCTACTAAGTGGTACGACAACTCTGTCTTGGAGATCATGTTGTTGGACAACGATGAACCTACGAGCTATGGAGAAGCGATGATGGGCCCGGATTCTGACAAATGGTTGGAGGCCATGAAATCCGAGATAGGATCCATGTATGAAAACCAAGTGTAGACTTTGGTAGACTTGCTCGTTGGACGGCAGGTCGTTGAGTACAAATGGATCTTTAAAATGAAGACACACACTGATGGTGAATGTCACTATTTGTAAAGCTCGAATTGTTGCAAAGATGTTTGTGACAAGTTCAAGGAGTTGACTACGATGAGACTTCCTCACTCATAGTGGTGCTAAAGTCTGTTGGAATTATGTTAGCAGTTGCTGTGTTTTCAATTATGAAATCTGGCAGATGGATGTCAAAACATCGTTTCCTTAACGGTTTACTTGAGGAAAGGTTGTATGTGATACAACCAGAAGGTTTTGTCAGGCCTAAGGATGCTAAAAGGTGTGCAAGCTTCGGTGATCCTTCCATGGACTGAAGCAAGCATCTCGGAGTTGGAATATACGCTTTGATGAGGTGATCAAAGTTTTGATGTTTATACAAAGTTTACGAGAAACTTGTATTTGCAATAAAGTGAGTGGGAGCCCTATAGAATTTCTGATAAGTATATGTGGATGACATATTGTTGATCAGAAATAATGTAGAGTTTCTGGAAAGCATAAAATGGTCATTTGGAAAGTGATTTTCAAAGGAAGACCTGGATGAAGCTACCTAATTGTTGAGCATCAAAATCTATGGAGATAGATCAAGATGCTCGATGAGACTTTCAATGAGTGCATACCTTGACAAGATTTTGAAAGAGTTCAAAATGGATCAGTCAGAGAAAGAGTTCTCGCCTGATTTGTAAGGTGTGAAAGTTGAGTGAGACTCAAAGCTCGACAATGGCAGAAGAAAGAGAAAGGACGAACGTCGTCCCCTATGCCTTAGCCATAGGCTCTATTTTATGCCATGCTATGTACCGCACCTATGTGTGCCTTGCCATGAGTCTGTCAGGGGGTACACGAGTGAACCAGGAGTGGATCACTGGACAGCGGTCAAGATTATCCTCAGTAACTAAGAGACTGAGGAGATGTTTCTCGATTATGGAGGTGATAAAGAGTTCGTCGTAAGTAGTTACGTCGATACAAGCTTTAACACTAATCCGGATGACTTGTAGTAGCAATCTGGATACATATAGTGGAGCAGCCATTTGGAAATAGTACCAAGTGGAGTGTGGTAGCAGTGTTTACGGTTTGACATAGAGATTTGCAAAGTACACACGAATTTGAATATCGCAGACCCGTTGACTATAAGACCTCTCTCACATGCAAAGCATGATCGAGCCCCTGAACTCATTGGGTGTTAGATTCATAACAATGCGAATCACAGGGTGATGTGAACTAGATTATTGACTCTAGTGCAAGTGGGAGACTGTTGGAAATATGCCCTAGAGGCAATAATAAATTAGTTATTATCATATTTCCTTGTTCATGATAATCGTTTATTATCCATGCTATAATTGTATTGATCGGAGACTTAAATGCATGTGTGGATACATAGACAAATGTCATTTGATAATGGGATCACATCATTAGGAGAATGATGTGATGGATAAGACCCAAACTACAAACATAGCATATGATCGTGTCAGTTTATTGCTACTGTTTTCTGCATGTCAAGTATATGTTCCTATGACCATGAGATCATGCAACTCACGGATATCGGAGGAGTGCCTTGTGTGTATCAAACGTCGCAACGTAACTGGGTGACTATAAAGGTGCTCTACAGGTATCTCCGATGGTGTCTGTTGAGTTGGCATGGATCGAGACTGGGATTTGTTACTCCGTGTAACGGAGAGGTATCTCATGGCCCACTCGGTAATACAACATCACAACAAGCCTTGCAAGCAATGTGGCTAAGTGTTAGTCACGGGATTTTGTATTATGGAACGAGTAAAGAGACTTGCCAGTAACGAGGTTGAACTAGGTATGGAGATACCGACGATCGAATCTCGGGCAAGTAACATATCGAAGAACAAAGGGAACGTTATACGGGATTAACTGAATCCTTGACATAGAGGTTCGACCGATAAAGATCTTCGTAGAATATGTAGGAACCAATGTGGACGTCCAGGTCCCGCCATTGGTTATTGACCGTAGAGGTGTCTCAGTCATGTCTACATAGTTCTCGAACCCGCAGGGTCTGCACATTTAAGGTTCGGTGACGTTTCGGTAGTGTAGAGTTATGTATGGTGGTGAACGAAGTTTGTTCGGAGTCCCGGATGAGATTCCGGACGTCATGAGGAGCTCCGGAATGGTCCAGAGGTAAAGATTCATATATAGGAAGTCCCAATTTGGTTTTCGGAAAAGTTTTGGGCTCATCGGTAGTGTACCGGGAGGCCTTCGAGATGGGTATTTCGACCCCAAGAGGTCCATGGGCTGTGGGAGAATAATAACCAGCCCTTAGTGGGTTGGGAAAACAGCCACAAAGGCCCATGGCGTAGGAGAGAAAGTCCTAAAGCAAAAAGTGGAAAATCAGCCAATAGGAGGCAATCCTACTCCAACTAGGATTGGAGGTGAAGTAGGATTGCTTCCCACCTCCTATTTCGGCCGACCCAAAGGCCTTGGCTGCCTCTCCTCTCCTCTCCTTCTATATATACTAGTGGGTTGGGTGGTTTTTGGACAGAATTTCCGGCCACGTGCTACCCGTTACACCGGTGCATAGTTTCTCCTCTAGATCGGTTTTCTGCAGCGCTTAGGCGAAGCCCTGCCGGAATTGCTCCACCACCATCACCGGAGCGCCGTCATGCTGTCGGTGAACTCTGTCTCCTCTCCACCTCCTCTCGCTGGATCGAGACGGTGGAGATCGTCATCAAGCTGCACGTGTGCTGAACGCGGAGGTGCCGTCCGTTCGGCGCTAGATCGAAGGACCGTGATCGAGATCGCGAGACGGTTCGTGATGTGATCACGGAACGGATCATGATGAGTTCGCGGGACAGATCGTGATCAAGATCGTGAGACGGATCGTGATGAGTTCGCGGGACGGATCATGATGTGTTCGCGGGACGGTTCGTGATTGGATCGCGGGACGCTCGACGATTTGGATCGCGAAGAAGTTCGACTACACCAACCGCGTTTCTTAACGCTTCCCGCTTAGCGATCTACAAGGGTACGTAGATCCACTCTCCCTCTCGTAGATGCTCATCACCATGGATAGGTTTGCGTGTGCGTAGGAATTTTTTTGTTTCCCATGCGACGTTCCCCAACATGCCCATACCCATCGGGTATCCTATACCCAATGGGTATCCAATGGGTACAATATATATCATTTTTTAAAGGTAGATGGTTTTGAAATTCAATTAATGATGGGCGAGCAGTATAGCACAGACATAAACTTCTAAGATGATGTCCTCTTGGAGACATCAAGGGAGTATGAGCAGTAGGTGGTGAAAGCCCGGCGCAATTGGAGGTGATGGTGAGAATGGGGGATCGCTGGATCGAGAGTTGGATAGGAGTCCAATAGCGAAGACTCGAGCTTTTATCTTTTCGAGGAGTCACATAGGACATAAGAGGAGTGGCGAGGATGTGATTACGGGCCTATGAGCTTGACCGGTTTAAGGAATCGAGACTTAGGGTGTGCCATAGGAGTTGGATGTTGACCCAAAATGGCGTAGGAGTTATTTTCATTTATTAACTTTTTCTGGGTATCCATTGGGTTACCCATGGGCGTAATTTCGTATCCATACCTGACTCATATATCTTGCGGGTATGGATACCCATTACCCGTGGATTCAAAATCTCTCCAAGTCATGCCCATGCCCGTTGTTTTCGGGTAGGGTACCCGTGGGTACCCATACCCATGGGCAAAATTGCCATCCCTACTTGAAGCGGGTCGGGGCTGCTGGGCCGGAGTGCGGCGTCGGCGGCACGCGCCGGAGTAAGGGGTGTGGCAGGTGTGCGTAGGGTGACATGGGAGGAGCATGCTAGGGGATCAGCGGCGGCTTCCCGACGGCCAGATCTGACCCGCAGGCGGCGCGCGTTGCGGTCTGCCAGCTACATCATCATTGTGAAGGTTGCTCCTCATGGTGGCAGGCGACAAGTCTCCCTGCTCGGTGTGGCCTTCTGACGATGCAGTCCTGGATGCGGGAGCGGTGGAGCTGGTGGTGGCCTGCTCGTCATAGTGATGGGAGGTCAAGCGCGGCTATCCATGGGGCAACACACAAGGAATTTAGGACCTAGTGCATGTATCTGACGATCGTGATGGTGGTTGCCATTGTATGGGCGACGACAACTGTTGACGCGGCGTTGAGTGCTTTATGTAGCACCCGGAATCGGGGCAGCGACCCTTCTTCTTGGACGGTGACAGACAACATGGTTGTGTGGGAGACACAGAGTCTGGATCTCAAGGTGGTGACAACCTTATGAGGCTGGTGGTGGTATGGGGCGCCCCCTCCCTCAGTAGGTCGGGTTCGATGCGGCTTTGACAGGGGACACATGCATCTCTTTCGGAGTCGTCAGGCAATGATGTCACCGGTAGGTGAAGCCTCCCAGCGGATGCTACGCACGATGTCTCATACGGGAACGTCAGGTCATGCCTGCTACCGGGATGTGTTGCACGGTGGCTCTGGCAGAGGTCTCATGTCTAGCATGTTGTTGTTGGATTGAAGGTGGTTTGACCATGGCGGAAGGCAGGCAGTATGGGCGTCTCTTTTCTAGTGTCTTCTCCAAAGGTATGAGGTATCTGGTTATCGAGGCGTGGATATAGGATACCTGGATAAGGGATGATGGTACATACGGAATCAACGACTGCTTTATACACTTCGATGAAAACACAAGATCTTTGATTCAGGGTATATCGACATGCGTTTGCGTCTTGTGCTGTTGAAGGTGGTGGATTGAGGCTTGCCTTTGGGGATGAGAAACCGAAGTTCAACCTTGTGTTGGATTCGCCACCATCGGTGCATGTGTGGCGATCCCTTCTTGAAGGCGTACTGATTATCTGGTGAAGTTATTGCCGCGAGGCATGCAGCCTCAGTTTTTTCTCCGCTCTATTTCCAGGTAGACGTTGTTTACTGTTGGATTTTGTATTCTTAATTATATATGAACGTATGCATCGTTCTGATGCAGAGGTTGAAGGTTATCCTGCTTTAAAAAAACAGATGGTAACCTGCACTGCGGCAAGCAAGTCATCCCTATGTTGTCAGAAACGGTATAGCTTGTAGTCCATCCATTTTTTTTAGTCCGCATATAAAATTTGGTCTAACTTTATAGGAGAAAAATATCAACATTCAAAATATAAAATCGACATTACTAGATGCACTATGAAATTAATTTGCATATCATATAGCTTTAGTATTGTAGATGCTGACATTTTTTTTATAAATTGGGTCAAACTTTGGATAATTTGACTTTAAACGAATCTTATATCACTACAAGAATCAGGTAATTTGGCTGTCTTTGTCGTCTGGGGGCGGATGACAAAGAACTGACACATGGCAAACAGTGCTTTTGCCATGTGCGGGTTCTTTGCCGTTTGCTTTTTAGCAGCGGACGGCAAAGAGCATCTTTGTCATGTGTCAGCAGACGACAAAGGCCTGACACATGACAAATAACTGAATTCCAGTAGTGTATGCAGATGGAGTGAGTAATGATGTTGTCATGTGTCTATTCTAAATGCTTCTTTTTCCTTCTGGTTGAAGTTAAAAATTGACAGGGCATAGAAGAAATGAATGGGGCATCTGGAATTAATTTACGCCGTGTTACAAACTTGTGGTTGCAGTTGCCTTGATGCTGAATGTTTGCACCTAGATCTGGCATTCGCAGCATGCAGGCTCTGACACTGCAGCATGCAGGATCCAGCTTTCATTCTGAAAGTAGGCTGATAGCTTTTGGTGGTCTTGGACTACCTGATCAAACTGTAGCTCTTCTCTTTGCTTTGCTGCAAGTAGAGCTGCTCTGGAGTTGAATTATGTCGACCCATCTGTCATGCGTGCACCACGTCTTGAAGAAATCCTTCCTTATTCCAATCATCATCTGCCTGAAATTAGCCAAGGAGATAAGAGGATATGTAGCTGGTAGTTTTTTTGGAGGAGGTTAAACCCCCGACCTCTGCATTAATCGATGCATGCAGCAATCTTTATTAATTATTCTGACAAGAACATACATCAATCCATTCGAAGCCATCACTCACACCTACAAACTCGATAATGTGGAGTGCTCTCACTCTCCATATCTAAAATCGGTGTCGTCGTCAAGCCATCCACATAACATACCGGGACCAACAGCCGATGCAACAGACCTAAAGCGCACACCACATGCACACGTTTTAAAAGCCGCCATCATCATCGTACAACTAACCCATCTTCAGAAGAAAGATCCGCATCATCCTTACTAGTCCGAATATCCGTTGACGTCACCACGACGCCCAACGCGCCACTGGCAAGCTGAAGAGATAAGAGGATATGTAGCTGGTAGTGGTTGGTCATCATGTATCGCCGAAGCTGCATCGATGCTCAGTTGAGTTGCAGAGCAAGCAAGCTTTACTTTGCACAGCATCCATGCATGCTCGTGCGCCGGCCGGCCGGCCGGCTTGCTCAATGTCCAGACCGGAGCAAGTCTACTGCAGCAGCCACGGCAGAGCAGTATTGATCTCACGATCCATCAGAAAACAACATCAACATCTACTTACACTGTTACCTTCGCTCGCTCGCTGCAGGCAGGCCAGGGTCGTCTGTTTTGTTTCAGACCACATGGACGGAGGCACACGCGGAGCTCACAGGAACGCCGGTCGACGCCGAGTCCGTGAACCATGGCGGAGCCATGGGGAATGAAGCCTGGTCCGAAACGCGCCACACGCACGCGCGCGAGCGTCTCTCTTTCGGACCCGGCGTCATTCCCCTTGACAACCATGACGCGGAGCGAAGACCACCAAGATCGTGTATTTTTATCTTCTTTCCGCGCGCGTGTCAGGCCATGAACTGCCTGCCTGCCATGTCTGCGCACCAAGGCACAGCTCTATATCTAGCGACGGGAAAGGCGGGCGGAGATGGAAAGGGCGCCGCGCGCCAGGCGGAGGCGACAAAAGCGGCTGCGGATTAGATGCCCGAGCCGTCGTTTTCGTGGGAGATCGTCGGCGATCCGGGTGGTGGCGCCGGTACGCGGCAAAGCGAGCGACCGGTTTGTGTGGTGGTTAGACCAGCTACGACTACTACTACGACGACGATGATGATGATATTCCGGTGAGACTTTCAGAGTGCGGAGGAAATTAATGTTTGATAGATATATTCCTTTGTGGTCGTAAGTACGAGCGAGGGAAGGGAGGGATCTCCGACTGACGTCCAGACCGCGAAGCGATTCTCCTGCAAAGTGTGGGGACTTTGCATCGAGCCATCCCACTCGGGTTGTGGGGGAGAGAGGGGAGAGGGAGGTTTTGAGCGGAGGAGGAACCGAATGGTTGCGATGCCAAGCTTAAGGATCAAGCTACAGAGAACTATCGGATTCTTGTTCCTACGTACCTTTCCGTGGCTTCTTTACATGATTATTACATCAGTTGATTTTCGAAAAAAACACGAAAATTCAAGGCACGTAATTCGTTCCATCTCTGTTTAAGTTCAGAATAAGATGGCGTTCGCCAAGTCTTTATAATTCCTTTTCTTTTATGAAAGGGTCCAAGGCCATTACTCCTATGGACGTTGGAGTACCCGCCTCCTAGGAACCTCGCCGGCGCAAGAGTGCCCTCTGTGTCGTCTGTTAGAGCATCTCCAGCCGCGTCCCCAACAGCCCTCTTCCTCCCCCCCCCCACCTAGGACCCCGTTTTTCGTCAGTTGGGTTTTTTTTGGGCCGGCGAATGCAGACCGAACCTACCGTGTTGGGGGACACTTGGGGGCTTCGGCAAAAACAAAACGGCGCGTGGGACACCACTGTCAAGCGAATCTCTCCCTTTTGCTCGCCCGGCTCGCCCCCTCGCGCCTCTCCACCATGTTGATTCCGGCACCTTCCGCCTGTTCACGGCAGCCGTGCCACCGCTAGAAAAAGGCCCTTTCCTCCATTTCCCCGCCGGATTTCGCTTCTCCACCCCCACTCATCGCCGCTCTCCGACGGACACCATGCCGGCAGGACACCGACGGCTGTCCGCACACCACGCCCGCAAGGTGTTCGGCATTTTACCTGTTTGGCCATGGACTCGGACGACGAGGAGGCATTCGCGGCTCTGTTGGAGGAGGACGCTGAGGCCGACACCGCCGACGAGGAACACCTCATGATCCTCTCCTTGCTGGCCGTCCTATTCGTGAACAATGACAAGCGTTGGTGAGGTGGCTCGGCGCCGGGCCGACGCAAGAGCAAGCAGATGCATCAGATGGAGGGCTATTGCATGCTCTACGCAGACTACTTCGCCGACTCTCCTCTGCATGGTGAGAAAGTATTTCGTCATCGTTACCGGATGAACCGGAAGCTCTTCCTCAGGATTATTAATTCCATTCCAAAGTTTGGCAACTATTTCGTTTGCAAGAAGGACTGCACTGGCACGGTTGGATTCTCCACACTCCAGAAGTGCACCTGAACTATGAGGATGCTTGCATACGGAGCTCCTAGTGATATACAGGAAGACTATGGACGCATGGACGAGTTCACCATCATTGAGTGTTTGTACAAGTTCTGTAGGGCAGTGGTGACAGTGTTTAGACCACGGTATTTACGATCATCCAATGCTGAAGACACTGCTCAGATCCTAACACATAATGCAGCAAGAGGATTTCCTGAGATGCTTGGAAGCATCGAATGCATGCATTGGTCATGGAAAAACTACCCATTTACTTGGCAAGGGATGTACAAAGGCGTCAAAGGGGGTTGCAGCATGGTACTTGAGGCAGTAGCCACATATGACCTATGGATTAGGCACTCCTTCTTTGGCATGCCAAGAACTCACAATGACATCAACGTATTGCAGTGCTCTAATGTCTTCGCCAAGCTTGTTGAAAGTCATGCTCCTCCGGTGAACTTTGAGATCAATGGGCGCCACTACAACAAGGGATACTATCTAGCAGATGGTATCTATCCGAGATGGTCCACATTTGTGAAGACTATCTCAAAACTTGTGGCGCCAAAGAAGGAACACTTTGCTAAGTGTCAGGAGGCTTGCATGAAAGATGTTGAGCGACCATTTGGTGTGCTCCAATCTCGATTTGCTGTTGTCCGGTACCCCGCTCTGACCTGGTCAAAATCTTAGATGTGGGAGATCATGAATTGTTGTGTCTGCTTGCAGAACATGATCATTGATAGCGAGCAGGAAGAACCAGTGTTTGACACCGAACCATATTATAGGTAAGGACCTCTTGCAGTTGTTGACCACCAGGTACTAGCAACATGGACTGCCTACCTCAATATGCGCCAGGAGATCCGAGACCCACATGTACATCAAGAATTGCAGGACGATCTGGTGGAGCACCTATGGAGGCTCAAGGGCAACGCCTAGTTCGATTTGTTTTAATTTATGTTAGAATTATGAGCTTGCTTCGTTGAACTCTTAGATTTGTATTAATTTCTGTGATGGATTTTGGCATAAACATTTAGTTTTTGTTGCATTTACGCCGAAAGAGCGCCGGATTTGCTGAATTTATATCGAAAGAGCGTTGAAAGAGCGCCGAATCTGTTGAGGTTATGCCAAAAGGGCGTTGAATCTGTGCCGAATTTGAGCCTATTCTTCGTCGATACTGGGCCGAAATCGCTGGCTTGGGGGTGACCATGGGGCGGCGACTGGGAATCCAAGCCCGCAAGCCGATTATAGCGTCGGTTTGCCCCCAGACGACACTATTTCGGGTCCCTGGGGACCGAACGGCTGGAGATGCTCTTACACCCAGGCCTCACGTGGATGGTTCCTTTGCGTACTCATGATCATCCGATCTCCACCACCACCTCGTACTCGGTTGGTTTTTCAAGGGTCCATGACGCATGGGCAGCAGGCACGGCCAGAGCCACCTCCCTGTAGTGTTTTGGGCCGCGCCCGCATGCGGTGTCTCGCATGCTGGCCAGCGAGCGACGGGGAGGCAGGACGACCTGTCAGCATCGTTAGCACCCTATCGGGCTCTTTTGCTCACACCAGCCGGGTCACCCGCGCGTTTGGCTCGGCGTGGGACATCCGAGTGGTCCGAGAGGGCCATCTGGCCCGTGGTCACAATGGCACGTCAGATCGCCCTGTTTGCGTGCTTATATGCCCGACCAGTGTACTTCACCCCTGCCATGCTTCTTCATATGCGTGTGTCGGGTACGCTCATGCGCCCGTCTTGAGGTGTGAGCTATTCATATGTCTCTGACATATCTATAATTGCTAATTGTTTCATGCTATTATATTATTATTTTTGTATGTTTTATACATCATTTATATCATTTTTGAGAACTAATCTATTAATCTAGTGTCAAGTGTTAGTTCTTGTTTTCTGCTTATTTTTGGCTTTATAGAAAATGCATATCAAACGAAGTCCAAACACAATGAAACTTTTTGACATTTTTTTCTGGACCAAAAAACCCTGGAAAATTTGGGAGGAGTCCAAAAGCAACGACGAGGCAGGGGCTGTTGGGGAACGTAGTAATAATTCAAAAAAATTCTACGTGTCACCAAGATCAATCTAGGAGATGCTAGCAACGAGAGAGAGGGAGTGCATCTTCATACCCTTGAAGATTGCTAAGCGGAAGCGTTGCAAAGAACGTGGTTGATGGAGACGTACTCGCGGCGATTCAAATCGCAAAAGATCCGACCCAAGCGCCGAACGGACGACGTCTCCACGTTCAAGACACGTACAACCCGGAGACGTCTCCTCCTTCTTGATCCAGCAAGGTGGAGGAGAAGTTGAGGGAGAGCTCTGGCAGCACAACGGCGTGGTGGCGGTGGAGCTTGTGGTTCTCCGGCAAAGCTTTGCTAAGCACTACGGAGGAGGAGGAGGTGTAGGAGGGGGAGGGCTGCGCCAGGGGGAAGGGTGCGGCTGCCCTCCCACCTTCCCTCTATTTATAGGACAGGGGGAGAGGGGGCCGACCCCCCTAGATCCAATCTAGGGTGGGGGCGGCGGCCACGGGGGGAACTTGGCCCCTAAGTTTGGTGGGGGCGCCCCCCTAGCCCTAGGCGCCTTGGGCCCTAGGGGAGGCGCACCAGCCCACTAAGGGGCTGGTTCCCATCCAACTACAGACCATTAGGTCCTCCAGGGCAGGTGGACCCTCCCGGTGGACCCCCGGAACCCTTTCGGTGGTCCCGGTATAATACCGATAAACCTCGAAACTTTTCCGGTGACTGAAACTGGACTTTCCATATATAAATCTTCACCTCCAGACCATTATGGAACTCCTCGTGACGTTAGGGATCCCATCCAAGGCTCCGACAACTTTCGGTAACCACATAAAATTCCCATTACAACTCTAGCGTCATCAAACCTTAAGTGTGTAGACCCTACGGGTTCGGGAACTATGCAGACATGACCGAGACACCTCTCCGGTTAATAACCAATAGCGGGATTTGGATACCCATATTGGCTCCCAAATGTTCCACGATGATCTCATCGGATGAACCACGATGTTGGGGATTCAATTAATCCCGTATACAATTCCCTTTGTCCATCGGTATGTTACTTGCCCAAGATTCGATCGTCGGTATCCCTATACCTTGTTCAATCTCGTTACCGGCAAGTCTCTTTACTCGTTCCGTAATAAATGATCCCGTGAATAACTCCTTAGTCACATTGAGCTCATTATGATGATGTATTACCGAGTGGGCCAGAGATACCTCTCCATCACACGGAGTGACAAATCCCAGTCTCGATTCGTGCCAACCCAACAGACACTTTCGGAGACACCTGTAGTGCACCTTTATAGTCACCTAGTTACATTGTGACATTTGATAGACCCAAACAATTCCTACGGTATCCGAGAGTTGCACTATCTCATGGTCCAAGTAAATGATACTTGACATTAGAAAATCTCTAGGAGACGAACTACACGATCTTGTGCTATGCTTAGGATTGGGTCTTGTCCATCACATCATTCTACTAATGATGTGATCCCGTTATCAATGACATCCAATGTCCATGGTCAGGAAACCATGACAATCTATTGATCAACGAGCTAGTCAACTAGAAGCTCACTAGGGACATGGTGTGGTCTATGTATGCACACAGGTATTATGGTTTCCCGTTAATACAATTATAGCATGAACAATAGACAATTATCATGAACAAGGAAATATAATAATAACCATTTTATTATTGCCTATAGGGCATATTTCCAACAGTCTCCCACTTGCACTAGAGTCAATAATATAGTTACATTGTGATGAATCAAACACCCATAGAGTTTTGCTGCTGATCATGTTTCACTCGTGAAAGAGGTTTAGTCAACGGATCTGCGGCATTCAGATCAGTATGAACTTTACAAATATATATATTTCCATCCTGAATATAACCACGAATGGAGTTGAAGCGGCACTTGATGTGCTTGGTCTTATTGTGAAACCCAGGCTCCTTGGTAATGGCAATAGCTCCAGTGTTGTCACAAAAGAGAATCATCGGGCTCGACGCATTGGCAATCACTCCTAGGTCGGTGATGAAGTCCTTCATCCAGACTCCTTCCTGCGCTGCTTCCAAAGCAGCTGTGTACTCCGCTTCACATGTAGATGCTGCCACGATGCTTTGCTTGCAACTGCACCAACTGACTGCCCCACCATTCAAAATATACACGTATCCGGTTTGTGACTTGGAGTCATCCGGATCTGTGTCGAAGCTAGCATCGACGTAACCCTTTACGACGAGCTCTTCGGCACCTCCATAAATGAGAAACATATCCTTGGTCCTTTTCAGGTACTTAAGGATATTCTTGACCGCTGTCCAGTGTTCCATTCCGGGATCACTTTGGTACCTCCCTATCAAACTTATGGCAAGGTTCACATCAGGTCTGGTACACAGCATGGCATACATAATAGAGCATATGGCTGAGGCATAGGGGATGACACTCATCTTTTCTCTATCTTCTGTCGAGGTCGGGCATTGAGTTGTGCTCAATCTCACACCTTGCAATATAGGCAAGAACCCCTTCTTGCACTGATCGATATTGAACTTCTTCAATATCTTGTCAAGGTATGTGCTTCGTGAAAGACCAATGAGGCGTCTCAATCTATCTCTATAGATCTTGATGCCTAATATGTAAGCAGCTTCTCCAAGGTCCTTCATTGAAAAACACTTATTCAATTAGGCCTTTATGCTTTCCAAAAGTTCTATATCATTTCCCATCAACAATATGTCATCCACATATAAAATGAGAAATGCTACAGAGCTCCCACTCACTTTCTTTTAAATACACGCTTCTCCATAAGTTTGTATAAACCCAAATGCTTTGATCATCTCATCAAAGCGAATGTTCCAACTCCGAGATGCTTGCACCAGCCCATAGATGGAGCGCTGGAGCTTGCATACCTTGTTAGCATTCTTAGGATTGACAAAACCTTCCGGCTGCATCATATACAATTCTTCCTTAAGGAAACCGTTAAGGAATGCCGTTTTGACGTCCATTTGCCAGATCTCATAATCATAAATGCGACAACTGCTAACATGATTCAGACGGACTTCAACATCTCTACGGGTGAGAAAGTCTCATCGTAGTCAACTCCTTGAACTTGTCGATAACCCTTAGCGATAAGCCGGGCCTTATAGACGGTCACATTATCATCCGCATCAGTCTTCTTCTTAAAAATCCATTTATTTTCTATGGCTTGCCGATCATCGGGCAAGTCCACCAAAGTCCATACTTTGTTCTCATACATGGATCCTATCTCGGATTTCATGGCTTCAAGCCATTTGTTGGAATCTGGGCCCACCATGGCTTCTTCATAGTTCGAAGGTTCACCGTTGTCTAACAACATGATTTCCAGGACAGGGTTGCCGTACCACTCTGGTGCAGAGCGTGTCCTCGTGGACCTAAGAAGTTCAATAGTAACTTGATCTGAAGTTTCATGATCATCATCATTAACTTCCTTTCTAGTCGGTGTAGGAACCACATAAACATTTTCCTGCGCTGCGCTACTTTTCGGTTCGTGAGGGGGTACAATTACCTCATCAAGTTCTACTTTCCTCCCACTTACTTCTTTCGAGAGAAACTCTTTCTCTAGAAAGGATCCATTCTTGGCAACAAAGATCTTGCCTTCGGATCTGAGATAGAAGGTATACCCAATAGTTTCCTTAGGATATCCTATGAATACACACTTTTCCGATTTGGGTTCGAGCTTTTCAGGTTGAAGTTTCTTGACATAAGCATCGCATCCCCAAACTTTCAGAAACGACATCTTAGGTTTCTTCCCAAACCATAATTCATATGGTGTCATCTCAACGGATTTAAACGGAGCCCTATTTAAAGTGAATGCGATAGTCTCTAATGCATATCCCCAAAATGATAGCGGTAAATCAGTAAGAGACATCATAGATCGCACCATATCAAATAGAGTGCGATTACGATGTTTGGACACACCATTACACGGAGGTGTGCCAGGCGGCGTGAGTTGTGAAACAATTCCACATTTCCTTAAGTGCGTGCCAAACTCGTGACTCAAATATTCTCCTCCACGATCAGAGCGTAAGAACTTTATGTTATTGTCATGTTGATTCTCTACCTCACTCTAAAATTCCTTGAACTTTTCAAATGTCTCAGACTTGTGTTTCATTAAGTAGACATACCCATATCTTCTTAAGTCATCAGTGAGGGTGAGAACATAACGATAGCCACCGCGAGCCTCAACGCTCATTGGACCGCATACATCGGTATGTATTATTTCCAACAAGCTGGTTGCTCACTCCATTGTACCGGAGAACGGAGTCTTAGTCATCTTGCCCATGAGGCATGGTTCGCATGTGTCAAATGATTCATAATCAAGAGACTCCAAAAGTCCATCTGCATGGAGTTTCTTGATGCGTTTGACACCAATATGACCAAGGCGGCAGTGCCACAAGTATGTGGGACTATCATTATCAACCTTACATCGTTTGGAATTCACACTATGAATATGTGTAACATCACATTCGATATTCAATAAAAATAAACCATTGACCAGCGGGGCATGACCATAAAACATATCTCTCATATAAATAGAACAACCATTATTCTCGGATTTAAATGAGTAGCCATCTCGCATCAAACGAGATCCGGATACGATTTTCATGCTCAAAGCTGGTACTAAATAACAATTATTGAAGTTTAAAATTAATCCTGAAGGTAGATGTAGAGGTAGCATGCCGACGGTGATCACATCGACCTTGGAACCATTCCCGACACGCATCGTCACCTCGTCCTTCGCCAGTCTTTGCTTATTTCGCAGCTCTTGTTTTGAGTTACAAATGTGAGCAACCACACCGATATCAAATAACCAGGAGCTACTACGAGCGCTGGTAAGGTACACATAATAACATTTATATCATATATACCTTTGACGTTGTTGGCCTTCTTAACTGCTAAGTACTTGTGGCAGTTTCGCTTCCAGTGACCGGTTCCCTTGCAGTAAAATCACTCAGTCTCAGCTTGGGTCCATTCTCAGGCTTCTTCCCAGCAACTGATTTACCGGGCGCGACAACTGCTTTGCCGTCCTTCTTGAAGTTCTTCTTACCCTTGCCTTTCTTGAAACTGGTGGTCTTATTCACCATCAACACTTGATGTTCCTTTTTGATCTCCACCTTCGCTGATTTCAGCATCGAATATAACTCAGGAATGGACTTCCCCATCCCTTGCATATTGAATTATATTACAAAGATCTTGTAGCTAGGTGGAAGAGACTGGAGGATTCTGTCAATAACCGAGTCATCCGGAAGATTAACTCCCAGTTGAGACAAGCGGTTGTGCAACCCAGACATTTTGAGTATGTGCTCGCTGACAGAACTATTTTCCTCCATCTTACAAGTGAAGAACTTGTCGTAGACTTCATATCTCTCGACCCGAGCATGAGCTTGGAAAACCATTCTCAGCTCTTGGAACATCTCATATGCTTCGTGTTGCTCAAAACGCTTTTGGAGCTCTGGTTCTAAGCTGTAAAGCATGCCACACTGAACCAGGGAGTAATCATCACTACGCGACTGCCAGGCGTTCATAACATCTTGAGTTGCTGGGAAAATGGGTGCGTCACCTAGCGGTGCATCAAGGACATATAATTTCTTGGAAGCTATAATGATGATCCTCAAGTTACGGACCTAGTCCGTATAGTTGCTTCCATCGTCTTTCAGCTTGGTTTTCTCTAGGAATGCGTTGAAGTTGAGGGCAACATTAGCGTGGGCCATTGGATATACAAGATAGATTGTAAAGACAATTTTAGACTAAGTTCATGATAATTAAGTTCATTTAATAAAATTATTTAATGAACTCCCACTCGGATAGACATCCCTCTAGTCATCTAAGTGATACATGATCCATATCGACTAGGCCGTGTCCGATCATCACGTGAGACAGACTTGTCATCAATGGTGAACATCTCCATGTTGATCGCATCTACTATATGACTCATGTCTGACCTTTCGGTCTCTCGTGTTCCGAGGCCATGTTTGTACATGCTAGGCTCGTCAAGTCAACCTAAGTGTTTCACGTGAGTAAATCTGGCTTACACCCGTTGTATGCGAACGTTAGAATCCATCACACCCGATCATCACGTGGTGCTTCGAAATAACGATCCTTTGCAACGGTGCACACTTAGGGGGAACACATTTCTTGAAATTTTAGTGAGGGGTCATCTTATTTATGCTACCATCGTTCTTAAGCAATATAAGATGTAAAAACATGATAAACATCACACGCAAATCACAAAGTGACATGATATGGCTAATATCATCTTGTGCCTTTGATCTCCATCTTCGGGGCGCAGCATGATCACCATCGTCATCGACATGACACCATGATCTCCATCATCGTGTCTTCATGAAGTTATCTCGCCAACTATTACTTCTACTACTATGGCTAACGGTTAGCAATAAAGTAAAGTAATTACATGGCGTTTTTATTGACACACAGGTCATACAATAAATTAAGACAACTCCTATGGCTCCTGCCGGTTGTCATACTCATCGACATGAAAGTCATGATTCCTTTTACAAGAACATGATCAATCTCATACATCGCATATATTTCATCACATCCTTTTGGACATATCACATCACATAGCATACCCTACGAAAACAAGTTAGACGTCCTCTAATTGTTGTTGCAAGTTTTACGTGGCTGCTTTGGGTTTCTAGCAAGAACGTTTCTTACCTACGCAAAAGCCACAAGGGTGACATGAAAATTTCTATTTACCCTTCATAAGGACCCTCTTCATCGAATCTGATACAACTAAAGTGGGAGAGACAGACAGCCGCTAGCCACCTTATGCAACAAGTGCATGTCAGGCGGTAGAACCAGTCTCACGTAAGCGTACGTGTAAAGTTGGTCCGGGCTGCTTCATCCCACAATGTCGCCGAATCAAGATAGTACTAGTAACGGCAAGCAAATTGACCAAATCATCACCCACAACTATTTGTGTTCTACTCGTGCATAGAATCTATGCATAGACCTAGCTCTGATACCACTGTTGAGGAACGTAGTAATAATTCAAAAAAAATTCTACATGTCACCAAGATCAATCTAGGAGATGCTAGCAATGAGAGAGAGGGAGTGTATCTTCATACCCTTGAAGATCGCTAAGCGGAAGCATTGCAAAGAACGAGGTTGATGGAGTCGTACTCGCGGCGATTCAAATCGTGGAAGATCCGATCCAAGGGCCGAACGGATGGTGCCTCCACGTTCAACACACGTACAGACCGGGGACGTCTCCTCCTTCTTGATCCAACAAGGGCGGACAAGAAGTTGAGGGAGAGCTCCGGTAGCATGACGGCGTGGTGACGGTGGAGCTCGTGGTTCTCTGGCAGAGCTTCGCTAAGCACTACGGAGGAGGAGGAGGAGGTGTAGTCGGGGGAGGGCTACGCCAGGAGGAAGGGTGTGGCTGCCCTCCCACCTCCCCTCTATTTATAGGCCAGGGGTAGAGGGGGCCGCCCCCTAGATCCAATATAGGGTGGGGGTGGTGGCCAAGGGGGAACTTGCCCCCCAAGTTTGGTGGGGGCGCCCCCACACCCCTAGGGTTGGCTGCCATAGGCGCCTTAGGCCCTAGGGGGATGCGCACCAGCCCACTAAGGGGCTGGTTCCCACCCAACTATAGCCCATTAGATCCTCCGGGGCAGGTGGACCCTCGGAACCCTTTCGGTGGTCCCGGTACAATACCGATAAACCCCGAAACTTTTTCGGTGACTGAAACTGGACTTCCCATATATAAATCTTCACCTCTGGACCATTCCGGAACTCGTGACGTCCGGGATCTCATACAAGACCCCAAAAAACTTCCAGTAACCACATACAATTCCCATTACAACTCTAGCATCACCGAACCTTAAGCGTGTAGACCATACGGGTTCGGGAACTATGCAGACATGACCGAGACACCTCTCCAGCCAATAACCAATAGCGAGATCTAGATACCCATATTGGCTCCCACATGTTCGACAATGATCTCATCGGATGAACCACGATTTCGAGGATTCAATTAATCCTGTATACAATTCCCTTTGTCCACCGGTATGTTACTTGCCTGAGATTCGATCGTCGGTATCCCTATACCTTGTTCAATCTCATTACCGGCAAGTCTCTTTACTCATTACGTAACACATGATCCCGTGACTAACTCCTTAGTCACATTGAGCTCATTATGATGATGTATTACCGAGTGGGCCAGAGATACCTCTCCATCACACGGAGTGACAAATCTTAGTCTCGATTCGTGCCAACCCAACAAACACTTTTGGAGACACGTGTAGTGCACCTTTATAGTCACCCAGTTACGTTGTGACATTTGATACACCCAAAGCATTCCTATGGTATCCGGGATTTGCATAATCTCATGGTCTAAGGAAATGATACTTGACATTAGAAAAGCTCTAGCAGACGAACTACACGATCTTGTGCTATGCTTAGGATTGGGTCTTGTCCATCACATCATTCTCCTAATGATGTGATCCCGTTATCAACGACATCCAATGTCCATAGTCAGGGAACCATGAGCATCTATTGATCAACGAGCTAGTCAACTAGAGGCTCAATAGGGACATGGTGTGGTCTATGTATTCACACATGTATTACGGTTTCCGGTTAATACAATTATAGCATGAACAATAGACAATTAACATGAACAAGGAAATATAATAATAACCATTTTATTATTGCCTCTAGGGCATATTTCCAACAAGGGCACCCTGAGGGGTAGGCACGCCCTGTGGGTAGGCGTGCTCTACCTCTTTGTGGGGCCCATGTGGCTCCGTTTTCCCTAATTCATGGCCTATAAATTCACATATATTCAGAAACCCTCGAGGGCACATAGAAACATTTTTTCGCTGCTGCAAGCCTTTGTTCTTTTCTGATCCCATCTAGAGACCTTTTTCGGTACTCCGTCCAAGGGGAAATCCATCACAGAGGCCGTATTCATCAACCTTGCTGCCTTCCCAATGATGTGTGAGTATTTCCACATGACCTATGGCTCCATAGAAGTAGCTATATGACTCTCGCTCTCTCTCTCTGATTGATCTTCAATACAATGATCTCTTCGGAGACCTATTCGATATAATCTTTGCAGTGTGTTTGTTGGGATCCTATGAATTGTGGGTTTATGACCAGATTATTCATTGAAAGTAATTGAATCCTCACTTAGATTTATTATATGCGATTGTTATAACTATATGTGCTTTCTGCTCATTAACTTTCTTTGGCCAAGTCGATGATTAGATCTTCAGATAAAGTGGTGCATAGTAGTAGGTTCAATCTTGCGGTGTCCTCACTCTGTGACAAGAGGAGTAGCGAAGAACGTATTTGTATTGTTTCTACTAAGGATAAAATGATGGAGCTCGAACACATTATTTGGTCTTTGTCTACATTATGTCATCATGATCCAAGCATTAATCTATTAGTTATGAACTTAATACCATAGATGCATGCTGGATGGCGGTCAGTTGGTGGAGTAAAAGTAGTCGACGCAGAATGTTTAGGCCTACTTGTCTTGGACGTAATGCCTATATATATGATCATTGCCATGAATAACATCATAATTATTTGCTTTTCTATCAATTGCCCAACAATAATTTGTTCACCCGTCGTTGCTATGTTCATGAGAGAGATGCCTTTAGTGAAATCCATGGCCCCTGGGTCTATTGGTTCGATAAACCTTTGTTATTAAGTGAGGGAAATACTTTATGCTACTACACTGCATCATTTCCACTTACGGGAAATTCTAACGCCAATCACAAGTAGCAGTGATGCATGCTTGGCCTTGCCGTTTGTGTGTGGGTGTGTGGGTGTGGTTGCTAGGGGCTTTTCTGGCCGACCTTGTTTGTGTGCTTGTCTGACTGGACTTGATTGCATATGCTTGGACGACAAATGTTGTCGAGGTGGGCTGCAATGGCTGGTATGGGTCATTGTTGCATCGCTTATTTCACACGTACTGGGATGCTAAATATTATCAGTGTTTTGAGCCATCTTTGTGCATGCATGGGTGAGTCTGTGAGAGGCATGACTTCCCGGGTATGCAGAGGTGCTTTCTCGGGCTTTCCGACCACGCGATGGATTCCCCTGGCTAGCTAGTTGCTGAGTGCTACTTGTGAGCTGCGTTGGGATTTTCCCCGAATAGGAGAGGAGATGCATCATAGTAGAGATAAGTATTTTCCTCAGTTAGAACTAAGGTTACCGAACCAATAGGAGAACCAATCAAACTCCCTTTGACATCACCTACACACACAAAACCAAACACTTGCACCCAACGCGGGCAAGAGGGTTGTCAAGCTCCTTGAACTCGTTACTTACAAGGACTAAATCTTGATAGAGATAGATAATATAAAGGAAAAATAAAATAAAAGCAAATGAAGTGCATCAAAGCATTTTTACGGTTTTTGTATTTATGTTTAAGTAGACTCGAGGGCATAGTTTTCGCTAGAGGCTTCTCTCTTGAATATAACATACGGTGGGTAGACAAATTATTGTTGGGCAATTGACAAAATTGCACATAGTTATAACATGTTATTCATGGCAATGAGAATGCATATAGGCGTCACGTCCATAAACAAGTAGACCGAAATGATTCTGCACTACTATTATTACTCCACCAATCGACTGATTCCTGCCTGCATCTATGGTATTAAGTTCATAAAAACGGAGTAATGCTTGAAGCAACATGACATGATGTAGACAAAGTAAGACAAGCAATATGTTTAGACCGCGTCATTTTTTCCTTAATGTCAAAAATACAAATACGTGTCCTATCCCCTTTTGTCACTCGGATATAGAGCACTCCAAGATTGAACCCATTACAACGCACCACTCCCGTTGAAGATAAATTAACTTGGCCAAACCGAAGCGATCTATCAGAGAGAAATACAAAGATATAAGAATCATACATAATAGAATTCAGAAGAGAATTAATTACTTTCAATGAATAATCTGATCATAAACCCAAAATTGGTCAGGTCCCAACAAACACACCGTAAAACAAGATTACATCGAATAGATCACCGCGAGGATCATGGTGAAGATCATATTGAAGATCAAAGAGAGAGAAGACGCCATCTAGGTACTAGCTGTGGACCCGTAGGCCTGTGGTGGACTACTCATGCATCATCATGGAGGCAGCAAGGTTGATGTAGATGGCCTCTGTGATTAATTCCCCCTCCGACAGAGTACCGAAAAAGGTCTCCAGATGGCCTCCCATCGGAATAGAGGCTTGCGGCGGCAAAAAAAGTGTTTCGGGTGGCTCTATGTTGGTTTTCCAATTTTAGAAAATTTATGGAGGTGGAATTAGGCCAGGCGGAGCAACAAGGGCCCCACAAGGCATCAGGGTGCACCTACCCCCTTGGGCGCCCCTGTTGCCTTGTCGTCTCCTCGTCTCGCTTCCTGACTCCTTGATACGTCTCCAACATATCTATATTTTTTTATTTTTCCATGCTATAATATTATTATTCTAGGATACTTTTTGGGCATTTATTTCGTGATTCATATTATTTTTGAACACTAACCTATTAACACAGTGCAAAGTGTCAGTTGTTGTTTCCTGCATGTTTTTGGCTTTTCAGGTTTACAGTACCAAACGAAGTTAAATTGCCACAAAACTTGTTGATGATTTTTTTGGGACCAAAATAAGACCTAGAAGCTTCAGGAGGAGGCTAGGGGCTGCACGAGGGCCCCACAAGCCAACAAGACACACCTAGGGGGGTGGTCGCGCCCTGTTAGCTTGTGGCCGCTCCCTCGTCTCTCGATGCCCCTATCTGGCCTATAAATTCACATATATTATAAAAACCCTAGGAGAGCTCCTGAAACACTTTTTCCGTCGCGCAAGTCTTTATTCTGCCGCAATCTCATCCGAAGCTTTTTTTTGGTGCCCTGCCAGAGGGGGGATTGATCACGGAGGGCCTCTTCATCATCCTTGCCTCTCCCATGTTGATGTGTGATTAGTCCACCACAGACCTACGGGTCCATAGCTAGTACCTAGATGGCTTATTCTCTCTGTTTGATCTTCAATACAAAGTTCACCACGATCTTCGCGGTGATCTATTTGATGTAATCGTCTTTTGTGGTGTGTTTGTTGGGATCCTATGAATTGTGGGTTTATGTTCAGATTATTTATGATAAAAGAATTGAGTATCCTTTGAATCCTTATTTGATTCTTATTTTCATGATCATCATAGCTTTGGAAATCTCTCCGATCTATCAGTTTAGTTTGGCCAACTAGGTTGGTTTATCTTTAGTGAGAGGGGTGCGTTGCAGTATGTTCAATCTTGGACTGCTCTATATCACAGTGACATAGTAGGGGACAAGACACATATTTGTATTGTTTCTAGTAAGGATAAAACGATGGGGTTCATTCATATTAATTGAGTTTGCTTTGTCTACATCATGTCATCGTTCTCCAAGCATTACTTTGTTTGTCATGAACTTAATACCTAGAGAGGCAAGCATAGAAACGCTCTTGAAGTGGAGTAATAGTATTAGATGCAGGCAAGAGTTGGTCTACTCGTTTATGCACATGATGCCTATGTACACATGATCATTGCCATGAATAATTTCATAACTATGTTGATAGGACGTGGATGTCGCCTAGAGGGGGGGTGAATAAGCGCTTTAAAATAATTACAGTTTAGGCTTGAAAAAATGCAAAATAAAACGAATGTTTAATTAGTGAAGCACAAAATCTAAGGCAACTAGGCTCGCCTATGTGCACCAACAACTTATGCTAAGAAAGATAAACAACTAAGTGATAGCAAGATATATAACATGAAACAATATGGCTATCACAAAGTAAAATGCATAAGTAAAAGGGCTCAGGTAAGAGATAACCGAGGCATGAGGAGTGATACGTCTCCAATGTATCTATAATTTTTGATTGTTCCATACTATTATATTATTTGTTTTGGATGTTTTATATGCATTAATATGCTATTTTATATTATTTTTGGGACTAACGTATTAACCTAGTACCCCGTGCCAGTTTCTATTTTTTCCTTGTTTTTGAGTATTGTAGAAAAGGAATATCAAACGGAGTCCAAACGGAATAAAATTCTACGATGATTTTTCTTGGACCAGAAGGAACCCAGGAGACTTGGAGAAGACGCCAAAAGATCTACGGGTGGGCCACAAGCCACCTGGGTGCGCCCTAGGGGGGGCTGGCTTGTGGCCCCCTCGTAGCTCCTCCAACCCTAATTCTTCGCCTATAAATTCAGGAATATTGCCCCAATACCAAAAAGAGCCACGATAATACTTTTCCGCCGCCGCAAGCCTCTGTTCCGGTGAGATACCATCTTGGAGCCTTTTCTGGTAATCTGCCAGAGGGGGATTCGATCACGGAGGGCATCTATATCAACACCATTGCCCTTCCGATGATGCGTGAGTAGTTTATCACAACACTTCGGGTCCATAGGTAGTATCTAGATGGCTTATTATCTCTCTATGTTCTTCAATACCATGTTCTTGATGATCTTCATGGAGATCTATCTAATGTAATACTCTTTTGCGGTGTGTTTGTCGAGATCCAATGAATTGTGGGTTTATGATCAGATTATCTATGAATATTATTTGAATCTTCTTCGAATTCTTATATGCATGATTTCATATCTTTGCAAGTCTCTTCGAGTTATTGGTTTGGTTTGGCCAACTAGATTGGTAATTCTTGCAATGGGAGAAGTGCTTAGTTTTGGGTTCAATCTTGCGGTGACAAAGGTGGGGTAGCGAGGCACGTATTTGTATTGTTGTCATCAAGGATAAAATGATGGGGGTTTCATATATTGCTTGAGTTTATCCCTCTTCATCAGGCCATCTTACTTAATGTGTTACTCTGTTCTTCATGAACTTAATACTCTAGAGGCAGGCAGGAGTCGGTCGATGTGTGGAGTAATAGTAGTAGATACAGAATCATTTCGGTCTACTTGACATGGACGTGATGCCTATATGCATAATCATTGGCTTTGATATCATCCTAACTATGCGCTTTTCTATCAATTGCTTGAAAGTAATTTGTTCACCCACCATATTATTTTCCTTCAAGAGAGAAGCCTCTAGTGAAACCTATGGCCCCCGGGTCTATTTTCCATATTATATTTTCAGATCTATAATCCAAAAATAATCAAAATACCTTGCTGCAATTTTATTTAGTTTTACCTCTAGAAATATTTTATATCTATCTCTATCAGATCTCATCCTTGCAAGTAATCGTGAAGGGATTGACAACCCCTTTATAGCGTTGGGTGCAAGTGTTTGATTGTTTGTGTAGGTGCATAAATTGGGGCCTTGCATGTACCTCATACTATATTGATACCTTGGTTCTCAACAACTGAGGGAAATACTTATCTACTTTGCTGCATCACCCTTTCCTCTTCAAGGGAAAACCAATGCAACCTCAAGGAGTAGCATGAAGGATTTCTGGCGCCGTTGGCGGGGAGGATACATAGCAAGTCTACATCAAGCCTACCAAGTACCTAGCACAAACTCATATCTTGCATCTAAATTATTTGCCATTTGCCTCTCATTTTCCTCTCCCCCACTTCTAAAACGATTTTTATAAAAAAACAAAAGATTTGCCTTTTTATTCGCCCTTCTTCCGTTCTTCTTTTCGTTTGCTTTTTGTTTGCTTGTGTGTTAGATTGCTTGCTTTGTCATGATGTGTGAGAATACCAAATAGTGTGACTTCTCCAATACTAATAATAAGTGTTTTATTAGTACTCCGATTGCTCCCACCACTAGTGCAGAATCTTATGAAATTAATGCCGCTTTGCTTAATCTTGTTTTGGAAGAACAATTTTCCGGCCTTCCTAGTGAAGATGCCGCATCCCATCTAAATACTTTCATTGAGTTGTGTGACATGCAAAAGAAGAAAGATGTGGATAATGATATTGTTAAATTGAAGCTATTTTCGTTCTCACTATGAGATCGTGCTAAAACTTGGTTTTCATCTTCGCCTAAAAATAGTATTGATTCATGGAATAAATGTAAAGATGCTTTTATTTCCAAGTAATTTCCGCCCACTAAGATCATCTCCCTTAGGAACGATATAATGAATTTTAAGCAACATGATCATGAGCATGTTGCACAATCTTGGGAGAGGATGAAATTAATGATTAGAAATTGCCCCGCACATGGTTTGAGTTTATGGATGATTATACAAATTTTTTATGTGGGATTGAATTTTGCATCTAGGAATCTTTTATATTCCGCCGCGGGTGGCACTTTTATGTAAATCACATTAGGATAAGCTACTAAACTCCTAGATAATATTATGGCAAATTACTCTCAATGGCATACCGAAAGATATCCTACTAGTAAAAAAGTGCACGCTATTGAAGAAATAAATACTTTGAGTGAAAAGATGGATGAATTAATGAAATTGTTTGGTAGTAAGAGTGCTCCTATTTATCCTAATGATATGCCTTTGTCTTCTTTTATTGGGAATAATAATGAATCTATGGATGTGAATTTTGTTGGTAGGAACAATTTTGGTAATAACGCGTATAGAGGTAATTTCAACCCTAGGCCATTTCCTAATTATTCCTCTAATGATTATGGTAATTCCTACAAAAATCCTTATGTAAATTATAATAAGATGCCCTTTTATCTTGACAATAATATTAAATAATTTATTAGTTCACAAAAGGTTTTCAATGCTTCGATTGAAGAAAAATTGCTCAAGATTGATGATTTGGCTAGGAACGTTGATAAAATTTCGCTTGAGATTGATTCTTTGAAAAATAGATCTTGTCCACCCAAGATTGATATTAATGGGTCTTTTAAAGCTATGAGAACTTCTATTGATGAATGTAAGGAAAGAACCGCTAGAATGCGTGTTAAGCATGAATGTCTTGAAAAAGTGTGTTCTCGTGATAATAATGATGAAGATCTTCAAGTGATTGATGTGTGTCCTATTGAATATTTGTTTTACAATATAAATATTGATAAATATGGTATAAGATATATGTCAACTTTAGTTAAAAGTCGTCCCAATGATTCAGAGTTTATAGATCTTAATGCTAAAATTGATAAAAGTGGGATTGAAGAGGTCAAAACTATAAATAGCAATGAACCCACTCTTTTGGATTTCAAGGACTTTAATTATGATAGATTTTATTTGATTGATTGAATTTCCTTGTTTCAATCCATGTTGAATTTCCCGCATGCTTATAATCAAAATAAGGCTTTTACTAAACATATGGTTGATGCTATGATGAAATCTTTTGAAGAAAAAATTGACTTGGAAGTTTCTATACCTAGAAAGCTTTATGATGAGTGGAAACCTACTATTAAGATTAAAATTAAAGATTATGAGTGCCATGCTTTGTGTGATTTGGGTTCTAGTGTTTCCATGATTCCGAAAACTATATGTGATGTGCTAGGTTTCCATGAACTTGATGATTGCTCTTTAAATCTGCATCTAGCGGATTCCACTATTAAGAGACCTATGGGAAGGATTAATGATGTTCTTATTGTTGCAAATAGGAATTATGTGCCTGTAGATTTCATTGTTCTTGATATATATTGCAATCCTACATGTCCTATTATTCTTGGTAGACCTTTCCTTAGAACGATCGGTGCAATTATTGATATGAAAGAAGGAAACATTAGATTCTGATTTCCTTTAAGGAATTGCATGAAACACTTTCCTAGAAACTAAATAAGATTACCTTATGAATCTATTATGAAAGATACTTATGGATTGCATACCAAAGATGACAATACCTAGATCTATTGCGTTATGCCTAGCTAGGGGCGTTAAACAATAATGCTTGTTGGGAGGCAACCCAATTTTATTTTTATGTTTTTGTTTTTGTTTATGTTTTACACATTATTACCTTTGTAGTAATTGTGTTTTGGTGTTTTAATTAGTGTTTGAGCCAAGTAAGACCTTTGGGGTGGTCTATGGCGATTGTTGATTTGATCTTGCTGAAAAACAGAAACTTTTGCGCTCAGTACAGGAATTTTATAAATTCACCCAAGCGCCGAAGGAGTCTGAAATTTTTACACAAGATTGGTAGACAAAGTTCCCAGATTTTCCTATTTTTTAATAACTTGTGGAGTTACATAAGTATTCTAAGTTTATAGATTGCTACAGACTGTTCTGTTTTTGACAGATTATGTTTTCTTTGTGTTGTTTGCTTATGTTGATGTATCTTTGGGTTGTATCGGGGGGTATGACCATGGATAAGTTGGAACACAGTAGATATTACACCAATATAAATAAATAATGAGTTCACAACAGTACCTAAAGTGGTGATTTATTTTTCTTATACTAACGGATCTCATGAGTTTTCTGTTGAGTTTTGTGTTGTGAAGTTTTCAAGTTTTGGGTAAAGATTTGATGGACTATGAATAAGGAGTGGAAAGAGCCTAAGATTGGGGATGACCAAGGCACCCCAAGGAATATTCAAGGATACCAAAGTGCCTAAGCTTGGGGATGCATTTCGGGGCATCCCCTCTTTCGTGTTCAATCCATCGGTAAATTTACTTGAGGTTATATTTTTATTCACCACATGATATGTGTTTTCTTGGAGCATCTTGTATGATATGAGTCTTTGATTTTTAGTTTGCCACAATCATCCTTGCTGAACACATATTTTGAGAGATATACGCATGAATCTTGAATTTATTAGAATACTCTATGTGCTTCACTTATATCTTTTGAGCTAGGCAATTTTGCTCTAGTGCTTCACTTATACCTTTTTAGAGCACGGTGGTGTTTTATTTTATAGAAATAATTGAACTCTCATACCTCACTTATATTATTTTGAGAGTCTTTAAACAGCATAGTAATTGGTTTAGGTTATGAATTTAGTCTTAATATAATGGCATCCATGAGGGATATAACAAAAACTTTCATATAAAGTGCATTGAATACTATGAGAAGTTTGATTCCTTGCATAAAGTTTTGAGATATAAAGATGGTGATATAGTCATGCTAGTGAGTAACTGTGGATTGGTAGAAATACTCGTGTTAAAGGTTTGTGATTCCCGTAGCATGCACACATGGTGAACCGTTATGTAACGAAGTCGGAGCATGATTTGTTTATTGATTGCCATCCTTTGTGTGAGGGTCGGGAGCGCGCGATGGTTAACTCCTACCAACCTATCCCCAAGGAGAATGCATCTAATACTTTTGCTTCGATAACTAATAGACTTTTGCAATAAGTATGTGAGTTCTTTATGACTAATGTTGAGTCCATGATTATACGCACTCTTACCCTTCCACCTTTGCTAGCTTCTCTAGTACCGCGCAAGTTTCGCCGGTGCATTAAACCCACCATATACCCTTCCTCAAAACAGCCACCATACCTACCTATTATGGCATTTCCATAGCCATTCCGAGATATATTTCCATGCAACTTCCACCATTCCATTTATTATGACACGCACCATCATTTTCACATTGCTTTGCATGATCGTAAGATAGCTAGCATGATGTTTTCATGGCTTGTCCGTTTTTTGATGTCATTTGCTATGCCAGATCATTGCACATACCGGTACACTACCATAGGCATTCATATAGAGTCATATTTTGTTCCAGGTATCGAGTTGTAATTCTTGAGTTGTAAGTAAATAAAAGTGTGATGATCATCATTATTAGAGCATTGTCCCATGTGAGGAAAGGATGATGGAAGCTATGATTCGCTCACAAGTTGGAATGAGACTACGGACTTTAAAAATAATAAAAGAGGCAAATGAATCCCAAATAAATAGAAAAAGAGGCCAAAGATGCCCACCAAAAATAAAAAATGAGAGAAAAGAGACAAGGGACAATGCTACTATTTTTTCCACACTTGTGCCTCAAAGTAGGACCATGATCTTCATGATAGAGAGTCTCCTATTTTGTCACTTTCACTGGGAATTTTTCATTATATAACTTGGCTTGTATATTCCAATGATGGGCTTCCTCAAATTGCCCTAGGTCTTCTTGAGCAAGCGAGTTGGATGCACACCCACTTAGTTTCTTTTTGAGATTTCATACACTTATAGATCTAGTGCATCCGTTGCATGACAATCCCTACTCACTCACATTGATATCTATTAATGGGCATCTCCATAGCCCGTTGATACGCCTAGTTGATGTGAGACTATCTTCTCCTTTTCCTCACAACCTCCACCTATAATGCTATATCCATGGCTCACGCTCATGTATTGCGTGAAAGTTGAAAAGGTTTGAGAACATAAAAGGTGTGAAACAATTGCTTGACTTGTCATCGGGGTTGTGCATGATCTAAATACTTTGTGTGGGGAACATGGAGCATGGCCAGACCATATGATTTTTTAGGGATAACTTTCTTTTGCCATGTTATTTTGAAGAGACATGATTGCTATGTTAGTATGCTTGAAGTATTATTGCTTTTATGTCAACATTAAGCTTTTGTTTTGAGTCTTATGGATCTGAATATTCATGCCACAATAAAGAATATTACATGGATAAATATGTTAGGTAGCATTCCACATCAAAAAGTCTGTTTTTATCATTTACCTACTCGAGGACGAGCAGGAATTAAGCTTGGGGATGTTGATACGTCTCCAACATATCTATAATTTTTGATTGTTCCATGCTATTATATTATTTGTTTTGGATTTTTTATATGCATTAATATGCTATTTTATATTATTTTTGGGACTAACCTATTAACCTAGTGCCCAGTGCCAGTTTCTGTTTTTCCTTGTTTTCTGAGTATTGCAGAAAAGGAATATCAAACAGAATAAAATTCTACGATGATTTTTCTTGGACAGAAGGTACCCATGAGACTTGGAGAAGAGGACAAAAGATCTATGGGTGGGCCACAAGCCACCTGGGAGCGTGCTAGGGGGTGGCTTGTGGGTGATGGTGTCCTATACTAGGGGGTACTCACCATGTCCTCTCCCGACCAGTGGGTCGGGCCGAGGACCCCCATGATGATTCACTAATGGGCCTATTCAGGTAGCCCATAACGCATACAAGGGAGATTCCACAAGACTTGGCGCACAAGACAAGGACTCCTCTAAACCCTAGGCCTATGGTGCATATATAAACCGAGGCCAGGCTAGTCGATAGACAATCTCATATTCATTAATACAATCTCGTGGTAGATACTTGTAGTATGTACTATAACCATATCAATACAATCAAAAGTAGGACGTAGGGTATTATCTCCTTGAGAGAGCCCGAACCTGGGTAAAATCCTGTGTCCATGTTACTATCGCTCCAAGACGCCTAGCTTAGGACCCCTACTACGAGATACACCAGTTTTGACATCCACATGGTGCTTTCATTGAGAGCCTTCTGGGTAGTCGCTGCTGTGCAATGGGAATTCAGATCGGCTCCATCGCGATCTACGCGTCGGAACCGAGCTACATCATCAACGTCGGAATCTTTGTTGCCGGCTTGACTGGTCACCTCGGCTATGCTGACGACTGTGCTCCATGTTGGATCATATAGATCGGACGGGTGTCTTCATCAACATCAACTCCAATCTCAACCAAAATCATGGAACAATCCTCCATGGTGCTCGGGGGCTCAACGTCAACACTGCCCTCGCGCGATCATGCCATTTTTTTGGACAACGGACCTGTGTTCGTCGTCCCCGCCTCCTCGAGTGTCGTTTTGACGATTGCTTCAGTGTAATTGTGCGGAATTGAGTATAGAACAACCCTGCAAAATTTCATCGCGTTCCGATGGAGGAATCTCTAATGATCTACAATATACCGGAGCCCTGTCAAATCTTGACGGGAATCTGGATGAGTTTAGGGCGAGGGGTCCAGTATCTAGCTCAGGTATCCATTGGAAAATCCCACCGTTCATCGGCTGTGGAATTCCCATACCGATCACCCCTCTAATTTCAGCTCTATCCGACCGTTCAAACTCTGGTAAACATCCGATGAGTACAATGAATTTTGGATCTATTTTCCGTGCGAAAACAAATCCGACCCGAGTTCATCTTTTTCATGAACGAGTTATCGGATGTCCTTTTTGAAGGTATTTTTCTCATCATCTTGGTGATCCGACCACAATTCAGCATCGCAAGGGCCAAACTATCATTAATAAAACCTTGCTGCCCCACAGGTGGAACGGGAAGTGCGCGTTGTTGCTTCATCAAGACAACATTGACCTCGTCACAAAATCCGACCCGCGTCGGCATCGCGGCATCGTCGCTTCTTCAAGCCGATGTTCAGCACGCCGACCTGCCTCGACATGTCGGCTAGCATGGAGGCTCTAGTGCCACCTTACCAAACTACTACATCACCTCAGTGAGACCGGGGGCTTTGTCATTTCTTCATCAACCTGCTCCGGGGACTTCGGCGTCACCAGCCAACCTGCTTCAACACCTCGGCTCGCATGAGACTTCGGCGTCCACCGATCACAGCTTCGCCATGTTAACTGGATCGAGGACTTCATCTCGCCATATCGACCGTGCAGCATCGCTACTTCGTCAAGCCTAACTCTTTGCTCAGCCACCCTGGCGCCCAGGCAATATTCCTTTACTTATTTGTTTCACTTAAATTAACTAAGTAGAAGAATTTTTTTAAATAAATTATTACCTTTATTTGTTATTACTCTTGGCTTGCACTATATTGTGTGCACAGGTAATCGACTTCGACTGTGTCATGCGGTCACCTTGGCGTGCGTACATCGTTGTCCCGCCTCCATCAACCAAATTGTGCCGTCGACGTGGCCGACGGACTGGGGGCTTCGCCGTAACGCTGCCGAACTACTCCGTTTGCTCGGCTCGCCCGGGGGTTTCTCCTCGGCCTTTAGAAGTGTTGTGTTGTCACGTCATCAAGCCGAGCTCTTCTTCGGCTACCTCGTGAGCGTCTTGGGGGCTGGGACCTTGACCCACTACAAGCTCAACAAACGTCACATCGAGCACATTAACCAGCTAAGTCACTTTCATGCTAAAAAACTTTAAGTTTTAAATTTTGTTCGGTTCGACCAAGCATTATAATCTTTTCACAAAATTTTTTTTGCGAAAAACTTCCTTTGCCAAAACTTCGTTTGTTACAAATAATTTCAAATACCCCGTTTATTTGGGGGCTTCCTTCATGAAACCAGTCTTATTACATATGATTATTAATGTATCGGACCCTTCCTTGTTCGTGTTTACGCCAATATATGCATTATGTTGAATTAAGTATTCCGCAAAGCTGGGTTGCCTTGCTCCTATGCTTACCCCTACGTTCCCGATTGTTCGGCTAGGGAGTAAAGGGAGCACCTCGGCGATTGTTATGATCGGGTCATCGGAACTCGTACCTCAGACGGGTGAAGCCGAAAGCTAGCGCTCTTACTATTTTCAACTATGGTCGGCCACGACGGAAGACAAACATACATAAATCTATTGCACACCCCTCATGGTTATCATGAGAACCCAAATAAAGGAACTGTTGGTGGAACTATTTTCTTCGAAGATGCTTCTTACGTTAAATAGTAATATAGCATAAGTTCCTTGGGCACACTTTGTCTGTTATAGCCTAATGGCATGATTTCCTAGTTATTTGAAACACCCTCGATACCCTCGGATGGCGTACTAGATAACACTTTTTGGCTCTTGGCCGAAGAGGGATAAGCCGACAGTCGGTTAAGACGCGTTTAAGGTTCGGTCGAACACGTATATGATATAAGCACTTCGGTACATACAATCATTATACATAAAATTCTTTTACCCAAGTACTTGGGGGCTCTTAAATTTATATGAGTCATTTTATAATAAATGTTGTTTTCTTCTTGGTCGTTGCAAAATCTTTTTTACTACTCCTTTTTTCGACATGAGTGTTTGGTCAATAGCCGAGTAGCCTAGTTTCTCTCTAAAGCCGCTTGAGCTCAGTTTGCTAAACAGGCCTTAGAAAAACACTTCGCCCTCGGGATATGGAGGTTGAAGCCAAAGGCTGACCCGCTTGAAGTCTAAGAGATCAGATGTATCATGTTAAAGCACGACCGAAGCACATCTTAATTTGAAGACCAATTTTTGAATTGCACCAAAACACTTGATTTAATTCGAACGTCAAAGTTTTTATGTAAGTTTTTTTGGCTTTTTGAGCTTATGGCAGTTTTAAGCTATTTGTATGTTGTTTTAGGAGGAAGGACATAGTCTTGACTAGGGTGCCATATGAATACCTCAACTGGGGAAATGTTTGCCGACCCACCGTTCGACATCTTCCCTGCTAACCTGCACCTCGGCATCTGGATATTGCTTTATATGCATCAGTTTTGAATTGTGTCTTTGGTCAATAGTTGGGTTGCCCGACTCTTGTGATTGCCTCCTATGTTCCGCTTTCTTCGGCTAGGAGTGCAAAGGGAGAACCACTGCGATTGTACTTCTGGTTTAACTGGTCAAGTACCTCAGTGGAGAAAGTCGAAAACTAACTGTCACAATGAGCGTAAACTGGTCAGCGGTCCGATGACCATATTAAGCAACGAGCCTTTCATAAGATTGGTCAAAGTATTACTGGTTTGACCTCGGCTGATGTCGAACACTATTCGGGGGCTAGTAACTAGCCCCAAACTTTAACTCCTATGACTAAGTGAAAGTTATAAAGCCTGCATATCTGATTGCCTCGTTTCCGCTAACACAACCACCTTCGGGCACAGAGATGTCGGCTAAGGGTTGTATTGTTAGTACGGAAGCACCTCGTGTAGCATCTACAAAGGGGTGGAAGCCGACAGTGGGCCACTTTCAGGTTATAAACAGTCTCAATGGAGAATTTGCCTTCCATAATTATCGTAATAAAGCCATAAATATGCATCAATTTGACTTAAGATTTTGGCCAAGCTGGGTTGCCTGGCCCCTATGCTTACCCCTATGTTCCCGATTGTTCAGCTAAGGGAGCACCTCTGTGGTTGTTACTACCGAGTCATCCGGGTTAGTACCTCAGACTGGGTGAAGCCGAAAGCTAGCCATCTTAAATGATATAATTGGTCACCAACGATGGAAGTGAAATTTTCGGTTCATTATGGACCACAGAGTTCGGGAACTTTCCCCCAACTAAATCCTCAATATTTTCCTCTCACATTGATCGGAGATGAGGTTTCATGATCATGGTCAGCATGACAACCCAAAGAAAGGAACCAATAGCGGGACTATTTTCTTTGGAAGATGTTTCTTACGTTAAATAGTAATATAACATATCTCTCCGTGTACCTTTGTTTATAAAACTGTATGGCCGGATTGCCTTATTTGCTATAAATCTTTGCCCTCATAAAGGCTTAACAAAGTAGGACAAAACACTCCTCGGCCACTGACCGAGGAGGTTGAAGCCGATGGTCGGTCGACAAAGTTTTGTACAATGCGGATCCGAGCATTAATGATGTAAAGTACTTGGATACATAGAATCATTACACATAAATTGTGATTAAAGTCAATTTACTCTGGATATCGATCCTTAATTCGGCCACCCGGGCCCACATTAAGTGTCGGGGGCTACTGGGCTTCGCGCTTATCATTTATAAATATTAAAGGGCACATCGATTACCTGATCTGGTGTTGCCACCCTACCAGTGGCTCGAGGGCTACTGCATTGCTTATTCAATGCACAAAATTCAAAATGCTCTGTGTTCGGCTTGACCGAGCTATGGGCAAACGTGTCTTCGGACAACATTAGGTGCCATCTGGACCTATTCGGCATCAAGCTAATATATTATGGCAACTTCTCAAGACCCTCTCTCAAGGGCCCGCTTGCCGATCACTATTTCCTCTAAAATATTACACCGCTTTTCTATTCCTAAGTATGCCGCAGAGCTAGGAGTTGATCCTCATGCCAATTTTGTGAATTGACCTGAGTCTCAGGGGCTACTGGGATCAGTGGTTGTATGTTTTCCTTTAGGTGCATGCCGGACATTCAACGGGCACACACATTGAGGCATACATATCTCGGCAGAGAATAAATTGCACCAATAGAAAATATCCGCAAAAAACAGCCCGAGACTGAGGTGGTGCACCGCCTTGGAAGCAGTCCGGCATAACGATCAGATGCAAGTGTCTGACTCCATAGAGGGCATTTCTGGCATTAAGCTCGGATGAACTCCTTCAACTTTTTCAAGACCGATGTAATCTATGACACCTCAGACACAGTCCGGCATTGGAGCTCGGACACAGTCTGGCATTGGAGCTCAGACGTAGCCTGCCATTTGGGGCTCAGATGCCGATCAGCGTTGGAGCTTGGCTGCAAAAGACACCTCGGATGCAGTCCAGCGTTGGGGCTCTGATGCAAGAGGATACCTTGAAGGCTGAATAGTGTTGGAGCTCGGCTGTGAAAAGACACCTCGGATTTAGTTTGGCGTTGGAGCTCAGACGCAAGAGGACACCGCCGCACATGAAACACTTCAAACCCCAGGTGTGGCGTAAAAAATTACAAGGCATTGATAAAGGCCGATAACTTAAAGGAGCTCCTCGGAAGCCCGACATGTAAGCTCTTCAGATTCACCTCGGCGATCCTCAAGACTGATGGCTGAAAAATGAAGAAAAGTTCAGAAGAACCGAGGAGTGTCCCCAACTTGAAGACCGGTTCAGGAGGATACTCACGATGTCCTGGACCAGGGGGTACTGACCACGTCGTCTCCCGACCAGTGGGTCAGGCTGAGGACCCCTATGATGATTCACTAATGGGCCACTTCGGGCATCCCATGACGCATACAAGGGAGATTCCACAAGACTTTGCGCACAAGACAAGGACTCCTCTAAACCCTAGGCCTATGGTGCATATATAAACCGAGGCCAGGCTAGTCGATAGACAATCTCATATTCATTACTACAATCTCATGATAGATACCTGTACTATGTACTTGTAGGGGAACGTTGCATGGGAAACAAAAATTTCCTACACACACGCAAGATCTATCCACGGTGATGAGCATCTACGAGAGGGAGAGTAGATCTACATACCCTTGTAGATCGCTAAGCGGGAAGCGTTAAGAAACGCGGTTGGTGTAGTCGAACATCTTCGCGATCCAAATCGTCGAGTGTCCCACGATCTCATCATGATCCGTCCCGCGATCCAATCACGATCCGTCCCGCAAACTCATCACGATCCGTCTCGTGATCTTGATCACGGCCCTTCCGATCTAGCGCCGAACGGACGGCACCTCCGCGTTCAACACACGTACAGCTTGATGACGATCTCCGCCTTCTTGATCCAGCAAGAGGGAGTGGAGAGGTAGAAGAGTTCTCCGGCAGCGTGACGGCGCTGCGGCGAGGGTGGTGGAGCTATTCCGGCAGGGCTTCGCCTAAGCACTGCAGAAAACCGATCTAGACGAGAAGCTATGCACTAGAGGAACGGGTGGCACGTGGCTGAAAATCTTGTGCCAAAACCCTAAAATCCTCTAGTATATATAGGAGGAGAGGAGGAGGAGGCTTGTCTGCCCAAAAGGCAGCCCTTGGGACGGCCGAACCAAGGAGGGAGTCCTCCTCCTCCTCCACTCCTAGTAGGATTAGGACTCCTTCCTTATTTGGCCCTTTTTTGCCTTTTTCCACCTTTTTCCTTTTAGGCTTTTCTTCCCAACCGCATGGGCCTTGTGTGGGACTTCCACCAGCCCACAAAGGGCTGGTATTCACCTTCCCACAACCCATGTAGACTCTAGGGTCGAAATACCCCTCCCGTTGGTCCCCCGGTACACTACCGACACTCCCGGTACACTACCGAGGAGCACGAAACTTTTCCGGGATCTCATCTGGGACTCCGAACAACCTTCGGTCACCACCATGCATAACTCTATACTACCGAAACGTCACCAAACCTTAAGTGTGCAGACCCCGCGGGTTCGAGAACTATGTAGACATGACCGAGACAACTCTACAGTCAATAACCAATAGAGGGACCTGGATGCCCATATTGGTTCCAACATATTCTATGAAGATCTTTATCGGTCGAACCTCTATGTCAAGGATTCAGTTAATCCCGTATGATGTTTCCCTTTGTTCTTCGGTATGTTACTTGCCCGAGATTCGATCGTCGGTATCTGTATACCTAGTTCAACCTCATTACCGGCAAGTCTCTTTACCCATTACGTAATACAAGATCTCGTGGCTAACACTTAGTCACATTTCTTGCAAGGCTTATTGTTATGTTGTATTACCGAGTGGGCCCTGAGATACCTCTCCGTCACACGGAGTAACAAATCCCAGTCTTGATCCATGCCAACCCAACAGACACCTTCGGAGATACCTGTAATGCACATTTATAGTCACCCAATTACGTTGCGACATTTGATACACACAAGGCACTCCTCCGGTGTCCGTGAGTTGCATGATCTCATGGTCAAAGGAACATATACTTGACATGCAGAAAACAGTAGCAATAAACTGACACGATCATATGCTACATTTGTAGTTTGGGTCTTGTCCATCACACCATTCTTCTAATGATGTGATCCTGTTATCAAATGACATCTCATGTCCATGGCTAGGAAACCTTAACCATCTTTGATCAACGAGCTAGTCTATTAGAGGCATACTAGGGACATGGTTTTGTCTATGTATCCACACATGCATCTAAGTCTCCGAGCAATTCAATTATAGCATGGATAATAAATGATTATCATGAACAAGGAAATATGATAATAACTAATTTATTATTGCCTCTATGGCATATTTCCAACAGTCTCCCACTTGCACTAGAGTCAATAATCTAGTTCACATCACCATGTGATTCGCATTGTTATGAATCTAACACCCAATGAGTTCTGGGGCTTGATCATGCTTTGCATGTGAGAGAGGTCTTATAGTCAACGGATCTGCGACATTCAGATCCGTGTGTACTTTGCAAATTTCTATGTCAAACCGTAAACACGGCTACCACACTCCACTTGGTACTATTCCAAATGGCTGCTCTACTATATGTATCCAGATTGCTACTATGAGTCATCCGGATTGGTGTTAAAGCTTGCATGGACGTAACTCTTTACGGCAAACTCTTTATCACCTCCATAATCGAGAAAAATCTCCTTAGTCTTTTAGTTACTAAGGATAATCTTGACCGCTATCCAGTGCTCCATTCCAGGATCACTTTGAAACCTTCCGGCCATACTTATGGCAAGGCTGACATCGGGTCTTGTGCACATCATTGCATACATGATAGAGCCTATGGCTGAAGCATAGGGGATGACACTCATCTTTTCTCTATCTTCTGTAGTCACTGGGCATTGAGTCTTACTCAACTTCACACCTTACAAATCAGGCGAGAACTCTTTCTCTGACTAATCCATTTTGAATTCTTTCAAAAACTTTGTCAAGGTATGTACTTATTGAAAAGTCTCATCAAGCTTCTTGATCTATCTCAATAGATCTTGATGCTCAACAATTAGGTAGCTTTATCCAGACCTTCCTTTGAAAAACTTGTTTCAAACAACCGTTCATGCTTTCCAGAAATTCTACATCATTTCCGATCAACAATATTTCAACCACATATGCTTACCAAAAACTCTATAGTGCTCCCACTCACTTTATTGTAAATACAAGTTTCTCATAAACTTTGTATAGACTCAAAAACTTTGATCACCTCATCAAAGTGTATATTCCAACTCCGAGATGCTTGTTTCAGTTCATAGAAGGATCACTGAAGCTTGCACACCTTTTAGCATCCTTAGGACTGACAAAAACCTTCTGGTTGTATCTCATACAACCTTTCCTTGAGGAAGGAAACGATGTTTTGACATCCATCTGCCAGATTTCATAATTGAAAAATGCAGCAACTGCTAACATAATTCCAATAGACTTTAGCATCGCTACGAGTGAGAAAGTCTCATCGCAGTCAACTCCTTGAACTTGCCGAAACTTCTTTGCGACAAGTCGAGCTTTATAAATGATGACATTCACCATCATTGTCTGTCTTCATCTTAAAGGTCCATTTGTACTCGACGACCTACCGTCCAACCAGCAAGTCTACCAAAGTCTATACTTGGTTTTTATACATGGATCCTTTCTCGGATTTTATGGCCTCTAACCATTTGCCGGAATCCGAGCCCATCATTGCTTCTCCACAGCTCGTAGGTTCATCGTTGTTCAATAACATGACCTCCAAGACAGGGTTGTCGTACCGCTCAGGAGCAGTACACATCCTTGTCGACCTACGAGGTTCGATAGTAACTTGATCCGAAGCTTCATGATCATCATCATTAACTTCCTCTTCAACTAACGTAGGCTTCACAGAAAACAACTTCCTGCGCTGCACTACTCTCTGGTTGAACAAAGGTTCAACAACCTCATCAAGTTCTATCTTCCTCCCACTCAATTCTTTCAAGACAAACTTTTTCTCGAGAAAAGACCCAGTTTTAGCAACAAACACTTTATGCTTGGATCTGAGATAGAAGGTTTACCCAACTTTTCTTAGGGTATTCTATGAAGATGCATTTGTCTGCTTTTGGGTTCGAGCTCATTAGGTGAAAACATTTTCCATACAAGCGTCGCAGCCCTAAACATTAAGAAATGACAGCTTGGGTTTCTATTAAACCCTAATTCACACGGTGTCATCTCAACGGCTTTAGATGGTGCCCTATTTAAAGTGAATGTAGTTGTCTCTAATGTATAACCCCAAAATTATAGTAGCAAAACGATAAGAGACATCATAGCACGCACCATATCCAGTAGAGTACGACTATGACATTCGGACACACCATCACACTATGGTGTTCCAGGTGGCGTGAGTTGTGAAACAACTTTCACATTGTCTAAAGTTGTATGCCAAACTCGTAACTCAGATATTCACCTCCACGATCATATCGTGGACATTTTTATCTACTTGTCACGATGATCTTAAACTTCACTCTGCATTTGCTTTGAACCTTTCAAACGATTCAGACTTGTGTTTCATTATGTAAATATACACTATATCTACTCAAATCATCGGTGAAGGTAAGAAAATAATGATAGCCACCACACGCTACAAGACTCATTGGATTGAATACATCAACATGTATCATTTCCAATAAATCACTTGCCCGCTCGATGAAACCAGAAAACGGGGTCCTTAGTCATCTTGACCAAGAGGCATGGTTCGCATGTCTCAACCAATTCGAAATCGAATGAGTCCAAAGATCCATCAGCATGGAGTTTCTTCATGCGTTTTATACTAGTATGACATTTAGCGGCAGTGCCACAAGTATGTGGTACTATTATTATTAACTTTGTATCTTTTGGCATCAATGTTATGAACATGTGTATTACTACGATCAAGATTCAACAAACCATTCTCACTGGGTGCTTGACCATTGAAGGTATTATTCATGTAAACAGAATAACCATTATTCTTTAACTTAAGTGAATAACCGTGTTTGCAATAAACACGATCTAATCACGTTCATGCTCAATGCAAAACACCAAATAACATTTATTTAGGTTGTCACTAATCCTGAAGGTAGAGAGAGCGTGCGATGTTGATCACATCAACCTTTGATATACGTTTATTCCGTAGCTTTTATTTCGAGTTACTAACATTTAGCAACCGAACCGGTATCCAATACCCAGGTGCTTCTAGGAGTAATAGCAAGGTACACATCAATAACAAGTATATCAAATATACTTCTGTCGACGTTACCAGCCTTCTTATCTACCAAGTATCTAGGGTTGTTCCGCTACAGTGACCACTCTCCTCATAATCGAAGCACTTAGTCTCGGGTTTGGGTTCAACTTTGGGTTGCTTCACCGGAGCAGCAACTGACTTGCTATCGATGAAGTTTCCCTCCTTGCCCTTACCCTTCTCGAAACTAGTGGTTTGACTAACCATCAACACTTGATGCTCCTTCTTGATTTCTACCTTCGCGGTGTCAAACATCGCGAACAGCTCAGGGATCATCATTTCTATCCCTGGCATTTTATAGTTCATCACCAAGTTTTAGTAGCTTAGGGACAGTGACTTGGAGAACTATATCACTCACTATCTTATCTGGAAGATCAACTCCCACTCGATTCAAGTGATTGTAGCACCCAGACAATCTGAGCACATGCTCAACGATTGAGCTATTCTCCTTCATCTTACAGGCAAAGAATCTTGTTGGAGATCTCATATCTCGCAACACGGGCACGAGCCTGAGATCCTAATTTCAGCTCTTAGAACATCTCATATGTTACGTGATGTTCAAAACGTTTCGGAGCCTCAATTCTAAGCTGTAATGCATGACGCACTAAACTATCAAGTAGTTATCAGAACGTGCCTTTCAGATGTTCACAACATCTACAACCAACGCTAGAGGGGTTGGTGCACCGAGCGGTGCATTAAGGACATAAGCCTTCTGTGCAGCAATGAGGATAACCCTCAGATCACGGAGCTAGTCCGCAATATTGCGACCATCATCTTTCAACTCTATTTCTCTAGGAACATATAAAAATTCAAGGGAGCTAGAGCGTGAGCTAGTAATCTATAACACAGTTTGCAAAGACACTACTGACTATGTTCATGATAATGAGTTCAATTAATCATATTACTTAATAACTCCCACTCAAATTGACATCACTCCAGTCATTCGAGTGATACATGATCCAAATTCACCAACTCAAGTCCAATCATCACGTGAGTTGAGGTGGTTTCAATGGTGAACATCATCATGTTGATCATATCTACTATATGACTCATGCTCGACCTTTCAGTCTCTTGTGTTCCGAGGCCATGTATGTACAAGCTAGGCTCGTCAAGTTTAACCCGAGTGTTCTGCACGTGCAACACTGGCTCGCACCCGTTGTATGTGCACGTAGAGTCTATCACACCCGATCATCACGTGGTGTCTCAACACGATGAACTTTCGCAACGGTGCACACTCGGGGAGAACACAATTCATCTTGAAATTTAAGTGATGGATCACCTTATAATGCTACCGTTGTCCTAAGCAAAACAAGGTCAATAAAAGGATTAACATCACATGCAAATCATAAGTGACATGATATGGCCATGAACTTGTGCTTTTGATCTCCATCTTGAAAGCACCAGCCTGATCTTCATCGTCACCGGCATGACACCATGATCTCCATCATCTTGATCTCCATCAATGTGTCGCCATTGGGGTTGTCACTCCCACCATGCTTCTACTACTATTGCTACCGTTTAGCGATAAAGTAAAGCACTACATAGCGCTTAATGATTGACACACATGTCATACAATAATTAAAGACAACCCTATGGCTCCTGCCGGTTGCCATACTCATCGACATGCAAGTCATGATATTCTATACAACACATGATCATCTCATACATCACATATATCTCATCATGTAATTGGCCATATCACATCTACGAGAGGGAGAGTGGATCTACATACCCTTGTAGGTCGCTAAGCGGGAAGCGTTAAGAAACGCGGTTGGTGTAGTCGAACGTCTTCGCGATCCAAATCGCCGAGTGTCCCGCGATCTCATCACGATCCGTCCCGCGATCCAATCACGATCCGTCCCGCGATCCAATCACGATCCGTCCCGCGAACTCATCACGATCCGTCCCGCGAACTCATCACAATCCGTCTCGCGATCTTGATCACGGTCCTTCCGATCTAGCGCCGAACGGACGGCACCTTCGCGTTCAGCACACGTACAACTTGATGACGATCTCCGCCTTCTTGATCCAGAAAGAGGGAGCGGAGATTTATAAGAGTTCTCCGGCATCGTGATGGCGCTGTGGCGATGGTGGTGGAGCTATTCCGGCAGGGCTTCGCCTAAGCACTGCAGAAAACCGATCTAGAGGAGAAGGTATGCACTAGAGAAACGGGTGGCACCTGGCTGAAAATCTTGTGCCAAAACCCTAAAATTCTCTAGTATATATAGGAGGAGAGGAGGAGGAGGCTTGGCTTCCCAAAAGGCAGCCCTTGGGTCCACCGAACCAAGGAGGGAGGAGTCCTCCTCCTCCACTCCTAGTAGGATTAGGACTCCTTCCTTATTTGGCCTTTTTTTGCCTTTTTCCACCTTTTTCCTTTTGGGCTTTTCTTCCCAGCCGCATGGGCCTTGTTTGGGACTTCCACCAGCCCACAAAGGGCTGGTATTCACCTTCCCACAGCCCATGTAGACTCTAGGGTCGAAATACCCCTCCCGATGGTCCCCCGGTACACTACCGACACTCCCCGTACACTACCGATGAGCCCGAAACTTTTCCGGCGACCAAAATAGGACTTCCTATATATTAATCTTTACCTCCGGACCATTACGGAGCTCCTCGTGAAGTACGGGATCTCATCTGGGACTCCGAACAACCTTCGGTCACCACCATGCATAACTCTATACTACCGAAACGTCACCAAACCTTAAGTGTGCAGACCCCGCGGGTTCGAGAACTATGTAGACATGACCGAGACAACTCTACGGTCAATAACCAATAGCGGGACCTGGATGACCATATTGGTTCCTACATATTCTACGAAGATCTTTATCGGTCGAACCTCTGTGTCAAGGATTCAATTAATCCCGTATGATGTTTGCCTTTGTTCTTCGGTATGTTACTTGCCCGAGATTCAATCATCGGTATCTGTATACCTAGTTCAACCTCGTTAACAGAAAGTCTCTTTACTCGTTCCGTAATACAAGATCCCGTGGCTAACACTTAGTCACATTGGTTGCAAGGCTTATTGTGATGTTGTATTACCGAGTGGGCCCTGAGATACCTCTCCGTCACACGGAGTAACAAATCCCAGTCTTGATCCATGCCAACCCAACATACACCTTCGAAGATACCTGTAATGCACCTTTCTAGTCACCCAGTTACGTTGCGATGTTTGATACACACAAGGCACTCCTCCGATGTCCGCGAGTTGCATGATCTCATGGTCAAAGGAACATATACTTGACATGCAGAAAATAGTTGCAATAAACTGACACGATCATATGATACGTTTCTAGTGTGGGTCTTGTCCATCACACCATTCTTCTAATGATGTGATCCCTTTATAAAATGACATCTCATGTCCATGGCTAGGAAACCTTAACCATCTTTGATCAACGAGCTAGTCTATTAGAGCCATACTAGGGACATGGTTTTGTCTATGTATCCACACATGCATCTAAGTCTCTGATCAATACAATTATAGCATGGATAATAAATGATTATCATGAACAAGGAAATATGATAATAACTAATTGATTATTGCCTCTAGGGTATATTTCCAACAGTACTATCCCCATATCAATACAATCAAAAGCAGGACATAGGGTATTATCACATTGAGAGAGCCCGAACCTGGGGAAAATCCTGTGTCCATGTTACCATCGCTCCAAGACGCCTAGCTTAGGACCCCTACTACGAGATACGCCGGTTTTGACACCTACAGTGGGCCCTCGTAGCTCCTCCAACCCTAATTCTTCACCTATAAATTCAGGAATATTCCCTCAATACCAAAAAGAGCCACGATAATACTTTTTCGCCACCGCAAGCCTCTGTTCCCGTGAGACCATCTTGGAGCCTTTTCCGGTAATTTGTCGGAGGGGGATTCGATCACAGAGGCATCTATATCAACACCATTTCCCTTCCTATGATGCATGAGTAGTTCACCACACACCTTCGGGTCCATAGCTAGTATCTAGATGGCTTCTTCTCTCTCTATGTTCTTCAATACCATGTTCTCCATAATCTTTATGGAGATCTATCCGATGTAATACTATTTTGCGGTGTGTTTGTCGAGATCCGATGAATTTTGGGTTTATGATTAGATTATCTATGAATATTATTTGAATCTTCTTTGAATTCTTATATGCATGATTTCAAATCTTTGCAAGTCTCTTCGAGTTATTGGTTTGGTTTGGCCAACTAGATTGGTAATTCTTGCAATGGGAGAAGTGCTTAGTTTTGGGTTCAATCTTGCGGTGTCCTTACCAAGCGAGGCACGTATTTGTATTGTTTCCATCAAGGATAATGAAGATAGGGTTTTCATCATAATGCTTGAGTTTATCCCTCTACATCATGTCATCTTACTTAATGCGTTACTCTGTTCTTCATGAACTTAATACTCTAGATGCAGGCAGGAGTCGGTCGATGTGTGGAGTAATAGTAGTAGATGTAGAATCGTTTCGGTCTACTTGACATGGATGTGATTCCTATATGCATAATCATTGCCTTGGATACCATCATAACTATGCGCTTTTCTATCAATTGCTCGACAGTAATTGGTCACCCACCGTATTATTTTCCTTCAAGAGAGAAGCCTCTAGTGAAACCTACGGCCTCGGGATCTATTTTCCATATTATATTTTTAGAGCTATAATCAGAAAATACCTTGATGCAATTTAATTTACTTTTATTTAGTTTTACTTCTAGCAATATTTTATATCTATCTCTATCAGATCTCATCCTTGCAAGTAACCGTGAAGGGATTGACAACCCCTTTATAGCGTTGGGTGCAACTATTTGATTGTTTGTGTAGGTGCATAAATTGGGGCCTTGCTTGTACCTCCTACTGGATTGATACCTTGGTTCTCAACAACCGAGGGAAATAGTTATCTACTTTGCTGCATCATCCTTTCCTCTCCAAGGGAAAACCAACACAAGCTCAAGAAGTAGCAAGGAGACGATGATGTATCCCGAAGTTCACACCCTTGCGGATCCTAAATTCCGTTTGGAGCGGTGTAGGGGCACAATGCTCCCCAAGATGACACTAAGGCCACCGTAATCTCCTCACGTCCTCGCACAATGCAAGATGCTATGATTCCACTATGGGACCCTTGAGGGCAACAACTGAACCCATACAAATGGCAACCCTTGGGGGCGGTCATAGTACGTGTACACTTTGGTAACCCTTGGGGGCCCTCATCGGAACCCGTACAAATTTCTCGGGGCAATATCCACAACCTAATTGGAGACCCTGATGTTTGCCATGAGCTTTACACCACAATGACTGAGCTTCGAGGCACCACCAACCATCTAGGGCGCTAAAGCACCCAAGAGTAACAAGCTCTAGGGTACCAAGCACCCAAGAGTAATAAGCTTCTCAACTTCTCACTTCAACGTATCATCGTGGAGAACTCAAACCGATGCAGCTAATGCAATGGTAACAACACACAAAGTGGTCAAGTCCCTCACTCCCAAATTCCACCACCACAACAAAAGCTTTGGAGGTATATGAGAGGAAGAACAAGGAGCTCACAAAGAACTCCAAGATCTAGATCCAAGGGGCTCCCCTCACATAGAGAACAAAGTGATTGGTGGAATGTGGACCTAGATCTCCTGCCTCTTTTCCCTCAAGAACTATCAAGAATCGTTGGAGGGATTGCGAGTTAGCAAGCTCGAAGAAGGTCAACAATGGGGGGGATGTGAGCTTGATACGTCTCCAACGTATCTATAATTTATGAAGTATTCATGCCATGTTTACAATAATTACATATGATTTTGGTATGATTTTTTTAGAACTAACCTGGACTGACGCTGTTTTCAGCAGAACTACCGTGGTGTTGTTTTTGTGCAGAAATAAAAGTCCTTGGAATGGGCTGAAAATATACGAAGAATATTTTTGGAAAATATAAAAAATACTGGAGCGAAGAGTTGGGCCAGCAAGTGGACGAGGAGACCACAAGCCTACTTTGCACGGCACCCCCCTAGGCCACGCTCCTGTTGCTTGTGGAGTCCTCAAGCACCCCCTTTACGTGAGACCGATGCCAAAATTCCTATAAATACGAAAACCTCTAGAAAGAAATATAGATCTGGAGTTCCGCCACTGCAAGCCTCTATAGCCACGAAAAACCAATTGGGAGCCCATTCCGGCACCCTGCCGGAGGGGGAAACCATCACCGGAGGCCATCTTCATCATCCCGGCGGTCTCCATGACGAGGAGGGAGTAGTTCACCCTCGGGGCTGAGGGTATGTACTGGTAGCTATGTGTTTGATCTCTCTCTCGTGGTCTTGAGATGACATGATCTTGATGTAACACGAGCTTTATTGATATAGATGAATCTTATGGAGTTTTCCTCTCTCTATTTTCTTGTGATGAATTGAGTTTTCCCTTTGAAGTCTTCTTATCGATTGAGTCTTTAAGGATTTGAGAACACTTGTTGTATGTCTTGCGATGGGATATCCGTGGTGACAATGGGATGGTCTATTGATCCACTTGATGTATGTTTTGGTGATCAACTTGCGGGTTCCGTGACCTTGGGAATCTATCCATAGGGGTTGGCACATGTTTTCATCCTGAATCTCCGGTAGAAAATTTGGGGCACTCTTTGATGTTCTTTGTGTTGGATTGAACATGATGAATCTGAAATTGTGTGATGCATATCGTATAATCAAGCCCATGGGTACTCGTGGTGACATTGGAGTATCTAGATAACTTTAGGGTTTTGGTCGATGTGTGTCTTAAGGTGTTATTTTAGTACGAACTCTAGGACTGTTCGTGACACTTATAGGGATAGCTCATAAGATTGATCGCAAAAGATAACTTTGAGGTGGTTTCGTACCCTACAATAATTTCTTTGTTAGTTCTTTGCTATTTGTAACTTTGGAGTGAACTCTTCGTCGAACGGGAGGTATTTACATATGATTCAACTATGTTAGTATTGTTGAGAGAAATTGCACTAGTGAAAGTATGAACCCTAGGCCTTGTTTCTAAACATTGCAATACCATTTGTGATCTCCTTTATCATTAGTTACCTTGCTGTTTTTATATTTTAATATTACAAAAACCTATATCTACCATCCATATTACACTTGTATCACCATCTCTTCATCGAACTAGTGCACCTATACAATTTACCATTGTATTGGCTGTGTTGGGGACACAAGAGACTCTTTGTTATTTGGTTGCAGGGTTGTTCAAGAGATACCATCTTCATCCTATGCCTCTAATGGATTGATAAACCTTAGGTCATCCACTTGAGGGTAAATTTGCTACTTTCCTACAAAACTCTACGCTTGGAGGCCCAACACGAGTCTACAAGAAGAAGGTTGCGTAGTAGACATCAAGCTCTTTTCTGGCGCCGTTGCTGGGGAGGTGAGTGCTTGAAGGTATATCTTTAGATCTTGCAATTGAATCTTTTAGTTTCTTGTTTTATCACTAGTTTAGTCTACAAAAGGAAACTACAAAAAAATATGGAATTGAGGTTGCCTCATATGCTTCATCTTTTTAATGTCTTTCGTGAAAATGATGGAAAGGAAAATTGTGCTCAAGTGTTAGAAGAAGAAGTTATTAAAATGTTTGGCACTAAATCTTTGAGTGATGGGCATGATAGAAATATTGTTAGTATGAATTCTCTGAATATTCATGATGCTAATGATATGCAAAGCCACAAGCTTGGGGATGATATGTTCGATGACTATGATATTTTTAGTCCCCCAAGTTTTGATGAGCAAAACTATTATTGTGATGGCATGTCTCCTATATATGATGATTATGATGATGATGTATACTATAAAGAGTGATAATAACCATCAAACTTGTCATCATGATTTTAATATTGAATGTGGTTATGTCAATCAAGTATCTCATGATAGTTATTTTGTTGAGTTTGCTCCCTCTATTATGAATGAGAAGAAAATTGCTTATGTGGAGAGTGAAAATTTTTATAGGGTTGTGGATCATGAAGATAATGCTTTATGTGATAGTTATGTTGTGAAATTCCTTCATGATGCTACTGAAAATTATTATGAGGGAGGAACATATGCTTGTAGGAATTGCAATAAGATCAACTTTCCACTCTATGTGTTCAAGGTTTTGAAGTTATGCTTGTTTTGCCTTCCTATGCTAGTTGATTCTTGCTCCCATAAATTGTTTGCTCACAAAATCCCTATGCATAGGAAGTGTGTTAGACTTAAATGTGCTTGTCATGATATTCATGATGCTCTTTTGCATGTTTCAATTATTATTCCTATGTGAGCATCATTGAAATCATCATGCCTAGCTAAAAGGCATTAAAGAAAAGTGCTTGTTGGGAGACAACCCAAAACTTTAAACTTCTGTTTTTATGTGTTAAAATGATTAAGCTACTGTAGTAATCATGTTTTGTGTCTTTTATTTCAATAAAGTGCCAAGTGAAGCCTTTGGGATAGTGTGGACACTTGCTTGTTTGATTCTGTGCAAAACAAAAAGTTTTGCGTCCAGCATATGAATTATCAGATTTTACTGGAGCATAAAAAAATTCTGAAATGTTTACACAACCTTTCTATGAAAATTCCTTGAGTTTTCCTAATTTTTCAGAATTTTTAGAGACAGGGAAGTATGGTTATACTACAGATCTTCATATACTATTCTGTTTTTGACAGATTCTGTTTTGCATGCATAGTTTGCTTGTTTTAGTGTTCCCATAGCTTATATTCAATGATATAAATTATGGGAATGATAGAATACAGTAGGCATATGTGAGAAAAATTATGAAGCTTGTCTTGACAGTACCTAAGTGAATGATCTTTATTTATTACACTAACCCTTCTCACGAAGTTCCATTAAGTTCTATGTGGTTGAAGTTTTCAAGTTTTGGGTGAGACACCGATATGAGGAGAACAAGGATTGACAAGAACCTAAGCTTGGGGATTAACAAGGCACCCCAAAGGTAATATCTAAGGAATACTCAAGTGCCTAAGCTTGGGGACGCCCCGGAAGGCATCCCCTCTTTCGTCTTCATCATTATTGGTATATCTTACTTAGAGCTATATTTTTATTCATCACATAATATGTGTTTTGCTTGGAGCGGCACTATATTTTTTTATCTGTTAGGAGTTATATATAATCTTGATTTTCAATAAAAGTTCCAAGAATTGCCTTAGGATGCTTGCATTGCATGTTTTGATGCTTGCATTGCATGTTTTGATATGTGCTGGGTAAAAACAGAAACTTCTGCTGTAGTGTTTGAATTTTCATATTTTACTGGAACGTGGAAAGTTTCTGAAATTTTTACACAGTGTTTTCATATAAATTTGATAGCATATCCTAAAGTTTAATAATTTTTTGAGTTACAGAAGTACACTGTTTTCATAAATTTCTACAGACTGTTCTGTTTGGACAGATTGATGTCATAGTTTTGTTATCTACTTATCCTATAGTTTCCATAGCCTATATTGGTAGATATAAATTACGGAAATGATAGTATGCAATACCTAATGTTTGAAAATTATTGTGCAAATTTTCTTGGCAGTACATGAAGTGTTGATTTGTTCTTATGTGTACTAACCTATCTCACGAGTTCTTTTTGAGTTTTGTGCGGATGAACTTTTTGAGAATAGGTGAAACCGGGACATGAGGAGGATTGAACAAGATACAAAAGCTCAAGCTTGGGGATTCCCAAGGCACCCCAAGTAAATATTTCAAGAACTCTCAAGAATCTAAGCTTGGGGATGCTATGCATCCCACCTCTCTTCGTCAACTATCGGTTAGCCTATGTTGAGCCTAAATTTTTATTTGTTCACATGATGCGTCCTATTCTTGGAGTACTATTTTTGTTTTGCTTCCTGTTTAAGTAAAATTATTAGATATTAAAATATTTATTGGGAGAGAGATAAAGTCCTCACATAGCTACTTAATTGTTTGACTACTCATTGATCTTCACTTATATGTTTTGGAGTAGTTTTGTCATTTACTCTCGTGCTTCACTTATATCCTATGAGTAAATGGTTGAATGAATTGAATATCATAAATTTGAAATTATGTATGTTTTATATGATTATCCCATGGGGATTAATGACTTCACATATAAGAAGTATAGCTGGTAAAATTTATTGAAAGTTAGCAAACACCGTATTGGTCACTTGAACAATTCATGAAAGAATATTGAAGGAAGAGAGATTTCACATATAAATATACTATCTTGGACATCTTCTATGATTGTGAATACCCATTAATTATTTTCAAACTTGACCAAATTATTTGAAGTTGGACAAGGGAGACAACGTAATGAGTTATGCTTGGGTATATTTGTATAGAAGTTATATTGTTATGGATCCTCCAACATGTGGTGCTTGATTCCACCTCATACTAGCCAAAACTTCTGCACCAAGTAGAAATACTACTTGTGCATCCAAACACCCTTAAACCCAATGACGAGGATATGTGCCTGGGGTAGGGTCCTAGGCAAGGCCTACATACCCTACCTAAGGACACCGCGTGGGAGGACTTGAAGATCAAGCATGGACTTCCGAGTGGATCCCTGGAGACGTTCAAAGTCACTCGACAGTAATCCACTCGGAGACTCCCGCTCTCACTCGGCGGTCGTGTGTCACTTGACGGACCTCGCTTCACTTGACGCTAGAAGACCAGGAGCCATCATCAAGAGCCCAACGGGCAAACGCTGGCTTAATGACCCTTAATAGCTTTTACTACGTACGTTACCTGTAACGACAGACTTTACACCCCACGACCAGACCCATTGATGCGTGGCCATTATGAGGGGCAGCGAAGTCTATATAAGCCGCCCCTCCCCTCCTGCACAAGGGTTAAGAAAACTATTGTAATCTCTACATTCCACTCGACATAACGCTCCCGAGCATTGAGACGTAGGGCTGTTACCTCCACGAGAGGGGCCTAAACTCATACAACTGTGTGTACACCCTTGCCATAGCTAGGACTCTGCCCTCTCCATTCGTATCCCTACCATCTACTGTCAGGCTCGTTCCCACGATAGTTGGCGCCCACCATGGGGTAGGTGTCTAAGCGACTTCCGGCGAGGTTGCATTTTTCATCTTTCAACATGTGTTCCGGCGGTGTTTTTGCTACGGGCCACGAGATCCGTTTCGGAGCGCTCACTTTCATCGCCAACGATTCAGCATGGCTCCAGGAGGCGCCTCTCAATGTCGAGGCGCTCCCAGTTCGCGGGGCCACGCATTTCCGTGCGGCATGTTGATGCGTCAGCTGTCGACCCCATACGTATCAGCTCCTCTCGCCGTTCGCGGTCGCAAGCAGTCCGGTCGCTCATGACTCCAGGGGTGGGTCAAACATGTAGTGGCGTGTCAAGCTTCTTCGCAGGTTGCAGCACTCGAACCTGCCGAGTCCCTTCATGGCGTGTTCGAGTCAGATTCCGATCCGTCCGACGTGCCTTCCGAGTGCGAGAGCTGTGATCCCGCAGCGGAGGTCTTGATGGCGGGCTCGCATCAGAGCTCACCGCCTGGTTTTGGTCGTGGCAAGCACGAGGATGGTGGCCCATCTAACGTGCAATCGCTTCGCGATGAGAAGGTCCTTCATACCCCCATCGTCGGTGCGACCGCCGAGGCCCAGGCTTTGGAGTCCGCGCGCGTTCATCTGGAAGAGCTCCAGGCAGAGATTGACGAGCGCGCCCGTCCACGCCCGCCGCGCCCCAGTCGACGTTAGCGATAGCTGTTCCCGACTGGATCTCACGATGGCGTCGAGGTATACCGATCTCCAGTGCTTAATGTTGTTGCTGCTGCTAGGATAGCAGATTCCATTCATCCTTCCCGGTCATAGGCTGGTCGAGGGTTGTTGCAGATTAGAGCACTATTAGATGCAGCACAACGCCAGAATTCAGCAATTTCACAGTCTCGCCACAAGATACACAACAATTCACCCAAGGCAGAGACCGTTCAGTCGGCACATAGTCCTGGGTCGCCCTTGCGTCGTCAAGGCGGTGGTTATCATGAAGGGCAAGATAGATATCAGCACCACCGCGAAGACCATCGTCGAGTGCCCACTCCTCCACGGAGTGGTCCGTACGCGCCCCGGCGCCAGGACGACAGGCACTCCTTCGGTGAGGAGCGGGACACGAACTTTGATGCCCGCACGTACCTTCTTTAGAAGCAGATCGACAAGAGCAAAGCCTACAGATAAGGGCATGAGAGAGATGTCCCGAGTGGTAGCTCAGCTGCAGTGTCTGGTCCAGAGTGTTTTAGCAGAGCTATACGCTGTGTGGAGATTCCCCCCAAATTCAGAATGGCGGCAGGGATCGGAAAGTTTTCTGGTGAAACAAAACCAGAGACTTGGCTTGATGATTACTGAGTGGTTGTGCAGATTGGCGGCGGGAATGACAATGGCACAATGAAGCACCTGCCTCTTATGTTGGATGGACCAGCTCGAGCTTGGTTGAATCGTTTGGCTCCTTCCAGCATTCATTCTTGGGAAGATCTTGCCCGACTGTTTGTCCGGACCTTCGAGGGCGCTTGCAAGCGCCCCACAGGTCTGGTCGACTTACAACACTGCGTCCAGAAGTCCAGCGAAACCTTAAGAGACTATATTTAGCGATGGTCCACCCTGCATCATACGGTGGAAAATGTGTCGGAACACCAGGCTGTTTGTGCCATCAAGGCCGATGTGAGATAGAGAGAGATGTATTTGAAGTTCGGGCGCACTAGTGACATTTCACTCGGCAAGATGATGGAAATTGCCACTTGCTATGCCAATGGCGAGGAAGAAGACCGCCTCCGTAGCGGCAAAGGAAAAGCAGTTACCAACGAGTTTGGCGGCGGTAACAATAGGAAACAAAAGCGGAAGGCTGAAGACTTAGTTCCGGCAGAGGCCACGGCACTGGCGACTCAGTCGAAAAACAAGGGCAAGGCCAAAGCTCAGTATGCCTCCAAGAAGGGGAAGGGTCAGCCAGGAACCGATATCTTGGATCAGCCGTGTGTGATTCACACGAAGAAAGATGCAGAAGGCAACCTAATTTTTCCCAAGCACACCACTTGATAGTGTCGGACCCTCATCCAACAGTTCAAGGGAGACCAGTCGAGTGGGAAATCTCCTGAAAAAAAAGATGAAGACGAAGAGAAGGAAACATTCCCGGATGTCATTGCTACCCTGGTGATCTTTGCTGACGTCGAGAGCAAGAGACATCTGAAAGTCATAAATAGAGAGATCAATATGGCTATGCCAGACACCCCCACCTACCTCAAATGGTCTCAGTATGCTGTCACATTCGACTAGACTGACCATCCTGCACGTGTGGCCACACCCGGTCCACAGGCTCTGGTAGTTGATCCGGTGGTGTAGGGGACTCGGGTCAGAAAGGTCCTCATGGACGGCGGCAGCGTCCTGAACATTCTGTATGCGGATACCCTGAAGGGAATGGGCATTCCTATGTCCCGTCTCAGCGAAAGCAACATGCATTTCCATGGGGTCATCCCAGGAAAGAAGGCCAAGTCACTCAGCCAGATAGCATTGGATGTGGCATTCGGAGATAGCAAAAATTTCCGAAAAGAAAAGTTGACGTTTGAAGTCATGGATTTCAAGAGCGCTTACCACGCCATTTTGGGTCGACCCGCTTATGCAGGTTTCATGGCCCGACCATGTTATGTGTATCTCAAGCTGAAAATGCCGGGCCCTAAGGGCGTGATCAGGGTCACTGGCAATCGACAGCGGGCCGAAGAGTGTCTCCAGCAAGGGTCCAAGATTGCCGATCAAAAGATGGCCATGGTCGAGCTGGAGGAGTACAAGAAAACCACTTATCCTGCTGATTTGCTCCGCGCAAAAAAGCCGGCTTCCGAGTCGGCATTTCAGTCGGCAGGTGAAGTGAAGAAGCTGCACATCCACCCGACGGATCCAACAGCTGCCCCAACGAATATCTCGACAACACTCGACAGCATATAGGAAGCAGAGCTCATCCAGTTCCTCCATGAGAACTGGGATATCTTTGCATGGAAGCCCGCTGACATGCTGGGAATTCCCAGGGAGCTGGCTGAGCATCGTCTACGAGTGGATCCGAAGGCCAAGCCCGTCACGGAGCATTTGCGTCGATCCGCAACTGAGAAGCGCAAGGCAATCAGAGAAGAAGTGGCCCGTCTCTTGCAAGCCAAGTTCATTCGGGAGATTTACCACTCCGAGTGGCTCTCGAATGCTGTGATGGTGCCCAAGAAAGATAAGTCGTTGCGCATGTGCATTGACTTCAAACATCTTAATAAGGTGTGTCCTAAAGACCATTTTCCGCTCCCCCGCATAGATCAGATTGTTGACTCGACAATGAGGTGCGAGCGGTTATCATTTTTGGGTGCCTATTCTAGGTACCATTAGATCTATCTGTTTGGCCCAGATGAAATAAAAACAGCCTTCATCACCCCGTTTGGGTGTTTCTGCTACATCACCATGCCTTTTGGTCTCAAGAATGCTGGCGCTACTTTTATGCGCATGATTCAGAAATGTTTACTCGACCAGATCCCTCGGAATGTTGTGGCGTACATGGACGATATAGTGGTCAAGTCCCGCAAAGGTTCCGACCTGCTGGCTGACTTGGCTGAGACATTCGCCAATCTGAGGCGATTCGACATAAAGCTGAATCCGGCCAAATGTACCTTCGGTGTCATTGGCGGCAAGTTACTCGGTTTTCTCGTTTCTAAACGAGGAATTGATGTCAATCCCGAGAAGATCAGCGCCATTATCCGTATGAAGACTTCCGTGCGAGTGCATGATGTTCAGAAGCTCACAGGTTGCTTGGCGGCGTTGAGTCGATACATTTCTTGTCTTGGTGAGAAGGCTCTGCCCTTGTATCAGTTGATGAAGAAATCAGACACATTCGACTGGACTCCTGAAGCCGAGGTAGCGTTTGTTGAGCTCAAAGCCCTGCTGTCCACCCAGCCGGTGCTTGCCGCTCCTGCCAGCAAAGAGCCCTTGCTCCTGTACATCGCGTCCACAAATCAGGTCGTCAGTATAGTGCTGACTGTCGAGCGAGAAGAGGAAGGCAAAGCCTATAAGGTTCAGTGACCAGTCTATTATGTCTTGGAAGTTTTGTCCCCCTCAAAGCAGAGATATCCTCATTATCAGAAGCTAGTGTATGGTATTTACTTATCAGCGAAGAAGGTGGCACATTATTTCCAAGACCATTCGATCTCAGTCGTCAGTGATGCACCTTTATCAGAGATTTTCAATAATCGCGATGCATCAGGTCAAGTGGCTAAATGGGCAATTGAGCTGGGGCACTTCGACATCAGATTCAAAGCCAAGAGGGCAATCAAGTCCAAAGCATTGGTAGATTTCTTGGCCGAGCGTATCGAACAGCAACAGCGCAGATTTCATGGCCGAGTGGATCGAACAGCAACAGCCTATCCAAGTTCACTCGACACATTGGACAATGTTCTTCGATGGCTCCAAGATGTTTAATGGATCCGGTGCTGGCGTTGTTCTGGTATCCCCCAAAGGCGACAAGCTCAACTATGTCTTGCAAATTCATTTTGATTCCTCCAACAATGAAGCAGAGTATGAAGCACTTTTGTACGGGTTGCGCATGGCTATTTCGCTCGGCGTCAAGTGCTTGATGGTTTATGGCGACTCAGATTTGATGGTGAATCAAGTGATGAAAGAGTGGGATGTTAGAAACCTTGCTATGACTGGATAATGCAATGCAGTCCGGAAGCTAGAGAAGAAATTTGAAGGTCTGGAACTTCACCATGTTCCTCGACTGAAAAATCAGGCAGCGGATGAGCTATCCAAGATTGGTTCCACTCGACAGCCTGTCCCCAGCGAAGTGTTCCTGGAGCATTTGCACGCTCCTTCGATTCAAGAGGATCCGTGCACTGAAGAGCCCCCGCAAACCATAAGCTCCTCTGACTTGACTGAAGTCGATGTTCCTGCTATGATTAACCTGGTCATGGAGGTGCTAGTTATCATTCTCGACTGGACTGTACCATACATAGCCTATATCCTCAGACAAGAGCTTCCTGAAGATGAAGCAGAGGCTCGACAGATTGTGCGCAGGTCCAAAGCTTTCACTGTGATGGGTGATCAGCTTTTCAGAGAAAGTGTGTCGGGTGTCACCCAGCGCTGCATTTCGCCCGAGGAAGGTCGAATGATTCTAGATGAAATCCACTCGGGAACTTGCGGACACCATGCGTATTCAAGGGCGATCGTCGCTAAAGCATACCGAGCGGGGTTTTATTGGCTACGGGCTAATGAAATGGCTAAGGACATTGTAGATCATTGCGAAGGTTGTCAGTTCTATGCAAACCTGTCACACAAGCCAGCGTCTGCTCTGAAGACAATTCCACTCACTTGGCCGTTTGCGGTTTGGGGGCTCGACATGGTTGGTCCTTTCTAAACCGAAAAGGGAGGATTCACTCACCTGTTGGTAGCAGTCGACAAGTTCACCAAGTGGATTGAAGCCAAGCCCATGAAGAAGCTGAATTCCCGCATGGCGGTCACGTTCATGAGAGAGATCATTATCCGGTTTGGCATTCCCCACAGCATCATCACGGACAATGGCACTAATTTTGACTCGGAAGAATTCAGGAGATTCTGTAACTCCCAAGGCACCCGAGTGGATTATGCTTCCGTTGCACATCCTCAAACCAATGGGCAAGTTGAGCGGGCTAACAGTCTCATTCTGCAAGGTCTGAAGCCTCGTCTTATGCGCGATTTGGATCATGCCGCTGGTGCATGGGTAACTGAGTTGCCATCTGTTTTGTGGGGGTTGAGGACAACACCTAATCGGTCGACTGGATGAACTCCTTTCTTCCTTGTCTATGGCGCTGAAGCTATACTGCCGAGTGACTTGGCCCACAATTCTCCTCGAGTGGAGCTGTATTCTGAGGCTGAAGCCGAGCAGGCCAGGCAAGATGGGCTAGATCTTCTGGAAGAAGAGCGTGAGATGGCCCTGATCCGGAACACAGCCTATCAGCAAGACTTGCGGCGCTTCCATGCAAGGAATTTCAGAAGTCGAGCGTTCCATGAAGGAGATTTGGTGCTCCGAGTGAATCAGCACCGACCTCACAAGCCAGCCTCTGCATGGGAAGGCCCTTTTGTGGTCACCAAGGTGCTAAACAATGGAGCCTATCACTTATATAATCTTATGAAGCAGATAGATGAGCCACGAGCTTGGAATGCAGACCTGCTTCGATGTTTTTACACGTGAGACATTAGTTCTTCATGAATGCAATTTGTGTCTCTGCAATTTATACCTCGTCGATTATGTCCGTGCAGTTATTTACTTGGGGATACTCCGAGCGACGAGCAATCCTCGCACTTGGGGACTTAGCTGCAAAACATGTTTCACCTAAGTTAAAAACCTGTTGGGTGGATAGGAGTTCATTCACTCGACGGCCTATTCGCGAATCCGTCTTCGCTTAGGTTCAAAAATATATATATAACTCATCGAGACAATGGTAATCCATACACTCGACAGCTTAGACGCGAATCGACATTCGCCTAAGTTCCAAATACTCTGAGTGATGAGCGATCCTCATGCTCGGGGGCTTAGCTGCGAATACATTTCTCCTAAGTTAAAAAATTCATCGAGACGATGATAATCCATTCGCTCGAAAGCTTAGATGTGAATCGACATTCGCCTAAGTTCAAAATATACCGAGTGATGAGCAATACTCACGCTCGGGGGTCTTAGCTGCGAATACATTTCGCCTAAGTTAAAAAATTCGTCGAGACGATGGTAATCCATTCACTCGACAACTTAGATGCGAATCGACATTTGCCTAAGTTCAAAATATTCCGAGTGATGAGCGATCCTCATGCTCGGGGGCTTAGCTGCGAATACAATTCGCCTAAGTTAAAAAACTCATCGACTGGATCGTAATCCATCCACTCGACAGCTTAGCTGCGAATCGACATTCGCCTAAGTTCAAAATACTGCCCAGTGATGAGCGATCCTCACGCTCGGGGGTTTAGCTGCGAATACATTTCGCCTAAGTTAAAAACCTCGTCGAGGCGATGGTAATCCATCCACTCGACAGCTTAGATGCGAATCGGCATTCGCCTAAGTGCAAAATATTCTGAGTGATGAGCGATCCTCATGCTCGGGGGCTTAGCTGCGAATACATTTCGCCTAAGTAAAAAACAAAAGGAGTCGAACAGACGATTCAGAGCCAAACGCGAGCAAAATCCAAAGGATAAAACCGCGGATAAACGTCATATGCAGAAGCAAATGAGCTCAGGCCTAAGGCCTAAATAAAGTTTTAAGGGATATAGTTTCACTCGGCATACCGAGGCAAATTTAATTGTTTTTCCAAATACTCAAGTTTCTAGGCGGGCGATGGACTGGCGGGCTCGACAAAAGTATCCAGGTCGATGCCGTCGGCGATTCTGGTGGCCGCCTCGATGAAGGTTTCCATGAAGTCCTCGAACTGGAGTTTCTTTGTGTTTACCACTTGGAGCTCCTTCAGCTTCTCCTCCCTTACGTCCCTACAATGGACCCTGACCAGAGACAACGCCACGTCAGCCCCGCAATGAGCAGCAGATTTTTTCCAAGCTTTCACTCGACTGGGAAGTTCGTTCAGGCGTGCCATCATTGAGTTGAGGTCGAGCTGAAGAGTGTCCTCAAGCCAAAGCTCCTTGTCGATCCTTTCCATGAAAGATTTCAGTCGAGCGATATAAGCCTGGGCACCCTGGAGCCGAAAGTTAAGCCGCAACATGTTCATCGCCACCGCATCAGCAACTGGCGACTTGGTGGGGTCAAGCATGGGCTCAATCTCCTCTGTTTCCTGTTCAAAGTCCCGGCAGAATTCTGATGGAAGAAGGGGAATCGGTGAGCTGCAACCCTCAAAAATTTATTGGAAATGTAGTCGACAAGAAATACTCACTATCGTGGTTTTATCACGGCAGATGTCCGGGTGAACGGACTTCGGTTCGAGGCCATCGCTAATGAGGTGGACTCAAAGGGGTTAGTCGAGATGAAAGACACGGGTTTACCCAAGTTCGGCCCCTCTTATCGAGGTAATAGCCTACATCCTGCTTGTGTTTGTATTACTTGCGTATCGATTACAAGGGGCTAAAAGCTTGACCTAGTTCTCGATTGCCTGTCCCTTAAGTCGCCTCGGGTCTGCCTTTATATAAGAGGTCAGAACATCCGGGTCGTTACGATTGCTAACCGAGTCTCTCTCTATCTTCTTGTCCAAGCCGTCTGTGAGTCGGCTTGCACGCCTGGGTCTTCTCAGTCCGGGCCGTCTTAAGGCCCACACCGTGAGCCGCCTATCCTCTTGGGCCACTTAATATTACGACTCACCTTTGGGCCGGTTCACGAGCCAATAACATGACCTGGAGCCTCTCCGGCGGGTCATATCCCCAACATTAGGCCCCAGGTTGAACTGAGCTTGCTCACTTCATCCTTCTCTTCCACTTTTGGCGAGTCGCTCGGAAATGACCCGACGTGACGTCATGACATCTGCTGACGTGTCACCAAATCTTTCACTTAACCGTCGTCCCAAGAATCGAGGCTTCCGGCTCGGTCGAACGGTGTCATCGCCTGGATTTTTGCACCTTCCTTAACCCCCTTTTAAATATGACCCGTGCGGGTCGGGGTTTCCATTCTCCCGCCCGTGCCTCTGTTTCTTCGTCTTCTTCCTGTCGCCGCCCTAGCACCTTCGAGTTCTGCGCCGACGCCGTCCGTACATCGTCCCCGACCTTGGCCGCTACATCACCCTGAACGTACCAGAGATCCGTCTGCCTCTGCCACGCCATCTCCGGTAAGTTTTCCTGCTCCCTAGATGGCCGCTGCCGTAGTAGGGTTTTCACCGGTGCTCCGCCGCCGTCGTTTGGGCTCCAGCACCGTTATCGCTAGTGCATCTCGCCGCCGCTAACGTCTTTAGGATGTGCTCTTGCTTCGCCGCCGCACGCGGGCCGGTCGTGCGTAATGCACGGGCCTCGATGGCCCCAGTCCATTTTCTTTTTCATCCGCTGTTCATCGCTAGGTCAGAAATAAAATTCATTTTCTCTGTTTTTGTAGATCCGTAGATATAGTGACATTTTGCGGAATCAGTTTTTAGGACTTAGCCGATTTTTCGATCTTCCCTTTCCCTGTTGAGTCGCCAAGCTCCTCCGGCTCTTATCAGCCGGGTCTTCTGCTTTATCCGTAGAGCCCTTAGACTTTTAAGCCGCCAAAAATATTTGTTTGCGCTTCGACTCATCGCGCCTTTTATCTTGCACAACACTTAAGCCGCCAACATGTCTCGTGTGTCCAACTCATGCAACTGGGTCGGGTCATGCATTACGGAGGACTTTTTGTTGGATTTTGTTCACGCGGGTACTCTTCCTCCTAAGGAAGTCATTAGCTGGCGGGTCCCAGGTGATGCGACACGGCCCAAACCTCAAGAAGGCAAAGTGGTGGTGTTCTCTGACCATATTGAACGAGGGTTCGTGCCTCCCGGCTCCAAATTCTTTCGGGATGTCCTTCACTGTTATAAGCTTCACCCACAAGACTTGGCCCCCAATTCCGTCTCAAACATATGCAATTTCCAAGTGTTCTGTGAAGCTTACCTTCAAGTCAAGCCGTCAGTGGGATTCTTTCGGGAATTCTTTTACGCTAACCGACAAACTGAAGTGAAAGCCGGCCCGAGCCTAGAACATGGAGGCATATCCATCCAACGGCGTCGAGATATCATCTTTCCAGCTGCATAGATGCCGAGTCACCCCAAGGACTGGAACAGGACCTGGTTCTATTACAAGGACACCTCTCCTGATAACGAGTGTCCCTTGCCGGGTTTTCGTCCTTCCCATCTCACAACAACATCAGAGCTTCCTGCCGGCTATCAGCTTCAGAACGCGCAAGATATGAGCCGGCTCATGCCAAAATCAAGGCTCTCATGGCGAACGGTTTAATAGGGTTGGACCTGATCCGCTGCTGGATTTCGTGGCGGATTATGCCTTTGAGCCATAGAAGCCGACTCATGTGCGAATATAAAGGCAAGTATGATAGCTCATTATGCTTCAGCCGATCCACATTGACAGAGAATGACATTACCCTCGCCATCCGGAGCCTCGTCCATGAAGCTTCCGGATCATGTAGCGAAATTGGCCTGGCCCCTTTTTGTGCCATCAATCCGGCTCCCGATGTAAGTTTGATCTCTTCCCTTCCGTCTCTTAGACGTTTTTTGTACTTTATTGATTTGATATTCACTCTCCAGGTCATTCTTATAGGCCGACTCGGACTTCTGGAAGAGGGAATATGTTGCCCCTCCGAAGAAATCCAGGAAGAAGGTTCCAACCAAGAAGGCTAAAAAACATGTCCCGCAAGATAATTTGTTTGACTCGCCACCATCGTCCAGCTCAGAGGTAAAGTTTCAACTCTCTTGCTTGAACTTTTACTTTCCTATTTTAACACTTACTTTACTCACAGGATGAAGTGGAAACCAGCCGTGCCAATGCCCCTGAGGTAAATAACTTTTCCTCCGGCTCAGAATGTTTCATCTCCCGAAAGCCGCGGCGGGTCATCAGAAAAGTTCCCCTTTCTCACCCTCTTGCTTATCTGGCTTCTGATTTCCTCTTAAAAAGCAACAGCAAATCGAACGTCGACAGACTCGAAGCACCGGCTCTACCGAGCTCATGTCCGGGTTGCCAAATTCTCCGGCTCCCAAGAAACGCCCCGCCGAGGTTTAAACCCCTTCTTTTCCTCTGTCTTTCCTTGGTAAACTTGATACTCTTTTCACCTTTCTGTTTTATTTTTACAGAAATCTCCTTCCTCCAGCGACTCTTCGGAGTCAATCATACCACCGCCCAAGATTAATCCGCTGTAAGCATCTAGACATCCGGTTGTTACTATGATAGCAATATCTTCAACTGTTGATTCTTATTCTTTTTTGCAGTGCTCAAGCTAAACGTCGCAAGGCCAACTAACCCTCCTCCGGCCCAGTTATTGAAGAACCGGAGCCCGAGCAACCGGAAAAAACTCAACCGGAAGAAAACCTGCCGGCTGCCTCCGCTAAGCTGGCCGCTGAAGATGTTATCATGGAGAGCCCTCCAAGGGCTCCTTCTAAGCCGACAACTCCTGCCAAGACCCCTAACACCCCGGACATTGTTACCACCGGGTCTGGTCATCAAACGCCTCCGGCTCATGTGTTGACCAAACATACAGAGCCGGCCGAAGCTTCAAAGAAACTGAACTTCGATTCTTCATGCGAGAAGATGACCGTTGAAGAGCTACACGCTGGGTACATAAACCGGGTTACCACCAGCCGAGACTTGGAACTTCGGCTGATCTCTTCCATGAAGACAAAATATGAGGTACTTTTCCTTCTTTACTATATCCTTCCTTAGCCCCCAAGATCCGGATTAACGTATTGAATCGTTGAGCCGGGTCTTTCTGTGACCTCTTGCAGAGATTGCCATGTTAAGCTCCGTTAAAATTGCTTTATCTTTGTACTGTAAGTAAATTGAAATGCCAATCGTAGCCCCCAAGGGCCGTCTCAGATTACATTTGAGCCGGGCCTGTAATGTAGATAACTTGAAGATGTAATCATAGCCCCTAAGGGCCGGCTCAAACTTGATCAAGTTGAGTCGGTGCTTCCATTATTAGCACATTGAAGAGCCATTATATAGCCCCCAAGTTCCGGATCAACTTCGAAGGAAATGAACCGGAACTACATACTTGCAAGATCAAATATACAATAGCCCCCAAGTGTCAAATATATTGCTTCCAATCTGTTTGAGACTTGTATTTGCTTTTAATACCTGTCCTACATTTTGGCGGCTTATCCTGTATTTATAGGAAGCTTTGAATGAAGCCGGGTCTCAGCTGACGGATCTGAAGGCCAACTTGGCAGCTCAGCAAGAAGCTCGAAGTATCGCGGATGAAAAATGCCGGCTTCTCGCAGAAGAACTGGCCAGTGTTACCGCCGAGCTCACCTCTTTAAAAGAGACGGTTGAATCTGAAAAGGCCGCCTTAACCAAACGAGCGGACGATGCTGAACAGCGGCTTACAGCCGTGGCGGATGAGCTTCAAGGTCTGAAACAACATATTGTAAAGATGCCAGCTGCCCTATTTGGTAAGCTTTCTTGTTCACTTTGTCCTTTTTATCATTGCTAGTAAGAAAGCCGGCGGCTCATTAATTTTATCCGACTCATCCAGGTCCCAAGAGCCGACAGTTGGCTTCTGATAGCCTTGTGCCACTAAAGGCCATTTATACTTTTGCAGAGCAGTTATACTGTGGCGCCATCTTCACAATCAAGAGCGTGCAGTACAAGGAGAAGATCCCCACTGCTCTGAAAGGGGTCTTGGAACTCTTCTATACAATGCCTAAGCAGATTGAAGAGCTCAAGAAGTCCGCCTTCCGCCAAGGAGTCGTTGCCGGTTTGAGCCAGGCTCTTGCCTTTGCTCCCGAGCTAACGCCAGCCGAAATGATGGATGGCTATCCATCTAAAAGAGATGACGGCTCAGATTTCACCAAGGAAAACTATACCCGATGCGTCAAGGAATCGCGCTATTCGGCCTCTGTTCTGGTGGATGAAGCTGATTTGAGCACCTATCAAGCGGCTTACGACGCAGAGGAGAAGAGAATCCGCGGGCCGCTCTACGAGTGGAAAGACCTGACACCCGCCCGTAGTAAGGATGTCTTTCCTTGTGAGCTTGACGCGTCTCCGTTCCTTGAGGGGTCGTTTCCTGCTCTAGCTGATTGTAACTGGGACTTGGGAAATCTTCCGATAAATCCAACACAAGACCCGGATCAGGATGAGCCGCCAACAACTGAATTGTAATCTCTTAGCCTTTCTGAACACAGACTTATGTAATGACCCGCCGTGGGCGGCTGACAATGCTTTTGCTCTTTCTGAGAGTATCTTTTGTAATAGAGTAACCATGACTCTGCCACTTGGTGGCCATATATATTTGCACCTCTCTATGTTTTTAATGTGTTGCCGGCTCTTCAGAGATATACCTTTGAATTTTTTCTGATGAGGGGCCTGTCTTTTAAGACGCCATTCGTTTCTCCAGAATATTAAAGCCGAACAATCTCTCTGAGACCTTAAATTTTGTTGACCGAAGCCACATGGCTCCGGCTTTCATCAGACGGAATTATTAAAGAGCTGGTTGTCTTTAGGATAATGTAAGCTATACCTGATGGTAAGAAGCCTCTATCGACAACTGCGGCTATTGATGAACCGGAACCTTTGAGGAGAGTTCGGCTGTGTAGCCCCCAAGTGCCGGGTAGTTTCGCCTGCGGCAACCCGGGACTTATAATTGCCCGGATTTGATAAGCCGGCTTGACACCATATGCAATGATGATCTTTCCTTCCTCAAAAAACTCATATGATGGCTCTTTCTGCATGGATCCGAACGGTTAAACTCATACCAGTTCAGGGTCTCTGTCGAGATTGGCCGTTAATTTCTTGAACCGGCTCAGGGTCTCTAGGCAAGATTGACTGGTAAGAGTATAGTGATCACTGGCTATCAATGGGAGATGTAAGCTATATCCCAAGGCAAGAAGCCTCCATCGACAGTTGTGGCTAATAATTAGCCTGAGACGACATAAAGCCGGCTGTTTGAAAGGATAAGTAAGCTATACCTGAAGGTAAGAAGCCTCTTTCAACAACTACAGTTGATAAGCAACTGAATTTTGGTGTAAACGCCGGTTGTTAGGGTGAGATAAGCGAACCCGTCGGTAAGAAGCCCCCTTCGACAACCGCGGTTAATAAGTAACCGAAAGTGGCATAAAGCCAGCCATTAGGGTGAGATAAGCGATACCCGTCGGTAAGAAGCCCCCTTCAATGGCCGCAGTTGATAAGCAACTGGAATTTGGTATACACGTTGTTGTCTTAGGACACTGTAAGCTATACCAAAAGGTACGAAGCCTCCGTTAACAATCAGTGCTTAATGTATCCAAACTAGGCATAAAGCCAACTGTGCAACGGAGAAGTAAGCTATACCCGGAGGCAAGAAGCCTGCTTGCAACAGTTTAATGACAGCTGGTTGTGCAAAGGAGAACTAAGCTATACCCGAAGGCAAGAAGCCTCTTTGCAACAGTGTTTAATAGGGCATAAAGCCGGCTGTGCAAGGGAGAAGTAAGCTATACCCGAAGGCAAGAAGCCTCCTTGCCACAACGCTAGATAGGGCATAAAGTTGAAGGGTAGACCAATCGTTTTGACGGTGAACAACCCTCTTCAACTCAAAAAAATTTTGAACCGAACGATTTTACCTTGATTGTACAAAGGTGTATATAAGAGCAGAGGCCTCAGTCTTGTGTGAGGATGCTAGCTTTTTACTCATGTGCTCATGATATATACAATGATAGCGGCTTTCAACCCCTGTTAAGTAAAGTATGGTCACAGATGTGCGATATTCCAGGGCTGCAACGTCTCTTGTCCCGCGGTTTCCGACTCATCTCTGACATCCATGAGGTAATATGACCCGTTGTTAAGGTTCCTGCTGACCACAAAAGGCCCCTCCCATGGTGGAGATAACTTATGCATTCCAGATTGGTCTTGAATCAACCGGAGCACCAGGTCACCTTCTTGGAACGTCCTGGTCTTTATCCTGCGGCTATGATAGCGTCGCAGGTCTTGTTGATAAATTGCCGACCTGGCTGCTGCTAACTCTCGTGCTTCATCCAAAGCGTCCAACGCATCTTGGCGGGCTACCTCATTGTCCATCTCAACATAAGCCGCCACCCTTGGTGAGTTGTGCCGGATGTCACTGGGTAGAACCGCCTCAGCACCGTACACCATGAAGAAAGGTGTAAAACCTGTAGATCTGTTAGGTGTAGTTCTGATCCTCCATAAGACGGAAGGCAACTCCTCAACCCAACATCCGGGTGTCCGTTTCAAAGGAACCATGAGCCATGGTTTGACACCTCTCAAAATTTCTTGATTGGCTCGCTCTGCCTGACCATTAGACTGTGGATGTACCACAGCTGAAACATCAAGCCGGATATGCTCTTTCTCACAGAACGTTTTCATAGCTCCTTTGGATAAATTTGTCCCATTGTTTGTAATAACACTGTGTGGGTAACCAAAGCGATAAATCAGTTTCTTAATAAATTGAACCGCCGTAGCTGCGTCACATTTACTGACCGGCTCTGCCACTACCCACTTAGTAAATTTATCAACCGCCACCAGAAGGTGCGTTTTCTTATCCTTAGATCGCTTGAAAGGTCCTACCATATCAAGCCCCCAGACCGCAAACGGCCAAGTGATTGGTATCATCCTCAACTCTTGAGCTGGAACGTGAGCACGTCGGCCAAATTTCTGACAGCCGTCATACTTGCGAACTAAGTCCTCTGCATCCTTGTGAGCCGTCAACCAGAAAAACCCATGTCGGAAAGCTTTAGCCACCAAAGATTTTGACCCGACGTGATGCCCACAGTCGCCAGCATGAATTTCACTTAATATTTGCCGGCCCTCCTCTGGTGAGATGCAGCGCTGAAAGACACCCGTCACACGACACTTATGTAACTCACCATTGACAATCGTCATAGACTTAGAATGCCGAGTGATCTTCCTGGCCAGATCCTCCTCTTGAGGTAACTTGCCGCATGTCAGATGTGTCAAATAAGGAATAGTCCAGTCTGGGGTAGCATGCAGAGCGTCCTCCAGCTCCGCCTCCGGGTCAGGAATAGCCAGATCCTCCTCAGAAGGTATCTTGACAGTCGGATGATGCAATACATCCAGAAAGACATTAGGTGGTACCGGCTTTCGTTGAGAACCTAACCATGACAAGGCATCAGCCGCCTCATTCCTGCGACGATCAATGTGATCCACCTGGTACCCCTTGAAATGACCGGCAATGACATCAACCACCTGTCGATAAGCCGCCATCTGTGGATCCTTGGAGTCCCAAGTGCCTGAAACTTGCTGAGCCACCAAATCTGAGTCGCCTAGACACCTGACCCGACTTAAACTCATCTCTTTAGCAACTCTGAGACCATGGAGCAGCGCTTCATACTCAGCTGCATTATTAGTACAACCGAACATTAATCGGAGCACATAACAAAACTTGTCACCCTTGGGGGAGGTGAGAACAACTCCTGCCCCGGACCCTTCTAGCTGCTTGGATCCATCAAAGTGTATAGTCCAATACGTGTTATCCGGCTTCTCTTCCGGGGCTTGACATTCAGTCCAATCATTTATGAGATCCACAAAGCTTGAGACTTAATTGTTGTATGAGGAACATACTTGACGCCAAAAGGACTCAGCTCTAAGGCCCACTTGGCAATCCTCCCTGTAGCCTCTCTATTTTGAATGATATCCCCCAATGGGGCAGAACTGACCACTGTTATTTGGTGCCCCAAAAAGTAATGTTTTAACTTGCGATTGGCCATGAAAACTCCGTATACCAACTTCTGCCAATGCGGATACCTTTGTTTAGATTCTGCCAAAACTTCACTAATGTCATAAGTCGGCCTTTGCACAGGATACTATTTCCCTGCCTCCTTGCGCTCAACCACAATTACTACACTGACCGCTCTATTGTTAGCCGCCACACAAAGGAGGAAAGGCTCTTTCTCAACCGGAGCGGCTAACACTGGCGGCTCAGTCAACTGCTTTTTAAGAGCTTCAAGTGCTTCAACCGCTGCTGCACTCCATTTAAACTTGTCTGTCTTCTTCATCATCTGGTATAAAGGAATAGCTTTCTCCCCAAGCCGGCTTATGAAGCGGCTCAACGCAGCAATCCTCCCTGCAAGGCGGTGGACATCATTAATACACGTCGGCTCACCCAAAGAAGTGATGGCCTTGATCTTATCCGAGTTAGCCTCAATGCCCCGCTCAGAGACCAAGAAACCCAAAAGCTATCCTGCTGGAACACCAAAGACACACTTCATCGGGTTAAGCATCATCTTATAGACCCGGAGATTTTCAAAGGTTTCTTTCAAATCCTGTAAAAGAGTTTCCTTCTTTCTGGACTTAACCACGATGTCGTCTACGTAGGCATGGACATTTCGGCCAATCTGACTGTGGAGGCAATCCTGCACACAACGTTGGTAAGTCGCCTGAGCACTCTTGATCCCGAAAGGCATGGAGACATAGCAGAACGCCCCAAAAGGTGTAATAAACGTCGTCTTCTCCTGATCCTTTGTTGCCATTTTGATCTGATGATACCCTGAATAAGCGTCTAGGAAGCATAAACTTTCGCATTCGGCTGTTGCATCAATAATTTGATCGATACGAGGGAGCGCAAAAGGATCAGCTGGACAAGCCTTGTTAAGGTCCGTGTAATCTATGCACATATGCCACATGCCGTTCTTTTTAGTACTAGCACCGGGTTAGCCAACCACTGCGGGTGAAAAACTTCCACTATAAAGCCTGCGGCCAAGAGCCGAGCAACTTCCTCCCCAATAGCTTTACGTCTCTCTTCGTTGAACCGCCATAGAAACTGTTTGATCGGCTTAAACTTTGGATCCACATTAAGATTGTGCTCAGCGAACTCTCTTGGTACACCCGGCATGTTAGAAGGTTTCCATGCAAAGATGTCTCGATTCTCACGGATTAATTTGATGAGCGCACTTTCCTATTTGGGATCCATGTGAGCCCCAATGATGAACTGCTTGGATGAATCACCCGGATTGAAATCTACTGCCTTGGTATCATCCGCTGAAAACTTAAGTGGCGGCTCAACTTCTGTTGTAGGCTTCTTGAGCGGGGTCATATCCTCTGGATCAACGTTCTCCTTGTAAAATTTCAGCTCCTCCTGAGCACAACTAGACTCTGCATAAGCCGCATCTCCTTCTTCACATTCAAGAGCCGTTTTCCTGTTATCGTGAATGGTAATTGTGCCATTTAAGCCGGGCATTTTGAGTTGCAGATAAACATAACAAGGCCTAGCCATAAATTTAGCATAAGCCCGCCTCCCAAATAACACACTATAGGGACTTTTGATTTTGACCACTTCGAACCACAAAGACTCCACCCTGTAATTATGCTCATCACCAAAAGCTACTTCCAATGATATCCGGCCCACCGGGTATGCTGATTTACCCGGAACCACACCATGAAAGACAGTGGAGGAAGGTTTAAGATCCTTGTCAAGCAACTTCATCCGCCAAAAAATGTCATAGTAAAGGATGTTGATGCTGCTACCTCCGTCTATGAGCACTTTATTCACCATATAGCCATTCACCTGAGGGGCCACAACCAGAGCTAGCCGGCCCGGGTCATCCACCCACGGCGGGTGATCCTCCCGGCTCCACATTATATCATATTCAGACCACGACAAATATCGCGGGAGAGCCGGAGCAACCGTATTAACCGCTCGCCTCCGCAACTTCTCATCTCGCTTACTGTGACCGGTCGTAAATACGTGATACTGCCCAGAACTGAGCTGCTTCGGGTTACTCTAAAACCCGGACTGATTGCACTGTTGCTGATTGTTGTTATTGCCGTTGTTGCTGGGAGGCTGTTGGTGCCCCCCTTGGTTATTCTGACCCGGATGCCCGTTTCCTGAACCGCCAGCGCCGAATCCAGCCCCTGACCCGCCGTGCCTTGAGCCGCCGGGCGGGCCGCCGCCCTGGTTATTACGCGGTTGGGAATGCTGGTTTTTGAACCTCTGCATGATAAAGCAATCACCCACGCATGCAACACCGGCTTGTCAGGCATGATGTGCTCCGGACAGGGCTTCCTAAGCGCCTCCTCTAAATTAAAGGGCCCCCTGTTTCCTGGCCAAAATCTTCCACCCCCTTGGGATGATTTTGTCCTGTGTTGGTATTTGCCACTAGTTCGGATCCGCCATCAGCGTTCTTCTGCTTATTCTGATTCCCATTGTTCGCAAAACCTTTTCCTTGATTGTTTTTCTTCCCTTGATTGGCTTTCTCATCATCCGAACTCAGATCTTTCGTGTTATGTGAGTCGGCATACTTTGTCAAGGCCGTCATGAGCTCTCCCATATCCTGACACGTGTGCTTGAGCCGGCCGAGCTTCTGCTTAAATGGAAGAAAATGACAATTCTTCTCTAAGATAAGCACCGCTTGAGCCGCCGTGATCTGCTCTGAAGAGTGAATAATGATCGTCACCCGCCGGACCCAATGATGGGCCGACTCATTCTCCTGTTGAACACAGTGGTCCAGATCGACAATAGTCATAGGCTGCTTACAGGTCCCTTGGAAATTCTTAATAAACTTTGTTCTCAGCTCCGCCCATGAGCTTACCGTGTTAGGCGGCAGACCTTTCAGCCATGTACGGGCCGGACCCTCAAGCATCATGATGAAGTATTTTGCGCATACCGCCTCACTGACATCCAGCATCTCCATGGCCAGTTCATAACTTTCAACCCACGCCTCTAGGGGTAGATCCGCTGTGTAAATCGGAACCTTTCGAGGCCCCTTAAAGTCTTTGGGCAGCTGTTCACTCCTCAGCGCCGGAGTTAAACATGGCACCCCTACGGCTCTGGTACTAACTACTCCCATTGACATGGAAAGCGCCGGCTCTGGACGGGCTGCAGCTATCTCCACCTCTGGCCTGTCCCCCGCCTGGTCCATGATGGCTTGTGCATCTAGAGCTGTCCTATTGTCCTCCGGGGGTCCGCGGTGCGGGTGACTGCTGGAACCTGCTGGCGACTCATAACGCCGGCTGAAACTTCGACCGGGGAGGGGGTAGAGTGAACCCGGCTCCGACTGTGCGTATACTTCTCTTGCTAGGCCATGGCCGTCTGTAAATATCCAATGGCGTTCCGCACTTCCTCCGCAAAGGGTGCCTCATCTGGGATGGGGATTATCTCAAGCCGGGCGGCCGTTGCTACCATGTTCTCGGCCGGGTTAGAATAATGACCCGCCGGTGTTGGAAAAGCCCTAGGTGAGATTTGGTTATGCTGGGGCGGACGAGTCGCTGGGCGCTCCATCGGGCGGCTCTCCAGCACACCCGTAACCCGCCCCGCTCCAGGGGTGTTAAAAAGGTTCCTCGCTTCGTAACGTTTTGGCAGACGGGATTGATGCCTCCTCCGGTGCACCGCAGCTGCTGACCTCTGCTCTAGCTCCAGTCAAAAAGCGTATGCCTTGATATGCTCCGCTTCTTCCTCCATCTGGGCTTTCAACTCGTCCATCCTTTGTCGTTCCTCTGCCATCCGGCCCTTGATCCGTGCCACCTCTAGATTCCTAGCTGCTTGATTATTCGGGGTTACCTCTGTGGCCATGAGAGCTGTGAGTTCGTCCATTAATTCCACTAGAACCTGAGCCGACGGCGAGGGGCTATCACCTGCTGCGCCGGCTCCCGCAGCCGTGTCACCGGGGGCTAAAGCCGATCCTGCCATGAACACCACTGCGTGCACCGGAGGGCTCATAGCATCCGCCTCAATGCCCTCTACCTCAGAATAGTCATGGTTGTAGGCCCCAAGGCTACCGTTGCTAAGCCGATACACTGATTCTGTCTCCCCACTGGAAGACTCATCTTCCGAGCAAACGAGAGTTCCCTGTGATCCGGATGCTTCCAGGTCCATGCCTTGAGTGAAGCCCATGAGAACGTGCTTTTGACCTAGACGGGCACGGGCAGACTGCATAACATACGCAGATTGGAGATGCCGAGCCGGCTCGACAATGTTGGTGCAGACGTCCGGCCCGGGTGTAGACCCATCAACCTTTCCGATGAAAACCTGAATCCCACCGAACGGAACCCGGAATCCATATTCCACGGAACCAACATCAAGCCCCCAGCCGGCATCGTCGATGTAGAGCTGGCCGCGGCGATTCTTGCTCATCCTTCCAACCACGTATCCTTCGAGCCCTGGGAGAGATCCCTTTGAGAACTCAACACCACCAAGCGCTAGCCCCACGGTGGGCGCCAACTGTCGTGGTTTATCACTGCAGATATCCGGGTGAACGGACTTCGGTTCGAGGCCATCGCTAATGAGGTGGACTCAAAGGGGTTAGTCGAGATGAAAGACATGGGTTTACCCAGGTTCGGCCCCTCTTATCGAGGTAATAGCCTACGTCCTCCTTGTGTTTGTATTACTTGCGTATCGATTACAAGGGGCTAAAAGCTTGACCTAGTTCGCGATTGCCTGTCCCTTAAGTCGCCCCGGGTCTGCCTTTATATAAGAGGTCAGAACATCCGGGTCGTTACAATTGCTAACCGAGTCTCTCTCTATCTTCTTGTCCAAGCCATCTGTGAGTCGGCTTGCATGCCTGGGTCTTCTCAGTCTGGCCGTCTTACGCCCCACACCGTGAGCCGCCTATCCTCTTGGGCCACTTAATATTATGACTCACCTTTGGGCCGGTTCACGAGCCAATAACATGACCCGGAGCCTCTCCGGCGGGTCATATCCCCAACACTCACCGTCGAGTAGAAGATACATCTTCCTCGAAAATTCGCCCAGATGCCTCTCCAGGCCATTGCTCTTCTTGGTTACTTGTTTGGCCCTCTTGACAAGATCCGCACGCTCCTGCTTCAGCTTGGCATTCTCTTCTTCCAGCTTCTGGACGGCAGTCAACTTCTGCTCTGCAGCTTCTGTTTTTTCCTTGGCGACTTGTTGGGCGTCAGCAAGTGCTTTGTCCTTCTCCTCCAGTGCCCTCTTCATGGAATCTAAAGAAACAACATTGTTGAATCGTGCTTGGAGTCGACGGTTTTCATTGCGCACGTCTGTTCGAGCGAGAGCACTCGGTTCAAAACATGAAAAGGGGAAGATGGGAATGCTGATAGTCGGCACTTATTACCTCCCAGAGACTTCAGCTCAGCGCGTGCTCGTTCCAGGGCGTTGTTGGCAACCGCCAAGTCCACCTGCAATTGGTTCTTCTCCTCCTCCATCTTCATGTACTGCGTCCCAAGTTCGCAAGCCGTCTAGAACCAACAAAAGACAGGAGTTCAATCAGCAAGGAGTTCTTGGACAATCGACTGAGTTATTAAGACCGGCGAATGCCCATGTTGGAAGAATTCAAAAAGAAAGTCCACTCGACAAATCCAGTGGCTCTGGCGTTCCGCACACCGTAAACAAATTCAAACAGAAAGCTATCTCTATTAAGACCCCTGCCGACGGAAGCACTCGACAGAGGTCTCGGGGACTACACCCAGTGGGTGCGCTTAGAGTGCCCCCACTGAGATGGTTAACTCTCGATCCGTTGACTAACTCGTCAGAAAACACACTCGACAAGGTCAGCCATGTCGTGACACTCAACCCGTCAAGTGACGCACCCACCCTACTCTATGGAGTGCAGCCTATCCTTATGCAGCGTCATATCATGGTTTGTAATTAATATCCATGAAACCTGCAAGGAAAATGCGGAATGGTGTGATTCAAGGCGAAGTGTATCCTATATACAATAGACTCTAAGACCCCTGCCGATGCAAGCAATCGACAGCGGCCTCGGGGACTACACCCAGTGGGTGCGCTAAGAGCGCCCCCATTGAGACGGTTAACTCTCGATCTGTCGAGTAACTCGTCAAAAAAAACACTCGACAAGGTCGGCCCTGTCAGGACACTCAACCCATTGAGCAACACACCTCCCCCATTCTATGAAGTGTAGTCGATCCCTATGCAGCGTCATGTAATGGTTTCATAATGATATCCATGAAACCTGCAAGGTATCTATGGAGTGGTGTGATTCGAAGACAAAGTGTATCCTGTATACAATAGACTCTAAGACCCCTGCCGATGCAAGCAATCAACAGCGGTCTCGGGGACTACACCCAGTGGGTGCGCTAAGAGCGCCCCCACTGAGACGGTTAACTCTCGATCTGTCGAGTAACTCATCAGAAAACACACTCGACATGTCGAGCGACAACAGTACTGCGTGTACTACCAATCCTAGTCCTACTCGACTACGATCCAATCTATTCGACAGGAGGAAGTTCAAACATTCTTCGGCAATCACCCAGTGGGTGTTCAGCAGCCAAGAAAAGACAATAATTCAATCGACAATGGACTTACAATCGAACTTACTCGGACATTGGTGCGGAAGGCTACGCTGACGTCAAAAGCTAGTTTGCTGGCCTCGTATGCCTCCTTGGTCCTCAGCATGAGCTGCTCCGCCTAGATCATGGCTTCCTTTGCAGCGCCGGTTTGGTCTTCCGGGGTGTGATGTAGAGGGAAGGCCGTCGCAGGTGGTGTCGGCACAGTCGCTGGAGCAGCTGGAGTAGCCTGAAGAGGTCCGATTGGAGCCGACGTCACGATGGTCGAGATGGTTGGAGGAGCATGTGATGGAGGCGTTGCAGACTCAACCCTGGGTCACATCGAGTCACCTCTCCTCTGGGAAGACTCCGCAGTTGAGCGCTGAGGTGCTTGCGATGATGACGCCCTTCGGGTGCGAGCGCATGAAGTGTCCAACAGCCCCTCATCATCCTCCACTTGAATGACCTCTGCAACAATCGACAACATCAACATCTACATGTGTCGAGTCCTATTCGGAAAAACTAACAACTTTCTTACCTCTATGAGAAGCGGCAGCGGCAGCGGTATCAACATCCATTACGTCCTCTTCATCTCGACGAGGCGAGGTCACAGATGTTGTAGCTCTGATGGATTAGACAGCTTTCACTCAGATATAACTCAAGAATTCAATCAACAGAACAATTTGGAAATGAACACTTACATGGAGACGACAGGTACGGTCACCCTCATACGGGACAGTGCTTTGCGAGGCTTGGAGGGGGCTTGCTTGGGCTGCTTGGCCAGTCTTTCGTTCAAATCGACAGTTGAGGGGCGGCTCCGTTTTGGGTTCTTCTTGCTTGGGCCCGGGGCCTTGTCCTCAGCAGCTGCCGGGTCATGGAGGGCCTTAGTGCGGCCTTCGCGACGAGGGGGCGACTCGACTCCTTCCTCTTCGCCGGAATCTTCATATTCATCCTCAGAGTCGAAAAGTCCGTCGCCATCCACGATGCCACCCTCGCTCACCACGCCATCATGCACATAGTTCCCGTTGGGAACGGGCGAGTGCATGTTCGTCCATTCCTGCATAATTCAAACAAGAGAGTCAGACCACAAGTCAGTACATCACTCGATAGTATAAATGTATCAGTCGACATTACACATCTCACCAGGTTCTTCGGTGGGTTTTCAGCCGAGTAAGGCTGGATCCTCTTGGCTCCCGAGGGGTTGTCACAAGCCCCGGTGATGCTCCGAAGCCACTGCTCGATAGTGTCCTGTGTAACTTCTTCTGGATGCGTCCTGGTCGAGTCCCGCGGACCTGAGTAGTGCCACATGGTGTGGTCTCTGGCCTGGAGTGGCTGTATACGTCGACTGAGGAATGTTTCAAGCAGATCCATGCCTGTCACCCCGCCCCGGATCAGTTGAACCACGACCTCGACTAGGATACCTACTTGGACATGCTCCTTGTCGGTCACCTTCAGGGACTTGGGGGCAGCGGGTCGGTCAGGTGAAAACGGAGGAAGACCAGTCGACATGTTGGGCGGCGCTACATCTTTGCAGTAGAACCAGGTCGACTGCCAGCCTCGGACAAATTTTCTTCACTGTCTGCGATCAGACCGTGAAGAGATGCTTAAACAACCCCCAATGGGGAGAGCACCCCAGGAAACACTCGCACAAGGTGACGAATGCAGACAAGTACGCCATGGTGTTCGGCGGAAAGTGATGCAGCTGTGCACCAAAGAAATTCAGAAATCCCCGGAAGAATGGGTGGGGTGGCATGGAGAAACCTCTTTCTACATGGGAGAGGAGAAGAACCCGCTCTCCGTCGTGCGGCTCCGGCTCGCGCTCCTCCCCCGGCAGCCTCCAGGCGCCGTCCGCCACCAGCCCGTCGGAGACGAGGCCCTCAAGGACGGCACGGGTGACAACAGAGGGGAGAAAATCCCCCTGCATCCACCCTACGGGCGCGGTGAACCGAGCGGTTGAGGGCTTCTTGCCCTTGAGCTTCGACGTCCCCTTCTTTCCGTGCTCTAGGTTCTCCGTCGCATTCTTCATCATCGGAGCGGCGGCTCTGGTCAGAGGAGAGTGGTGTTCTGCATTGGGGAGCAGAGGAGGCGGAGGAAGAGAGGGAGAATTGGCGGAAGGTACTATGCAATCCGCGGCTTAGAATGCTTTATATGCTACCGAGTGTCTCACTGACCGGTGGGCCTGCGGGATAACCGCACACGCCAACCACTGACGACGCCCGGTGCGCGGCGAGATGACCGGCACGAGAATCAAGGCGTCGTGCCCCCACTTGCCCTAATCGTGGCGTCATCTCCGCGCGTGCGCGCGCTTCCCAAATTTTCGTATCCCGGAGAATCCGGGCCCGTCAGACCGACCCATCACCTCCCCAAGATGCACTCGATTCACTCGGACATTTTTAAGATTGAATGGATCCAGGCGAGCGGAGAAGAATTCAATCGGCATAAATTTTGTTGAAGACCCGAATATCATTCGAAAGATTTTGCGTGTCGGTCCTGAATGAAGTCTAATGCTCAGAGTTCAATCAACGCAAGTTCCATGGAAATCCCAAATATCATTCAGAGGATTTGATACACTAACTCAAGGTCTACGTTGATACCTCCTTCCACCACTCGAACCCCGATCCATTCGGGGGCTAATGACGAGGATATGTGCCTGGGGTAGGGTCCTAGGCAAGGCCTACATACCCTACCTAAGGACACCACATGGGAGGACTTGAATATCAAGCATGAATTTCCGAGTGGATACCTAGAGACGTTCAAAGTCACTCGACAGTAATCCACTCGGAGACTCCCGCTCTCACTCGGCAGTCGCGTGTCACTCGACGGACCTCGCTTCACTCGACGCCAGAAGACCAGGAGCCATCATCAAGAGCCCAATGGGCAGACGCTGGCTTAATGACCCTTAATAGCTTTTACTATGTACGTTACCTGTAACGCCAGACTTTACACCCCACGACCAGACCCATTGATGTGGGGCCATTATGAGGGGCAGGGAACTCTATATAAGCCTCCCCTCCCCTCCTGCACAAGGGTTAAGAAAACTATTGTAATCTCTACATTCCTTTCGACATAACGCTCCTGAGCACTGAGACGTAGGGTTGTTACCTCCACGAGAGGGGCCTGAACTCATACAACTGTGTGTACACCCTCGCCGTAGCTAGGACTCTGCCCTCTCCATTCGTACCCCTACCATCTACTGCCAAGCTCGTTCCCACGACACCCAAGGTTGTTCCATATGAGTCCACCATACCTACCTATATGCAGTATTTACCTGTTGTTCCAAGTAAATTTGCATGCGACAAACTCTAAACCTTCAAATAATATTCTGTTGTGTATGCCCGAATCGCTCATATAGTGACTAGGGGTTGTCAGTATCTTCGATGCTAGGTGGGTTATTCTCACAATATGTGTTGATTCACTGTCATTCACAAGAAAGTGGCTGGTATTTGGGATGCCCAGTTCCATGCTCAAAAATCAAATCAAAATATAATGAAATAAAACTCCCCCAGGATTGTTGTTTGTATGGACGGTACCCGTGGATTCGGCTCGCCGTGGAGTGTGATAGATTGGTGAAGGGGGAGTAAAAACTTTACCATTCTGTTTGGGAACCGCCTATAATGTATCTAGCATGGAATATACCGAGATCTCTCAGTTGTTATGTTGATAGTGAAAGCATACCGCTCAAAATTATTATTCATCTCTATTTTAAAAGCTCGAGCTCTGGCACCTCTACAAATCAATGCTTCCCTCTGCGAAGGGCCTATCTTTTACTTTCTAGTACTTACCTTTATAAAAGAGTCATAGTGATCTTCACCACTTCCTATATTTCGCCTTTTTCTCTTGGCAAGCATCATGTGGTGGGGAAAGATCCATGCATATATGGCCACTCAAATATATTTGATCATGATTTATTATTTTTGACAATTATCTATATGATAAATAAGTTGGAGGCAAAACTTTAAGCCCCTGTCTTTCTCTATGTTCGACGGATGACATTTGCTCTAAAAATATGCTTTGAGTGTTAGAAATCATGGAAGACTATATGATAGTTGAGTATGTGGAATTTGCTAAATTAAAGCTCTTACATAGACCCTTCCTGAAAATAAGATGAATTGCAATTGTTTGGTGACTGAAAGCATAGTTTGTTAGTTTTCAAGAAACTTTCTGGTCTATACTTTAACATGTGAACATCTTGTTACTCGATCATGAGTACTTCTATCAGATGAGCTACTGTTTATGATTTATAATGATGTTAGAAAAAAGTGATTAGAATTATCGTTGATCAAACTTGTGCACCTGCTAGCATTCACACTTCATAAATTATTTCTTTTATCCTTTACCTACTCGAGGACGAGCAAGAATTAAGCTTGGGGATGCTGATACATCTCCAGTGTATCCATAATTTATGAAGTATTCGTGCCATGTTTATAATAATTCTATATGATTTTGGTATGATTTTATTAGAACTAGCCCGCACTGACGTTGTTTTCAGCAGAACTACCGTGGTGGTGTTTTTGTGCAGAAATAGAAGTCCTCAGAATGGGCTGAAAATTTACGGAGAATATTTTTGGAAAATATAAAAAATACTGGAGCGAAGAGGTGGGCCAGGAAGTGGACGAGGAGGCTGTTGGGGAACGTCGCATGGGAAACAAAATTTTTCCTACGCACACGCAGATCTATCCATGCCGACGAGCATCTACGAGAGGGATAGTGGATCAATGTACCCTTGTAGATTGCTAAGCGGGAAGCATTAACAAACATGGTTGGTGTAGTTGAACGTCTTCGCGATCCAAATCACCGAGTTTCCCGCGATCTCATCACGATCTGTCCCGCGATCCAATCATGATAAGTCCTGCGAACTCATCACGATCCGTCCCGTGAACTCATCACGATCCGTCCCGTGAACTCATCACGATCCATCCCGCAAACTCATCATGATCCGTCCCGCGAAATCATCATGATCCGTCTCGCGATCTTGATCACGGTCCTTTCGATCAAGCATCGGACGGACGGCACCTCCGCGTTCAGCACACGTATAGCTCGATGATGATCTCCGCCTTCTTAATCCAGCAAGAGGGAGTGGAGAGGTAGAAGAGTTCTCCGGCAGCGTGATGGCACTCCGGAGATGGTGGTGGAGCTATTCCGATAGGGCTTCACCTAAGCACTGCAGAAAACCGATCTAGAGGAGAAACTATGCACTAGTGGAACGGGCAGCACGTGGCTAAAAATCAGGTGCCAAAACCCCTAAAACCTCTAGTATATATAAGAGGAAGAGAGGAGGAGAGGACTTGGTGCAAGGGCCAAGCCTCCTTGGGTCGGCCGAAGTGGGGAGGAGAGGAGGACTCCTCCAATCCTAGTAGGACTAGGATTCCTCCCCATTTTGGCCTTTTTCCACCTTTTTCCCTTTGGGCTTTTCTTCCCAGCCGCATGGGCCTTGTGTGGGACTTCCACCAGCCCAAAAAGGGATGGTATTCACTCTCCCACAACCCATGTAGCCTCTTGGGTCGAAATACCCCTCCCGATGGTCTCCCGGTACACTACCGGCACTCCCGGTACACTACCGATGAGCCCGAAACTTTTCCGGCAAACAAAACAGGACTTCCTATATATGAATCTTTACCTCCGGACCATTCTGGAGCTCCTCGTGAAGTCCGGGATCTCATCCGAGACTCCGAACAACCTTCGGTCACCACCATACATAAGTTATACTACCGAAACGTCACCAAACCTTAAGTGTGCAGACCCTGCGGGTTTGAGAACTATGTAGACATGACCGAGACACCTCTATGGTCAATAACCAATAGAGGGACCTAGGTGCCCATATCGGTTCCTACATATTCTACGAAGATCTTTATCGGTCGAACCTCTATGTCAAGGATTCAGTTAATCGTGTATGATGTTCCCTTTGTTCTTCGGTATGTTACTTGCCCGAGATTCGATCGGCGGTATCTCCATACCTAGTTCAACCTCGTTATCGGCAAGTCTCTTTACTCGTTCCATAATACAAGATCCCGTGACTAACACTTAGTCACATTGCTTGCAAGGCTTATTGTGATGTTGTATTACCGAGTGGGCCCTGAGATACCTCTCCGTCACACGGAGTAACAAATCCTAGTCTTGGTCCATGCCAACTCAACAGACACCCTCGAACATACCTGTAGAGCACCTTTATAGTCACCCAGTTACGTTGCGACATTTGATACACACAAGGCACTCCTCCGGTACCTGTGAGTTGCATGATCTCATGGTCATAGGAACATATACTTGACAGGCAGAAAACAGTAGCAATAAACTGACACGATCATATGCTACGTTTGTAGTTTGGGTGTTTTCCATCACACAATTCTCCTAATGATGTGATCCTGTTTATCAAATGACATCTCATGTCCATGGCTAGGAAACCTTAACCATCTTTGATCAATGAGCTAGTCTATTAGAGGCATACTAGGGACATGGTTTTGTCTATGTATCCACACATGCATCTAAGTCTCCGATCAATACAATTATAGCATGGATAATAAACGATTATCATGAACAAGGAAATATGATAATAACTAATTTATTATTGCCTCTAGGGCATATTTCCAACAGTTTCCCACTTGCACTAGAGTCAATAATCTAGTTCACATCACCATGTGATTCGCATTGCTATGAATCTAACACCCAATGAGTTCTGGGGCTCGATCATGCTTTGCATGTGAGAGAATTCTTATAGTCAACGGGTCTGCGACATTCAGATCCGTGTGTACTTTGCAAATCTCTATGTCAAACCGTAAACACTTCTACCATACTCCACTTGGTACTATTCCAAATGGCTGCTCCACTATATGTATCCAGATTGCTACTACAGGTCATCCGGATTGGTGTTAAAGCTTGCATCAACGTAACTCTTTACGACGAACTCTTTATCACCTCCATAATCGAGAAACATCTCCTTAGTATTTTAGTTACTAAGGATAATCTTGACCGCTGTCCAGTGATCCACTCCTGGGTCACTCTTGTACCCCTTGACGGACTCATGGCAAGGCACACACAGGTGCGGTACACAGCATGGCATACTATACAGAGCCTATGGCTAAGGCGTAGGGACGACATTTGTCCTTTCACTTTCTTCTGCCGTGGTCGAGCTTTGAGTCTCACTCAACTTCACACCTTACAAAGCAGGCGAGAACACTTCTCTCTGACTAATCCATTTTCAACTCTTTCAAAATCTTGTCAAGGTATGTACTCATTGAAAGTCTTATCAAACATCTTTATCTATCTTTATAGATCTTGATGCTCAACAATTAGGTAGCTTTATTCAGGTCTTCCTTTGAAAATCACTTTTCAAACAACCGTTTATGCTTTCCAGAAATTCCACATTATTTCCGAATAGCAATATGTCATCCACATATACTTATCAGAAACTCTATAGTGCTCCCACTCACTTTATTGCAAATACAAGTTTCTCATAAACTTTGTATAGACTCAAAAACTTTGATCACCTCATCAAAGTGTACATTCCAACTCCGAGATGCTTGCTTCAGTCTATAAAAGGACCACTGAAGCTTGCACACCTTTTAGCATCCTTAGGACTGACAAAACCTTCTGGTTGTATCACATACAACCTTTCCTCAAGTAAACCGTTAAGGAAATGATGTTTTGACATCCATCTGCCAGATTTCATAATTTAAAGTGCAGCAACTGCTAACATAATTTCAACAGACTTTAGCATCGCTACGAGTGAGAAAGTCTCATCACAGTCAACTCCTTGAACTTGTCGTAAACTTCTTTGCAACAAGTCGAGCTTTACAAATGGTGACATTTACCATCAGCGTCTGTCTTCATTTTAAAGATCCATTTGTACTTAACGACCTGCCGTCCAACGAGCAAGTCCACCAAAGTCTATACTTGGTTTTCATACATGGATCCTTTCTCGGATTTCATGGCCTCTAACCATTTGTTAGTTTCCGGGCCCATCATCGCTTCTCCATAGTTCGTAGGTTCATCGTTGTCCAACAACATGACCTCTAAGACAGGGTTGCCGCACCACTAAGGAGCAGTACACATCCTTGTCGACCTACGAGGTTCGATAGTAACTTGATCCAAAGCTTCATGATCATCATCATTAACTTCCTCTTCAACTAACGTAGGCTTCACAGAAACAACTTTCTGCGCTGCACTACTCTCTGGTTGAAACAGAGGTTCAATAACCTCATCAAGTTCTATCTTCCTCCCACTCAATTCTTTCGAGAGAAACTCTTTCTTGAGAAAGGACCCAGTTTTAGCAACAAACATTTTATGCTTGGGTCTGAGATAGAAGGTTTACCCAACTGTCTTTAGGGTATTCTATGAAGACGCATTTGTCCGCTTTGGGTTCGAGCTCATTAGGTGAAAACCCTTTTTCACATAAGTGTTGCAGCCCCAAACATTAAGAAATCACAGCTTAGGTTTCTATCAAACCATAATTCACGTGGTGTCATCTCAACGGATTTAGATGGTGCCCTATCTAAAGTGAATGTAGTTGTCTCTAATGCATAACCCCAAAACGATAGTGGTAAAAGGATAAGAGACATCATAATTCGCACCATATCCAATAGAGCACAACTATGACATTCAGACACACCATCACACTGTGGTGTTCCAGGTGTCGTGAGTTGTGAAACAACTTTCACATTGTCTTAAGTTGTATACCAAACTCGTAACTCAGATATTCACCTCCATGATCACATCGCGGACATTTTATCTTCTTGTCATGATGATCTTAAACTTCACTCTGAATTTGCTTGAACTTTTTCAAACGATTTAGACTTGGGTTTCATTAAGTAAATATGCACTATTATCTAGTCAAATCATCAGTGAAGGTAAGAAAATAACGATATCCACCGCATGCTACAAGACTCATTGGATTGCATACATCAACATGTATCATTTCCAATAAATCACTTGCCCGCTCCATCAAACGAGAAAACGGGGTCCTTAGTCATCTTGCCCAAGAGGCATGGTTCGCATGTCTCAACCGATTCGAAATTGAATGAGCCCAAAGATCCATCAGCATGGAGTTTCTTCATGCACTTTATACCAATATGACATTTAGCGACAGTGCCACAAGTATGTGGTACTATCATTATTAACTTTGTATCTTTTGGCATCAATGTTATGAACATGCGTATTACTACGATCAAGATTCAACAAACCATTCTCACTAGGTGCATGACCATTGAAGGTATTATTCATGTAAACAGAATAACCATTATTCTTTAACTTAAATGAATAACTGTGTTGCAATAAACACGATCTAATCACGTTCATGCTCAATGCAAAACACCAAATAACATTTATTTAGGTTCGTCACTAATCCCGAAGGTAGAGAGAGCGTGCGATGTTGATCACATCAACCTTGGAAACTTTCCAACACACATCGTCACCTCACCCTTAGCTAGTGCTCCATTTATTCCGTAGCTTTTATTTTGAGTTACTAACATTTAGCAACCGAACCGGTATCCAATACCCAAGTGCTACTAGGAGTACTAGCAAGGTACAAATAAATAACACGTATATCAAATATACTTCTGTCGATGTTGCCAGCCTTCTTATCTACCAAGTATCTAGGGTTGTTCCGCTTCAGCGACCGCTCTCCTCATAATCGAAGCACTTAGTCTCGAGCTTGGGTTCAACTTTGGGTTTCTTCACTGGAGCAGCAACTCACTTGCTATCCATGAAGTTTTCCCTCCTTGCTGCTTCCCTTCTCGAAACTAGTGGTTTGACTAACCATCAACACTTGACGCTCCTTGTTGATTTCTACCTTCGCATTGTCAAACATCGCAAACAGCTCAGGGATCATTATTTCTATCCCTGGCATTTTATAGTTCATCACCAAGTTCTAGTAGCTTAGTGACAGTGACTTGGAGAACTATATCAATCACTATCTTATCTGGAAGATCAACTCCCACTCGATTCAAGCGATTGTAGCACTCACACAATCTGAGCACATGCTCAACGATTGAGCTATTCTCTTTCATATTACAGGCAAAGAATCTTGTTGGAGATCTCATATCTCGTAACACGGGCATGAGCCTGAGATCATAATTTTAGCTCTTAGAACATCGCATATGTTCTGTGACGTTCAAAATGTTTCGGAGCCTCAATTCTAAGCCGTAATGCTTGACGCACTAAACTATCAAGTAGTTATCAGAACGTGCCTGTCAGATGTTCACAACATCTACAGACGACGCTAGAGGGGTTGGCGCACCGAGCGGTGCATTAAGGACATAAGCCTTCTGTGCAGCAGCGAGGGCAATCCTCAGATCACGGAGCCAGTCCACAATATTGCTACCATCATCTTTCAACTCTATTTCTCTAGGAACATATAAAAATTCAAGGGAGCTACAACGCGAGCAAGTAATCCACAACATAATTTGCAAAGACACTACTGACTATGTTCATATTACTTAAGAACTCCCAATCAATCTGACATCCCTCCGGTCATTCGAGTGATACATGATCCAAATTCACCAACTCAAGTCCGATCATCACGTGAGTTGAGGTGGTTTCAATGGTGAACATCATCATGTTGATCATATATGCTATATGACTCATGTTCGACCTTTCGGTCTCTTGTGTTCCGAGGCCATGTCTATACATGCTAGGCTCGTCAAGTTTAACCCGAGTGTTCTGCATGTGCAACACTGGCTTGCACCCGTTGTATGTGAACGTACAGTCTATCACACCCGATCATCACGTGGTGTCTCAACACGACGAACTTTCGCAACGGTGCACACTTGGGGAGAACACAATTCATGTTGAAATTTAAGTGAGGGATAACCTTATAATGCTACCGTCGTCCTAAGAAAAACAAGGTGCATAAAAGGATTAACATCACATGCAAATCATAAGTGACATGATATGGCCATGAACTTGTGCTTTTGATCTCCATCGTCACCGGCAAGACACCATGATCTCCATCATATTGATCTCCATCAACGTGTCGCCATCGGGGTTGTCGCGCCCAACATGCTTCTACTACTATTGCTACTGTTTAGCGATAAAGTAAAGCATTACATAGCGCTTAATGATTGACACACAGGTCATACAATAATAAAGACAACCATGTGGCTCCTGCCGGTTGCCGTACTCATCGACATGCAAGTCGTGATAATCTATACATCACATATATCACATCATGTAATTGGCCATATCATATCACAACATACCCTACAAAAACAAGTTAGACGTCCTCTAATTGTTGTTGCATGTTTTACGTGGCTGCTACGGGTATCTAGCAAGAACAATTCTCATCTACACAAATACCACAACGGTGATACACTAGTTGCTTTCAACCTTCTCAAGGACCGCCTTTGTCGAATCCGATCCAACTAAAGTGCGAGAAACTGGCACCCACAAGACATCTATGCAACAAGTTGCGGTCGAGGGAACCGGTCTCTCGTAAGCGGACGAGTAATGTTGGTCCGGGTCACTTCATCTCACAATACCGCTGAACCAAAATCCGACCAACGGAGGAAGCAATCTAAGCATCAACGCCCACAAACCTTTTGTGTTCTACTCGAGATCTCATCTACACATAGACCTAGCTCATGATGCCACTGTTGGGGAACGTCGCATGGGAAATAAAAAAATCCTACGCACACGCAGATCTATCCATGGTGATGAGCATATATGAGAGGGAGAGTGGATCTACGTACCCTTGTAGATCGCTAAGCGGGAAGTGATAAGAAATGCGGTTGGTGTAGTCGAACGTCTTCGCAATCCAAGTCGCTAAGCGTCCCGCGATCCAATCACAATCCGTCCCGATCAAGCACCGAAGGATGGCACCTCTGCGTTCAGCACACGTGCAACTTGATGACGATCTCCGCCTTCTTGATCCAGCAAGAGGGAGCGGAGAGGTAGACGAGTTCTCCGGCAGCGTGACGGTGCCGCGGTGATGGTGGTGAAGCAATTCCGGCAGGGCTTTGCCTAAGCACTATAGAAAACCGATCTAGAGGAGAAACTATTACACGGTTGGTGTAGTCGAACGTCTTCGCGATCCAAATCACCGAGTGTCCCACGATCTCATCACGATCCGTCCCGCGATCCAATCACGATCCATCCTGCGAACTCATCACGATCCGAACCGTGAACTCATCACGATCCGTCCCGTAAACTCATCACGATCCGTCCCGCGAACTCATCATGATCCGTCTCGTGATCTTGATCACGGTCCTTCCGATCTAGCACCGGACGGACGGCACCTCCGCGTTCAGCACACGTACAGCTCGATGACGATCTCCGCCTTCTTGATCCAGCAAGAGGGAGCGGAGAGGTAGAAGAGTTCTCCGGCAGTGTGACGGCGCTCCGGAGATGGTGGTGGAGCTATTCCGACAGGGCTTCGCCTAAGCACTGCAGAAAACCTATCTAGAGGAGAAACTATGCACTAGAGGAACGGGCAGCACGTGGCTAAAAATCAGGTGCCAAAAACCCTAAAACCTCTAGTATATATAAGAGGAAGAGAGTAGGAGAGGACTTGGCGCAAGGGCCAAGCCTCCTTGGGTCGATCGAAGTGGGGAGGAGAGGAGGACTCCTCCTCCAATCCTAGTAGGACTAGGATTCCTCCCTTTTTTGGCCTTTTTCCACCTTTTTCCCTTTGGGCTTTCCTTCCCAGCCGCATGGGCCTTGTGTGGGACTTCCACTAGCCCACAAAGGGCTGGTATTCACTCTCCCACAGCCCATGTAGCCTCTTGGGTCGAAATACCCCTCCCGATGGTCTCCCGGTACACTACCGGCACTCCCGGTACACTACCGATGAGCCCAAAACTTTTCCGGCAACGAAAACAGGACTTACTATATATGAATCTTTACCTCCGGACCATTCCGGAGCTCCTAGTGAAGTCCGGGATCTCATCCGGGACTCCGAACAACCTTCGGTCACCACCATACATAACTCTATACTACCGAAATGTCACCAAACCTTAAGTGTGCAGACCCTGCGGGTTTGAGAACTATGTAGACATGACCGAGACACCTCTATGGTCAATAACCAATAGCAGGACCTGGATGCCCATATTGGTTCCTACATATTCTACGAAGATCTTTATCGGTCGAACCTCTATGTCAAGGATTCAGTTAATCCTGTATGATGTTCCCTTTGTTCTTTGGTATGTTACATGCCCGAGATTCGATCGTCGGTATCTCCATACCTAGTTCAACCTCGTTACCGGCAAGTCTCATTACTCGTTCCGTAATACAAGATCCCGTGACTAACACTTAGTCACATTGCTTTCAAGGCTTATTGTGATGTTGTATTACCAAGTGGGCCCTGAGATACCTCTCCGTCACACGGAGTAACAAATCCTAGTCTTGATCCATGCCAACTCAACAGAATCCCTCGGAGATACCTGTAGAGCAGCTTTATAGTCACCAGTTACGTTGCGACGTTTGATACACACAAGGAACTCCTCCGGTATCCGTGAGTTGCATGATCTCATGGTCATAGGAACATATACTTGACATGCAGAAAACAGTAGCAATAAACTGACACGATCATATGCTATGTTTGTAGTTTGGGTCTTGTCCATCACACCATTCTCCTAATGATGTGATCCCGTTTATCAAATGACATCTCATGTCCATTTCTAGGAAACCTTAACCATCTTTGATCAATGAGCTAGTCTATTAGAGGCATACTAGGGACATGGTTTTGTCTATGTATCCACACATGCATCTAAGTCTCCGATCAATACAATTATAGCATGGATAATAAACGATTATCAAGAATAAGGAAATATGATAATAACTAATTTATTATTGCCTCTAGGGCATATTTCGAACAGAGGCCACAAGCCTGCTAGGCGCGGCCACCCCACTTCGCCCCTCTGGCTTGTGGACTCCTCGAGAACCCCCTTGACGTGAGACCAATGCCAAAAATTCCTATAAATACTAAAACCTCCAAAAAGAAACCTATATCGGGAGTTCCACCGCCACAAGCCTTTGTAGCCACGAAAAACCAACCGGGAGCCCGTTTCGACACCCTACTGGAGGGGGAAACCATCACGTGAGGCCATCTTCATCATACTGGCGGTCTCCATGATGAGGAGGGAGTAGTTCACCCTCGGGACTGAGGGTATGTACTAGTATTTATGTGTTTGATCTCTCTCTCTCTCTCGTGTACTTGAGATGACATGATCTTGATGTACCATGAGCTTTATTGATACAGATGAATCATATGGAGTTTTCCCCTCTATTTCTTGTGATGAATTGAGTTTTCCCTTTGAAGTTTTCTTATCGGATTGAGTCTTTAAGGATTTGAGAACACTTGATGTATGTCTTGCAATGGAATATCCAAGGTGACAATGGTATGTTCTATTGATCCACTTGATGTATGTTTTGATGATCAACTTGCGGGTTCCGTGACTTGGGAATCTATGCATAGGGGTTGGCACATGTTTTCGTCTTGAATCTCCGGTAGAAACTTTGGGGCACTCTTTGATGTTCTTTGTGTTGGATTGAACATGGTGAATCTGAAATTGTGTGATGCATATCGTATAATCAAGCCCATGGGTACTCGTGGTGACATTGGAATATCTAGGTGACATTAGGGTTTTGGTTGGTGTGTGTCTTAAGGTGTTATTTAGTATGAACTCTAGGGCTGTTCGTGACACTTATAGGGATAGCTCATAAGATTGATCAAAAAAGATAACCTTGAGATGGTTTCGTACCCTAAAATAATTTCTTTGTTAGTTCTCCGCTATTTGTGACTTTGGAGTGAACTCTTTGTGGCACGATAGGTATTTACATATGATTCAACTATGTTAGTATTGTTGAGAGAAACTGCACTAGTGAAAGTATGAACCCTAAGCCTTGTTTCTAAGCATTGCAATACCATTTGTGCTCGCTTTTATCATTAGTTACCTTGCTGTTTTTATATTTGCAGATTACAAAAACCTATATCTACCATCCACATTACACTTGTATCACCATCTCTTCGCCGAACTAGTGCACCTATACAATTTACCATTGTATTGGGTGTGTTGGGGAAACAAGAGACTCTTTGTTATTTGGTTGCAGGGTTGTTCGAGAGGGACCATCTTCATCCTACGCATCCCACGGATTGATAAACCTTAGGTCATCCACTTGAGGGAAAATTGCTACTGTCCTACAAAACTCTGCGCTTGGAGGCCCAACACGAGTCTACAAGAAGAAGGTTGTGTAGTAGACATGAGATCTCAAAGGCTAAGGTCCATTGGGGAAGAAGACCCCCTTTTATAGTAACGAAAAAATCCAACCGTTACCCCCTCAACCCACACACAAGCGGTACTACTACTTGGGCAACAGAGCCAGCCACACAGTGCAATGACATGAGACCCCGAGGCGGTAGTGCCACTGGAGCGGTACTACCGCTCGCCCCAACAGAACTACCGCTGGGGTTGTAGTGCAGATACTCCGAGATACAGAGAAACAGTAGGAGGAGACGGCACTTCCGCCTAAGCGGTACTACCACCCTGGAGGGCGGTACTACCCCTAATAAGAGGTAGTACCGCTGCCTACTACCGCTCATGATCTACTGAGCGTTCCAGTCCAGAAAGAGAGGGCGGAAGTGGCATGGTAGTAGCAGGCGGTACTACCGCTCGGGAGCGGTACTATTACGTCATACTACTCGCCAGAAATCACTCATCCCGACACGAAAAATGTTGAGACTCCAAAGTCAGCGGTACAACGTGCGACACTGGGCAATTGCACTACCGCCCATAAGCGGTACTACCGCTACCCAGACCGATACTACCCCTAATAAGCGGTAGTACTGCTGCCTTGCGCAATACTTCCACTTGGTTCCCTCTGGAAAGAACAAAGGCAACAGATAAATGTTGGAAAACCAGAACTGTCGTAACTTCTATAAATGAGCTCCGCATTTAGCAAACTCAAGCTCATTGGATAGAAGACGACATGAGCTATCCAACAACGATGTGAAATCTCTATCAATGAAGAACCAACAAATACTCCAACATTGTAAACATCATAGAAGATGCATATGGACTCCATTTTCGATGAACTCGAGCTTGTCATGACGATGACCATAAGCTCTAAAACTCACAAAGAGAAACATCGAACAAGAACCAATAAAGATGATGGAATGATGCAAATGGTTTGAGCTCTCACCGAACGATGTGATCAAGCTACTCACTTGAGAATCCCCTTCATTGTATGACAATCGATCCTATAACCCAATGTCCCAACTACCACCATGAAACCGATAAAGTAGAAAAACTATCAAGGCCAAACCTTTGCCTTACGCATAGTCCACTTGAGCTAGATGATGACGATCTTGTCCTCCTCAAGATGGACCACCTTTCTTGATTGCACTGGCTCGATGAAGACTAGTAGATTGCTCCCACATACTTCAGTATCTGTGAGGGAGTCCAAGATTAAGGGGTCCTCGGGACGCCAGCCTATCTATGTGGGCCGGACAGTGGGATGCTTTGTGGTTGTCAATGAAGATCCGGACACCATAACCAAGACAGAATCTCTCAGGATGTGATGTGCACTCCAAGTACAAGACAATGGGTTTGACATATTCCTTTCCTAATGTAACCAACATTGTGTAACCCTAGATACCCCTGGTGTCTATATAAACTAGAGGGTTTTAGTTTGTAGGGCAAGTTAAGCTCATTACTCTTACGGTTTATACCACATGATACGATCTCAAGGTAGATCAACTCTATATTGAATACCCCATATTCAATACAATCAAAGTAGGACATATGGTTTTACCTCCATCAAGAGGGCTCGAACCTAAGTAAATACCGTCTCCCTTGTCTCCTATAACCCATTAATCTGATCGCTAGAGGGTTGATGGCTTGCCTCATCATTAGCGATGAAGTTTGTAATAGTGACACCTTTGTCCCCGGACAGATTTTCGTGTTTGGTAGCATTGTGCTGCATGCTCACCCGGCCGGCTGATAACCCAAGAGTATAGGGGATCGCAACAGTTTTCGAGGTAAGAGTATTCAACCCAAATTTATAGATTCGACACAAGGGGAGCCAAAGAATATTTGAGAGTATTAGCAGTTGAGTTGTCAATTCAACCACACCTGGAGATTAAATATCTGCAACAAAGTGATCAGTAGCATAATAATATAATAGTTTGATAACAGCGGTAGTAATGGTAAGAGTGATAGCAATGATTTTGTAGCAAGTGTAACAGTGACAATAGCAGTAGTAACTTAGCAAGAAAAATATGTGGAAAACTCGTAGGCACTGGATCAGTCTATTCATTGGATGTTATACATCATATAATAGTCATAACCTAGGGCGGCATAGAAATAGCTCCAGTTCATCAATGTAATGTAGGCATGTATTCCATAAATAGTCATACATGCTTATGAAAAAGAACTTGCATGACATCTTTTGTCCTACCATCCCGTGGCAGTGGGGTCCATAAGGAAACGAAGGGATATTAAGGCCCCCTTTTAATAGAGAAAGAGAACAAAGCATTAACACAGTGTGAATACATGAACTCCTCAAACTACGGTCATGACCGGTAAGTATCCCAACTATTATCACCTTGGGGTTTACGGATCATAACACATAATAGATGTATATTACTAGCAAGATCGGATCAAGAACATAGATATAATGGTGAAAACATTAACAGTTCAGACCTGAAATCATGGCACTCGGGTCCTAGTGACAAGCATTAAGCATGGCAAAGTCATAGCAACATCAATCTCAGAACATAGTGGATACTAGGGATCAAGCCCTAACAAAACTAACTCGATTACATGATGAATCTCATCCAACTCCTCACCGACCAGCAAGCCTACAAAGGAATTACTCACTCCCGGTGGGGAGCATCATGGAATTGGTGATGAAGGAGGGTTTGTGATGACTAAGACCAAAGATTCCCCTCTCCAGAGCCCCAAACAAACTCCAAATCTGGCCTCCCCATGAAGAATAGGAGGCGGCAGCGGCTCTGTCTCATGAAACGCGATAAAACTTCCTCCCTGATAGTATCTTCGGAAATAGGAATTTATAGTGCCAGAATTAGGGCCAGCGGGGCCACGAGGTGGACACAACCAACCAGGGCGCGCCTGGGGGGCTGGCGCGCCCTGGTCTATCATGTCGAGCCAGGGTCGCTCCTCCGGTGGTTCTTGGCTGCCGTATTTTTTTTATTGTAAATAATTCTCCAAAAAGTATCATTCAATTCCAAGAACTTTTATTTCTGCACAAAAACAACACCATGGTAGTTCTGCTGAAAACAACGCCAGTTCGGGTTAGTTCCATTCAAATCATGCAAATTAGAGTCCAAATAAGAGCAAACGCATTTGGAAAAGTAGATATGATGGAGACGTATCAATTCCCCCAAGCTTAAAACACTGCTTGTCCTCAAGCAATTTAGTTGACAAACTGAAAGTGAGAAAGCAAAACTTTTACGAACCCTTTTGTTCTTGTTTACATATATATGCTTATGTAACACCCAGGTTTTCAGCAAAGATTATGACTAACCATGTTAACAATAACTCTCAAATATTATATTAGCTCATATGAATGTCATAAACAACTAGCGAGCAATAATAAAATATCTCAAATGCAAACACTTCGTCAAAACAATCATGATAATATGGCAATAGAGATATCTTGCTAGCCCTTCCCGAGACCGCAAAACATAAATGTAAAGCACCTCCAAATTTCAAGCAACGACTAAACATTGTAATTCATGGTAGAAAAGATCCAGTCATGATGCATCCAACATTAACCATACACAATGCATGAGGATGACAATAGTGCTATCAGATCTGGCGCTTCTTTGAGAAGGTGATGACTCGACATAAAAGTAAATAGATAGTCCCTTCGGAGAGGGAAGCAGGGATTTGCATAGGTGCCACAGCTCAAAGCTTAATTCAGAGATAAATTTAATTTTGGGAGGTGCACCCTTCCTATCAACGTTACAACCAAGAGTTATCAATATCTTCCATGCTAAACACATTAGCGGCAGTTCCCAAGCGATAAAAGTAAATGTTTACTCCCCCCACCAACAAACACACTCCATGGCTAGCCGAATCCACGGGTACCTTCCATACCAACAACATTCCTGGGAATTTTCTTTAATTATTTGCATTTCTTTTGATTTTGGGACTAGGCATCCCTATTACTGCCCCTCTCGTGCAAGGACGAGTGAATAAACACTCATCATGAGAATAACCCACTTAACATGGAAGATACTGACCGCCCCCTGTCGCTCCAAGAGGAGTCCAGACATACAAAACATATGTTCATTTGAAATTTCAGAGATGGCATATGCAAATTTACTTAGAACGGTAGGGTAATACCGCAGATAGGTAGATATAGTGGACTCATCTAGAATAACTTTGGTTTAAGGATTGTGATGCACAAGCAGTATTGTCACTTAGTACAGGCGAATGCTAGCAAATAGATTGAGAAGCGGCCAGCCAGAGAGCAAAAATGGTCATGAACCTGCATTATGAATAATAAACATTGACTATTATCATGAGTAGGATATGGACACCATGAACATAAATATCACGAAGGCTCTGTTGATTTTGATTCAACTACATGCGTGAACATGTGCCAATTCAAGCCACTTGAAACATTCAGAAGAGGATACCATATGATCATACTACATCACAACCATTTTAATGCATGTTGGCATCCAAGATAAATGATTATTCACTCTTAGCTACTTAAGCATGTCATGAGCAACTATAATATCTAATTGTCATTGCAAACATGTTTGATCATAATATCTTAAATCATGCATACTATGTTAAACATGTTTACAAAAAAAAGTTGACTTCATACCTGCTTCTCTCTGCCACAGTCACTTCATCAAATATTGTCATTCTTGCCTTTCACTTGCACGACCAAATGATATATAAATAATAATAGTGCAAGAGTGCTATGGACTAAGCTGGAATCTGCAAGCATTTTTTTCAGGAGGAGAAGACAAAGTAATAAGGGCTCTTTGTTAGATCAATAGTAATGCATATGAGATCCACTCACCATTTCATCGTGGTCTTCTCCTTGGTATGACTCATTAAAAGGAAGAAAAATTCAGAGAAAAACACTGAAATATTTTTGGAGTTTTCAGTTTTTCATGAAGAAGGCATATTAAAGAAGGAAAAATAAAAACAATAAAAACTATTTACATGGGAGAACTCCCGAGAAGGAAAAGAAGAAATAAATTTTTTTTGGGGGGTTTCTTTTAATACTTGAACTAAGTAAACTAGGAACAAAAACTGAAAAGTAGAAAGAAATATTTTTGGATTTTCTCAAAGTTTTTCAAACACACAAAAATAAAGCGAGAAAATAAATCTAGTATGGATAATACAATGAAAAATTGTGGACACCAACAACTAGAATGAAATGTGTTAACATGAATATAAAGTCGGTGGAAACACGTACTCCCCAAAAACTTAGGATTTTGGCCTAGCTTGGTAATCACCATCCGTAGCCTGGATAATAGTCTCAGTGATAGCCCACCGAGGCTCTTGGCGCAGCCTCCTCAATCCGTCTGGCAGCTTCAACCTCCGCCTTGTACATGCTGGCCTCGCTCTCAAGAACCTAATATCTCCCCTTATTGTGATAATCAAAGAGCGGGAGCAGGCAATACGATAGGTACAATCAGACCTTTATTGAACCTTAATTTGTAAGTATAGTTAGTGACTGTGCCCTTAAGGAACTTATGACATTTCATGGCTTCAAAGTCTAGGTACTAAGTAGGTAAAATAGGATTGTTAGGCCAAGGTGATACACATAACTTCTTAGCTACACGGGCGGCATAGATCCCACCATGAAAGTGACCACTAGAAGCGTTGTGATTCAATCTCCGTGTAACAATTTCCCCTATATTATAATTGTTTATACCTATTATAGAAGTGTGTATAAGACTCAAATCAGGGGCACACAGTGTGCTGCAATCTTTCTTGCCTACAATGCATTTACCATTAAAGAGTGCAAAGTAGTGTATAGATAGAAAATGGATGCTTTTTAATCTACCTTGTGTCACTCCTCTATCTTCACCAAAGCAAAGATTGATAAAAAATGACTCATACTCAGATGTTGGTGGTTCGTCTAGCAAAACACAATATGGAATTTTGCACGCTTCACAGAACACATCTGAAGTCATGGTGAAAGCATCATTATAAAGTCTAAATGAAACTATAGACCCATGAGGAAAATATTTAAATTTCTTAGTAAACGTCTATGTGAGGTTGAGATGTTGGGTGCACTTATCTTCGATCAAGGGAGCGAGATCATTGTTGTGAACATACTGCTCAAATTCTTCCTTAATACCCGCACCATCCATGAATGTATTACACGACCAAAGGCACGATTTGGTGTTAGCGTCCCGCAACGAGCTTGCACTTGGTTCAACATAAGATTGTCGGATCGAGCTTCCAATTGACTATGCTCCCGAGGATCTTCTCCTGGAAGAACTCCTAATGAATTGCATTTTTATTTGTGAACGATTTGTAAAAAAATTGAGACATAAAATTTTGTTAACAAAACTTCACAAGATTGAATGCAATTACTCATAAGGATGCCTAGAGGACATGTCAAGCATTCCAACTACTTAGAACTCTAAGAATTCAACATGCAAGCTCATCTACAGCAACACCAAGAGTAGATAATTATTCTGAAAATAAGCCACTAAATCAAAACTAATTGGAGCAATGAGGGAGTCACATACCAAGAAGCAATCCCCCAAAATAGTTTCGGAAATAGAGCTTCGAGCAAAGAGATCAAAATCATGGGTTTGTGAGCAAGAACATGAGAAAGAGAGTTATGGTGATTTTTTTTCTAGAGGTAGGAGTTGACATGGTCTAAAGAATTAAGTGAGGGGTCCCATGTGGGGACCAAACCCACCAGGCCGCGCCTGGGGTTGCTAGCGTGCCTTGGTGTCTTGTCGGCACCAGGTGCACCCCTTCTGATGTTATTTGCACCATAAATTTAGAAATATTCAGAAAAAAAATCATGTTAAATTCTCAGGACTTTCTAAGAACTTTTATTTTTGGGTCATTTTTTATTGCATGGAGAAATCAAAAATCAGGATAAACATGGCACTTTATTTTATTTAACTAAGGAAAACAGAAAATAAAAAGTGGGTGTAGATGGTGGTGTCTACTAAATTCATCAACTCATACCTCTAAAAAATGACCCTTAATAAGGTTGAGCAAGTCTTATTAACAACCACTTTCGATTAGCAATTTAGCAGGAAGCCGAAGAACTTTCGTAAAACACTAGGTTACCTCAATGGGGATATGCATATCCCCAACCATAAGTATATCATATTTCTTTTTGGCAATAGGTAAAGGTACATGAAAACTTCCAAAAGTGAGCCTCAGAGAATTTTCAATAACATTTACCCCATTCACTTGGAATTGTTTCTTCGAAAAGTGCACCGTGTGCTCATTACCATTGATATGAAAAGTGACTTTGCTTTTATGGCAATCAATAACAACCCCTATAGTATTCAAAAAGGGTCTACCAAGGATAATCGACATGTTGTCGTCCTCGGGTATCTCAGGAATAACAAAGTCTATTAAGATAGTAACATTTGCAACAACAACGGGTACGTCCTCACAAATGCCAATAGGCATGTCACTTGATTTGTCATCCATTTGCAAAGAAATTTCAGTAGGTGTGAGTTTAATCAAATCAAGTCTTTTATATAAAGAGAAAGGCATAACACTAACACCAGCTCCCAAATCACACAAAGGAGTTTTGACATAATTTCTCTTAATGGAGCAAGGTATAGTTGGTATTCCAGGATCTCCAAGTTTTTTAGGTACTCCATCCTTAAAAGAATAATTAGGAAGCATGGTGGACATTTCAGCTTCAGGTATCTTTCTTTTATTAGTGATGATGTCTTTCACGTATTTCGCATAAGGGGCCATCTTTAAGATATTAGTTAAGCGGGTACACAAAAAGACTGGCCTAATCATTTCAGCAAAGCATTCAAATTCTTCATCATCCTTTTTCTTAGATGGTTTAGATGGAAAAGGCATGGGTTTCTGAATCCATGACTCTCTTTCTTTACCATGTTTTCTAGCCACAAAGTCTTTTTTATCATATCATTTATTTTTAGGTTGTGGGTTATCAAGATCAACAACAAGTTCTGTTTCTACATCATTATCTGGTTCTTTATCATTGTTTAGTTGGGTATCCTCATGAAAATAATCATTATCATTTTCATTATCACTAGGTGAATGTTCATTACAAGATTGAGTTTCAGCATCAATAATAGAGACATCATTATCTTTAGGAGGTTTTTCTATCTGAGGTTCACTAGAGGTATGCAAAGTCCTATCATTTTTCTTTTTCTTTTTAGAAGGACTAGGTGCATCAACATTAATTCTCTGAGAGCCTTGTTCAATTATCTTAGGGTGTCCCTCGGGATAAAGTGATTCCCGAGTCATCTTACCACCTCTAGTTGCTACTCTAACAACAAAATCATTCATATTATTAGTCATTTCATCAAGCAATTCTCTATGAGACATAGCAACTTATTCTAACTGGGTTTGAACCATAGAGGCATGTTTTCCTACACCTCTAACATTGTTACCGATTCTACATAACAAGTCACTCAAGTAAGCAATCATATCAGAATTATATTTCAATTGTTTCAGAACATTTGCATTGAAGTGGTCTTGTTTTCTAATGTAGTTATCAAATTCATATAAGCACTGGCTAGGATGTTTATTGTAAGGAATGCCACCTTCATCAAACTTTAATAAAGAATTTAACTCTACCACCTGTGGAGGTGGTGGTATGTCAAGACCATGCATTTCTTCAATAGGTGGTAAATTCTTAACATCCTTAGCTTTAATACCTTTTTCCTTCATACATTTCTTTGCCTCCTGCATATATTTAGGATTGAGAAATAAGATACCCCTCTTCTTCGGAGTGGGTTCACATGGTGGTTCAGGAAGAGTCCAATCATCATAATTCTTCAATAGTTCCTCAGCTTGCTCAATAGTTCGTTCCCTGAAAACACAACTGACACAACTGTCTAGGAAGTCCCTAGAAGCATCAGTTAGTCCATTATAGAAGATATCAAGTATTTCATTTTCCTTAAGAGGGTGATCATGCAAAGAAGTAAGCAATTGGAGAAACCTCCCCCAAGCTTGTGGGAGACTCTCTTCTTCAATTTGCACAAAGTTAAATATTCCCTATAAGGCAATTTGTTTCTTATGAGCAGGAAAATATTTTTCAGAGAAGTAGTAAATCATATCCTATAGACTACACACACAACAAGGAGCAAGATTATTGTACCATATCTTAGCATCACCCTTTAATGAGAACGGAAATAATTTGAGAATATAGTAGTAGCGAATCTTCTCATCATCAGCAAAAAGGGTGGCTATATCATTCAACTCAGTAAGATGTGCCACTACAGTTTCAGTTTCATAGCCATGGAAAGGATCAGATTCAACCAAAGTAATTAACTCTGGGTCGACAGAGAATTCATAATCCTTATCAGTAACAAACATAGGTGGAGTAGAAAACTTAGGATCAGATTTCATTCTAGCATTCAAAGTCTTTTCTTTATACTTGCATAATAATTTCTTAAGATCATATCTATCCTTACAAGCAAGAGTGTCTCTAGCTACTTCTCCATCCATAACATAACCCTCGGGTATCTTAGACAATTAAAATCTAGGAGAGCTTTGTCTAATAGGTGTTTCATAATTCTCAATTTCAAGGACCTCATCAGTTTCAGTAGTTTCATCAGTTTCAGCAATATCATTCTCTTTAGCTCTAGCAATTCGTTCATCAAGAAATTCCCCTAATGGCACATTATCATCAAGCATGGTACTAGCATCATCATAAGAATCATTCATAGCATAAGTAGAATAATCAATAACTTGTGACATATCAGGAATAATAGCATGTGGTGGTGTTGCAAGTTTACTCATAACAGAAGGTGAATCAAGTGCAGAGTGTGATGGTAAATCTGTACCTCCCCTCGCCTTAGAGGGAACGATCTTGGTTCGTGTATCCTTCAGACTCTTCATAGTGATAAATTGATATAAATCCCAAGTGACTCAGCAAAAATAGCTATGCTCCCCGGCAACAGCACTAGAAAAAGGTCTTGATAACCCACAAGTATAGGGGGAACACAAATTTATAGATTCGATACAAGGGGAGCCAAAGAATATATGAGAGTATTAGCAGTTGAGTTGTCAATTTAACCACACCTAGAGATTAAATATCTACAGCAAATTTATCAGTAGCACAGTAATATGCTAGTTTGATAGGAGTGGTAACAATAGTAGTAATGTTAACAGTGATAGCAATGATTCTGTAGCAAGTGTAACCGTGACAACATGAGTAGTAACTTAGCAAGAAAAATATGTGGACAACTTGTAGGCACTGGATCAGTGTATTCATTGGATGATATTCATCATATAATAGTCATAACCTAGGGCGACACAGAACTAGCTCCAATTCATAGATGTAATGTAGGCATGTATTCCATAAATAGTCATACATGCTTATGGAAAAGAACTTGCATGACATCTTTTGTCCCACCCTCTCATGGCAGCGGGCTCCATAAGGAAACTAAGGGATATTAAGGCATCCTTTTAATAGAGAACTAGAACAAGGCATTAACACATGGTGAATACATGAACTCCTCAAACTACGGTCATCACCGGAAAGTATCCCAACTATTGTCACCTTGGGGTTTACGAATTAGAACACGTAATAGGTGCATATAACTAGCAAGATCGGATCCAGAACATAGATATAATTGTGAAAACATAAATGGTTCAGATCTGAAATCATGGCACTCGGGCCCTAGTGACAAGCATTAAGCATGGCAAAGTCATAGCAACATCAATCTCAGAACATAGTGGATACTAGGGATCAAGCCCTAAGAAAACTAACTCGATTACATGATGAATCTCATCCAACTCCTCATCGAGCAGCAAGCCTACAAAGGAATTACTCACTCTCGGTGGGGAGCATAATGGAATTGACGATGAAGGAGGGTTGATGATGACGAAGACTGAAGATTCCCCTCTCCGGAGCCCCAAACGGACTCCAAATCTGGCCTCCCGATGAAGAACAGCAGGTGGCGGCGGCTCCGTCTCGTGAAACACAATAAAACTTCCTCCCTGATTTTTTCTCTCCAGAAATAGGAATTTATAGTGTCGGAATTAGGGCCAGCGGGGCCACGAGGTGGGCACTGATACGTCTCCAACGTATCTATAATTTTTATTGTTCCATGCTATTATATTATTTGTTTTAGATGTTTTATATGCGTTAATATGCTATTTTATATTATTTTTGGACTAACCTATTAATCTAGAGCCTAGTGCCAGTTTTTGTGTTTTTTTCCTTGTTTTTGAGTTTCGTAGATAAGGAATATTAAACAGAGTCCAAAGGAAATAAAACCTCCGAAATGATTTTTTCTAGAATAAAAGGAAGCCACGAGACTTGAGAACCAAGGCAGAGGAGTTGCCACGGGGCCACAAGCTCGCTAGCCGCAGCCAGGGGGGCCACCCATGCTGGGCAGGCTTGTGGGCCCCTGGCAACTCCCCTAACCCTAACCTTCGGCCTATAAATTCCCAAATATTCAATCATTATCAAAGAGAGCCACGAAAACACTTTTCGACCGCCAGAAGCCTCCGTTCCCAAGAGATCCAATCTTGGAGCCTTTTCCGATAATCTGCCGGAGGGGGATTCGATCACGGAGGGCATCTACATCAACTCCATTGCCCCTCCTATGATGCGTGAGTAGTTCACCAAAAACCTACGGGTCCATAGCTAGTAGCTAGGTGGCTTCTTCTCTCTCTTTGCTTCTCAACACCATGTTCTTCATGATCTTCATGGAGATCTATCTGATGTAATACTCTTTTGCGGTGTGTTTGTTGAGATTATCCATGAATATTAATTGAGTCTTTACTAAATTCTTATACGCATGATTTCATATGTTTGCAAGTCTCTTTGAGTTATTGGTTTGGTTTGGCCAACTAGATTGGTAATTCTTGCAATAGGAGAAGTGCTTAGTTTTGGGTTCAATCTTGCGGTGTCCTCACCCAGTGACAAAGTAGGGGTAGCGAGGCACGTATTGTATTGTTGCCATCAAGGGTAAAAAGATGGGGTTTTCATCATACTGCTTGAGTTTATCCCTCTACATCATGTCATCTTACTTAATGCGTTACTACGTTCTTCATGAACTTAATACTCTAGATGCAGGCAGGAGTCAGTCGATGTGTGGAGTAATAGTAGTAGATGCAGAATCGTTTCGATCAACTTGTCACGAACGTGATGCCTATATGCATAATCATTGCCTTGGATATCTTCATAATTATTCGCTTTTCTATCAATTTCTCGACGGTAATTTGTTCACCCACCGTAATACTTGCCATCATGAGAGAAGCCATGTAGTGAAACCTATGGCCCCTAGGTCTATTTTCCATATTATACTTTCAGATCTAAAACTAAAAATACAAAAAATACATGGTGCCCTATTTTTACTTTTAGTTTTACTTTCCGTTCAAGCATCCTATTATATCTATCTCTACTAGATCTCATCTTTGCAAATAACCGTGAAGGGATTGACAACCCCTTTATAGCGTTGGGTGTAAGAGTTGGATTCTTTGTGCAGGTACATCTATTGGTGGCTCGCTTGTATCTCCTACTAGATTGAAACCTTGGTTTTAAAAAACTGAGGGAAATACTTATCTACTTTGCTGCATCAAACCATTGCTCTTCACGGGAAACCAACGCATGCTCGAGAAGTAGCAAGAAGGATTTGTGGCGCCGTTACCGGGGAGATACATAGCAAGTCAAGGTTACCAAGTACCCATCACAAACTCATCTCTTGCATTTACATTATTTGCCATTTGCCTCTCATTTTCCTCTCCCCCACTTCTAAAACGATTTTCCGAAAATACCAAAAAGATTTGCCTTTTTATTCGCCCTTCTTCGTTCGTCTTACTGTTTGCCCTTTGCTTGCTTGAGTGCTTGCTTGCTTGCTTTGTCACAATGACTCAAGAGAATACCAAGTTGTGTGACTTGTCCAATACTAATAATAATGATTTTATTAGTACTCCGATTGCTCCTTCCACTAGTGCAGAATCTTATGAACTTAATGCTGCTTTGCTCAATCTTGTTATGAAAGAACAATTTCCCGCCCTTGCTAATGAAGATGTCGCATCCCATCTAAATACTTGCGTTGAGTTGTGTGACATGCAAAAGAATAAATATGTGGATAATGATCTTGTTAAATTGAAGCTATTTCCGTTCTCACTATGAGATCGTGCTAAAACTTGGTTTTCATCTTTGCCTAAAAATAGTATTGACTCATGGAATAAGTGTAAAGATGCTTTTATTTCCAAGTACTTTCCGCCCGCTAAGATCATCTCCCTTAGGAACGATATAATGAATTTGAAGCAACTTGATCATGAACATGTTGCACAATCTTGGGAGGGGATGAAACTTATGATTAGGAATTGCCCTGCGCATGGTTTGAGTTTATGGATGATTATACAATTTTATTATGCTGGATTGAATTTTGCTTCTAGGAATCTCTTAGACTCCGCCGTGGGTGGCACTTTTATGGAAATAACATTAGGTGAAGCTACTAAACTCCTAGATAATATTATGGCAAATTACTCTCAATGGCACACGAAAAGATCTCCTACTAGTAAAAAAGTGCATGCTATTGAAGAGATCATGAAATTGTTTGCTACTAAGTGTGCTCCTATTGATCCTAATGATATGCATTTGTCTTCTTTGATTGGAAATAATAATGAATCTATTGATGTGAATTTTGTTGGTAGGAACAATTTTGGTAATAACGCTTATAGAGGTAGTTTCAATGCTAGGCCATTTCCTAGTAATCCCTCTAATAATTATGGTAATTCCTACAGAAATTCCTATGGAAATTATAATAAAATACCCTATGATTTTGAAAGTAATATTAAAGAATTCATTAGTACCCAAAAAGGTTTCAATGCTATGATTGAAGAAAAATTGCTCAAGATTGATGATTTGACTAGGAACGTTGATAGAATTTCTCTTGAGATTGATTCTTTTAAAACTAGATCTATTCCACCCAAGCATCATATTAATGAGTCTTTAAAATCTATGATAATTTCTATTGATGAGTGTAAGGAAAGAACCGCTAGAGTTCGTGCTAAGTGTGAACGGCTTGAAAAAGTGTGTTCTCATGATAATAATGATGAAGATCTTCAAGTGATTGATGTGACTCCTATTTAATATTTGTTTTCCAATATTAATCTTGATAATTATGGGACTGGAGATGAGTCAAATTTTGTTAAAAGGCGTCCCAATGATTCGGAGTTTTTCGATCTTGATGCTAAGATTGATAAAAGTGGGATTGAAGACGTCAAAACTTTAAATAGCAATGAACCCACTCTTTTGGATTTCAAATACTTTAATCATAGTATCTGCTCTTTGATTGATTGTATTTCCTTGTTGCAATCCATGTTGAATTATCCTCATGCTTATAACCAAAACAAGGCTTTTACTAAACATATTGTTGATGCTATGATGAGGGCTTTTGAAGAAAAACTTGAGTTGGAAGTTTCTATACCTATAAAGCTATATGATGAGTGGGATACTACTATTAAGATTAAGATTAAAGATTATGAGTTCCATGCTTTGTGTGATTTGGGTGCTAGTGTTTCCATGATTCCAAAAAGTTTATGTGATGTGTTAGGTTTCCGTGAATTTGATGATTGTTCCTTAAATTTGCATCTTGTGGATTCTTCTATAAAGAAACCTATGGTAAGAATTAATGATGTTCTTATTGTTGCAAATAGGAATTATGTGACCATAGATTCCATTGTTCTTGATATAGATTGCAATCCTACATGTCCTATTATTCTTGGTAGACCTTTCCTTAGAACGATTGGTGCAATTATTGATATGAAGGAAGGGAATATTAGATTCCAATTTCCATCAAGGAAAGGCATGGAATACTTTCCTAGAAACAAAATAAAATTAACTTATGAATCTATCATGGGAGGTACTTATGGATTGCAAACCAAAGATGACAATACATAGATCTATTCCGTTTTGCCTAGCTAGGGGCGTTAAACAATAGCGCTTGTTGGGAGGCAACCCAATTTTATTTTGGTTTATGCTTTTTGCTTGTGTTTTGGTGTGTTTGGCACATTATTACTTATGCAGTAATTGTGTTTTTGTGTTTAAATTAGTGTTTGAGCCAAGTAAAACCTTTGGGGTGATCTATGGTAGTTGTTGATTTGATTTTGCTGCAAAATAGAATTTTTTTTGCTCAGTCCAGGCATTTTCTGAATTCTTCAGAGCGTCAAATTGAATTGGAATTTTTCCACAGGATTTCTATACAAATTTCACTAGTTTACCTAATTTTTCAGAATTTATAGAGTTACATAAGTACTCAAAGTGTACAAATTACTATAGACTGTTCTGTTTTCGACAGATTCTGTTTTCCTTGTGTTATTTGCTTATTTTGATGTATCTTTGGGTCGTATTGGGGGTATGAGTCATGGAAAAGTTAGAATACAGTAGGTATTATGCAAATATAAATAAATAATGAGTTCACAACAGTACCTAAAGTGGTGATTTATTTTTCTTATACTAACGGATCTCATGAGCTTTCTGTTGAGTTTTGTTGTGTGAAGTTTTCAAGTTTTGGGTGAATATTTGGTGGACAATGGAATAAAGAGTGGCAAGAGCATAAGATTGGGGATTCCCAAGGAACCCCAAGTCATATTCAAGGATACCAAAAAGCCTAAGCTTGGGGATGCCCCGGAAGGCATCCCCTCTTTTGTCTTCAATCCATCGGTAGATTTACTTGATGCTATATTTTTATTCACCACATGATATGTGTTTTCCTTGGAGCATCTTGTATGATATGAGTCTTTGCTTGTTAGTTTGCCACAATCATCCTTGTTGCACACATATTTTTAGAGAGACATGCTGAATCGTTAATTTATTAGAATACTCTATGTGCTTCACTTATATCTTTTGAGCTAGGCAATGTTGCTCTAGTGCTTCACTTATATCTTTATAGAGCATGGCGGTGTTATATTTTATAGAAATTATTGAACTCTCGTTCCTCACTTATATTATTTTGATAGTTTCTTAAAACAGCATGGTAAATTTTTTAGGTTATGAATTTAGTCCTAATATAATGGCATCCAAGAGGGATATAATAAAAACTTTCATATTAAGTGCATTAACAACTATGAGAAGTTGGATTCCTTGCATATAGTTTTGAGATAATAGGGATGGTAATATGAGAGTCATGCTAGCGAGTAGTTGTGAATTGAAGAGATACATGTGTTAAAGCTTGTGATTCCCGTAGCATGCACGTATGGTGAACCGTTATGTAACGAAGTCGAAGCATGATTTGTTTAATGGTTGTCGACCTTTGTGTGAGGGTCGGGAGCGCGCGATGTTAACTCCTACCAACCTCTCCCCTAGGAGAATGCATCTAATGCTTTGTTTGATAACTAATAGACTTTTGCATTAAGTATGTGAGTTCTTTATGACTAATGTGAGTCCATGGATTATACGCACTCTCACCCTTCCATCTTTGCTAGCCTCTCTAGTACCGCACAACTTTCGCCGGTACATCAACTCCTCCTTCCTCAAAACAGCCACCATACCTATCTATTATGGCATTTCCATAGCCATTCCGAGATATATTGCCATGCAACATCCACCATCTAGTTTTCTATGACTTGCATTATCACTTCATATTGCATATAGAGTTATATCTTGTCATAGGAATCGAGTTTTAATTTCTTTTTCTTTGAGTTATAAGTAAATAAAAGTGTGATGATTTTTCATTAATAGAGCATTATCCCATGAGAGAAAAGGATGATGGAGGTTATGACTCCCTCACAAGTTCGGACAAGTATCCATACTTTACAACAAATTAAAGAGGCCGGTGAAGCCCAAAAAAATAAAAGAGGCCAAAGAAGCCCACGAAAATAAAAAGATGAGATAAAGAGAGAAGGGACAATTGCTACTATCTTTTTCCACACTTGTGCTTCAAAGTAGCACCATGATCTTCATGATAGAGAGTCTCCTATTTTGTCACTTTCATATAACTAGTGGATATTCATTATGCACGACCACTTAGTTTTCTTTTTGAGCATTCATACACTTATACCTCTAGGTGCATTTGTTGCCTGGGAATCCCTACTCACTCACATTGATATCTATTGATGGGCATCTCCATAGCCCGTTGATATGCCTAGATGATGTGAGACTATCTTCTCCTTTTTTCCTTTGCACCTCCTCCATATTCTATTCCACCTATAATGCTATATCCATGGCTCGCGCTCATGTATTGCATGAGAGTTGGAAAGGTTTAAGACCACCAAAAGTGTGAAACAATTGCTTGACTTGTTCATCGGGGTTGTGCATGATTTAGATACTTTGTGTGGGGAAGATGGAGCATATCCAGACCGTATGATTTTGTAGGGATAACTTTCTAACGCCATGTTATTTCGAAAGGACACGACTACCTTGTTGGTGTGCTCGAAGTATTACTGTTTTATGTCAATATTAGGCTATTGTCTTGAATCTAACGGATCTGAATATTCATGCCACAATAAAGAATATTACATGGATAAATATGTTAGGTAGTATTCCACATCAAAAAATTTGTTTTTATCATTTACCTACTCAAGGACGAGCAGCAATTAAGCTTGGGGATGCTTATACGTCTCCAACGTATCTATAATTTTTGATTGTTCCATGCTATTATATTATCTGTTTTGGATGTTTTATATCCATTAATATGCTATTTCATATTATTTTTGGACTAACCTATTAATCTAGAGCCTAGTGCCAGTTTCTGTTTTTTCCTTGTTTTTGAGTTTCGCAGATATGGAATATTAAACAGGGTCTAAACGGAATAAAACCTCCGGAATGATTTTTTCTGGAATAAAAGGAAGCCACGAGACATGAGAACCAAGGTAGAGGAGCTGCCACAGGGCCCCAAGCTCACTAGGCACGGCCAGGGGGCACTCGCACCGGGCAGGCTTGTGGGCCCCTAGCAACTCCCCTAACCCTAATCTTCGGCCTATAAATTCCCAAATATTCCATCATTATAAAAGAGAGCCACAAAAACACTTTTCGGCTGCCAGAAGCCTCCGTTCCCAAGAGATCCAATCTTGGAGCCTTTTCTGGTAATCTGCCGGAGGGGGATTCGATCACGGAGGGCATCTACATCACCTCCATTGACCCTCCGATGATGTGTGAGTAGTTCACCACGGACCTACGGGTCCATAGCTAGTATCTAGATGGCTTCTTCTTTCTCTTTGCTTCTCAAAACCATGTTCTTCATGATCTTCATGGAGATCTATCCGATGTAAAACTCTTTTGCAGTGTGTTTGTTGAGATCCGATGAATTGTGAGTTTATGTTCAGATTATCCATGAATATTATTTGAGTTGTTCCTGAATTCTTATATGCATGATTTCATATCTTTACAAGTCTCTTCGAGTTATTGGTTTGGTTTGGCCAACTAGATTGGTAATTCTTGCAATAGGAGAAGTGCTTAGTTTTGGGTTCAATCTTCCGGTGTCCTCACCTAGTGACAAAGTAGGGGTAGCGAGGCACGTATTGTATTGTTGCCATCAAGGGTAAAAAGATGGGTTTTTTCTCATATTGCTTGAGTTTATCCCTCTACATCATGTCATCTTACTTAATTCGTTACTCTGTTCTCCATGAACTTAATACTCTAGATGCAGGCAGGAGTCGGTCGATGTGTGGAGTAATAGTAGTAGATGTAGAATCGTTTCGGTCTACTTGTCACGGATGTGATGCCTATACGCATAATCATTGCCTTGGATATCTTCATAATTATTCGCTTTTCTATCAATTGCTCGATAGTAATTTGCTCACCCACCGTAATACTTGCCATCATGAGAGAAGCCATCTAGCGAAACCTATGGCCCCGGTGTTGGAAATATGCCCTAGAGGCAATAATAGATTAGTTATTATCATATTTCCTTGTTCATGATAATTGTTTATTATCCATGCTATAATTGTATTAAATGGAAACACATTACATGTGTGGGTAAATAGACAACACTCTGTCCCTAGTATGCCTCTAGTAAACTAGCTCGTTGATCAAAGATGGTCAAGGTTTCCTAGCCATTGACATGTGATGTCATTTGATAACAGGATCACATCATTAGGAGAATGATGTGATGGACAAGACCCAAACTACAAACGTAGCTTATGATCGTGTCAGTTTATTGCTACTGTTTTCTGCATGTCAAGTATATGTTCCTATGACCATGAGATCATGCAACTCACTGACATCGGAGGAGTACCTTGTGTGTATCAAACGTCATAATGTAACTGGGTGACTATAAAGGTGCTCTACAGGCATCTCCGAGGGTGTCTGTTGAGTTGGCATGGATCAAGACTGGGATTTGTTACTCCGTGTGACGGAGAGGTATCTCAGGGCCCACTCGGTAATACAACATCACAATAAGCCTTGCAAGCAATGTGACTAAGTGTTAGTCACGGGATCTTGTATTACGGAACGAGTAAAGAGACTTGCCAGTAACGAGGTTGAACTAGGTATGGAGATACCGACGATCGAATCTTGGGCAAGTAACATACCGAAGAACAAAGGGAACATTATACGGGATTAACTGAATCCTTGACATAGAGGTTTGACCGATAAAGATCTTCGTAGAGTATGTAGGAACCAATGTGGACATCGAGGTCCCGCCATTGGTGATTGACCGTTGATGTGTCTCGGTCATGTCTACATAGTTCTCGAACCCGCAGGGTCTGCACACCTAAGGTTTGGTGACGTTTCGGTAGTATAGAGTTATGTATGGTGGTGACCGAAGTTTGTTCGGAGTCCCGTATTAGATCCCGGATGTCACAAGGAGCTCCAGAATGGTCCGAAGGTAAAGATTCATATATAGTAAGTCCCAGTTTGGTCACCGGAAAAGTTTCGGGCTCATCGGTAGTGTACCGGGAGTGCCGGTAGTGTACCGGGAGACCTCCGGGAGGGGTATTTCGACCCAAGAGGCTTCATGGGTTGTGGGAAAGTATTAACCAGCCCTTAGTGGGCTGGTGGAATAGCCACAACAGGCCCATGCGGATAGGGGAAGAATCCCAAAGAGAAAAGAGTGGAAAAAAGGAAAAAAAGGAAGAGTCCTCCTCCTACTAGGAGTGGAGGAGGAGTAGGACTCCTCCTCCTTTGGCTCGGCCGACTCCTAGAGGGCCTTGCCCTTGCGCCAAGGCTGCCTCTCCTCTCCTCCTATATATACTGGTGGAATAGAGGGTTTTTGGACAGAATTTACGGCCACGTGCTACCCGTTCCACTAGTGCATAGTTTCTCCTCTAAATCTGATTTCTGCAGTGCTTAGGCGAAGCCCTACCGGAATTACTCCACCACCATCGTCGGAGCGCCGTCACGCTGCCGGTGAACTCTTCTTCCTCTCCACCTCCTCTTGTTGGATCAAGACGGTGGAGATCGTTATCAAGCTGCACGTGTGCTGAAGGCGAAGGTGTCGTCCGTTCGGCGCTAGATCGAAAGGACCGTGATCGAGATCCCGAGACGGTTCGTGATGAGATCGCGGAACGGATCATGATGAGTTTGCAGGATAGATCATGATCAAGATCGTGAGACAGCTCGTGATGAGATCGTGGGACGGATCGTGATGAGTTCACGGGACGGATCGTGATTGGATCGCGGGACGGATCGTGATGAGATCACGGGACACTCGGCGATTTGGATCGCGAAGATGTTCGACTACACCAACCGCGTTTCTTAACGCTTCCCACTTAGCGATCTACAAGGGTATGTAGATCCACTCTCCCTCTCCTAAATGCTCATCACCATGGATAGATCTGCGTGTGCGTAGGAAAATTTTTGTTTCTCATGCGACGTTCCCCAACACCCGGGTCTATTTTCCATATTATACTTTCAGATCTTAAACCAAAAAAAAAACAAAAATACTTGTTGCCCTATTTTTACTTTCAGTTGTACTTTCCGTTCAAGCATCCTATTATATCTAGCTCTACTAGATCTCATCCTTGCAAATAACCGTGAAGGGATTGACAACCCCTTTATAGCATTGGGTGTAAGAGTTTGATTCTTTGTGCAGGTACATTTATTGGTGTCTCGCTTGTATCATACCATTCCTCCTCACGAGAAACCAACGCATGCTCGAGAAGTAGCAAGAAGTATTTCTGGCGCCATTGTTGGGGAGATACATAGCAAGTCAAGGATACCAAGTACCCATCACAAAATCATCCCTTGCATTTACATTATTTTCCATTTGCCTCTCGTTTTTGTCTCCCCCACTTTTAAAACAATTTTCAGAAAATACCAAAAAGATTTGCCTTTTTATTCGCTCTTCTTCGTTCGTCTTACCGTTTGCTCTTTGCTTGCTTGAGTGCTTGATTGCTTTCTTTGTCACAATGACTCAAGAGAATACCAAGTTATGTGACTTTTCCAATACTAATAATAATTATTTTATTAGTACTCTGATTGCTCCCGCCACTAGTGTGAAATCTTATGAACTTAATGCTGCTTTGCTCAATCTTGTTATGAAAGAACAATTTTCCGGCCTTGCTAATGAAGATGCCGCATCCCATCTAAATAATTTCATTTAGTTGTGTGACATGCAAAAGAATAAATATGTGGATAATGATATTGTTAAATTGATGCTATTTTCGTTCTCACTACGAGATCGTGCTAGAACTTGGTTTTCATCTTTGCCTAAAAATAGTAGGGGTTTTTATTTCTGTGCCCCTGGTTCCTTAGCTCTACTCATTCATCCCCATGCTCTAAATTTTTTCTCACTTTTCCCCACTCCCTTGCCTAAAACCCTCAGAACAGGTTACAACGGACGTTGTCGTCGGGTCAATGCCTCTGACCGTTAACTCTGACGAGTGGGGCCGCTCCCCTGCATGCAGCTGACCACGGTCGTGGGGTAGCACGTGTCCATGGGACTTGCCTGAAATGTCACATCATATAAAGAGGGGCAACTACCTCCATCGCCCCTACCATTTCCCCCCAAATCCTCTCCCTACCGCATCATCTTCCTCTGCCCCACCGGCGTCGTCTTGCTCTCCTCCACTGCCTCCACCGCACTGTCTCACTCTCCCCCACCGCATCCTATTCCTCACCTTCATCGCCTCCATCTGTCCGATGGCGAAGGCTCGTGGCGACGCCGGTGTGGCGGTCGGAGATGTAGTGGAGCTGCAGGGCACGGTGACCGCAGATGAAGTGAAGGACGTTGGCGGCGTCCGCGGCGGTGCGGGGAAACTCGCTACCGCTACGGATGTGGAGAAGGAGGTGGCGGGCTCCACCTCAATGCTGCAGAAGGTGACGGCGTCGAGCGGCGCAGTCCTTCTTGATACCCTCGATGCGCAGCCTGGCGAGGAGCATGAGGTATTTGCACTTGCTTTAGGATATTAGCTTGTAGAGTTAGTTGCATTGGTTAGATTGTGATTCATACGGTAGTTCAGATGGTTAGAGTAGTTGGTTTGATAGATGGGCTGGGGTTTTCTGTATGGGTCCTTTCAGTATTGGGGGTATTGGGTTTTTTGTACTAGGGTTTTTTGGATTAAATTCTTTGCAAAAATGCTAGATAGATCTGTATGAGATATAGGGATCTCTGTGCTTCAATGCTACACAGATGTATGCTTATTAGATTTTGTTTTTAATGCTCATAGATTGGGGTTTTTAATGCTACAGACATGTATGCTTATTAGATTGGGTCTCTATTAGATTTGTTTTTGAATGCTACTCAGATTGGGGTTTTGAATGTCACATGCCCAAATGGAATCCATTGATTAAGAAGTTCTTTGATTCATTAGTATATCAATTTGTCCACAATATGTACTTATATTAGCTATATTGTTCAATGTGTGTACATGACAATGGAAGATGCAAATAGGATCATAGTATATTAGCCCTATGATCAATGTAAAATGCATACCTAAATTTTCAATGGGATGTAATTGTATATTCAGGAGGATGATGGTTGGGGAAAAAAGAGGAATCTGGACCTTACTGACTTCAAGGACCCGTACGATCCAGGGTATTAGATCGACGAAGAGTGTGAGGTAAGCCTGCTTGAAATTTAGATTGTTCATTTACCCTAGTTCTTTTGACATGGTGTATATGAAACTATAATGTATATATCTAAATTCATACGTGTGTGCAGTACATCCCTGGAGAAGATGTGGATGTGGACAACTTCGCGTCCTTCAAAGCGAAGGAAGAGGAGAAGATCAGGGCCAAGGGAGAAGATTACTACTACAAGAGCAGGACCAAAATTTGGCACTGCCCCTACTACACCACCAAGGCAAAGCCAAAGTCCGGCCACTTCGTTCACCTTCTAGCTCATGCAGAAGATGTAGCCATCCACGGCGAGGACTACAAGATCAGGGGCCAGCATGCTGCCCTCACGAAAGTACTGACTCCCATTCCCAACTAATTGATGATGTGATGATGTCTTTTAATGCAAACTTTGTGTGTTTGGTTGTTTGGGAACTTTGTTTGTGAACTGGATATGTTCTATGGATGGTATGGTACTATGTGGTCTTCTATATATGCATGTGGCTATCTATATTGCTTATTTGTGTGTTTTTAAATTTGTCTGCTATGATTTGTTTCAGTGTTTATTTTCAAAGTTTAGGTGCTGCAATGATCACACATGTTGTTTTGGTATTGCTTCACTAACCAGACATGCTGCAAAGAATAAGAAAAAAGAGCAAATAGTCCATCATTTATGAAATATTCCAATAAGAGAGCAAAAAACAACATTTGAATGAAGATGTAACGATTTTTGTAATAAAGGAGTACAAAAATTATTTGTCTCATGTTTTATAATCAAATGCATGCTTTTTCCCACCAGCATGTCTCATTATCTGATGTTTTGAAGTGACATTCGACAGGACAGTATATATTCAAGAAAATGCAAAAAAAAAACCTTGGCAAACTATCTATGTTTGTGTAGGATATCATGTGTGCAAAATTTGAGGTGATTTAGAGGAGGTCAAAGAAATTTGAATTTGTGAAATGTGCTCCAAATGAGCTCCCAGGCTACGGTAAACAGCCCATTTGTAATCAAGTTTTTTTGGACCTACTCTAAATGACCCAAATGTTTTTTATTAACACCTATTCAATCTATATAGTGTAGATTTGAAGTCTCACTATTTTTTGAATTAATCTCCATATTTTTACATTTTCTTTTGAAAAAATATGCTTTAATATAAAAACTATTAAAAATACATTTAAAATATGAAAATGGAAAACTATGTTAAAATCCTTCTTATTCACTGTGAAATAAAGCTTTGGTGATTTTTTTTGATTTTTTGAAATTTTCCAGACCATGTAGGTAACCCTACCTCCTCTCCTTGAACTCTATGAAATCTTGTACGTGATAGCTCATATGTGTCAAGGTTTTCTCATCAAAATGACCATAGACCAAGTTTAAGATTTTTGCTTTGTAACATGTCACATAAGACAACATTGTGTGCAGGTTTTATATATTTTTATTTTTTTAAATTAATGGTGCTCATTTGACCTCGATCATGCTAGATAGGGTTTTTTCATGGAAATGACCATAGACCAAGTTTAGTATTTTTTCCTCGTTAGTGTGTCTTATAAAACGACGAACGACAAAGGTTTCATATTTTTTCGATTTTTTTAAATTAGTTATGCTCAGTCAAAGCCTTTGAAACCCCATTGACCAGCTCAAAACCCCTCTAAACCCCGTGGGCTTTCGCCTAACCCTAGCTCCGAACATCAGCCATCCGATCATACCCTAGCGCCAAGCGACAGCCCTCAGATGTGGTCTTCTAGAAGGAATTCAGTGGGCAGGTTGCGTGCAGGCTCCGGGCCGTTGGATCACAAGGACGGCTCCACATCGTTGGATCGTGGGTCAATCCGCGAGAGGCGATCCTATTAGTTGTGCTCGGCTGCTCGCCCACCACTGACTCTACGAAAAAATGGATCCTATCCGTCGAATTATTATTGGGCCCAAAAGGAAACCAAGCTCTGGTTGGGCCGTCGAATTGCGTCATTTTTTGCATCATTTGCTCTGTTTTTTGTGAACGTGTTGGCTCTGTTTCTTGGTTGCATCGTTTGACATTACACAACAATTGACATTGCATAGACAATTTAGTTCCTTTTGTTCTATACAATTGCAAAATGACCAAATTTATAAGGGCCAAATTTATTTTTATAGTGCAAAATGGCCACGAACTATTCAAAACTTGTCTCTTTTTGTTCATATAGTATTTTTTGGGGATTTTTTGACGTATTTGTTCATATAATATATATGACCACGGATTCCCACGCGTGCAATTGCTTCTTTTTCTTCTTCTTTTCAAACCACCGTTTCCCACGCGTGTACACTCCCGATGTTGCGGTGGGTTTGAAAACAGTTTACTTCACATTTGACCCTGTTATTGCCACGACCAAATAACACATAGCACTATGGCTATTTAAGCCACCCTTTGCCTCTGCCATCCCTCATCCATCTCCCATCCTCTGCCATCTGCCCTTCTTGCTCTTCGCCCCTTCTCCTTCTTCTGCACATCCCTCAGCCATGCAATACACCGGACCAACCTACCACTTCCCACCCACCGTGTCGGAGAGGCTCTGCCCTACCGGTGTGTACGTTGAGTGCACACTACGTGTGTGGGCGATATCAAGGTGGAGGACCGCAAGGAACTTCATCGAGTTCTTCCTCGGCGCCGGCTACACACACCTCCCGCGGGGATCTCCAATGATCTTCCGCGTCCAGGAGTTCATCCAAAATGGGGTGGTGGTTGCTCTCCTTGCCCACTTCACCAACACACTCGACGCTTTCTACCTCCTCGGCCAGGTGTTTTGGTGTGGCTACGAGTTCATTGATTTCACCAACCACAACATGTTTACAGAGTACACCAACATCTTTCCCACCACGTCGCACATGCACACTCTTTCCTACCCCATCAACAACGCCCCGGAGGAGCAGTGAAGGGCGCATAAAGGAGGAGCGAGGTGGAGAAGGCGACGGCTAGGGCTCTAAACCCTTTATCTGTTTTTTTAATATATGTTATGTTAATTAAGTTGTAATTGAACTATGTTGGAGATATGGGCTTGTTGGCCCTTTTATTAAGTTCTATTATTAAGTTTTCTATCTATTCTATTATTAAGTTCTTGCTAGTTTGAACTATGTGATCGTGCTATGGGCTTGTTGGCACTATCTACATATTTGTTGATTGTTTTCTTAGAGAGCTCGCTTTGTTAGTTACCACCTAGTGCATGCAGCCACAACGAAAAGGCTCAAACTAATCATAAAAACGTTGCTCTAAATCAAGGAAACAAGCGTGCGAGGAGTAACAAGTAGCAGCGACCGTCACTACATCCGTGGCGGTTGGCATGCACGAAAGCGGCTCGATCAGTGCATCATGGCGACACGCATCGGCGCATGCAGGCTCGATCGACGCATCGTGGAGGCGTGCATCGACCCATGCAGGTAGGCCTGCTGGGTGCATGCATAGCAGGCTTCTGTCGTGGCAACGCACGCAGGCGGTTTAATGCGAGGGACGGCCCAACAAAACCACGGCCCAATGAAACCACGGTCGAACAGCGACACCGCCCAACGCAGCCCCACTTGTCAGGTCCAACGGGTGACACAGTCCACCGCGGCCCCACTCGTTAGAGTTAATGGTCAAGCCATTGACCCAACGGCAATGTCTGCTGTGACCTGTTCTAAGGGTTTCGGGCAAGGAAGTGGGGAAAACTGAGCAAAAGTTAAGAGCGCGGGGATGAATGAGTAGAGTTAAGGAACCAAGGGCACAAATGTAAAAAACCCAAAATAGTATCGATTCATGGAATAAGTGTAAATATGCTTTTATCTCCAAGTACTTTCCGCCCGCTAAGATCATCTCCCTTAGGAACGATATAATGAATTTTAAGCAACTTGCTCATGAACATGTTGCACAATCTTGGCAAAGGATGAAACTTATGATTAGGAATTGCCCCGCGCATGGTTTGAGTTTATGGATGATTATACAATTTTTTTATGTTGGATTAAATTTTGCTTCTAGGAATCTCTTAGATTCTGCTACAGGTGGCACTTTTATGAAATCACATTAGGAGAATCTACTAAACACCTAGATAATATTATGGCAAATTACTCTCAATGGCACGCCGAAAGATCTCATACTAGTAAAAAAGTGCATGCTATTGAAGAGATTAATACTTTGAGTGACAAGATGGATGAGTTAATGAAATTGTTTGCTAGTAAGAGTGCTCCTATTGATCCTAATGATATGCCTTTGTCTTCTTTGATTGGAAATAATAATGAATCTATGGATGTGAATTTTGTTGGTAGGAACAATTTTGGTAATAACGCTTATAGAGGTAATTTCAATGCTAGGCCGTTTCCTACTAATCCCTCTAATAATTATGGTAATTCCTACAGCAATTCCTATGGAAATTATAATAAAATACCCTCTGATTTTGAGAGTAATATTAAAGAATTCATGAGTATGCAAAAAGGTTTCAATGCTATGATTGAAGAAAAATTGCTCAAGATTGATGATTTGACTAGGAACGTTGATAGAATTTCTCTTGAGACTCATTCTTTAAAAACTAGATCTATTCCACCTGAGCATGATATTAATGAGTCTTTAAAAGCTATGATAATTTCTATTGATGAGTGTAAGGAAAGAACCGCTAGAGTTCGTGCTAAGCGTGAATGGCTTGAAAAAGTATGTTCTCGTGATAATATTGATGAAGATCTTAAAGTGATTGATGTGACTCCTATTGAATATTTGTTTTCCAATATTAATCTTGATAAGGATGGGACTGGAGCTGAATCAACTTCAGTTAAAAGGCATCCCAATGATTCGGAGTTTTTAGATCTTGATGCTAAGATTGATAAAAGTGGGATTGAAGAGGTCAAAACTTTAAATAGCAATGAACCCACTCTTTTGGATTTCAAAGACTTTAATTATAGTAGCATATTGCTCTATAAATAGACCTATGGGAAGAATTAATGATGTTATTATTGTTGCAAATAAGAATTATGTGCCCGTATATTTCATTGTTCTTGATATAGATTGCAATCCTACACGTCCTATTATTCTTTGTAGACCTTCCCTTAGAACGATTGGTGCAATTATTGATATGAAGGAAAGGACTATTAGATTCCAATTTCCATTAAGGAAAGGCTTGGAATACTTTCCTAGAAAGAAAATAAAATTACCTTATGAATCTATCATGAGATCTACTTATGGATTGCATACCAAAGATGACAATACATAGATCTATTGTGTTTTGCGTAGCTAGGGGAGTTAGACAATAGTGCTTGTTGGGAGGCAACCCAATTTTATTTTGCTTTCTGCTTTTGGCTTCTGTTTTGGTGTGTTTGGCACATTATTACTTCTGTAGAAATTGTGTTTTTGTGTTTAAATTAGTGTTTGATCCAAGTAAACCTTTGGGATGATCTATGGTAGTTGTTGATTTGATCTTGCTGGAAACTAGAAACTTTTTCGCTCAGTCGAGGAATTTTCTGAATTTTTCAGAGCATCAAATTGATCTGAAATTTTACCAAATGATTAATATAGAAATTTCCCTGGTTTTCGTCATTTTTCAGAATTTTTAGAGTTTACTGAAGTATTCAAAGTTTACAGATTGCTACAGACTGTTCTGTTTTTGACAGATTCTGTTTTCCTTCTGTTGTTTGCTTATTTTGATGTATCTATGGGTCGTATCGGGGGGTATGAGTCATGGAAAAGTTAGAATACAGTATGTATTACAGAAATATAAATAAAGAATGAGTTCACACCATTACCTAAAGTGGTGATTTATTTTTCTTATACAAACGGATCTCATGAGTTTTCTGTTGAGTTATGTGTTGTGAAGTTTTCAAGTTTTGGGTGAAGATTTGATGGACTATGGAATAAAGAGTGGCAAGAGCATAAGCTTGCGGATGCCCAAGGCACACCAAGTCATATTCAAGGATACTAAAAAGCCTAAGCTTGGGGATGCCCCGGAAGGCATCCCCTCATTCGTCTTCAATCCATCGGTAAATTTACTTGAGGCTATATTTTTATTCACCACATGATATGTGTTTTGCTTGGAGCATCTTGTATGATATGAGTCTTTTCTTGTTTGTTTGTCAGAATCATACTTGCTGCACACATAGTTTGAGAGAGACACGCTGAATCATGAATTTGTTAGAATACTCTATGCGCTTCACTTATATCTTTTGAGCTAGGCAATGTTGCTCTAGTGCTTCACTTATATCTTTATAGAGCATGGTGGTGTTATATTTTATAGAAATTATTGAACTCCCATTACTCACTTGTATTATTTTGAGAGTTTATTAAAACAGCATGGTAATTTTTTTAGGTTATGAATTTAGTCCTAATATAATGTCATCCAAGAGGGATATAATAAAAACTTTCATATTAAGTGCATTAACAACTATGAGAAGTTGGATTCCTTGCATATAGTTTTGAGATAATAGGGATGGTAATATGAGAGTCATTCTAGTGAGTAGTTGTGAATTGAGGAGATACGTGTGTTAAAGCTTGTGATTCCCGTAGCATGCACGTATGGTGAACCGTTATGTAACGAAGTCAGAGCATGATTTGTTTAATGATTGTCGACCTTTGTGTGAGGGTTGGGAGCGCGCGATGGTTAACTCCTACCAACCTCTCCCCTAGGAGCATGCGTCTAATGCTTTGTTTGATAACTAATAGACTTTTGCAATAAGTATGTGAGTTTTTTATGACTAATGTGAGTCCATGGATTATACGCACTATCACCCTTCTATCTTTGCTAGCCTCTCTAGTACCGCGCAACTTTCGCGAGTACATGAAACCCTCCTTCCTCAAAACAGCCACCATACCTACCTATTATGGCATTTCCATAGCCATTCCAAGATATATTGCCATGCAACTTCCACCATGTAGTTTTTCTATGGCTTGCATCATCACTTCATATTGCATATAGAGTTATATCTTGTCATAGGAATCGAGTTGTAATTTCTTTTTCTTTGAGTTATAAGTAAATAAAAGTGTGATGATTTTTCATTAATAGAGCATTATCCCATGAGATAAAAGGATGATGGAGGCTATGACTCCCTCACAAATTGGGAGGAGTATCCGGACTTTACAAAAAATAAAAGTGGCCAGCGAAGCCCAAACAAAAAATAAAAGAGGCCAAAGAAGCCCACCAAAATAAAAAAATGAGAGAAAGAGAGAAGGTACAATTGCTACTATCTTTTTCCACACTTCTGCTTCAAAGTAGCACCATGATCTTCATGATAGAGAATCTCCTATTTTGTCACTTTCATATAGCTAGTGGATATTCATTATGCACGACCACTTAGTTTTCTGTTTGAGCTTTAATACACTTATACCTCTAAGTACATTTGTTGCATGGAAATCCCTACTCACTCACATTGATATCTATTGATGGGCATCTCCATGGCCCATTGATATGCCTAGTTGATGTGAGACTATCTTAGATACTGTATTGCGTGAGAGTTGAAAAGGTTTGAGAACACCAAAAGTGTGAAACAATTGCTTGACTTGTTCATCGGGGTTGTGCATGATTTAGATACTTTGTGTGGGGAAGATGGAGCATAGCCAGACCATATGATTTTGTAGAGATACCTTTCTAACGCCACGTTATTTTGAAAGGACATGACTACCTTGTTGTTGTGCTCGAAGTATTACTGTTTTATGTCAATATTAGACTATTGTTTTGAATCTAATGGATCTGAATATTCATTCCACAATAAATAATATTACATGGATAAATATGTTAGGTAGCATTCCACATCAAAAATTCTGTTTTTATCATTTACCTACTCGAGGACGAGAAGCAATTAAGCTTGGGGATGCTGATATGTCTCCAACGTATCTATAATTTTTTATTGTTCCATGATATTATATTATTTGTTTTGGTTGTTTTATATGCATTAATATGCTATTTTATATTATTTTTGGACTAACCTATTAATCTAGAGCCTAGTGCCAGTTTCTCTTTTTTCCTTGTTTTTGAGTTTCGCAGATAAGGAATATAAAACGGAGTCTAAATGGAATAAAACCTCCGGAATGATTTTTCTAGAATAAAAGGAAGCCACGAGACTTGAGAACCAAGGCAGAGGAGTTGCCACGGGGCCACAAGCTCACTAGCCTCGGCCAGGGGGACCACCCGCACCGGGCAGGGTTGTGCGCCCCTAGCAACTCCCCTAGCCCTAATCTTCAGCCTATAAATTCCCAAATATTCCATCATTATCAAAGAGAGCCATGAAAATACTTCTCCGCCGCCAAAAGCCTTCGTTCCCAATAGATGCAATCTTGGAGCCTTTTCCGGTAATCTGCCGGAGGGGGATTCGATCACGGAGGGCATCTACATCACCTCCATTGACCCTCCAATGATGTGTGACTAGTTCACCACAGACCTACGGGTCCATAGCTAGTAGCTAGATGGCTTCTTCTCTCTCTTTGCTTCTCAATACCATGTTCTTCGTGATCTTCATGGAGATCTATCAGATGTAATACTCTTTTGTGGTGTGTTTGTTGAGATCTGATGAATTGTGGGTTTATGTTTAGATTATCCATGAATATTATTTGAGTCTTTCCTGAATTCTTATATGCATGATTTCATATCTTTGCAAGTCTGTTAGAGTTATTGGTTTGCTTTGGCCAACTAGATTGGTAGTTATTGCAATAGGAGAAGTGCTTAGTTTTGGGTTCAATCTTGCGGTGTCCTCACCTAGTGACAAAGTGGGGTAGCGAGGCACGTGTTGTATTGTTGCCATCAAGGGTAAAAAGATGGGGTTTTGATCATATTGCTTGAGTTTATCCCTCTACATCATGTCATCTTACTTAATTCATCACTCTGTTCTTCATGAACTTAATACTCTAGATGCAGGCAGGAGTCGATCGATGTGTGGAGTAATAGTAGTAGATGCAGAATAGTTTTGGTCTACTTGTCATGGACGTGATGCCTATATGCATAATCATTGCCTTGGATATCTTCATAATTATTCGCTTTTCTATCAATTGCTCGAAAGTGATTTGTTCACCCACCATAATACTTGCCATCATGAGAGAAGCCATCTAGTGAAACCTATGGCCCCCGGGTCTATTTTCTATATTATACTTTCAGATCTAAAACCAAAAATACCAAAAATACTTGATGCCCTATTTTTACTTTCATTTTTACTTTCCGTTCAAGCATCCTATTGTATCTATCTCTACTATATCTCATCCTTGCAAATAACTGTGAAGGGATTGACAACCCCTTTATAGCGTTGGGTGCAAGAGTTTGATTCTTTGTGCAGGTACATCTATTGGTGGCTCGCTTGTATCTCCTACTGGATTGATACCTTGGTTCTGAAAAACTGAGGGAAATACTTATCTACTTTGCTGCATCAAACCATTCCTCTTCATGGGAAACCAACGTATGCTCGAGAAGTAGCAGGCACAACCCACAAAGGCGTGTCAAGGGGGCTGGCGCACCCTGGTGTATCGTGCCTAGCCAGGGCCCCTCCTCCGGTGTGTCTGGGGGGCTGGCCCGCCCAACCAGTCCGGGTTAGCTTCATTCAAATTATGCAAATTAGAGTCCAAAACAAGAGCAACAGTGATAGGAAAAGTAGATACAATGGAGACGTATGAGCCATCTTGGCTAGATCGGAAGTTTTGCCCCGATCAAGAGATCGGGTTTGGGAACCTAGAGTTCTCTGCTGACTCCCAGGGCGACCTAAACTTCGGGCTTTCTACTCGGCCCCGCCCAGGGGCCCATCCTGGCCGAAAGTCCGGCTTTAAGATCAGACCCGATTACAGCGCCCGAAGATCAGACGTTGGCTTTGGCCGAATACTCTCCTCGTATGAACACTTCGGAGGTTGGCTTCGATGGATTCCAGAAGATTAGCATTGAACCGGATCCAGTCAATGAAAATCATGGATGACCTGACCTCGACCCAAGCTTAGATCGGTCTGGAGGTAGGCCAGGAAGAATTTTACGACCCACCCACCACCCACTTGATAACTACTATTGAGGATTTAACCGATATGCTGGACTACGCCTATGAGGAGGCGGAAAACATGGAGGAAGAGGATGACACACCCGTGCCTGCTAACACTGGATGATGGATAGCCACCTCCACATACGATGTTTACATGATGGACACGTCCGACAATAAGGACAACAACATGCCCGCTTTGAGAGACGACGGCATACCACCCAAAAACAGTGGCGACAACACACTCAAGCGTCATCGTCAGCGTAAAAAACCAAGGGGCGTAAGGGCAGGAAGAATAACACTGCCTTCAAAAACCTTACACCGGATACCCCCAAAGATCCCGTTGCCCCAGCCGCTCCTAAACAGCAGCATGGCGATCCCGAGGGGAAGATAGACCCTGAAAACTCGAAGGACCCCACCGATTCCGAAGACAGCAACTACGTGCCACTCTACGAAGACGATGTCAGTCTCGGCGATGAGGATTTCATCATTCCTGGAGACCCATTCGAGCAAGAGTGATTCAAGCATCAACTAATCACCACCGCTCGGAGCCTCAAGATGAAACAAAAGCAAATCAAAGCTGAACAATACACCCTCAATGACAGATGGATGCAAGTCCTAGCTGCCAACAAAGGCACGGGTACAGATGAGGGAGTCCTAGATTAGGGAGTCCTCGGATAGCCGACCTATTGTTATGGGCTACACTATGAGGCCTACTTACCGAACACTAGGAGATTTGAAGGCCCAGTCTCCTAGATGGAAGCTTCAGGAAGCGCGGCCTGTGCTCCATGTTTGATGTAGTAATTAGGCATGTTTATCTCTTCGGCATGTAACCGACCATGTGTAAACCCTAGGCATCCTCGGCATCTATATAAGCCGAAAGGTTTTAGGGTATAGGGGCAGGACAACTCATCTAGGGTTAGCTACACGATCTCGAGGTAGATCAACTCTACAACTCCTTACACCATCAATACAACCAAGTAGGAAGTAGGGTATTACCTATATTGGAGGGCCTGAACCTGGGTAAACTCTTGTCCCCTTAGTCTCCTGTTATCGTCGATTCTAGTCTCATAGTTTGGGACCCCCTACCCGAGATCCACCTATTTTGACACCAACATTGGTGCTTTCATTGAGAGTTCCCCTGCGAGCAAGATGGAATCGACGCCTCGCCTAGTCATCAACGAAGAGGTCTGCAACATGGACGTTTTCGTCCCCGGGCAGATCTTCGCCTTCGGCAGCGTTGTGCTGCATGCTGATCGCCGGCCATCTAGGCTGTGTTGAGAGCTTCGCCCCTAATCAAGAGGTCCGATTTGGAAACTTAGAGTTCCCCATCGACTCTCAGGACGACTTGTCACTAATCGGGCTCACGGCTTCGCCTGTAGCCCCCGAGGACTCTGAGGCCTTAACCTCGAGCCCTTTCTTCGGACATGCCGATGCGGTCACCCATGGCAATGAACCGATCTCTTATCCCGCTCTGACCATTAAGCCAGATGACCGGACGCATGTTCTTGCCGAACACTCCCCATGTTTGGACGTCAGGGAGGTTAACTCCACGAGTGACGAGCAGGCGGATCCGATCGGGCCCTTGGCGGTCAATGAGGCTCGGGAGCGATTCTCTTCGATGAGGATCACCGATGATCCAACCCCAATCTATGCTCGGTTCAATTACGGTGCGGGCAGGGATGAATTTTTCGACCCACCCACCACCCACTTGATAGCCACCGTCGAAGATTTAACCGACGTGTTGGACTATGCCTCCGAAGAGGTAGAATACATGGATGAAGAGGACCGTGCCCCCACCCCGTTAACACCGGGAGTTGGACCGCCACTTCTACATACGATGTCTACATGGTGGATACTCCTACCACCAATGACAACAACACGACTCACAACAAAGGCAACAAGTCAGGCGATGCGCCATCAAGGCGCCGGAAATCGCACAAGCGGTCCAAAAGCAACAAGAGAAGAACAGATATTATCAGCAATGGGGACAGTAATGCCCTCGCTGATCATGACAATCCCGATATCCTCGAGCACCCGTTTGAGGGTCCCGAAGGGCCTGAGGACCAAAACGACCCCGATAACATCAACGACCCTGAAGGCGATGAATACCTTCCCCCCATCGAGGAGGAAGGTATACTGGAAGCCGATGGCTTGTACATCCCTGATAACCTCGAAGATCGGGAAGAAATCAGGTAGCGTCTCATAGCAACAGCTGGCAGCCTAAAGGCCAAGGAACAGCAACTCAAAGCCGAACAGGCCGACCTTAATGATCGATGGACGAAAGTCCTCTCAGCCGAGGAAGCATACGGCACTGGTCTGTCAAACCAGCCCAAAATCTACCCTCGGAGAATGCTGCTACCACAATTTGATGATGAACTTACTGATACTCCAACTCCAGACCGTACTCCGTACGACGAGCCAGACCGCCCCCTCATGGTCGGGACAGGACGGATGACAACGCCGGTTACATATCGGCAGTGCCCCGAAGACAGGGTAAGGAGCCATTAGAGCCCAATGACAGGTTCGGCCTACGAGATGACCTGGATCATAGAGCAGGCCGCACTAGATCCATCTATGGATCTAGAGAGTACTCCCTCGATAGACGCGGCGGATATAGACCATGGTTCGACCAAAACAACAGAGTTCGGGAAAGCAACCGGCCCCATACAGACGCCGAATATAGGCAGGACATAGCACGGGTCAGAGGCGCTGCTCATCCACTGTGCTTCATAGATGAAGTAATGTGGCATCAGTTCCCTGAAGGGTTTAAACCCGTGAATATAGAGCAGTACAACGGGACCACTGACCCAACTCTATGGATCAAGGACTTCCTCCTCCATATACACATGGCGCGAGGGGACAATCTCCGTGCCATCAAATACCTCCCTCTGAAGCTTGAGGGGCCAGCTCAGCACTGGTTAAACAGCCTCCCCGAAAACTCCATTGGATGTTGGGAAGACCTGGAAGATGCGTTCCGCTCGAACTTCCAGGGGACCTATGTCTGCCCGCTGGATTCTTCCGATCTTAGCAACGTCGTCCAGAAGCCCGGTGAGTCCACTCGGCACTTCTGGAATCGGTTCTTGACTAACAAGAACCAAATCGTCGACTGTCCGGATGATGAGGCCATAGCCTCCTTCCGGCACATTATTCGGGAAGAATGGCTGGCCCGCCAGCTACGCCAAGACAAGCCTCGGACTATGTCCGCCCTTACCTCCCTCATGACCCGCTTTTGCGCGGGCGAAGATAACTGGCTGGCAAGACGCAGCCACATTTCTGAATATTCTGTGGCACCTGAGGCCCAGGATGGCAACTCAAAGCCAAAGCATAATAAGAATAAGCGTCGGCACAATAATAGCGATGCCGATGACACGGCTGTTAATGCGGAATTCCGCAACTCCCGTCCCGGGCAGCGGAAGAATCCCCCTAAAGGCAATCATGATGGACCCACTCAGCTCGAGAAGATCATGGAAAGGCCCTGCCAAATCCATGGGACTTTGGAAAAGCATGCCAAGCACACACACCGCAACTGCTGGGTGTTTAAACAGGCTGGCAAGATACCACCCAAAGACCAAGGCAAAAGCTCTCGCAGTGAGGACGAAGATGAGCCTCGGGGTCCAATCGGTGGCGAACAGAAGAAATTCCCTCCCGAAGTCAAAATAGTGAACATGATATACGCCACTCATATACCCAAGAAGGAGAGAAAGCGCGCCCTCCGGGAAGTCTACGCAGTGGAACTTGTAGCTCCAAAGTACAAGCCATGGTCGGCATACCTCATCACCTTTGATCGGCGTGATCACCCGACCAGTATCCGTCATGGGGGTTCGGCGGCCCTCGTCCAAGACCCCATCATAGATGGGTACCACCTCAAAAAATTCCTAATGGACGAAGGAAGTAGCCTCAACCTGATTTACTCAAATACGGTGAAAAAGATGGGCATAGATCCATCAAGGATCAAACCCAGCAACACTACCTTCAAAGGAGTAATTCCAGGCATTGAGGCCCGATGCACGGGCTCTGTAACTCTGGAAGTCATTTTTGGCTTGCCCGATATCTTTCGCAGCAAAGACTTGATCTTCGACATCGTGCCCTTCCGCAGCGGCTATCACGCGCTGCTCGGTCGGACATCGTTCACTCATTTCAACGCGGTCCCACACTATGCATACCTCAATCTCAAGATGTCAGGCCCCAAGGGGGTCATTACTGTCAACGGCAGTACCTAGCGGCCGAATTCAGTTACAATGAAGATCGGCAAGTTCCGATATTCGCCATAAAGGCAAAGAAGGCTGGGAAGCGAGTTCGGCTTCGGACCGAAAACTCAGATCATCCCTCCTCCCCTCTATAGGGACTCGCCCCCCACTGCACAACCTCAGGACTAGAAAAGCATGTGCCGAGGAGGCACAACTTCGCACTTAAGATTCCATGGGTAGCGGCAGGGATATTACATGGGTGTTCGGCTACCCCGAACTGCTACCATCAACGCGTCTTTAGACAAAACGCAGGTGCTCCTAAAAGAGCCTGCCCACGGCGTAAAGCTCACCTACAATTCGGCGGCCTCTCAAGATTTTGTCAACAAAATCTGCTCGCCGAACACTAACGCCCATCAAGGTGCATCTGAGAGTAGGAGTCAACTAGCAAGGGGGCATATTGAGAATGTCAGGTTACCATTTGAAGACCCCTGGTACAACAACTCTTGTACCATTTTATTTCTTATTTTCTGTTGCATACCTGTAAACAGTTGCTTCGGCTATACGAGATATAAGAGTTGTTGAGAGAATGCAAAATTGTGTGGCGTGAGTTCGCCTCATTTGTCCTGATTTCGGCGCATATTTTTCTCCTTTCCTCCTCTTCTCGTTAACCTATTCAGTATGACGCGAGGTAACCGGCTAATAGATCGGGGGCTCGAGTTCAAACACAAATCGCCTTATCTATCATGTGTTCGGAGTCTTAGCGTTCACTGCATATGCATCGGTTCCGAACTATGTCTTTGGTCAATAAGTTGGGTTGCCCAGCTCATGTGCTTGCCCCTTTACGTTCCGCTCATTTGGCTAAAAGGGCAAAGTGGAGCACCCCTGCGGTTGTGTTTCCGGATAGTCCGGTCAAGCACCTTAGGGGAGAAAGCCAAAAACGGACTGTCATCGTATGCGCGATCCGATCTATGAACCCCGAGCTAGAAGTATTATACTTCAATCCTCGTAAGCGTTTATTCTGTGTTATACGAGGAACTTGCCCTTTGTGCAGACATTGTGATGCCGGCTTCGGCCGCAGTTCGTCCGAACATCACAACACTGGGGTGGCTAATCGTACGCTTCCCGCAGTCCTTTTCGCACCCCTACGGCTAAGTGAAAGAAATAAAGCACTATAGTCTAATTGCCTAGTCTGTCGCACTATATCGCCTTCGGGTTCCGACAATACTGCTAAGGTACATAGTACATTGGCATAGACACCCCATGTAGTATCTACGTGGGGGCTGAAGCCGACGACTCGCATCTTTCAATATTAAACAGCCACATAGGAGTTATAAAGGAATGAAAAATCATACAAGAGCAAATATTAATATTATTAAAAGTTAACATAAGTCTTCGGACACGTTACAAGCTCATTCAAATAACTTTTCACCCGAACACTGCGACGCTATCACCCAGGCACTCTCCATCACTCCATCTAAGTATAGCTCGGGGCGTCGATGCTCCTTCCCGAGTGGCGGCGGGTTGGTGGCGACCTTCATCGGGTTTAGCCCCGGCCAGTGCACTTTAGCCTTGGCACGGGCCATCCGGACTCCTTCGATGTAGGAGGAAATCTTGACGGTGTCGAGGCGGGGCATAGCAGCGATCAGTCTCTACACCAGGCCGAGGTAGCTGCCCGATAGTGGCTCACCGGGCCATAGGTAGATGCACAGGTCCTTCATGGCCGGCTCTACCATCTGGTGCAGATCCATCAGCTGTTTCAGCTACTCCACCAGAAGAGGAGGACGCTAGGGGCTCCGAACTATGCCTAGAACATCCGACCTTCATCTTCCTCTCCCCGCGAGGCGAACAACTGATTGGCGTCCGCCACACTCTTCTGGTGATCGGCGGATGCGCCTGAGGATCGCAACACACGGGTAAGCAATTCAAATATACTATCCCCAAATACGCACTTTAGTGAGTACGGCTTACCATCTGCTATTTCCTTAGCAGTCGCCCTCTCGGCGGCCGTCTTGTCCTTGGCGCGCTGGAGCTCGGCCTTGAGCCTCTCCACCTCATTTGCCGAGGCTGCGCCTGCATTATACAATGTGAGAAATCTATATTCGGACTATAGAGCTCGGAAAAGGCATTAGGATTCTATTTTAACATACCATGAGCCTCGTCGAGCCTCCGGTTTAGGGCCTCAGCTTCGTCTTCGGAGCGCTTCAGCTTCCGATTTAGCTCTTCCAGCTCAGCGCCATTTATGGCCGCCGCCGATGATGAAGCCTGCATTACACACACATTTAATACATTACATGGGCTCTCAATTCCTGAATTATAGACAATCTGATCACCTAAAGAGCATCTAGTTCGGTATTGGATTCAGAAGGGACCCCTAGGCGAGCCTTTTTCACCTCACCTAGGGCTTGGGGGCTGCCATGTATACAATACGAATAAACAAAAATCTTTGCAGCATAAACATTGGGTGACTTACTTGAAAACCCGCAAGGAGACCTTTGAAGGCCTCCTTCAGTCTATTGTCAATGGACTGGACGTTTTGTCATATCGCACCCATAAGGGTGCGGTGATCCTCGAGGATGGAGGCACTCGACAGAGCCTCCTCCATGACTGACCATCAGTTGGTGGATGGTGCCGGGAATGATCGGATTTCCCGATCACCCACTGGGGTTGGAACCGGTGCCTCCGGAGGCGTAGTATGCTCCGGAGATGTTCTTGGAGGGGACTGAGCGCCCGCTCATCCAGCTTCCTTGGTGTCCAGGCATGATGGTGCCCCCCGGTCTTCAATGGCCGAAGCGTTAGCCTCGGACACGATACGATCTCCCTCGCCCCCTGTGTCCGCCTCCATTGGAGTAGGCTGGGACAGCACTGTTGGAAATATGCCCTAGAGGCAATAAATAAAGTGTTTATTATTATATTTCCTTGTTCATGATAATCGTTTATTATCCATGCTATAATTGTATTGAATGGAAACACATTGCATGTGTGGGTAAATAGACAACACAATGTCCCTAGTATGCCTCTAGTGAACTAGCTCGTTAATCAAAGGATGGTTAAGGTTTCCTAGCCATGGAAATGAGATGTCATTTGATAATGGGATCACATCATTGGGAGAATGATGTGATGGACAAGACCCAAACTACAAACATAGCATATGATCGTGTCAGTTTATTGCTACTGTTTTCTGCATGTCAATGTATATGTTCCTATGACCATGAGATCATGCAACTCACGGATATCGGAGGAGTGCCTTGTGTGTATCAAACGTCACAACGTAACTGGGTGACTATAAAGGTGCTCTACAGGTATCTCCGATGGTGTCTGTTGAGTTGGCATGGATCGAGACTGGGATTGGTTACTCCATGTAACGGAGAGGTATCTCGGGGCCCACTCGGTAATGCAACATCACAATAAGCCTTGCAAGCAATGTGACTAATTGTTAGTTGTGGGATCTTGTATTACGGAACGAGTAAAGAGACTTGCCGGTAACGAGGTTGAACTAGGTATGGAGATACCGACGATCGAATCTCGGGCAAGTAACATACCGAAGAACAAAGGGAACGTTATACGGGATTAACTGAATCCTTGACATAGAGGTTCGACTGATAAAGATCTTTGTAGAATATGTAGGAACCAATGTGGACGTCCAGGTTCCGCCATTGGTTATTGACCGTAGAGGTGTCTAGGTCATGTCTACATAGTTCTCGAACCCGCAGGGTCTGCACACTTAAGGTTCGGTGACGTTTCGGTAGTGTAGAGTTATGTATGGTGGTGACCGAAGTTTGTTCGGAGTCCCGGATGAGATCCCGGACGTCACGAGGAGCTCCGGAATGGTCCGGAGGTAAAGATTCATATATAGGAAGTCCTAGTTTGGTTTCCGGAAAAGTTTTGGGCTCATCGGTAGTGTACCGGGAGTGCCAGTAGTGTACCGGGAGTGCCGGGAGTGTACCGGGAGACCTCCGGGAGGGGTACTTCAACCCCAAGAGGTACATGGGCTGTGGGATAGTATTAACCAGCCCTTAGTGGGCTGGGAAAACAGCCACAAAGGCCCATGGCGCAGGAGAGAAAGTCCTAAAGCAAAAAGTGGAAAATCAGCCAATAGGAGGCAATCCTACTCCAACTAGGATTGGAGGTGAAGTAGGATTGCTTCCCACCTCCTATTTCGGCCGACCCAAAGGCCTTGGATGCCTCTCCTCTCCTCTCCTCCTATATATACTAGTGGATTGGGTGGTTTTTGGACAGAATTTCCGGCCACGTGCTACCCGTTCCACCGGTGCATAGTTTCTCCTCTAGATCGTAGTTCCGTAGTGCTTAGGCGAAGCCCTGCCGGAATTGCTCCACCACCATCACCGGAGCACCGTCATGCTGCCGGTGAACTCTCTCTCCTCTCCACCTTCTCTTGCTGGATCAAGACGGTGGAGATCGTCATCAAGCTGCACGTGTGCTGAACGCGGAGGTGCCGTCCGTTCGGTACTAGATCGGAAGGATCGTGATCAAGGCCACGGGACGCTCCTGATCGGATCGCGGGACGGATCGTGACGAGATCACGGGACGGTTCGTGATTAGATCGTGGGACGCTCGGCGATTTGGATCGCGAAGAAGTTCGACTACACCAACCGCGTTTCTTAACGCTTCCCGCTTAGCGATCTACAAGGGTATGTAGATCCACTCTCCCTCTCGTAGATGCTCATCACCATGGATAGGTTTGCGTGTGCGTAGAAAAAATTTTGTTTCCCATGCGACGTTCCCCAACAGTGGCATCATGAGCTAGGTTGATGATTCGATGAGATCTCGAGTAGAACACAAAAGGTTTGTGGGCGTTGATGCTTAGATTGCTTCCTCCCTTGGTCGGATTTTGTTTCAGCGGGATTGTGAGATGAAGCGGCCCGGACCAACATTACTCGTACGCTTACGAGAGACTGGTTCCCTCAACGCAACTTGCTGCTTAGATGGCTTGCGGGTGACAGTTTCTCTTAGTTTAGTTGGATCGGATCCAACAAAGGCGGTCCTTGAGAAGGTTGAAAAGCAAACTACGTATCACCGTTGTGGCTTTGCGTAGGTGAGAATCGTTCTTGCTAGATACCCATAGCAGCCACGTAAAACTTGCAACAACAACTAGAGGACGTCTAACTTGTTTTTGCAGGGTATGTTGTGATATGATATGGCCAATTACATGATGAGATATATGTGATGTATGAGATGATCATGTGATGTATAGAATTTCATGACTTGCATGTCGATGAGTACGGCAACCGGCAGGAGCCATAGGGTTGTCTTTAATTATTGTATGACCTGCGTGTCAATCATTAAGCGCTATGTAATGCTTTACTTTATCGCTACGGTAGCAATAGTATTAGAAGCTTGCAGGGCGTGACAACCCCGATGGCGACATGTTGATGGAGATCAAGATGATGGAGATCATGGTGTCGTGCCGGTGACGATGGAGATCATGCCGATGTTTTGAAGATGGAGATCTTAAACACAAGTTCATGGCCATATCATGTCACTTATGAATTGCATGAGATGTTAATCCTTTTATGCACTTTGTTTTGCTTAGTACGACGGTAGCATTATAAGGTGATCCCTCACTTAAATTTCAAGATAAATTGTGTTCTCCCCGAGTGTGCACCATTGCGAAAGTTCGTCGTGTCGAGATACCACGTGATGATCGGGTGTGATAGATTCTACGTTCACATACAACGGGTGCAAGCCAGATTTGCACGCGTAGAACACTCGGGTTAAACTTGACGAGCCTAGCACGTACAGACATGGCCTCGGAACACAAGAGACCGAAAGGTCGAACATGAGTCATATAGTAGATATGATCAACATAATGATGTTCACCATTGAAGCCACCTTAACTCACGTGATGATCGGACTTGAGTTGGTGAATTTGGCTCATGTGACACTCAGATGACCTGAGGGATGTCAATTTGAGTGGGAGCTTTAGTAATTTGATTAACTAAACTCATTATCTTGAACAATAGTCTAAGTAACCTTTGCATATTTATGTTGTAGATCAATGGCTCGCGCAGTAGCACCCCTGAATTTTAATGCGTTCCTAGAGAAAGCTAAATTGAAAGATGATGGAAGTAACTTTGTTGACTGGGCCCGTAATCTGAGGATTATCCTCACGGCTTCCCAGAAGTCATATGTCCTTGATGCACCGCTTGGTGACCAGCTAGAAGACATGACCTCCGAAGACATTAAGAACGCTTGGGAGGCTCGTGCTGGAGACTACTCAATAGTTCAGTGTGCAATATTGTATGGCTTAGAACCGGGACTTCAAAGACGTTTTGAACGTCATGGAGCATATGAGATGTTCCAGGAGTTGAAGTTTATCTTTCAGAAGAATGCCCGGATCGAGAGGTATGAGACCTCCGATAAATTCTATGCTTGCAAGATGGAGGAGAATGGGTCTATTAGTGAGCACATACTCCGAATGTCTGGGTACTCAAACCGTCTAGCGGAGTTGGGAATTACCCTTCCGCCGGAGGCGATCACTGATAGAGTTCTTCAATCGCTGCCACCTAGTTACAAGAGCTTTGTGATGAACTATAACATGCACAGGATGAACAAGTTAGTCGCCGAGCTGTTTGCGATGCTAAAAGTCGCTGAGTCTGAAATCCAGAAAGAACATCAAGTGTTGATGGTCAATAAAACCACTAGTTTCATGAAAAACGGTAAAGGCAAAGGCAAGAAGGGTAAAACCAAGAAGGATGGCAAAGCAGTTGCTACTCCTACAAAGAAGCCTAAGCATGGACCTAAGCCAGAAACTGAGTGCTTTCATTGCAAAGGAACTGGTCACTGGAAGCGGAACTGCCCCAAGTACCTGGCTGGGAAGAAGGCGGCCAATGACAAACAAGGTATATATTATATACATGTTATTGATGTGTACCTTACTAGTTCTCGTAGTAGTGCCTCGGTATTTGATACCGGTTCGGTTGCTCACATTTGCAACTCAAAGCAGGAACTACAGAATAAACGAAGACTGGCAAAGGACGAAGTGACGATGCGCGTGGGAAATGGTTCCAAGGTTGATGTGATCGCCGTCGGCACGCTCTCTCTTCGATTACCATCGGGATTAGTGATGAACCTAAATAATTGTTATTTAGTGTCTGCGTTAAGCATGAACATTATATCTGGATCTTGTTTATTGCGAGACGGTTACTCATTTAAATCAGAGAATAAAGGCTGTTCTATTTATATGAGTAATATCTTTTATGGTCATGCACCCAATGTTAGGGGTTTATTCATATTGAATCTTGATAGTGATGAGACACATGTTCATAACATTGATGCCAAAATATGTAGAGTTGATAATGATAGTACCACTTTCTTGTGGCACTGCCGTTTAGGTCATATTGGTGTAAAACGCATGAGGAAGCTCCATGCTGATGGACTTTTGGAGTCACTTCATTTTGAATCACTTGACACATGTGAACCATGCCTCATGGGCAAGATGACTAAAACACCGTTCTCTAGAACAATGGAACGGGCAAGTGACTTGTTGGAAATCATACATACAGATGTGTGCGGTCCAATGAATGTCGAAGCGCGCGGTGGTTATCGTTACTTTCTCACCTTCACTGATGACTTGAGTAGATATGGATATATTTACTTGATGAAACACAAGTCTGAAACGTTTGAAAAGTTCAAGCAATTTCAAAGTGAAGTTGAGAATCATCGTAACAAGAAGATTAAATTTCTGCGATCTGATCGAGTAGGTGAATATATGAGTTATGAGTTTGGCAGTCACTTAAGACAATGTGGAATTGTTTCACAGTTGACACTGCCCGGAACACCACAGCATAATGGTGTGTCTGAGCGTCGTAATCGGACCTTATTAGATATGGTGCGTTCTATGATGTCTTTTGCCGATTTGCCACTATCGTTTTGGGGTTATGCATTAGAGACAGCTGCATTCACTTTAAATAGGGCACCATCTAAATCCGTTGAGACGACGCCATATGAACTGTGGTTTGGCAAAAAGCCGAAGCTATCGTTTCTTAAAGTTTGGGGATGTGATGCTTATGTCAAAAAGCTTCAGCCTGAAAAGCTGGAACCCAAAGCGGAGAAATACGTCTTCATAGGATACCCGAAAGAGAAAGTCGGGTATACCTTCTATCTCAGATCCGAGGGCAAAGTGTTTGTCGCTAAGAACGGAACATTTCTTGAGAAAGAGTTTCTCTCGAAAGAATTGAGTGGGAGGAAAATAGAGCTTGATGAGGTTGTTGAACCTTTGCTTCTACCAGAAAGTAGCGCAGCGCAGAAAGATGTTTCTGTGGAGCCTACGACGGTTGAAGAAGAAGTTAATGATGATGATCATGAAGCTTCGGATCAAGTTACTAATGAACCTCGTAGGTCGACAAGAACGCGTGCCACTCCTGAGTGGTACGGCAATCCTGTCTTAGAGGTCATGTTGTTGGACAACAATGAACCTACGAGCTATGAAGGAGCGGTGATGGGCCCGGATTCCGAGAAATGGTTAGAGGCCATGAAATCCAAGATGGGATCCATGTATGAAAACAAAGTATGGACTTTGGAAGTAGTACCTGAAGGGCGAAAGGCCATTCAGAACAAATGGATTTTTAAGAAGAATACGGGCGCAGACGGTAATGTCACCGTCTATAAAGCTCGACTTGTGGCAAAGGGTTTTTCACAAGTTCAAGGAGTTGACTACGATGAGACTTTCTCACCCGTAGCGATGCTTAAGTCTGTCAGAATCATGTTGGCAATAGTTGCTTATTTCGACTATGAAATTTGGCAGATGGATGTCAAAACGGCGTTCCTCAACGGTTTCCTTGAGGAAGAGTTGTATATGATGCAACCCGAAGGTTTTGTCGATCCAGAGAATGCTGACAAAGTTTGCAAACTCCAGCGATCCATTTATGGACTGGTGCAAGCATCTCGGAGTTGGAATAAGCGTTTTGATGAGGTGATCAAAGCGTTTGGGTTTATACAAGTTTATGGAGAAGCTTGTATTTACAAGAAAGTGAGTGGGAGCTCTGTAGCGTTTCTAGTGTTATATGTGGATGACATATTGCTGATTGGAAACGATATAGAAATGCTGGAAAGCGTGAAGGAATATTTGAATAAGAGTTTTTCAATGAAGGACCTAGGAGAAGCTGCTTTCATATTAGGCATTAAGATCTATAGAGATAGGTCGAGACGCTTAATAGCACTTTCACAGAGCACATACCTTGATAAAGTTTTGAAGAAGTTCAAAATGGAGCAGTCCAAGAAGGGGTTCTTGCCTGTGTTACAAGGTGTGAAGTTGAGTAAGACTCAATGTCCAGTGACTGCAGAAGATAAAGAAAAGATGAGTGTCATCCCCTATGCTTCATCCATAGGCTCTATCATGTATGCAATGCTGCGCACAAGACCCGATGTTAGCCTTGCCATAAGTATGGCCGGAAGGTTTCAAAGTGATCCTGGAATGGAGCACTGGCAAGCGGTCAAGAATATCCTTAAGTACCTTAACAGGACTAAGGACATGTTTCTCGTTTATGGAGGTGATGAAGAGCTCGTCGTAAAGGGTTACGTCGATGCAAGCTTTGACACTGATCCGGACGATTCGAAATCGCAAACAGGATACGTATTTATTCTTAACCGGGGAGCGGTAAGCTGGTGCAGTTCCAAGCAAACCGTGGTAGCTGATTCTACGTGCGAAGCAGAGTACATCGCAGCCTCGGAGGCAGCGAAGGAAGGTGTCTGAGTGAAGCAGTTCATGACAGATCTTGGAGTAGTGCCAAGTGCACTGAATCCAATAAACCTGTTCTGTGACAACACTGGTGCCATTGCTCTAGCCAAGGAACCAAGGTTTCACAAGAGGACCAGACACATAAAGCGACGCTTCAACTCCATCCGGTTCTACATCGAAGAGAAGGACATAAATATTTGCAAAGTGCACACGGATCTGAATGTTGTAGACCCGTTGACTAAACCTCTTCCAAGGGCTAAACATGATCAACACCCGAACTGTATGGGTGTTCGATTCATTACCATGTAAATCACATAGTGATGTGAACTAGATTATTGACTCTAGTGCAAGTGGGAGACTGTTGGAAATATGCCCTAGAGGCAATAAATAAAGTTTTTATTATTATATTTCCTTGTTCATGATAATCGTTTATTATCCATGCTATAATTGTATTGAATGGAAACACATTGCATGTGTGGGTAAATAGACAACACAATGTCCCTAGTATGCCTCTAGTGAACTAGCTCATTGATCAAAGGATGGTTAAGGTTTCCTAGCCATGGACATGAGATGTCATTTGATAACGGGATCACATCATTGGGAGAATGATGTGATGGACAAGACCCAAACTACAAACGTAGCATATGATCGTGTCAGTTTATTGCTACTGTTTTCTGCATGTCAATGTATATGTTCCTATGACCATGAGATCATGCAACTCACGGATATCGGAGGAGTGCCTTGTGTGTATCAAACGTCACAACGTAACTGGGTGACTATAAAGGTGCTCTACAGGTATCTCCGATGGTGTCTGTTGAGTTGGCATGGATCGAGACTGGGATTTGTTACTCCGTGGAACGGAGAGGTATCTCGGGGCCCACTCGGTAATGCAACATCACAATAAGCCTTGCAAGCAATGTGACTAATTTTTAGTTGCGGGATCTTGTATTACGGAACGAGTAAAGAGACTTGCCGGTAACGAGGTTGAACTAGGTATGGAGATACCGATGATCGAATCTCGGGCAAGTAACATACCGAAGAACAAAGGGAACGTTATACGGGATTAACCGAATCCTTGACATAGAGGTTCGACCAATAAAGATCTTCGTAGAATATGTAGGAACCAATGTGGACGTCCAGGTCCCGCCATTGGTTATTGACCGTAGAGGTGTCTTGGTCATGTCTACATAGTTCTCGAACCCGCAGGGTCTGCACACTTAAGGTTCGGTGACGTTTTGGTAGTGTAGAGTTATGTATGGTGGTGACCGAAGTTTGTTCGGAGTCCCGGAGGAGATCCCGGATGTCACGAGGAGCTCCGGAATGGTCCGGAGGTAAAGATTCATATATAGGAAGTCCCAGTTTGGTTTCCGGAAAAGTTTCGGGCTCATCGGTAGTGTACCGGGAGTGTCGGTAGTGTACCGGGAGACCTCCGGGAGGGGTACTTCGACCCCAAGAGGTCCATGGGCTGTGGGAGAGTATTAACCAGCCCTTAGTGGGCTGGGAAAACAGCCACAAAGGCCCATGGCACAGGAGAGAAAGTCCTAAAGCAAAAAGTGGAAAATCAGCCAATAGGAGGCAATCCTACTCCAACTAGGATTGGAGGTGAAGTAGGATTGCTTCCCACCGCCTATTTCGGCTGACCCAAAGGCCTTGGCTGCCTCTCCTCTCCTCTCCTCCTATATATACTAGTGGATTGGGTGGTTATTGGACAGAATTTCCGGCCACGTGCTACCCGTTCCACCGGTGCATAGTTTCTCCTCTAGATCGTAGTTCCGTAGTGCTTAGGCGAAGCCCTGCCGGAATTGCTCCACCACCATCACCGGAGCGCCGTCACGCTGCCGGTGAACTCTCTCTCCGCTCCACCTTCTATTTCTGGATCAATACGATGGATATCGTCATCAAGCTGCACGTGTGCTGAACGCGGAGGTGCCGTCCGTTCGGTACTAGATCGGAAGGATCGTGATCAAGGCCACGGGACGTTCGTGATCAGATCGCGGGACGGATCGTGACGAGATCACGGGACGGTTCGTGATTAGATCGTGGGACGCTCGGCGATTTGGATCGCGAAGAATTTCGACTACACCAACCGCGTTTCTTAACGCTTCCCGCTTAGGGATCTACAAGGGTATGTAGATCCACTCTCCCTCTCATAGATGCTCATCACCATGGATAGGTTTGCGTGTGCGTAGGAAATTTTTTGTTTCCCATGCGACGTTCCCCAGCAAACACCTCCACGGCGTCCTTCGTGGCGCCTCGAGTGGTGGGGTGCGAGGCGCCCTCGCTCTCTGCCAGTTCGGTGGGCGGGGTCTCCCCGTCCGATATCACCTCGGTGGGGATAACGCGTGGGGCGCTGCAGGGCCCATAACCTGCATGTTAGCAAACTCAAAATCTACTCCTGATAAATAGGAGGGTCTTCGGATCCTATCCTGGATCGGGGGGCTTGACCCGTAGGCTCCTTCATGAAACCTCCTTGGGGTCTTCTGTCGCGCCCTCTTCGGGGCAGGAGAAGCGACCTACTCTGGGGTGTCCAAAGGCGCCGCCCTTTTCCTAGCACGGGGGGAATTGCCTCCCCCCTTGCCCTCGACCTCGGCCTCCTCCTCCTCCTTTTCATCTTCCTCATCCTTAGCCTCCTCCTAATTTGAGGAGGCGGGTGTATATTGGGATGCGGCATCAGGCTGGTCCCTGATGCGGAGGCCAGCCTGGCCTGGTTTCTTCTTCTTCTCTTTCTTCGTGAGAGCCTCGTAAGGCTTCACCACTAGCATCTTGGCTAATAGCCCGGTCCTCTCGTCTTTGGTTTGAGGCGCCGGAGTGTTGATGTTGATGGCTTTCTTCAGCCATCTCTACACAAACAGATTGGATAAGAGGTTATGAATCTCCTATGTAATAAAGCCGATCAAGCCAGGGTGTATCATACCTCGGAATCAGGCTTGGCAGCATGTAGACCCTTGTCCTCCTCTTCTGCTGGCCAGCTCTACATTGATTTGAAGAGTGCCTTCCACAACTTCTCCTGCATAGTGCGAAAGAGGTTCTGGATTGTGGGCTCGGCTTCGAGTTCTCGAGCCCACAGGGGAGTGTTCTGGCGCTGGCAGGGGAGGATGCGTCTCCGGAGCATCACCTGGACCACATCGGTCAACTTGGTGCCCTCCTCAACCAAGGAGCAGATACGCTTCTGCAGATCGGTCACCTCCTTGCTTGATCCACAGACGAGGCCCTTTTCAAGCCATGAAGCCAGTCTGGTGTGGGACCGGATATGAATGCGGAGGCATGGTGCTGACCTTCTTCTTGTGGTTCCGTGACGTAGAACCACTCCTTTTGCCACCCCTTGGTGGTGTCGATGAGGGTGCCTGACAGCCACCCAACGTGGGTGAGTTTGTCGATGACAGCCCCGCCGCAATCAGTGTGCTTGCCACCGACGCACTTGCGCTTGATGTTGAAGACCTGCAGCCAGAGCCCGAAGTGTGGCTCAATGCGTAGGAAGGCCTCGCAGACGAGGATGAACGCCGAGATGTTCATAATGGAGTTCGGTGGGAGGTCGTGGAAGTCGACGTCGTAGAAGAACATCAGCCCCCTGACGAAGGGGTGCAGTGGGAAGCTCAACCCCCTGATGAAGTAGGGGATGAACACCACCCTCTCTCCTGGATTGGGGGTGGGGATTACTTGACCCTCCTTCGCCGCGTAGTGAGGGATGTTGGTGGGGAGGTATTCGGCCTTCCTGAGGTCGAGTATGTCCTGGTTGGTAACCGTGGAAGCTTCCCACTGGCCATTAGAGCCCACCATTACTGAAGCTCAAAGGTGGGGGTGGAGAAACCTAGATCTGTGCTCTAGGGGTGCAAGTGAATGGGAGGCGGAGAAGTCGAATGGAGAACGTGAAAAGCCTTTGGGGTTTTCTTTCTTTTTATGAGGTCTGTCGATTTGGGCTCCCCTCGCTGCGCCGTGAATCCCTCCACTTCCTGAGATGCGTGAGCCATTGCGTGTGTGTGATTAAATCCCATATAAGATGGGACACAATCGGTATGTTGATAGATCATGATGATTAAAACGGCCTCGAACCACGAATCGAGTTTATGCGACTAGCCTAGCGGACATGGTGGGACGTAGCCTTTCGTCAGAAGGATCGTCAGAGGAGCGTTGTTTCCCCCTGATGTTTGGCCTTCAAAGCCAATCAAATTTCTGTGTTTGGATGTAGTACTATGCGGAAGACTGCTTGTCATCAGAGGCCGAACTATGGTTCGGCGGGAAGGAACTCACCTCGCAAGCCAAAGACCTTGTTTGCAAAGCAATGGGAGCTGAAGACCCTTGGCGTTGGAGGCAAGTTCGGGGACTACCGAGGGAGTCCTGGATTAGGGGGTCCTCGGATAGCCGACCTATTGTTATGGGTCGGACTATGAGGCCTACTTACCAAACACCAGGAGATTTGAAGGCCCAGTCTCCAAGATGGAAGCTTCAGGAAGCACAGCTTGCGCTCCAGGTTTGATGTAGTAATTAGGCATGTTTATCTCTTCGGCCTGTAACCGACCATGTGTAAACCCTAGGCATCCTCGGCATCTATATAAGCGGAAGGTTTTAGGGTATAGGGGGAGGACACCTCATCTAGGGTTAGCTACACGATCTCGAGGTAGATCAACTCTGTAACCCCTTACACCATCAATACAACCAAGCAGGACGTAGGGTATTACCTCCATTGGAGGGCCCAAACCTGGGTAAACTCGTGTCCCCTTAGTCTTTTGTTATCGTCGATTATAGTCTCACAGTTCGGGACCCCCTACCCGAGATCTGCCGGTTTTGACACCGACAACGGATGGCAGGATCAAAATAAATATTACCCGCGTCGTTGTTTATTGCCTGAATTCGATCATGAGGCTCCCGAGGAGCCCACACTCCCTAAACACACTAAAAACGACCAACCGGACCGCCCCCCTCGAGGTCGGGATAGGCTGACTGGCAAAGCGGGAGAAGTACCCGAAGACCCTCGCAAAGGACGGAGGGAACGAGGTCAACCTGCCCCCATTTGACTTACGACACACTCTGAATGCCTAGCCAGGACAAACAAGATCCATTTACGGATCCAAAGGACGAACCCCTGCTGGATGGGACAGGTACCAACCTTAGCTCAACCAGAATGATAGAGTTCGAGGATAGAATTGGGACCAAACTCAATTGGACCTTCGGTGCGACGTGGCCAGGGTTAGGGGCGCCGCCCATCCGATGTGTTTCACTGATTAGGTGATGCAACACCTGTTCCCCGAGGGGTTCAATCCCGTTAACATTTAGCAATGACGACACTACCGACCCGGCCGTCTAGATTGAAGATTTCCTTCTCCACATACACATGGCTCGTGGGTATACCTCCACACCATTAAATACCTACCGTTAAAGCTCGAAGGACCAGCACGACATTGGTTGAACAGCCTCCCCGAAAACTCCATCGGAAGTTGGGAAGAGCTTGAGCATGCTTTCCGCTCTAACTTTCACGGCACCTATGTTCGGCTGCCGGACGCTGCACACCTGAGCCACATCGTTCAACAAGCCGGAGAGTCATCCCGGCAATTCTAGAACCGATTCCTGACCAAGTCGACTACTTTGATGCCGAGGCATTGGCCTCTTTTAGGAACAATGTTCGTGACGAATGGCTAGCCCGTCAACTCGGATAGGAACAGCCTCGAACAATGTCCGCTCTCACCTCACTCATGTACCGCTTTTGTGCGGGCGAGGACAGTACGCTAGCACATCAAAACAATCCTGTTTCAAACCCCGGCACTTCCGAAGTACAGGACAACAATGGGAACCCATGACGTAACAAGAATAAACACGGGCACAATGACGTTGAAACTGAAGACACGGCGGTTAACGCCGGCTTCCGTAACTCAAATTTTCATAGCGGAATAAGCCTGTCAAAGGGAATAGGGATGGACCCTCTTAGCTAAACAAAATAATGGACAGACCCTGCCAGATTCACGGCACTCAAGACAAGCCTGCCACCCACACCAACCGTAATTATTGGGTATTTAAACAAACAAGCAAGCTCGCAGTCGAAGACCACGGTAAGGGTGCCCACAACAAGGACGATGAAGATCCCCGCAGGCCGAATAATGGAGGCCATAAGAAATTCCCCCTGAGGTAAAAAGTGTGAACAAGATCTATGCCACACATATACCAAAGAAGGAGAGGAAGCGCGCACTTCGGGACGTATACGCCATAGAGCCCATCGCCCCAAAATTCAACCCATGGTCGTCTTGCCTGATCACCTTCGACCACACCGACAACCCGACCAGTATTCAGCATGGTGGGTTAGCCGCTCTGGTACTCGATCCCAAAGCGGGCGGGTACCATTTAACAAGGGTCCTTATGGATGGAGGAAGCAGCACCAGTCTTATCTACGCAGACACAATGAAGAAAATGGGTATCGACCCGTCAAGGATCAAACCCAGTAACACTACTTTTAAAGGAACAATACCTGGCGTTGAGGACCGCTGTTCGGGCACCATAACCCTGGAAGTAGTATTCGGTTCACCAGATAACTTCCGCAACAAAGACTTAATCTTCAACATTGTCCCTTTTCGTAGAGGCTATCATGCACTTCTTGTCTAAATAGCTTTTGCCCGTTGTAATGTTGTCCCCCACTATGCCTATATCAAGCTCAAGATGCTCGGACCCAAGGGGGTCATCACCATCAGTGGCAATACAGAGTGCTCACTTCGAACATAAGAACACACCGCAGCTCTAGCGTTCGAGGTGCAGCTTGGCAATGAAACACCGGACCCCCAGTCCGCCGTCAAGGCACGAAAGGTAGGTACGCGGGCCCGAACTCTATTTTGGTTCTCAGAGCCTCACGCTCCAAACAAATAGGAATACACACCCCATAGCATGACCTAGTTACCCGCAAGGTACCTACTCTAGAATCATAATTTCAAACTTAAAATTCCTTGGTCAGATGTGGGGACCTATCATCCAAAGGCCTAGTGTTCGGCTAAATCGAACCATGCTCATATGTTTCTTCTGTTAACACCAGGTTCCATCAAGGATCCAGTCAACAGCGTTAAGGTCACACAATTCGGCGACCTCTCAAGACTTTCTCTCACAAGGCCCACTCGTTGACTACCACCTCCTCTAAATGGGTACCCTTTAGGAGAGCAAAGGCACAGACGTGCAGCAGGACACAATAAAGGACTTCAAGCCATTTGGAACGGTCATGTTTAAAGCCTTTTTCTCTGTAAGACTTTAATATTACATATTTGTAACAATTGCTTGGACAGATCGGAGTGTACGAATAAAAGGTCTATCGGAAATAAAGACCAGTTTTTACGGTCCTATGGCAGTCATTTATATTACACATGCTTTTCCCCTCTTTTCTTCACCACTCTTTGTAAAAAAACAAGCCAGTTCAACACACATCTTGGATGCAACCGGCTACATGACCGGGGGCTTGGCCACTAGGCTCACCTCAGGCATCCATCCGACACCACAGTTTTTTTGAGTGTTCGGCATCTTGGATATTGCGTTATATGCATTGGTTCTGAATTATGTCTTGGGTCAAAAGTTGGGTTGCCCGGCTCCTGTGTTTACCCCTTTACGTTCTGCTTATTCGGCTAAAAGGGTAAAGGGAGAACCACTACAATTGTACTTCTAGTCCGTCTAGTTAAGTACCTAATACTTGTGATCTGCGTTGGGTTTTCCGTGAAGAGGAACGGGTTATCACAACACAAAGTGGGTAAGTATTTCCCTCGGTTATGAAACTAAGGTTTATCTGAAAGCACATTTTCTCCCTTGGTGGTTTTGGTAATTTATAACAACATATAAGTCACCGAACTAATGTTTCCATCAAGTATGTTTCAGGAAAAGTTCAATGATGGGTTGGCAAAAGGAGATTGTGGAATACCTCAAGATGCAAGGAAATGTATTGGCAAAGCTTCAAGCAAGAGGACTTTACATTTTATATTTGTGAGAAATCACTTTGAGTCCATAGGAAAGCCAATATATTAAAAGGGGGTAAGGTTTTGTTGGTGAACAAAATGCTCATACGTGCACAAGTGATAGTCACCAAAGACACCCGCAAACTCTCCCACCAAAGTCTGTCCAAAGCCAAATACTCAAAATCGGTGCAACCAACATTCCACATTCGGTTCCACCGATTCCAAACTCTAGACAGACTCAGTCAAACCCTATCCACTTCGGTGCAACTGATTCCATACCGGTGCCACCAAGTTCAGGCTGCCATCTTTCTGTTGCGCAAGTTCACAGTTTTGGTCCCTTCGAGATTGTTGAATCGGCGTCACCGAGATTGAGCATTCTGACCGTTGGTCACCTTATCGGTGCAACCGAGATTCCTATATCGGTCTCACCGAGATTCAAAAGTTGCCACCTTTTGGTCACTTCGGTACCACCGAGATTAACACATCGGTGTCACCGAGTCTGACTTATTGTGTGTAACGGTTGGATTTTTTGAGATGCCTATATATACCCCTCCACCACCACCTACTCGAATGAGAAGCACTCAAAACCAATCCATACCTATCCTATCAGTTTTCTGAGAGAGAACCACCTACCCTAGTGTTGAGGTCAAGATCTTCCACTCCAACCATATGGATCTTGATTTCTAGCCTCCCCAAGTTGCTTTCCACCAATCCCATCTCTTCTACCAAGCCATATTTGTGAGAGAGTGATTGTGTGTTGAGGAGTCTATCATCTTGAAGCACAAGAGCAAGGAGTTCATCGACATTACAGATCCTATTACCTTTTGGAGGGTGGTGCCTCCTAGATTGGTTAGGTGTCGCTTGGGAGCCACCTACTTCCTGTTGTGGAGTGAACCAAGAAGTTTGTAAGGGCAAGGAGATCGCCTACTTTGTGAAGATCTACCCCGAGTAAGGCTAGTCCTCCGTGGATGTAGGCTGTCATGGTATAGTCAAGGTTGCTTGTTCATGGAACCCTCCATGGGTAGAGCCCTCCGTGGACTCTCGCGACCGTTACCCTCCGTGGGTTGAAGACTCCATGAAGGTGGATGTATGATAGAACCACCTATCGGAACCACGGAAAAAATCACCGTGTCACCAATTGTGTTTCATTTTCCTACCCTCTCTTTACTTACATGTACAATGTCTTTACTTTCTGCTGCTATACTCTTAGACATGCATGTGTAGGGTGTACTTGACATACTATGAATGCTAAAATCTGCCAAGAAATAAAATTGGGAAAAGGTAGATTTTTATTTAGTCAAGTAGTCTAATCACCCCCCCCCCCTCTAGACCTACTTTCGATCCTACAAGGAACCAATAGGAATACCAATCCTCAACCGTCTTCAGCGGCTACACACAAAAGAACAAATAGCTTGCACCCAACGCCGGCAAGAGGGTTGTCAATCCCCTTCATCTTGTTATTTGCAAGTAAGTGAGTTGTGTAGATAATTGTAAATTGCAAAATAAAATAAAAGTAAATAAATAACAACAAGGTAACGATAGCATTTGTGAATATAAGAGTGAATAGACCCGGGGGCTGTACTGTTCCCTAGTGGCATCTCTCATGGCAAAAGCATACGTTGGGTAAAACAAATTACTGTTTGGCAATTGATAGAAAAGCGAATAATTATGCAATTTTCATGGCAATGATCATGTGTATATAGGCATCACGTCCATAAGGAAATAGGCCGACTCCTGCCTGCACCTACTACTGTTACTCCACTTCAAGAGCACTTATATGCTTGCCTCTCTATGTATTAAGTTCATGACAAACAGAGTAATGCTTGGAGAACGATGACACGATGTAGACAAAGTAAACTCAATCAATATGAATAGACCCCATCGTGTTATCCTTAGTAGAAACAACACAATGACAGAACTTGTCCCCTTCTGTCACTAGGATATAAAACTCGTCAGGTTGAACCTACCACAATGCACCACTCCCACCGAAGAAATATCAATCTAGTTGGCCAAACTATCTTAATAGATCAGAGAGCATTACGAAGCTATAATGATCATGCACATAAGAGTCATATAGGATCAGAGGAGACTCAAATACTTTTCATGAATAATCTGAACAAAACTCACAATTCATTAGATCCCAACAAACACACCATACAAAGGGATTACATCAAATAGATCTAGGCAAAGATACGATGAACATTATATTGAAGATCAAGAGAGAGAGAGAGAGATTGCCATCTAGGTACTACCTATGGAATCGTAGGTCTGTGGTTAACTACTCACACATCATGGTGAGAGTAGCAAGGTTGATAAAGAGGCCCTCCATGATCGATCTCCCCTCCGGCAGGGTGCCGGAACGGAGGTGTAGATGGCCTCCTGTCGGAACAAAGACTTGCAACGGCGAGAAAAGTGTTTCGTGAGCGCTCCTGGAGTTTTTAGGGAATATGTGAATTTATAGGCGAGAGAATGACATCGGGAAAGGTGCCAGGGGGCCACCACATATTAGGGCGCGCCCCCTAGTGGCGAGCCCTATTGTGTGGTGGGGCCCTGGTGCAGCTCTCGGCCTTCCTCCAAAGCTTCTAGGTCTTGTATTTGTCCAGAAAAAATCATCAAAAAGTTTCGTGGAAATTGGACTTCGTTTGGTACTGTAACTCTGAAAAGGCAAAAATGCATAGAAAACAGCAACTAGCACTAGGCACTCAGTCAATAGGTTAGTGCTCAAATGTAGCGACCCGACCTGAAAGGTCAAGTCTCCGGTGTTTCCGTACCATCCCAAGATCATGCTGGTACACACACGGTACATCAATGTATATATAAAAGGGAAATCACACAGCATTATATTAATCGAAATCTCATATCGAGTCCTTTATTACAATAAATATTACAATAAAGTGGCCAAAGGCCAACTCATGAGAATATCTAAATCTTGCGGAAGCGTCGACGGTAGATGAGTCCATCCGACTCCAAGGGCATCTCACTGAGCATAGAACGCATCCTCACTCCTGGTCGGAAAAATACTCTGCAACATGATACGTTGCAGCCGTGTAGGTCAGCATATGGAATATGCCGGCAAAGTCACAAGAGAGGGGTGAAAATAATCAGCTAGTCTATATGCTTATATGGCAGGTGGTGGGGTAAGTTTTTGCGTAAAGCCAAGTTTTTCCTACATCAAGGGAGGGGTTAAGCAAAATATTACTAAGTTTGTTGATTAATGAGATGGTTCCACCAACCAATTCTCATTCCCAAATTGATAATACCCACATCCTCATTATTAATTGTGTTGAGAGTTCCGGAAGTTTCAATTCCTTTGGCTCAAGTCGTCCATGACCGTGGACACGGCTAATCGATTAGGTTTTGAATACTCTGCAGAGTTTTGCACACGTTCCCCACAAGATTTGGTCGCCTCCGTTTGATTTCTCGCACTTCAGAGTGTTTGAGAAACGGATGACCAAAACATGGTCTTCCAAAGGGTTTCCCTGCGACTCTGTCGGTGCCCATCCTTTCCTACCGTTCTTCTACCTCTCGTAGCACCGCCTGTCCAGGGTCACCACGATATCCAACCAAGCCAGAGCCCATAATGACTTGTGGCTGTGCAGGTAAGCCTTGGGTTTTAAAGCATCCATCCATCTCTTTGTGCCTGGGTGGACCTTTCCGCGTGAATACTGGCCATCTCCAGCATCACCTAGGCAAATCCACTGGTTTCTCCAGGGTGCCGTTCAACCATCATCCACCCAGAGGTATGTTGAAAACTCGGAGTCTTAAATCTTGATCATTATGTAGGTCTTGAAATTATTAACTCTCTCAACTCTCATGAATCACACAACCAACCCCGTCTACTATTAGCATAGCAAAAGGTAAAACAACGTTTCCCGGGGCCAATGTGTCAAAGAGGTTGAGGGGGGGGTACCTACCACATGATACTACTACAATGTAACCAAGTTTCCAACTAACCTATCTTGCATGCAATTGGGGAGATGGTAGAACTAATGCATATAAAACATGGGTAAACATGGTCAAAGTGACTTGCCTCATTGATGATCTTCGTACGTGAGTGACTCTAAGTAACAAGCTTCGCACTCCGGATAATCTAACGAAACAAACAAGCACTCAATAAACATACAACAAAATAACAACTCATAACATTCAGCAAAGAAGTATTAAACAATCAAGGCAAACAATGCACAAAAAAATCACTAGCAAGAAAAACACACAAGATTTTGTTTTCAAAAAGGTGAGAGGTGAAAACACTACTGACATAATGAAACCATTAGTATTATCTAAACATTAGTTGACAAAAAGAAAAACAATAAAATATTTTATTTATGAACAGAATAAAATCAATTTAAGTTTTGTTGGGAAAACTTTAGTAAAGTTTATACAAGTTTGTGATAAACACTATATGAATCAACTATAGTTATATTAACAAAAGAATGAAAAACTAAACTTGTTATTTATTAGCAAAACATGTTCTTAACAGAAAATAATTTAAAATTAAACCTGTCTTAGAAAGCAGAATTAAATTATATAAAACTTTGTTTGAAAGCGAAACTATTACTAGTTAGTTGTTTTAATCAAATTATGCCTATTTGAAAAGAAGTTGTGATTCCTATGTTAAATAAAATTAAACTAAGCAAATTTATATTTTTATTAATAGTGAGTAAAACACTAAATGTTTATTAACAGAACCTAATAAACAAATAAAACCAAATTCTAAAATCAAACTAATTAAAATTAAGTATATAAAACTATATTATAATACTAGACAGATTCTATTTTTAACTGAAACACAAACCAAATATATCCTAAAAATCCTCAAACTACACATGGATATAGTCCTAACCAATATCAAACAGTAGCAAAAAGAACCATATCAAAATCTATTTTTCAACTCTAGTTATTCAGATTTGAAGATTTTAAGCAAATTTGATTAAATTCAAATTTTATAGTTCAAATTTGAAATTTAAAAGTACAGGGAGAAACTACATGAAAATTGTGAGCTATTGCAACAAGAATCAACTCAAAACACTAAATAGATTAAAAGTTATAAGCAAAACAAAATTTGAAAACATTCTGTTAATTAAAACAAAAACTGAAAAAAGAAAATGATTTGTGACGGTCAGGGGGCTACGTGGCGCTGTCCGATTGTCTAAGGGGGTGTACGCGCGAGTGCTTTCGGGCGGGCGACCGATCGGTAGTGGGTACCGGTTCGGACTTAAGTCCGTTCTAATCTGGGTCGTTGGTTTTGGATCGGAGGGAGGGAAATGCTCACGAGGTAAAGTCGCCGGCGTCGGGGTTCTCCGGCGAGTCCGGTAGCGGCGAATGCGACGGCGAGGCGCTTCAGTGGTCGGGGAAGACAGGGAAGTGGTCCGGGCGACGGCGACGGTTCTCCGGAGTCGATTGGTGGCAATGGTGGGGCGAACGGTGGACGGAGACGGTGGCTACGCTCGACGGCGAGATTCGGTGGTGGCGCTACTCCGGCGAGCAATTGCGCAGCGCCTCGACGAGGGAGAGAGGGGGCTCGGGGGTGAATGGAGAGAGGAGAGGCAGCGCTATTTATAGAGGGTGCGGGGAGATGCGGGGGAGGAGAAAGGAGAGAGATCCGGCGAGGGGAGAAGCGACCGGCGTCGGGTCCGGCGCGCGCGAGGGGGGGGAAGAAGATGACCGTTTCGGGGCAACGGTCGGTCGGGGTGGGGTCCGGTTGCAGTGAGAGAGAGGGAAGTGAATGCGCTCGGTCGGCCTACCGGTAACGGTCTCGGCTTTTAAAGCCGGTGGGCCGGCCCGTTAAATACCGGAAACGGTTACCGTTTCTTTTTAATAATATTCCAGAGATATTCAAAAGCTTTTAAAGCATTCAAATCATCTCTAAATATAGGGGTATTATATATCAGAATTAACAGAATAATAAATGCTATTTAATGAACATTTCTATTCTGTCATTTGAACACTTTGAAAAAAAAATATTTTCAGAAATTGCCTAATTGTTTTTAAACCCTTTTTGCAAATATTTTCAAAATAACCCCTGGTTATTATTGTTCAAATATATCACCAATTAGTCCCTGGTGTGGAGTGTCATGTTCCTCCTCTCTTATTTGAACTTTTAACCAAAATTTCAAATAGGTGAAAGCAACTTAGGGAAAAGTAGAAAGAGCTTTCTGAAATCCAGAAGAGACATTTCAACAAACACATACATTCAAGCAATGATGCTGCTAGATGCATAGCTATAATCATAACATTCCAAAATGAAATTTTGGGATGTTACATCAAAAATATTATAAATCGGTAAATAAATACCCCAAAAGTATCGTAGAATGATAATATATTAGCATGGAATAATCAAAAATTACAGATACGTTGGAGATGTATTAGTACCTCAGTGGAGAAAGCCGAAAACTAACTGGCATAATAAGCGAAAACCTGTCTGCGATCCGCTGAAAAGCGTTAGATTAAGAATCGTTGGAGGTTCACCGTGTTAAAACAGAGGGTTTGGAGTAAAACACCGAACATCACCGAGCAAAGGGGGGCTAGTGCTCACCCGCTGCATCTAAGCTCATATGGCTAAGTGAAAGCAATAGAGTCTCATAGTCTGATTGTCTCGTTTTCTTCCAAACTACCGCCTCCGGGTACCAAGATGTTGGCTAAGGGTAACATTGGAATATTGAAAACACCCCCTTTAGTATCTATAGGAGAGTTGAAGCCGATAACTAGCAACTTTCGGAGTTCAAACAACCGTATAGGAGTCAAAATTAACAACAGCAGAATATAGCATATACCATGCAAAATTCTTAGGCATTCAAATACAATAAAGTTTCAACCATAAAGGTAGTGCTTTCACTCAAATATTGCATCCTTCGGACATAGGGCTTTGATTGCCTGAGCACCGTCCATAACGGAGAGGAAGTACAACTTGGGGCGCCTATGTCCTTTTCCGGGCAGCGAAGGAGAGTTGGCCATATCGAGTGGCTTTAGCTTTGGCCAGTGCACCATGGTCTTTGAGAACGCCATCCGAGCTCCCACTATGCAGCCTTTGAACCAAACCAAAGTAGTTGTCGGGCAGCGGCTTTGTGGGCCATAACCGGATACAAAGATCCTTCATGGCTGGCTCGGCTATGTGATGCAACTCAATCAGCTGCTTTAGCTGATCGAAGACAATGAGCGGTTGCTCTGGGGCCTGAAACTGCACCCAGAACAGTTGTTGCTCAGCATCCCCTTCCTGGGAGGTATAATGTTGTGCCGCATCTGCCGCACTCTTGGGTAGGTCAACAAACACGCCTGGAGAATGCTACACTCAAGAGCAACAAAAACCTTTTTGCTACCAAACGGGCATTGAAATAAGTATTGCTTACCACTCGCAATCTGCTTTATTTGGTGAAGTTCCTCCTCATGGCGCTGCACCTCCATGCGTGCCGCACATGGAGGGTTGTAGAGTTCGAGGACAGCTCAGTGTCTTGCTCCTTGTTCTTTTGCTCAAGGACCTCGCACTTTGAGATGGTGTCCTTGAGCTCCTGTTGCACTTCCGCAACCTTGGCCTCATGCATGTTACTTTCAACAGTCGCTTTTTTGGCAGCTGCCTTATGATCGGTGGTATCCTGCCTTGCCTTTGACAACTCGGCCCTGAGATTCTCGATCTCCGCGGCAACGGCTGCATTGAGCGATAACATGTTCATTTTTAGGATAGAACCATGCAAATTCGTCACTCATACACGGTAAAAAGATATATCTGTGTAGTTCGAACTTACCTTGCGCGTCGTCAAAATGCTTGTTCAAGCGGTCGAGCTCGTCTTTGGAGCTATTTAGCTTTCGATTCATCTCTGCCAGCTCCACATCATGGGGGCTTCTTCTCAATGGCATGGCCTGTATAAACAATTAACACATGTCAGATTCCCAAGTTATTACTTTTTAAAATCCCCTCTCCGGATGTTCTTCACATTCCAACAGAGTCTTGGGGGCCGCGACCAAATTCAATCAATAAAATTATTTTACTTCAAATTCTTATCACATTCGACCCCGCGTGAGTTCTTCCAAACTCACACAGGGCTCAGGGGCTACTAAGTATGGCAATTACATAATAAGAAAAAATTGGTGTCATACTACATAAATTACCTTTAAGCCTGCTAGCAGGCTGTCGAAGGCTTCTTTCAATCCATTGTTAATGGATTGATACCTTTCAATGTCATGCCCAGAAGGGCACGGTGCTCTTCGGTGATGGAGGGGTCATTTAGATCCTCCTCCATCATGGCCATCCACACGGACCAAATCCGCTCTCTTACACGCGGCTCCGGGTGCGGCGTTGTGGTTTCTCCCGCTGGAGAAACCCGGGAGGTGACTCCAGAACCTTTGGGGGTCCTAGAGCTAACTTTGGGGGTCCTGGAGCTAACTTTGGGGAAAGCTCAGGTTGACTGAGCTCCCCCCCCCCCTTGTGTAATAGGAGGGATTCACCCTCCTGTTCTTCAATGGCTGAGGTATTAACCCCGGCCATAATATCATCACCCCCGCCCCTCACCACCTCGGTGGCTGGGGGAAGGGAGTTATGGGACACGCTCCCACCCTCCTCCAATGCGGCAGGTGGAGATTATCCCTCCGAGTTTTGATCGGCAGGGAGCTCATGCATCGGGCTGCAATGTGGAAAAATGCACACTATTATAAAAACCTTTGGAAGGAATAAAAATACGGAATTAAGGTGAATTCGTACCTTTGCGCCTGGGGTTTAACCCTGAGGGTCCTTCGGGGGATAACCTCGAAATTCTCGTACTCCTCGTCCGAATCCGGAATATCTTCTAGCAAGGCCACCTTGGGCCTGCACGGTCTTTTATGGGAGGGAGCTGGGTTACCCTCGGAGTCTTCGGACACCATCCTCTTCTCAGAATGGTAAGAATCACTCTCCTCCCTATCTTGCCCTATCTCTCCTTAAAGAGTAGAGGGAGCATGCATTTCCTCGAATGTTGTGTCTGGGGGACCCTTTGATCGGAGACCCCCTCGGGCCTCTTTCTTCTCTTTTTTCTCTTCTCCCCCTCTGAGGGGGTCCTGGATTAAGGGGTCCTCGGATAGCCGGCCTGTTTCTCATGGGTTGGACTATGTGGGCCGTTGGATGAGCATTGGATGATCAAGGGCCCCGTCGCCAGGATGGAAGTTTCAAGGAGTTGTGGCATGCCCTCCAAGTTGTTGATAGTCGATAGGCATGTTTATCCCTTCGACGTGTAACCGACCATGTGTAAACCCTAGGTACCCTCTGCGTCTATATAAGCCGGAGGGTTTTAGGTTGTAGAAAGAGGACAACTCATTTAGGGTTTCGTTATTCGATCTCGAGGTAGATCAACTCTGTAACCTACATATCATCAATACAATCAAGCAGGACATAGGGTATTACCTCCATAGGAGGGCCCGAACCTGGGTAAACATCGTCTCCTTCATCTCCTGTTACCCTCGATTCTAGTCTCATAGATCGGGACCCCCTACCCGAGATCCGTCGGTTTTGACACTGACATTGGTGCTTTCATTGAGAGTTCCGTTGTGATCACCAAAGGAATCGATGGCTCACCTTGCCACAAGCAACGAGATCTGCAGCTAGGGGATTCTCACCCCTAATCAGATTCTCACAAGCGGCGACATCTTGTCGCATGCTGACCCAATCGGACACCTAGGCTAGATCGGAAACTTTTCCCCCGATCAAGGAATCAAGTTCGGAACCCTAGAGTTCGTCGCTGATTCACAGGGAGAACTTGTCTTGATAGAACCCTCGACTCTTATGAAGGAGCCTGCATGTCTCGACACCTCGACGCCGAAGACATTGGGCCCCGCTTCTGATAAAGTCGTCACCCTCAGGCTGTCTAGAACGCCCAATCTGGCCATTGTGACCGGATCCACCATGGCTAAACAGGACCCGGATCCGCTTCCGTGCGGCTCTGGAACCGCGACGCCGCATATCAACTCCACTCGCTTCGGCGACACGCATCCTACCATCGCCTCATTTTAAGCGAGCTATTCGATCGGATTGAGACCATGCGTATGTCTGATGACCAAGTTCCAGTCTATGACCGGCTCGGGTTTAAACCCGGCGATAGGGAGATTCACGTCCCCACAGTCACCCACCTAGTCACCACCGTCGAGTGTCCGGCTGGGGGCTCGGCCCCCCAGCGACCGGAATTAAAAACGTTTTATACCCCGGTCTTCGATCACCGAGACTTCGCTTCCAAACCAGACCCCAGAGTTCACTCCAGAGACAGACCGGTATCGGTCCCTGATCTAGCACACAATTCGGAGTCCATGATTCCGAACTCACAACGTAGCGTGGAGTCAAAAAAAATCTGACCCACCACCCAAGCCGATCACTCATGCATCGCAGAAGAGCCCAAGTCTTCGGACTTACGGGACGTTAAGCAGTCACCAGGACAGTCGATTCATCATTATTGGGCCAGACTCCTCCTCGCTAGAAATAAAGTACAGGGCCTGAGTGATTAGGATATAATGGCAACCTTCAATCGCAACTGCTATGACGAAGGGATTCTCAACGCCCTGGCTCGCCGATGCAGTCGTGACTTCGCCGAGCTGTCAGACTTGGTACAAAAATATTGTTCCATGGAAAGCGCTTGGCAAGCCAAACGTTTATTTTTGGAACAAACCTTCACCGAGCATCCTAGAGGAGATCAGAAAAAGAGTATACCTCCAAAGCGGCCAACCAGATTCAAACCCTCCAAAAAGAGAAACAGTCCCCTTACAAGGGTGAGTACTGTCCTTGACAGGCTATTGGACAAACCATGCCCTATACATTTCGTATTTCTGAACACAAGCCTGACTCACAGCCTTAAAGCTTGTTGGGTTGCCAGGCAGGTCACAAAAAGCGGTGAGGTCATTCTTGAGGTTCTACCACAGAATAGGCGCTCCACATCGTCACATGAATACAACACCGAAGTCCTGACAATCTATGAAACGTTCCCCTCAAGGAACGGGAGGAAAAGAGCTCTTAAAGAACTCAAACAGGTCTACCATGTGGCAGCAACAAGTGCATGGGCAGACATACCCATTACCTTCGGAGATACTGACCGACCAGTCATTCTTCCTGGTCATTCACCAGCCGCACTAGTCCTGAACCCCATCATTGATGGCTACAGGTCACACAAGGTGGTAATGGATGGCGACAGTAGTTTAAACCTGATCTACGAAGACACCCTGGAAAAAATGCAGTTCGACCGATCTCGCATCGAGCATAGCAACATGACTTTCCGAGGAATCATTCCGGGGAAAGAGGCACGTTGTTCCGGACGCATCGTCCTGGACGTAGTGTTTGGCATGCCCGAAAACTACCGATTCGAAGAACTCCTCTTCCATATTGTGCCCTTCCCCAGCGGCTACCACACCCTGTTGGGACGTGATGCCTTCACAAAATTCCAGGCTATACCACATTACAGGTATATGAAACTCAAGATGCCAGGACCAAACGGGGTAATCACAATCGCTAGTGATCCGAATATAGCCCTTCGGGCTGAAAACAAAATAGCAGCGCTCACCCTCGAGGCATTAGCTGAGACCTTCACTGCAGAAGAACTGACCGCACTTCGGTCAACAATTGACAAGGACGATGTGATCCTTAGCAAAAGTCCCAAACCCACGTCCTTTAAACCTGCATAGGAAATCGTTAAATTTCAGGTGCACCCAACGGACCCCAATAAGGCAGCGTCCATCGGAGCTCAGCTCGATCCCATAGTGGACGAAGCACCGCGGACATTTTTACGAGAAAACTGGGACATCTTCTTCTGGCATCCTTCCGATATGCCCGAAATCCCACGGCGGCTAGGAGAACATAGTCTGAACATCATTGCAGGCTCTAAGCCCACTAAGCAGACTCAGTGCTGCTTTTTCGAGCCCAAACGACAAGCTATGGGTGAAGAATTAGCAAAACTGCTAGAGGCCGAATTCATTCGGTAGATTAAGCACCCCAAATGGTTGGCAAACCTAGTGATGGTACCAAAGAAATACAAATCCTGGCGACTGTGCGTCGACTTTAAAGACCTCAACAAGGCCTGCCCTAAGGACCCTTTCCCGTTACCACGCATAGACCAGATTATTGACGCCACAGCCGGACACGACTCATTGTGTTTCCTCGACGCTTATTCCGGATACCATCAGATTAAAATGAAGGAATCCGACCAAGCTTCAACCGCATTTATCACCCCTACGGGCCATTCTGCTTCAACATGATGCCCTTTGGGCTAAAAACCATTGGGGCTACGTACCAGCGCATGATCTAGTCTTGCCTCACAAAACAAGTCGGTAAAACAGTCGAGGCATACGTGGACAATGTGGTAATCAAAACCAAACACATCAGCCAGTTGATCGACGACCTACGACAAACCTTTGCCAGCCTACGCGAGTACGACATATGACTCAATCCGGAGAAATGTGTATTCGGAGTTCCCGCCAGTAAACTACTCGGATTCATCGTCTCCCATAGAGGAATAGAAGAGAATCCGGCTAAGATCTGTGCTCTATCAGAACTTGCAATTCCCATAGAGCTAAAGCATGTCCAGAGGTAGGCGGGCTACATAGCGGCACTAAGCCGCTTTATCTCCCGCCTCAGGGAAAATACTTTACCGCTCTATAGACTACTAAAACGGACCAACAATTTCGAGTGGACCGACGAAGCAACGGCTGCGTAAGAAGAAAAGTAAACACTGTCGGCAATCCCATACTCACAGCACCAGGCGTTGGTGAACCCATGTTATTATACATATCGTCTACCAACTAAGTCATTAGTGCAGTGCTCATCGTCGAACGAGAGGAAGAGGGACACAAATTCCGGACACAGAAACCGGTTTATTACGTGTCAGAAGTACTAACATAGTGCAAGTCCAGATACCCTCACTAAGAGAAGATAGCCTATATAGTATTTATGGCATCACGAAAACTCAGACACTATTTCCAAGAGTGTTCGGTTACAATGGCATCCAAAGTACCTCTGAACGATATAATCAACAACTGGGATGCCACCGGCCGCATTGCCAAGTGGGCTATTGAGCTCCTTCCCTTTGAAATTACCTACAAGCCATGATGAGCTATAAAATCTCAGGTACTGGCAGATTTCCTTGGCGAGTGGACAGAGGCCAAGCTCCCCAGGGAATATAGTACATACTCCCAATGGACGATGTACTTTGATGGATCTAAAACTTTGGCCGATCTAGGGGCTAGAGTTATCCTCACATCCCCCACAGGCGACAACATTCGATACGTGTTGTAGATCATGTATGCAGATTGCAACAATGCAACCGAATACGAAGCACTCCTGCACGGTCTTCGGATGGCAGTATCAATGGTCATACGATGGCTGGAGGTATGGGGAGACTCCAACTTGGTTATCTCCCACATCAACGGTGAATTTGACGCCAAAAACCCGAAGATGGCGACATACAGAAACGTTGTCCTAAAGATATCCGCACAGTTCGAGGGGCTGGAATTTCACCATGTCGCTCGCGAAAACAACCAAGATGTCGACGTACTGGCCCGCATGGAGGCTAAACGCAACCCTGTCCCAAAAAACACTTTCCTAGAACGGCTCTTTAAGCCATCCGTTGTTTGGCAGGACTATCATAAGGGCACCGGTCTAAATACCGCGAAAGAGGTTGTTCCCCCTATAAATGAACCAGACGACCAAATCATCGGTGGCTCCGTAATGGATGAAATGCCTTCGGCTCATGAGGTCATGGAAGTAATCGCGCCATGGACCGAGCCCTTCCTCGCCTACCTTTTTCACAAAGAACTCCCTGACGATCAGTCGGAGGCGCAGCGCATAACTCGGCGATCTGAAGCCTACCAGGTACACGAGGGTGAGTTATACGAGAAAACCACCACCGGAATATTACAGCGGTGCATATTTGAGGAAGAAGGATGATGACTCTTGGCTGAAGTCCACGCAGGGATGGGAGATCATCACGCCGCCGCAAGAGCATTGATTAGCAAGGCCTTCCGAGCTGGATTCTTTTGGCCCACTGCTCGGGCGGATGCCTAGTCACTTGTCAAATAGTGCGTGGGGTGTCAACTTTTCGCAAATCAAAGTCACATGCCCCAACAGCTGTTCGGACTATATCGATCACTTGGCCTTTCGCGGTCTTGGGGCTGGATATGGTCGGACCACTTAAAGGGGAGACTAAGAAGAAAAAATACTTACCGGTCATGGTTGACAAGTTCATCAAATGGATAGAGGAAAAACCCGTCAAATCGGTCAAGTCCGGACCAGTAATCGACTTTATATCCGGCGTGGTACACCGTTATGGTGTCTCGCACGGTGTAATAACGGACAATGGATCCAACTTCACGGCCCAAGAGGTCAAGGACTAGTGTGCAAAAATGGGCATCAAGCTCGATTACGCATTGGGGTATCATCCGCAGACCAATGGACAAGTCGAACGAGAAAACGGCCTCATCATGAGCGGCATTAAGCCATGTTTGGTCCGATCTCTTCATGACTCCGACTGTCATTGGGTGGAGGAGCTCGACTCTATTCTATGGGGCCTACACACCACCCCAAACCGATCGACAGGATACACACCGTTCTTCATGGTCTATGGGGCAGAAGCAGTCCTCCCCTGCGATATTATTCACGATGCACCAAGGGTGCGCATGTACGAGGAAAAGGGAGCCGAGTTAGATTGGCAGGACGACCTGGACACCTTAGAAGGAGAGCGCGACGTAGCTCGGGCCCACTCTAATTTTTACCAATAGCACGCCCGATGTACGAGAGTAGGGAGGTCAGGGCAAAAGCGTAGAACATGGGTGAACTCGTCTTATGGCTCCTGGAGGAGCAGAAGCATAAACTCAACCCCAAATGGGAGGGGCCCTTCATAATCAATGAAGTACTCGTGGGAGGGGCTTATCATCTTCGTAACCCGTCGGACAACCGCCTTGAACCAAACCCATGGAATGCAGCTCGTCTTCAGCGCTTCTATGGATAAACCGGTTTCGTCACATTCTTTACCCTTTACCTCCTTTTTCTTTACTTTTTCTTTAATTTTTCCTTCCCATCCCACCTTGTTGTTTGGTAGATTTGAATTTTTTCCTTTTCTTCACAAATCCATGTTCGGTTCAACCGATCTTGTAGTAAGATTTTCGGCTTACACCCTTAAGGGTTAAATACGAACACAACACCTGGGGGCTTCTTTCCGAAGCCAATCTTTTATATTATAAGCATTTATCCACACTTATTGTGTACACATGTTTCCCTTGTCACATTTAAGCCATCATATGCATCAATTCGAACTAAGACTTTGCCAAGCTGGGTTGCCTCGCTCCTGTGCTTACCCTTTACGTTCCCAATTGTTTGGCTAGAGGGTAAAGAGAGAACCTTTGCGATTGTTACGACCGGGTCATCTGGATACGTACCTCAGACGGGTGAAGCCAAAAGCTAGCTATCTTCAGTAGACAATTGGTCGGCTGCGACGAAAGCAATTAATACGACTATGGTTGTTATCACCATTACTTGGGCTTCTTTTCTCTCAAAAGCCATTAGCCGCATACTAGCAGTATACGACCTTACTACCTACGATCTACGTAGAACCCTAAAGAAAGGTATCGATAGAGGTACTATTTTCTTTGGAAGATGTTTCTTACGCTAAGCAGTAATATAACATATCTCCTTGTGTGCTTTCTGTCTGTTCGCACCAAATGGCCGGATTGCCTGGTTCCCCGAACACAATTCACTCTTCTAGGGTGATAAATTACGAGGAACACTCCTGAGCTCTTAGCACGGGAGGTAGAAGGCTATGTCGGTTAAGATAAAGTTTATAACACGGACGGAATAATTCTTCGATTATTAGTACATAGTTACATATAATCATACATCTGCCTGCTGATCGAGATTGTCAATTATGGCGTCCAACGAGCAATCTTCTTGTGAGAGACGGGCGGCAGGCATCACTTGGTCGTATACCAGGTGGAGCGGCACTTCTTGTCCATCTGACCCTACTGTCCCAACCTGAGCCATACGCTTGGGGTTAAGTCCGGTATAACGGGTCTTGATCATCGCCCACGCCTCTCGTGCTCCCTCTCGACAAGATGGTGTCTTCCACAGCTCGAACCTACTTCGGGCTCCCTTGAATCGATCGACCATTTTGGTCATCTCCTCCGGAGGTTGCTCGGCGGGCCATAACGCCTTTACCATGCTCTTCATAGCCTTCCGAACCCGCTCATGACGGGCAGATAGCTCCTTCAGAAGGCTTCCCCGGTAGGATTCGATCTCTTCTTCGGGTCGCCCAGACAAGAAACCTTCCCATGAGTTAAGGCAGGTCCATTATGCTTCATTTATAAGAGGTACTTTCTGATATTGGAATCACACTTACCGAACATGCCGCTCAGTAATTTCTAGTTATCTCCTTGGGCCTGGGCCAATTGAGCCTTTAAGTTCTCAATTTCTTCGGCATGTTGTTTGTTCTCCGCCTGAAGGCGGTTCTTCTCTTCAAGATGTCATTGTAAAACACAACAGCTGGCCTCATGCTGGGACTCGGCATATCGCTGAGATTCTTGAGCGGCATCCAAATCTCTTTGCATTTGCCCTATTGATTCAGCTGCTACAAGGTACCCCTGCGTCAGCATGGGAATATGTACCAAAAACCAGCAGAACAGATATACTCACAATGTGCTTCCCGGGTAAAACTCTTCACGTTCTCCAATTTGTCCTTCATAGATTCCACCTGTGTATGGCTGGTCTCCAGCTCCTTGGCCAGTTGCTCGCTCTGCTGCCTTGAGGCCTGCATTAGCAGTAAACAATACTATGACCCATAATTCGGTTGTTCCAACAAATTTAAGGTTCGGGGGCCACTGGGTTTAGACGAGTGATCGGACTCTTATAGCCGATTACTCACCTGCAGGGTTGATGATATTAGTTTCATTGCCTCCCCGAATCCAGCTCGGGCAGTGATGTCTACTACGCAACCTTCTTCTTGTAGACTCGTGTTGGGCCTCCAAGCATAGAGTTTTCTAGAACAGTGGCAATTTCCCTCAAGTGGATGACCTAAGGTTTATCAATCCGTGGGAGATGTAGGATGAAGATGGCCTCTCTCAAACAACCCTGCAACCAAATAACAAAGAGGCTCTTGTGTTCCCAACACACCCAATACAATGGTAAATGTATAGGTGCACTAGTTCGGCGAAGAGATGGTGATACAAGCGTAATATGGATGGTAGATATAGATTTTTGTAATATGAAAATATAAAATCAGCAAGGTAACTAATGACAAAAGTGAGCACAAACAGTATTGCAATTCTTAGAAACAAGGCCTAGGGTTCATACTTTCACTAGTGCAAGTTCTTTCAGCAATACTAACATAGTTGAATCATATGTAAATACCTCTCATGCGACAAAGAGTTCACTCCAAAGTTACAAATAGCGGAGAACTAACAAAGAAATTATTGTAGGGTACGAAACCACCTCAAAGTTATCTTTTCTGATCAATCTTATGAGCTATCCCTATAAGTGTCACGAACAGCCCTAGAGTTCATACTAAAATAACACCTTAAGATACACATCAACCAAAACCCTAATGTCACCTAGATACTCCAATGTCACCACAAGTACCCATGGGCTTGATTATATGATATGCATCACTTAATTTCAGATTCATCATGTTAAATCCAACACAAAGAACTTCAAATAGTGCCCCAAATTTTCTACCGAAAAGTCAAAACAAAAACATGTGCCAACCCCTATGCATAGATTCTCAAGGTGACGAAACCCGCAAGTTGATCACCAAAACATACATCAAGTGGATCAATAGAACATCCCATTGTCACCACGGATATCCCATCGCAAGAATTACATCAAGTGTTCTCAAATCCTTAAAGACTCAATCTGATAAGAAAACTTCAAAGGGAAAACTCAATTCATCACAAGAAGATAGAGAGGGGAAAACTCCATATGATTCATCTATATTAATAAAGCTCACGATACATCAAGATCATTTCATCTCAAAAAAACGAGAGAGAGAGAGAGAGAGAGATCAAATGCATAGCTACTAGTACATACCCTCAATCCCGAGGGTGAACTACTCCCTCCTCATCATGGAGACCGCCGGGATGATGAAGATGGCCTCCGGTGATGGTTTCCCCCTTTGGCAGGGTGCCGGAATGGGCTCCCGATTTTTTTTTCGTGGCTCTGGAGGTTTGCGGCGGCAGAACTCTTGATCTAGGTTTCTTTTTGGAGGTTTCTATATTTATAGGAATTTTTGGCGTCGATCTCACGTCAAGAGGTGTCACGAGGCGATGACAAGCCTACTAGGCGCAGCCAAGGGGGTGGTCGTGCCTGGTAGGCTTGTGACCTCCTCATGGCTGTTATAGCCCAACTCCAATGCTTCGGGGGTCTCTTTTGGTCCAAAAAATCATACTAAATTTTCAGCCCATTCCGAGAACTTTTATTTCTGCACAAAAAATGACACCATGGTAGTTCTGCTGAAAACATCATCAGTCCGGGTTAGTTCTAATAAAATCATATCAAAATCGTATATATTTATTGTAAACATGGCATGAATACTTCATAAATTATAGGTAAGTTTGAAAATAATTAATGGTTATTCACAATCATAGAAGATGTCCAAGATAGTATATTTATATGTTAAATCTCTCTTCCTACAATATAGTTTCATGAATGGTTCAAGTGACCAATGCGGTGTTTGCTAACTTTCAATAAATTTTACCACCTATGCTTCTTATATGTGAAGTAATTACTCCCCATGTGATAAGCCTATAAAACATGTATAATTTAAGATTTATGATATTCAATTCATTCAACCATTTACTCATAGGATATAAGTGAAGCACAAGAGTAAATGACAAAACTACTCCAAAACATATAAGTGAAGATCAATGAGTAGTCAAACAATTAAGTAGCTATGTGAGGACATTATCTCTCTATATCAATAAATATTTTCAGATCTGAATATTTTATTTAAACAGCAATCAAAACAAAATATCACTCCAAGAATAGCACACATCATGTGAATGAATAAAAATTTAGGCTCAACATAGGCTAACCGATAATTGTTGATGAAGAGAGATAGGATGCGTAGCATCCCCAAGCTTAGATACTTGAGACTTATTGAAATATTTACTTGGGGTGCCTTGGAAATCCCCAAGCTTGAGCTTTTGCATCTCATTCAATCCTCTCATATCATGGTTTCACCTATTCTCAAAAACTTCATCCACAAAAAACTCGAACAAAACTCGTGAGATGGTTAGTACACATAATAATAAATCAACTCTTTATGTACTTCCAAGACAAGTTGAACAAAAAATTTCAAACATTAGGTACTTTATACTATCATTTCCACAATTTATATTTACAAATATAGGTTATGGAAACTATAGGATAAGTAGATAACAAAACTATGGCAGCAATCTGTCCAAACACAATAGTCTGTAGAAATTTATGAAAATAGTGTACTTCTGTAACTCAAAATATTATGAAAATTTAGGACATGCTAAATAATTTATATGAAAACACTGTGTAAAATTTCAGAAACTTTCCACGTTCCAATAAAATATGAAAATTCAAACACTACAGCAGAAGTTTCTGTTTTTACCCAGCACATATCAAAACATGCAATGCAAGCATCCTAAGGAAATTCTTGGAACTTTTTATTGAAAAACAAGATTATAAATAACACCTAACAGAGGAAAAAAATGATTCTCCAAGAAAAACTCATATTATGTGACGAATAAAAATATAGCTCCAAGTAAGATATACCGATAGTGTTGATGACGAAAGAGGGGATGCCTTCCGGGGCATACCCAAGCTTAGACGCTTGAGTCTTCCTTGAATATTACCTTGGGGTGCCTTGGGAATCTCCAAGCTTAGGTTATTTTCACTCCTCATTCTCCTCATATTAGTGTCTCACCTAAAACTTGAAAACTTCAATCACACAAAACTTAACGGAACTTTGTGAGAAGGGTTAGTGTAATAAAGATAGATCATTCACTTAGGTACTGTAAAGAAAAGATTCACTTCTCACATAATACCTACTGTATTCCATAATTCCCACAACTTATATTACTCAATATAAGCTATAGGAACACTTGAAACAAGCAAACTATGCATGCAAAACAGAATCTGTCAAAAACAGAATAGTCTGTAAAGATCTAAATGATCACCATGCTTTCCTGACTCTACAAATTCTGAAAAATTAGTAAAACTCAAGGAATTTTCATATAAATGTTGTGTAAAAATTTCAGAATTTTTTGATGCTCTAGTAAAATCATATAATTCATATACTGGACGCAAAACTTTCTGTTTTTGCAAAAAATCAAACAAGCAAGTATCCACACTACCCCAAAGGCTTTACTTGGCACTTTATTGAAATAAAAGACACAAAACATGATTAATACAGTATATTAATCATGTGAACACATAAAAACCGAAGGCAAAAGTGTTGGGTTGTCTCCCAACAAGCGCTTTTCTTTAATGCATTTTAGCTAGGCATGATGATTTCAATGATGCTCATATAGGAATAATAATTGGAACATGCAAAAGAGCATCATGAATCTCATGACAATCACATTTAAGTCTAACCCAATTCCTATGAACAGTGATTTTGTGAGCAAACAATTTATGGGAGCAAGAATCAACTAGCATAGGAAGGCAAAACAAGCATAACTTCAATACTTTGAACACATAGAAAGGAATGATATTATTGCAATTCCTACAAGCACCTGTTCCTCCCTCATAATAATTTTTAGTATCATCATGAAGGAATTCCACAATATAACCAGCACATAAATCATTATTTTCATGATCTACAAGCATAGAATTTTTATTACCACCCACACAAGAAAGTTTCTTCTCATGACTAATAGTTGGAGTATCATAAAAGACTTGAATACTACAAATTGGTTCCACACTAAAAGAGAAATATTTAGTAAAACGATATTAATAATTATGAAAAGTATCATAATATTAATCATCACTCTTTTTCATTGCATAAGTATCATCACAATAATCATCATAAGTAGGAGGCATACAATCATTATAACAAATTTGATCATTCAAAGTAGGGGGAATAAAAAGATCATCTTCATTAAGCATAGCATCCCCAAGCTTGGGACAAACATTAATTGCAGCAAATAAATTCTCAAACATGTCATTTTCATCAAACATAGCATCCCCAAACTTGTGGCTTTGTATATCATAAACATAATCACTCTCATCATTAATGGTATGAATAGCACCAATAGTATAGCAATTATTATCATCATCCTCCAAGTTGGTGCCATAAATATTTTCAAGATTATAAGAAGTATCATTATTTTCCCAATCATAATTATCACAACAAGCAATAGGCATAACAAAATCATCCTCAAGTGTGTCATCTTCCACAACTATTTTTGATTCATTCTCATGAGGCCTATCAATAATGGGAGCAACATTATTTGGGAGAGATACCTCTTTACCTTTAATTTTCCTTCTTTTATTCTTCTGCACCACATTATGTTTGGATTTATTTAATTCATCCAAATTTCTTTTTGAAGGGGTTGGTTGAATAAAAAGCTTATCCTTGACACCTGATTCATCATAAGAAAAAATAAGGAGGATATTGGGAAACCTATTCCCCTTCATTCGTATTCTCTTACTCTTCTATTTGTTTTATTTTCTTTAAGTAATTGGCAATATAAGGATTCTCAATGCAATTTACCACGCAATACATAAAGATTTCATTTAGAGCAAAATCAACCATATTCATGAGAACCCAAGCTGGAACATCCTTAGTTTCATGTTTCATTTCTTCATACCCCAAGAATAGACTAAGTTCATTATGATGCTCAAGGGTAATGAGGTTATCACAATTTTTTGACACAACTCGATCATGAAATAATTCACATTGGAAATTAAAATGACCACTTTCATTGCAAAGTTCACAAGGACGGCGAGAAATATTAAGTTTTTCAGCACGAACATATATCCTCTCTTGCAACCATTTAGTTTATAAATACTTATGCCTCTTACAAAATCTATCTTCCCTTTTAGGCATGTCTTGACAAACTCTATGCACTCCACAAAAATTGACATGCTTATAAGAAATATTTTTATCATGACTAGTGCGATCATCATTAGTACTATGGATATTCAAAGAATTCATACTAACAACATTGCAATCATGCTCTTCACTCAAATATTTAGTGCCAAAAATTTTAATAACTTCTTCTTCTAACACTTGAGCACAATTTCCCTTTCCATCATTTTCATGAAAGACATTAAAAAGATGAAGCATATGAGGCAACCTCAATTCCATTTTTTGGTAGTTTTCTTTTATAAAACCAAACTAGTAATAAACAACAAACTAAAAGATTCAATTGCAAGATGTAAAGATATACCTTCAAGCACTTACCTCCCCGGCAACGGTGCCAGAAAAGAACTTGATGTCTACTACGCAACCTTCTTCTTGTAGACTCGTGTTGGGCCTCCAAGCGCAGAGTTTTGTAGAACAGTAGCAAGTTTCCCTCAAGTGGATGACCTAAGGTTTATCAATCTGTGGGAGGTGTAAGATGAAGATGGTATCTCTCAAACGACCCTGCAACCGAATAACAAAGAGTCTCTTGTGTCCCCAACACACCCAATACAATGGTAAATTGTATAGGTGCACTAGTTCGGCGAAGAGATGGTGATACAAGCGTAATATGGATGGTAGATATAGGTTTTTGTATTCGGAAAATATAAATAAAGCAAGGTAACTAATGACAAAAGTGAGCACAAACGGTATTGCAATGCTTAGAAACAAGGCCTAGCGTTTATACTTTCACTAGTGCAAGTTCTCTCAACAATACTAACATAGTTAAATCACATGTAAATACTGTTGGAAATATGCCCTAGAGGCAATAATAAAATGGTTATTATTGTATTTCCTTGTTCATGATAATTGTCTATTGTTTAAGCTATAATTGTATTAACCGAAGACCGTAATGCATGTGTGAATACATAGACCACAACATGTCCCTAGTGAGCCTTTAGTTGGCTAGCTCGTTGATCAATAGATGGTCACGGTTTCATGACCATGGACATGGGATGTCATTGATAATGGGATCACATCATTAGGAGAATGATGTGATGGACAAGACCCAATGCTAAGCATACCACAAGATCGTGTAGTTCATCTGCTAAAGCTTTTCTAATGTCAAGTATCATTTCCTTAGACCATGAGATTGTGCAAATCCCGGATACCGTAGGAATGCTTTGGGTGTGACAAACGTCACAATGTAACTGGGTGGCTATAAAGATACACTACAGGTATCTCCGAAAGTATCTGTTGGGTTGGCATGAATCGAGACTGGGATTTGTCACTCCGTGTGACGGAGAGGTATCTCTGGGCCCACTCGGTAAGACATCATCATAATCGAGACTGGGATGATGTGTTATGGAATGAGTAAAGAGACTTGCCGGTAACGAGATTGAACAAGTTATAGGGATACCGACGATCGAATCTCGAGCAAGTGTCATACCGGTAGACAAAGGGAATTGTATACGGGATTGATTGAATCCTCAACATCGTCGTTCATCTGATGAGATCATCGTGGAGCATGTGGGGGACAACATGGGTATCTAGATCCCGCTGTTGGTTATTGACTAGAGAGGTGTCTCGGTCATGTCTACGTGCCTCCCGAACCCATAGGGTCTACACGCTTAAGGTTCGATGACGCTAGGGTTATAGGGAAATAGTGTACGTGGTTACCAAAGGTTGCTCGGAGTCTTGGATGAGATCCCATACATCACGAGGAGTTCCGGAATGGTCCGGAGGTAAAGATTCATATATAGGAAGTGAGGTTTTGGTCACCGGAAGTGTTTCGGGCATCATCGGTAACGTACCGGGACCACCGGAAGGATTCCGGGGGTCCACCGTGTGGGGCCATCGGCACCAAAGGGCTGAGTGGGCCGAAGGTGGGAGGGAACCAGCCCCTAGGTGGGCTAGTGCGCCTCCACACCCAGCCCAAGGCGCAACAAAGGTGGGGAGGGGGGAACCCTAGGCGCAGATGGGCCCAAGGCCCACCTAGGGCGTCGCCCCTCCTCTTCATTCTTTGGCCGCCGCCGCCCAAGGCCATCTAGGGCTGCCGCCGGCCCCTAGGGTGGGAACCCTAGGGGCTGTGCCCTCCCTCCTCCTCCTCCTATATATAGTGGGGTTTGGGGGGCTGCCATCAACACAAGTTTCTCTCCCTCTCGGCGCAGCCCTACCCTTCCTCCTCCTCGTCCTCCGTAGTGCTTAGCTAAGCCCTGCCGGAGTACCACGCAGCTCCACCATCACCAATCCGTCGTGCTGCTGGAGCTCTCCCTCAACCTCTCCTTCCTCCTTGCAGGATCAAGGCGTAGGAGACGTCACTAGGCTGCACGTGTGTTGAACGCAGAGGCGCCGTTGTTCGGCGCTTAGATCGGAATCCATCGCGATCTGAATCGCTGCGAGTACGACTCCACCAACCGCGTTCTAGTAACGCTTCCGCTTTGTGATCTTCAAAGGTATGAAGATGCACTCACCCCACTCATTGCTGGTTTCTCCATAGATTGATCTTGGTGGCACGTAGGAATTTTTTGATTTACTACTACGTCTCCCAACAGTGGTATCAGAGCTAGGTCTATGCGTAGAATATATGCACGAGTAGAACACAAGTTTTTGCGGGCATCGATCTTGTTAATTTACTTGCCGTTACTAGTCTTAGCTTGATTCGACAGTATTGTGGGATGAAGCGGCCTGGACCAACTTATGAAAAGGGTCCTTATGAAGGGTAAATAGCAATTGGCATATCACGTTGTGGTTTTGGCGTAGGTAAGAAACGTTCTTGCTAGAAACCTATAGCAGCCACGTAAAAACTTGCAACAACAAATTAGAGGACGTCTAACTTGTTTTTGCAGCATATACTTTGTGATGTGATATGGCCAAAGGATGTGATGTGATGCATTGTGATGTATGAGATTGATCATGTTCTTGTAATAGGATTCACGACTTGCACGTCGATGAGTATGACAACCGGCAGGAGCCATAGGAGTTGTCTTAATTTATTGTATGACCTGTGTGTCAATCATAAATGTCATGTAATTACTTTACTTTATTGCTAATCGTTATCCATAGTAGTAGAAGTAATAGTTGGCGAGACAATTTCATGAAGACACGATGATGGAGATCATGATGATGGAGATCATGGTGTCGTGCTGATGACAATGATGATCATGGTGCCCCGAAGATGGAGATCAAAAGAGCAAGATGATATTGGCCATATCATGTCACTATATTGATTGCATGTGATGTTTATCATGTTTTTACATCTTATTGGCTTAGAACGACGGTAGCTTAATAAGATGATCTCTCACTAAAATTTAAAGGAATGTGTTCCCCCTAACTATGCACCGGTGCTAAGGATCGTTGTTCCGAAGCACCACGTGATGATCGGGTGTGATAGGTTCTAACATTCGCATACAACGGGTGTAGGCCAGATTTACACACGCAATACACTTAGGTTGACTTGACGAGCCTAGCATGTACAGACATGGCCTCGGAACACGGGAGAACAAAAGGTCGAACATGAGTCATATAGAAGATACGATCAACATGCAGATGTTCACCATGGATGACTAGTCCGTCTCACGTGATGATCGGACACGGGCTAGTTGACGTGGATCATGTGTCACTTGGATGACTAGAGAGATGTCTATCTAAGTGGGAATTCATTAAATAATTTGATTATGTGAACTTAATTATCATGAACTTAGTCTAAAATTGTCTTTACAATCTATATTGTAGATCCAATGGCCAACGCTAATGTCACCCTCAATTTCAGCGCGTTCCTAGAGAAAACCAAGCTTAAAGACGATGGAAGCAACAATGCGGACTGGGTCCATAGCTTGAGGATCATCCTCATAGATTCCAACAGATTGTATGTCCTTGATGCACCGCTAGGTGACGCACCCATTTTCCCAGCGGGTCAAGACGTTATGAACGCTTGGTAGTCACGCTGTGATGATTACTCCCTGGTTCAGTGCGGCATGCTTTATAGTTTAGAACCGGGGCTCCAAAAGCGTTTTGAGCAACACGGAGCATATGAGATGTTCCAAGAGCTGAAATTGGTTTTCCAAGCTCATGCCCGGGTCGAGAGATATGATGTCTCCGACAATTTCTTTAGTTGTAAGATGGAGGAAAATAGTTCTATTAGTGAGCACATACTCAAAATGTCTGGGTTGCACAACCGCTTGACTCAGCTGGGAGTTAATCTTTCGGATGACTCGATCATTGACAGAATCCTCCAGTCGCTTCCACCTAGCTACAAGAGCTTTGTGATGAACTACAACATGCAGGGTATGGAGAAGTCCATTCATGAGTTGTAATCGATGCTGAAATCAGCAAAGGTCGAGATCAAAAAGGAGCATCAAGTGTTGATGGTCAATAAGACCACTAGTTTCAAGAAAGGCAAGGGTAAGAAGAACTTCAAGAAGGATGGCAAAGCATTTGCCATGCCCGGTAAGCAAGTTGCCGGGAAGAAGAACAAGAATGGACCCAAGCCTGAGACTGAGTGCTTTTATTGCAAGGGTACCGGTCACTGGAAGTAGAACTGCCCCAAGTACTTAGCGGATAAGAAGGCCGGCAACGTTAAAGGTATATGTGATATACTTGTTATTGATGTGTACCTTACCAGCGCTCGTAGTAGCTCCTGGGTATTTGATACTGGTGCAGTTGCTCACATTTGTAACTCCAAGCAGGAGCTGCGGAATAAGCGAAGACTGGCGAAGGACGAGGTGACGATGCGCGTCGGGAATAGTTCCAAGGTCTATGTGATCGTCGTCGGCACGCTACCTCTACATCTACCTTCGGGATTAGTTTTAAACCTTAATAATTGTTATTTAGTACCAGCTTTGAGCATGAACATTGTATCTGGATCTCGTTTGATGCGAGATGGCTACTCATTTAAATATGAGAATAATGGTTGATCTATTTATATGCGAGAAATGTTTTATGGTCATGCCCCGCTGGTCAATGGTTTATTTTTGATGAATCTCGAATGTGATGTTACACATGTTCATAGTGTGAGTACCAAAAAGTGTAAGGTTGATAATGATAGTCCCACTTACATGTGGCACTGCCGCCTTGGTCATATTGGTGTCAAACGCATGAAGAAACTCCATGCTGATGGACTTTTGGAGTCTCTTGATTTTGAATCATTTGACACGTGCGAACCATGCCTCGTGGGCAAGATGACCAAGACTCCGTTCTCCGGAACAATGGAGCGAGCAACTGACTTGTTGGAGATAATACATACCGATGTATGCGGTCCAATGAGTGTTGAGGCTCATAGTGGCTACCGTTATGTTCTCACCCTCACCGATGACTTAAGCAGATATGGGTATGTCTACTTAATGAAACACAAGTCTGAAACTTTTGAAAAGTTCAATGAATTTCAGAGTAAGGTAGAGAATCAACGTGACAGGAAAATAAAGTGTCTACGATTTGATCGTGGAAGAGAATATTTGAGTCACGAGTTTGGCACGCACCTAAGGAAAGGTGGAATTGTTTCACAACTCACGCCTCCTAGCACACCTCAGCGAAATGGTGTGTCTGAACGTCGTAATCGCACTCTATTGGATATGGTGCGATCTATGATGTCTCTTACCGACTTATCTCTATCATTTTGGGTATATGCATTAGAGACTACCGCATTCACTTTAAATAGGGCACCGTCTAGGTCCGTTGAGACGACACCGTATGAACTATGGTTTGGAAAGAAACCTAAGCTATCGTTTCTAAAAGTTTGGGGATGCGATGCTTATGTGAAGAAACTTCAACCTGAGAAGCTCGAACCCAAAGCGGAAAAGTGCGTCTTCATAGGATACCCCAAAGAAACTATTGGGTATACCTTCTACCTCAGATCCGAAGGCAAAGTCTTGGTTGCCAAGAATGGATCCTTCCTAGATAAAGAGTTTCTCTCGAAATAAGTAAGTGGGAGGAAAATAGAACTTGATGAGGTAATCGTACCTCCACTCAAATCGGAGAGTAGCGCAACACGGGAAGCTATTTCTATGGATCCTGCACCGGCTGGAGAGGAAGTTAATGATGATGATCATGAAACTTCAAATCAAGTTGATATTGAACCTTGAAGGTCCACAAGGACACGTTCCGCACGAGAGTGGTACGGCAACCCTGTCCTGGAGATCATGTTATTGGACAACGGTGAACCTTCGAACTATGAAGAAGCAATGGCGGGCCTAGATTCCAACGAATGGCTTGAAGCCATGAAATCCGAGATAGGATCCATGTATGAGAACAAAGTATGGACTTTGATGGACTTGCCCGATGATCGACAAGCCATAGAAAATAAATGGATCTTTAAGAAGAAGACTGATGCGGATGGTAATGTGACCGTCTATAAGGCTCGGCTTGTCGCTAAGGGTTATCAACAAGTTCAAGGAGTTGACTACGATGAGACTTTCTCACCCGTAGCGACGCTAAAATATGTCCGAATCATGTTAGCAATTTCTGCATTTTATGATTATGAGATCTAGCAAATGGACGTCAAAACGGCATTCCTTAACGGCTTCCTTAAGGAAGAATTGTATATGATGCAGCCGGAAGGTTTTGTCGATCCTAAGAATGCTAACAAGGTATGCAAACTCCAGCACTCCATCTATGGGATGGTGCAAGCCTCTCGGAGTTGGAACATTCGCTTTAATGAGGCGATTAAAGCGTTTGGATTTATACAGGTTTATGGAGAACCCTATATTTACAAGAAAGTGAGTGGGATCTCTGTAGCATTCCTCATATTATATGTGGATGACATATTTGTTGATGGGAATTGATATAGAACTCTTGGAAAGTATAAAGGCCTACTTGAATAAGTGTTTTTCAATGAAGGACCTTGGAGAAGCTGCTTACATATTGGGCATCAAGATCTATAGAGATAGATCGAAACGCCCCATAGGTCTTTCACAAAGCATATACCTTGACAAGATATTGAAGAAGTTCAATATGGATCAGTCCAAGAAGGGGTTCTTGCCTGTGTTATAGGGTGTGATATTGAGTATGACTCAATGCCCTACCACGGCAAAGGATAGAGAAGAGATGAGTGTCATCCCCTACGCTTCATTCATAGGCTCTATTATGTATGTCATGCTGTGTACAGACCCGATGTGAACTTGCCATAAGTTTGGTGGGAGGTACCAAAGTGATCCCACGGCAGAACACTGGACAGTGGTCAAGAATATCCTGAAGTACCTGAAAAGGACCAAGGACATGTTTCTCATATATGGAAGTGCCGAAGAGCTCGTCGTAAAGGGTTACGTCGATACTAGCTTCGACACAGATCCGGATGACTCGAATCACAAACCGGATATGTGTATATTTTGAACGGAGGGGCAGTCAGCTGGTGCAGCAGCAAGCAAAGCGTCGTGACGGCATCTACATGTGAAGCGGAGTACATAGCTGCTTCAGAAGCAGCAAAGGAAGGAGTCTGGATGAACGAGTTCATCACCGACCTAGGAGTGATTCCCAATGCGTTGGACCCGATGACTCTATTATGTGACAAAACTGGAGCTATTGCCCTTTCCAAGGAGCCCAAGTTTCACAAGAAGACAAGACACATCAAACGCCGCTTAAAATTCATTCGTGATTACATTCAGGGAAGGAGAAATAGATATTTGTAAAGTACATACGGATCTGAATGTCGCAGATCCGTTGACTAAACCTCTCTCACGAGCGAAACATGATCAACACCAGAACTCTATGGGTGTTTGATACATCACAATGTAACTAGATTATTGACTCTAGTGCAAGTGGGAGACTATTCTAAATATGCCCTAGAGGCAACAATAAAATGGTTATTATTGTATTTCCTTGTTCATGATAATTGTCTATTGTTCATGCTATAATTATATTAACCGGAAACCGTAATGCATGTGTGAATACATAGACCACAACATGTCCCTAGTGAGCCTCTAGTTAGCTAGCTCGTTGATCAATAGATGGTCACGGTTTCATGACCATGGACATTGGATGTCATTGATAACGGGATCACATCATTAGGAGAATGATGTGATGGACAAGACCCAATCCTAATCATAGCACAAGATCGTGTAGTTCAACTGCTAAAGCTTTTCTAATGTCAAGAATCATTTCCTTAGACCATGAGATTGTGAAACTCCCGGATACCGTAGGAATGCTTTGGATGTGACAAACGTCACAACGTAACTGGGTGGCTATAAAGGTACACTACACGTATCTCCAAAAGTATTTGTTGGGTTGGCACGAATCGAGACTGGGATTTGTCACTCTGTGTCACGGAGAGGTATCTCTGGGCCCACTCGGTAAGACATCATCATAATGAGCTCAATGTGACTAAGGAGTTAGCCACAGGATGATGTGTTACGGAACGAGTAAAGATACTTGCCGGTAACGAGATTGAACAAGGAATAGGGATACCGACGATCGAATCTCGGGCAAGTGTCATACCGGTAGACAAAGGGAATTGTATACGGGATTGATTGAATCCTCGACATCGTGTAGCATGTGGGAGCCAACATGGGTATCCAGATCCCGCTGTTGGTTATTGACAAGAGAGGTGTCTCGGTCATGTCTACGTGCCTCCCGAACCCGTAGGGTCTACACACTTAAGGTTCGATGACGCTAGGATTATAGGGAAATAATGTACGTGGTTACCGAAGGTTGTTTGGAGTCCCAAATGATATCCCGGACATCATGAGGAGTTCCGGAATGGTCCCGAGATAAAGATTCATATATAGGAAGTGAGGTTTTGGTCACCGGAAGTGTTTCGGGCATCACCGGTAACATACCGGGACCATCGGAAGGGTTCCGGGGGTCCACCATGTGGGGCCACCGGCACCAGAGGGCTGCATGGGCTGAAGGTGGGAGGGACAGCAAAGGTGAGAAGGGGGAACCCTAGGCGCAGATGGTCCCAAGGCCCACCTAGGGCGCCGCCCTTCCTCTCCCCTCTCTGGCCGCCGCCGCCCAAGGCCATCTAGGGCTGTCACCGGCCCCTAGGGTGGGAACCCTAGGGGCTGTGCCCTCCCTCCTCCTCCTCCTATATATAGTGGGGTTTGGGGGGCTGCCATATACACAAGTTTCTCTCCCTCTCGGCGCAGCCCTACCCTTCCTCCTCCTCGTCCTCCGTAGCGCTTGGCGAAGCCCTGCCGGAGTACCACGCAGCTCCACCGTCACCACGCTGTCGTGTTGCCGGAGCTCTCCCTCAACCTATTCTTCCTCCTTGCTGGATCAAGGCGTAGGAGACGTCACCGGGTTGCACATGTGTTGAACACGGAGGCGTCGTCGTTTGGCGCTTAGATCGGAATCCACCGCGATCTGAATCGTTGCGAGTACGACTCCACCAACCGCGTTCTAGTAACGCTTCCGCTTTGCGATCTTCAAAGGTATGAAGATGCACTCACCCCACTCATTGCTGGTTTCTCCATAGATTGATCTTGGTGACACGTAGGAATTTTTTTGATTTACTACTACGTCTCCCAACAAATACCTCTCGTGCGACAAAGAGTTCACTCCAAAGTTACAAATAGCAGAGAACTAACGAAGAAAATATTGTAGGGTACGAAACCACCTCAAAGTTATCTTCTCCGATCAATCTTATGAGATATCCCTATAAGTGTCACGAACAACCCTAGAGTTCGTACTAAAATAACACCTTAAGATACACATCAACCAAAACCCTAATGTCACCTAGATACTCCAATGTCACCACAAGTACCCATGGGCTTGATTATATGATATGCATCACATAATTTCAAATTGATCATGTTCAATCCAACACAAAGAACTTCAAAGAGTGCCCCAAAGTTTCTACCAGAAAGTCAAGAAAAAAACATGTGCCAACCCCTATGCATAGATTCCCAAGGTCATGAAACCTGCAAGTTGATCACCAAAACATACATCAAGTGGATCAATAGAACATCCCATTGTCACCACGGATATCCCATCGCAAGACATACATCAAATGTTCTTAGATCCTTAAAGACTCGATCCGATAAGAAAAGTTCAATGGGAAAACTCAATTCATCACAAGAAGATAGAGAGGGGGAAACTCCATATGATTCATCTATATTAATAAAGCTCGCGATACATCAAGATTGTGTCATCTCAAGAACACGAGAGAGAGGGAGATCAAACACATAGCCACTAGTACATACCATCAGCCCCGAGGGTGAACTACTCCCTCCTCATCATGAAGACCGCCAGGATGATGAAGATGGCCTCCGGTGATGGTTTCCCCCTCCGGCAGGGTGCGAGAACGGGATCCTGATTGGTTTTTCATGGTTCTGGAGGTTTGCGGCGGCGGAACTCCTGATCTAGGTTTCCTTTCGGAGGTTTCTATATTTATAGGAATTTTTGGCATCAATCTTACGTCAAGAGGTGTCACGAGGCGGTGACAAGCCTCCTAGGCACGGCCAAGGGGGGTGGCCACACCTGGCAGGCTTGTGACCTCCTCGTGGATCTTCTGTCCCAACTCCAATGCTTTGGGGGGTCTCTTTTGGTCCAAAAAAATCATACTAAATTTTCAGCCCATTCTGAGTACTTTTATTTCTGCACAAAAAACGACACCATGGTAGTTCTGCTGAAAACAGTCAGTCCGGGTTAGTTCTAATAAAATCAAACCAAAATCATATAGGATTATTATAAACATAGCATGAATACTTCATAAATTATAGATGCGTTGGAGACGTATCAGGCAGCTCTGATGTGTGCGTCCGTTGAGAAAAGAGCATTGGACTCTTGTTCGGAGAGCGCTAGGTGGCGTAGGGCTTCCCGTTGCTGCCGATGATGCATAGCGCTCTCTACCTCGGACTCGGTGACTGGCATCACCTCCCCAGAGTCTTCAGGGGCCGGATTGACCGTAGAGACCTCCTTAGCGGATTCGGCATGAGCCAAAGCTCAGGAATCTTGAGCGCCGCTGGACACCCTGGCAACCTCCTCGGCAGAAGAAGGCCGAACTCTTGGCCTAAGTGTTTTGACATAAGGTCTCTTGTGAGGCTCTGTTAGTCATGATAATAAAATAAAACAGCCAAACATAGTACCTTTGAGTTGAGCGGATGGACAGGCTTGTCCCCATGGCCAGCTTGTGCGACGGATCCCAGTTACTCTCTGTCTCGGGCATTGCCGCCGTAGCCTATGCATGTCTCGCAGACCGACAATGCTTGGGAGGGGGAGCTGGTACATTTGGATCGGTGGAGGATACATGTCTCTTGCGGGACAAAATTTTCTTCTTCTTGCTTATCGCAGAGGAAGGGAATGATCCGGGATAATCTATTATAATAGCCACCTTGGATCGATCGAGGCTCTCCTGGTAGAAAACCCCGTCTTCAAGCTCAATTGTCAGATATGGGCCGTCATGAAATCCCGGATCATCATCACGGGAATAGTCCTCGGGCTGGGGGGCAGACAGTTAACTGTCTCGATAAAGCTCCTCCATTCATGTTCGCATAAAGTTAAAAGCTTCAGTCAAAAAGGGACAAATTGAAAACCCGAATTGTAGTCGCTAAATTGAAAGGCTTACCCATTCGATGGGATTGTGACTGGAATAGCCCTCCTTGGTCGGCAGCCGAACAAAATCTTCTTGCTCCCCTTTGTATAGGTCGGCAAGTGCGGCGACCAAGGTTGTTTGATCGGCAGGGCCCAGTCGTCGGGAGCGAGTGGTGTCGCTTGTCTCGTTGTAGCACCACAAAGGGTGTATTCTCTACTGAAGAGGCTGGACGCACCGAGTGATGGCGGCAACCATGACATCTATCATGGTCTGCTTGTGATGGGTAGTACCCTCACGTGGGCTGCCAAGCATTGCACTTCAACGTTGTTTTCTTGGGACGAGCTCTTCGGTCGCCAGTTGTACCTCTTCTTCAAGGGGGCGTCGGATTATTCGGGTAAACCCCTCTGAGTTGGGTCAAATAGGGGGGCGTCCTCGATATAAAACCATTCCGAAGACCATTCTTCGAACTCCTTCGGTGTTCCCACCGGATACCCCGTCCCCGCTATGCGGCATACTTTGGCTCCGCCGACCTTCAAGATTGTCTTGTCCCGAGTTTGAGGGACAAGGCATAAGTACTTCCTCCATAGTTCAAAATGTGCATCGCAACCCAGGAACATCTCGCAAAGGGCGACGAAGCCCGAGATGTGCAGGATAGACCCTAGGGTGAGGTGATGAAGCTGGATCCCATAGAACTCCAATAACTCCCTCAAGAATGGATGAATGGGGAACCCGAGACTCCGCAAAAGGAAGGGCACGAAGCATAAACGCTCCCCCTTTTGTGGATTGGAGAAATTTTCCGTGAAGGCTTCGTCGTTGAATGAAGATAAGCCAGCGCGAACAACTGCCAGATCCGAGGAGGGGAGGTACCCTTGGGTCTCGAGGTTGCGTAGTCGAAGAAGGGAGATGGAACAGCTTGTCCAATCCCCAGGACTGGAGCCGTACGGGCGCGAAGAAGAGCTGGGGGTGCTCGCCATGTTTTTGTGGTGAACTTTCGCTGGAAGGTTTTTCCGTTGGGGAGGAAGAAGAGGATGTGGCCTAGACCATGATTCTGTTTGTTTAAATGAGTGGTGCCTCCGTTGCGGAGGGGTAGTCTTGTAAAAAGTCGCTGAACCACTCTTCTCCCCATGACGTGCAAAAATCGAGAAATGCTGACGGTTATTATAATGGACCTAGCAAGCTTGTGATGCTTGGGATTTCATCAATGAATAGTCGGTTGCCAAACAAGGAGTAGAGGGACTCGCCTCAGAAGCCGAAGATTGCGACACACAAAGATTATCCGGATATACCTCGGCGTTGAAGGCTAATCGGGGGCTACTGAGGGAGTCCTGGATTAAGGGGTCCTCGGATAGCCGACCTGTTTCTCATGGGTCGGACTATGTGGGCCGTTGGATGATCATTGGATGATCAAGGGCCCCATCGCCAGGATGGAAGTTTCAAGGAGCCATGGTGTGCCCTCCAAGTTGTCGACAGTAGATAGGCATGTTTATCCCTTCAACGTGTAACTGACTATGTGTAAACCCTAGGTACCCTCGATGTCTATATAAGCTGGAGGGTTTTAGGTTGTAGAAAGAGGACAACTCATCTAGGATTTAGCTATTCGATCTCGAGGTAGATCAACTCTGTAACCTATATATCATCAATACAATCAAGCAGGACGTAGGGTATTACCTCCATAGGAGGGCCCGAACCTGGGTAAACATCGTCTCCTTCGTCTCCTGTTACCATTGATGCTAATCTCACAGCTCGGGACCCCCTACTCGAGATCCGCCGGTTTTGACACCGACACCCTCTTATTCGGAGTTGCATATGGCTTTTTGGCCAAGACGGCCGCAAGTAGGGGCGTCCGGGGATCCTCGGGCAGCGGAGCCAGGCAGTTGATATGCTAGAATTTTGCTAGCCAGATCTGTCAAAGCGAGCAGGAAAGGAGGATTAGAGCCTTCGAAAAAGGGAGGGAAAAAACCCGAAGACAAGTGAAAAGAATGTTACCGGTCCGGGAGGGGCCGAGGCTTCCATGGCAAGGTCCTCTTTTCTGCTAGCCAGCTCTTTCACGGCTTGAACAACACTTTCCATAGTTTCTTGTGGGAGACGCGGAAGAACTCCCGCACGATGATAGGGTCGTCCAACCTGTATTCCTACATGGGGGCGGCCCGGTGTTGATAGGGGATAATGTGGCGGCGCAGCATGACTTGAACTACAATCGGTAGTTCAATATTCTTCTTACCTATCAGGGGGGAGATGCACCTCTGTTAGGTATTCACCTCCGCCACACTCTCCCAATCGAGCCCCTTCTTCATCCATGACACTAGTCTGGTGGGATTGCCAGATCAAAATCTGGGAGGTGCCTCCCATCCTTCTTCGTGTGGTTCGGTGATGTAGAACCACTCCCGTTGCCAAACCTTGACGATGTCTATGAAAGATCCATCGGGCCATTGAACTAAGGGGAGTTTGCTAATCATAACTCCCCCATAGTCGGCCTGCTCGCCGCTAACAACTTTCGACTTGATATTGAATACCTTCAACCATAGGCCGAAATGGGGTTGAACCCGAAGAAAGGCTTCGCAGAAAGTAATGAAAGAGGAGATATGCATAAAAGAATTCGGGGGAAGACCATGAAAATTTAGCTCGTAGTAAAACATAATATCCCTCGCGAAGGGGTGAAGGGGGAGGCCTAAGCCTCGGGGAAAGTGGGGAATGAAAACTACCCTCTCACCTTCTCTAGGTGTGGGTTTGACCTGGTTCTTCTCCGGGGTTCGATGGACGATGGCTACCGACAAGTAGCCGGCAAGCTTCGGCTCTCTAATGTCCTTCTAGGTGACCTGTGAGGCCTCCCACTTGCCCTTGGAGCCCGCTCCATCCATGATCGAATTGAGGAAGGGTCTGAGAGGTTTGGGAGGAATGAGGCTCTGAGCTTAGGAGGAAGATGGCAATGGGGAGTCTCGAAGAGTGTACTAAAGGTCTTGGCAGACGATCCCTTTTATAGGCTGCTAAAATACCAAGAGCCCCTGAGATGCGTCATCAACCTCGCCACTTCCCAATAAATCGTGCGATTATGCACTCACAGGATAACCCAAATCATTAAACGTATCCCCGAAAAGGCGGGACACGATCACCATATTAATGAGACATGTTGATTAAAAACAAAAACTGCCTCGAACCGCAATTCAAGCTTTTTGGAGACCAGTCAACGGTAACGTTCAAGCTGTGACCCTTTGGCAAAAAATTGTTAGCGAAAAACATTGTCTTTGCTTGGATGGTTGGCCTTCGAGGCAAAGTTTAATATTCAAAGTTTTGAATTCAAGGTGGAACTCGCCTCACAAGCTGAAGACTTTGGACACGCAACTGCTAGGGTATTATTATGGCATTGGATGCTAGTTCGGGGGCTACTGAGGTACTTCGGGATTAAGGGGTCCTCGGGCTGCCGACCTATCTTTGTGGGACGGACAATGGGCCGCTTTTTGATTGTCAATGAAGGTCTGGACACCATAACCAACATGGAATCTCTCAGGACGTGACGTGCACTCCAAGTACAAGACGATGGGTTCGGCATATTCCTTTCCTGATGTAACCGACATTGTGTAACCCTAGATACCCTGGTGTCTATATAAATAAGAGGGTTTTAGTTCGTAGGGCAAGTTAAGCTCATTACTCTTAGGGTTTAGACCACATCATACGATCTCGAGGTAGATCAACTATGTACTCGATACCCCATATTCAATACAATCAAAGCAGGACGTAGGGTTTTACCTCCATCAAGAGGGTCCGAACCTGGGTAAATACCGTCTCCCTTGTCTCTTGTAACCCATCAATCCAAGATCCATAGTTCGGGACCCCTACCCGAGATCTGCCGATTTTGACACCAACAACGTGTGAACCTCTCTTTGGTACATCTTCACATGTCCATTATCACTATAATGGATGGCAAGCTTCAAGCATGTGATCTCTTCATGATGTTACACTTGAACTTGCACACCTCAACCGTGATGACGGTCACAACTTGATGTCATCGTCCATGGGTTATATGAAATCTTCCTTTTGATGCATGCCCATGGGAACATACCTAACCCCACAAAGAACACTCACAAAGATAATGGGTTAGTACACAAAGTGTAATGGACAATATTTACCATACCATGAGATCACTTGATCCCACTTGGTACATCTTCTATGCTTTGCGTGTTGATCAACTTGAATCACTCTTTGCCTTAGTCTTGATCAATCTAGTATCTTATCTTCTCTCTTCATAAAGATGATGTCTTGAAGGTAACCATGAATGTTCTCACAATCTTCTTCTTCAAGACATGCTTGCAATAAGCTCAACTCTCACATGACCAATCTTTGGATAAATCCTTGAACACCACCTTGGTCCTCACATAAACTCCTTGAAACCAACAAATGGACTTCAAGAAAGGCCTATGGACAAATCCTTCGAATATAAATCAAGACAACCATTAGTTCATAGGGATGTCATCAATTACCAAAACTACACATGGAGAAATGTGCTCTAACATATGCGCTTTTCTATCAATTTCCAACATTAATTATGAGAGATGTCACTAGAGAACACTACGCCCCCGGGTCTATTCACATATAAATTTACAAATGCTACATTTTCCTTGCTGCCATTATTTGCTTTTTATTTATTTTGCAATTTATATTTATCCAACTATCAACCACACTACTTATTTGCTTGCAAGTAACGAGTTCAAGGGGCTTGACAACCCTCTTGCATGCGTTGGGTGCAAGTGTTTACTCTTTTGTGTGTAGGCGCTGCAGTCGGGAGTTGCGTGGTCCTCCTATTGGTTCGATAACATTGGTTATCACCGAGGGAAATACTTATCTGTAGCATCATCTGCTCCTCTTCGCGGAAAACCAACGCAGATCACAAGTATCACACACTGAAAAAATGGCATTTTCTCTCTACGAAATAGCTAAATCTGGGGGTCTTGGATGTCCACCGTTTGAACTCATTTCATCATGCTAAGTACTTGGGAAGTCCATGTCACCTACAAGACACACAAAGATAAGGACAACTAATAAAAACTAACAAAAAATAAAGATTATGCAATGCTCGCGGTTAAAAGAGTAAAAACTGAGAGTAATGCATATGAACATGTAATTGGCTCAATGAAACATGATATAACTTGATATACGGAGATAATGTGCAACAAATGAGATCTAAATTTGCGAAAAATATGAAGCCATCATTTGTATATACGTTTTTTGGTTCACCCGGCTACTTATTGTTGTCGCGCTATCGACCAGGTCCGTCCGTATATCAAGTTATATCATTTGTGCAAAAAAAATTGAACACGTGTTCTTTTGGGGAAACACATTGTTATATGGCAGGACGTGTTTGGAATGAAGGAAATAAGAACACTGGAATAGTACAAAATATAGAAATAGAAAACGAATGTATGTGTAAAATTTAGGATTCAAATAAACAGGAAAAACATGCATTCTCTGGTGTTTGGAACACAGGAAAACTATGACAATGAAGCAAACATAGTTCACCCACCTCTCTCTTCCAGTCGCATGTCCTTATGCTGATCGAACTACGATAAATCCACCCACTTTTGAAACTATTCTGGTGAGCAAGTAGATGTTCATTCCAACATCTAGCAAGTTTCTAGTAGTTGCAATACATGCGTACAACAAAATGAAACCTAAGTAGAACCTATATTGAGGGTATAGAAAATCGAAAACCCAATACATGCGTACAACAAAATGAAACCTAAGTAGGAGAAGCCGCCCCGCCACTAACCTCTACAAGTACTTCATGCTCTTGCGCACAGTGAACACAACAATCCAAACTGCAAAAACGCAAGCATAAATGCATACAGTTGTCAAAAAATAAAAAATAAAATGAAGAACACGGGCAACCAACGGCAGGGGCGTCCAGCGCCTCCGGAGCCTCAACGGCGAGCGGTGGTGGTGCTGTGTTTTACTCGCCTTCACACCGCCGCGTGTCCTCGTCCTTGTCTTCCACCCTCCAAAGTCCAAAAGACTACTCTTTTCCTTGCCTTGCCGCGTCTCGTTGTTGACCAAGAGTCCAAGACCCAGAGATTTGATTTGATACGACTCGTCTCCTCCGCCCCATCTTTTCTCCTCTGCGTGACAGGGGAGGGACGCAATCGACAAGGGATCGACGGGGGTGGCGGGATCATGGCGAGCGCCGCGACGGGGGCGATGAGCTCCCTGCTCGCCAAGCTGGCCGAGCTGCTGGGGGAGGACTGCTACCACAACCAGATGCAGAGGGGCACGCGGCGGGAGGTGGCCTTCCTGCGGGACGAGCTGGGCAGCATGAACGCGCTCCTCGAGCGGCTGGCCGACGCCGACGCCGCGGCGCCGCTCGACCCGCAGACCAGGGAGTGGCGGGACCAGGTGCGGGAGATGAGCTACGACGTCGAGGACTGCGTCGACGAGTACATGGGCCAGCTCCGCCGCCGATCCGGTGGCGGCGGCGGCGGCGTGGTGGGGCTCGTCCTCGGCTACGCGGGCAGGGTGAGGGAGATGGTGTCGCGCTGGGGGATCGCAGAGCAGATCCAGGAGCTCAGGGCCCGCGTCGTCGAGGCCGGCCACCGGCGGAAGAGGTACAAGATTGATGCGGCGGAGGCTTGCCCTAGCGCCAGCGTGGTGCCGGTCGACCGCCGGCTGCCGGCGCTCTACGCGGAGTTGGGGGGCCTTGTCGGCGTCCACGGTCCGAGGGACGAGCTCATCAGGTTGCTCGACGACGGAGAAGAGAGGATGAAGGTGGTGTCGGTTGTGGGGGCTGGAGGATTGGGCAAGACCACTCTTGCTAATCAGGTGTACCGAAACATCGGAGATCGATTCGATTGCAGATCATTTGTTTCCCTGTCGCAAAATCCTGACATTGGGATGATCTTTCGAACAATACTCTGTCAAATAAAAAAAGATGAATGTGAACTCACTGGGTCAGGTGATATGGAGCAGCTCATCAATGAATTGAGGGATTTCCTACAGGATAAGAGGTATCTAAAAATCCCATAAAATTACTCTTAGCTGTTTTCTCATGAACATTTTGATTGTCTTGATGATAACATGCCTGTGTTTCTGTTTATTCATAATTCTCTATCATGTGTTAGATATTTGATCGTAATTGACGACATATGGAGTACCAAAGCCTGGAAGATTATCAAATGTGCTTTCAGCGAGAATACTTGTGGTAGTAGAATCATCGTGACAACAAGAATCGGCACCGTCGCGAAATCATGCTCCTCCCCTGATTGTGATCTTGTATATGAACTGAAGGCGCTGAGCGAGGATCACTCGAAGATGTTGTTCTTCAGAAGAATTTTTGGCTCTGAAGATAAATGCCCATACCAACTCAAGGAAGTTTCAGTTGAAATTGTAAAGAAATGTGGTGGTTTACCTTTGGCAATCATTACCATGGCTAGTCTGTTAACCACCAAGTCAGACACAAGAGAAGAGTGGATGAAGGTTTGTAGTTCGATTGGTTTTGGACTCGAGAAAAACTCCGATGTGGAGGAAATGAACATGATATTATCTTTGAGCTATAATGATCTTCCTCATCATTTAAGGACCTGCTTATTGTATATGAGTATGTTTCCTGAAGATTATGTGATCAAGAGGGATTATTTGGTAAGAAGGTGGATAGCAGAAGGGTTCATCAAGGTTTTGGGAGGCAGGAACCTAGAGGAGGAGGGTGAATGCTATTTTAATGAACTTATAAACAGAAGCCTGATCCAAGCGGTGGATTTTCAATACGACGGCAGAGTGTATGCATGCCGGGTGCATGATTTGGTTCTCGATCTAATTGTAACCAAGGCAGTGGAAGATAATTTTGTTACTATAGTTACTGACAAAAGACAAGTACTGCGCCCGAAAGGCAAAGTTCACCGACTCTCATCTGACTGCACTACTAATGTAGAAAGCATGCTAACACGTTCCATGGCTGTTGCTCATGTTCGATCCCTCAACATATTCAGGTACTCTGAACAAATGCCTTCTCTTTTGAATTTCCGGTCTCTAAGAGTGCTAGATCTGGATGGCAATGAGAATTTGGAAAGCTCCTACCTTGAAGATATAGGGAAATTGTTCCAGTTGAGGTACCTAAGGATTCGAGCAAGTAACAACATCACGCTTCCGGACCAAATAGGAGAGCTGCAGTCACTGACGATATTGGATCTTCTTAACTGCTATGATACAAGCGAATTGCCTGCAAGTATTGCTAAACTTTGGAATTTGAAATGGCTAATTGCTCATCGCGTCAAATTGCCGAGTGGAGTTGGCAACATGCAAGCTCTAGAGTCTGTGTCACTTGTGGCTGTGGACAACACTACCCCGGTAACCGCGCTACAAGAACTCGGCAGTTTGACCAAACTGAGAAGCCTTGGATTGGATTGGCGCATCACTGATGCACACAAGGATAGAATGACATACGCGGACAATCTTGTTTCCTCGCTTGGCAAACTAGGCGCCTCTAACCTTCGATGTTTGACGCTCATCAGTCCATGGTCACTGGACTTCCTGTTGGATGCCTGGTCCCCTCCTCCTCACCACCTTCAGGAACTAACAATCAAAGGTTGGTGCCTCAGAAGGATCCCAATGTGGATGGCCTCACTGGCCAACCTCACCTACCTAGACATCGAGGTTGAAGTCACACAGAAAACCCTCGAGGTGCTTGCGTCCTTCCCTGTCTTGCAGTTTCTCAAGTCATACTCAAACGCAGCAGATCCCCAAGAAAGATGTCTCGTTGTCGGCAACAATGGGTTCCGATGCCTGAAGAAACTCAACTTTGTCCACTGGACGAACCTAATGTTCTTGGAAGGAGCGATGCCGATGCTCGAAACGCTTGAATTTCAGATCATTGTGCATGAAGTGAAGACTGCATGTGGACTTGGTTCTCCTCCTGATCTTGGCATCCGCCACCTCCCTGCCCTCAAGAACCTTGTTGTCAACATCTACTGTGAGTGCGCCAGAGTAGAAGAGGTCGAGGCATTGGAGGCTGCTATTCAGGTTGCTGTCAGCATGCTACCCAACAATCCAACACCGAGATTGCACAGGTTTCGTGAGCTGGAGATGCTAGCAGATGATGCAGAACAATAAGCAACTTCTACGCGCCGTGCCCATCCTAGTCTGCTGCATCCACACATTAAGGTATTGATTGGCTGGTGGTTCCTTCAAACCAAACCAAAATGTCTGCTCATCCGGGTCTCGACTCTGCTGCACGAACCGGACTTCGCATAGTGTTTTTTGTTATCATTCCAGGCAATGCACACACTTCTCATCAGGAGCTAAAATTACAGCTATGGCTTGCAGCTGTTACTTGAGTCCCTTCCTTTTGTTTGTCTTGGTGAACCGGTGAAATTGATACATCCAACTTCCGGTGTCACTACTCTGTCTTCGTGGACAAATGCCTCGGTGTTGACTGCTGTAACTGTGTCTCCGGGTATGTCTAGTGTTGACTGGCAGACATATGGACGGGTTTTGCTTCTTCCTCATTTCTTTGTTCTACAGAACGGATGGTAACAAAATCATGACGGTGTGTGACATTTTTGCTCTTGGCATGTGATTGTTATCGCACCGCCTTGGTTTCCAGCACAGACTGTGCGCATGCTTTTGATCTGCCTTTTATGTCCAGAAGGATTTTGCCCATGTTCGTGAGATTTGGAGTTTGCAAAAGTAAAGTGAAGATAGTATTTTTCACAGTATTTATTCAGATCTGCAAAAAACAAAAACAAAATTAAGAATGGAGAAGTGGGGTTTGCAAAAGTAAAGTGAAGATAGTATTTTTCACAGTATTTATTCAGATCTGCAAAAAACAAAAACAAAAACAAAATTAAGAGTGGAGAAGTGGGGTTTGCAAAAGTAAAGTGAAGATAGTATTTTTCACAGTATTTATTCAGATCTGCAAAAAACAAAAACAAAAACAAAATTAAGAGTGGAGAAGTGGGGTTTGCAAAAGTAAAGTGAAGATAGTATTTTTCACAGTATTTATTCAGATCTGCAGAAAACAAAAACAAAAACAGAATTAAGAGTGGAGAAGTGGGGTATCGATCCCCATACCTCTCGCATGCTAAGCGAGCGCTCTACCATCTGAGCTACATCCCCTTGTTGGTAATGATATAATATACAGGAAATTGTATTTAGCCGGGGCACCTTCTCAACGTAGCTTATTCTTATAGATGAATAACCCCTCATATATTTAGTTCATCAATCAAACACAATAAGCTGCTGGACAATCGCGCCTCCTCGCGATGGCCATCTGTCCTGTGAGGTGAAAAAAACCCCGAAGGAAATAAAAAAGAGAACAGATCGCCCTCGTTCCCCATTCACTACAGCCCCGATTCCTCCCCCTCTCCCTCTCCGTCGTCGGTCGCCGCCACCACTCACCGACGCCCTCCCCCATAGCCTGCAACCCGGCCCCTCTCTCCTCTACTCACCTCATCACCACCACCAGCGAGCTCCTTTCCTACCCATCGCCCCAGATTGAGCAGCAGGTACGGATCCACGCCCACGCGGCGCCGGCGCTCCCCGTCGGATCGCATCCAGAACTACGGCCACTACCACAAGGAGGGTGGAGCAACTCACTTCTGCAAGGTAACCATGGCCTCGAAGCTCGAGGCCATACCAATGCCCTTGGAATTCATGAAGCACTTCTTGTCCGTGCCGACGGAGTTCAGCCTCAAGATGAACACCGACTGCTCATGGAGGGTCACTGTCCGCCCGATGAACAACGGGGTCACACTCGATCAGGGTTAGGCCACCTTTGCTAACGTCCATCAGATCAAATCGGCTACATGGTGACTTTCAAGTTGCTAATTCCCGACACGCTCAAGGACATCTTCTTCAACGACGACGACATTGAAGTGGTGACAAAATGCGGGAGGCACGACGATGCCTTCGTTGTGAACGTCTAAGACAACCCTTCTTATGCTCCAGCTGGTTTAGTTTCATATTGTACTAATTTGCTTTAGAACTGATATGTTTAAGTGTGACACTTTAGTTAAACGGCTTGTTATGGTATAAAACTATCTTCCATTGTGTGTCCGTGGGTTATTGTTGTGTGATGGTAAGTGGTAACCTCACCACCTCGTCGAAGAGTTTACTAGACAACATGTGTTGCATGGAACCAAACACCATGCCTTGTGTTTACGCCTAAATAAGCGGGCAACCAAACAGGCTACCTTTCGTTACACCCCATGCAGGCTAGAGGGTATGCAAACAACCAAACTAGGTGCAAATGTTTTTTTTTTGCCTGTATACCCTTAAACAAACTTAGTTGAGCCAGGCAACGTGAAGACTACCAAACACACCCCAAACGCTATGCCAAAATTGCTTCCCTAATGCAAGGGACCTAGATGCGGCAACCAAACAATGCACATATGTTATTTTTTTCCGGTATACACTCAGTTAGGCTCTGATGGGGCATACCCCACTGCCCAGGCTGCACTAGTAAGGTAACCAAACGCGCCCTTAGTGCATGGCGAGCCACTTCAATTACCATATGATTTTTTTATGTTTGTGTTAGTCTAATAAAGTTCGGCCAATAGTTAATGCTGGCTCGTATTCTAGTGGTTTAACATGTTCTTCTTGGTGACTATCTAAACTAGTATTTACACTGTTCTAGCAGTTGTAGATGTAAAATATCGTAGGCACTATTCATGTGCACAACTTGACATTTCATATTTTTAGTTTATCATGAATGTTTAAAGGATCGGTATGGTCGACTAGAGGGGGGATGGGATGGGATGAATATGTGACTAACAATTTTTTAACTTATTTTTAACAAATTAGGGCTCAACAAGAAAGTAGGTTGTTTATAAACGCAACTAGGTGGACAACGTATATGATAAGCACTGCAATAACAACAAATGCAAGTACAATGTAATCACACAATAATAACTTGCACCAAGTAAAGGCACCTTGTAACCGCAAGTGGAGTTGATGGGACGAGGGTATGTTGTCGAAGTTCCCTCCTTTGGAGGAGGTACATCCCGTTGGAGAGATGTGGAGGCACAATGCTCCCTAAGATATCACTAGGACCACATTATTCTGTTCATGTCCTAGCACAATGCAAGATAACGTGATTCCACTAGCGGTGTCCTTAAAGGCGGCAACTGGACCATTACAAACAAGGTTGAGACTCTATCCATAACTTAATGAGAGGCTCTCAATGTCACCACGAAGTTTTAGCACAATGGAATGTGGCTCTGAGGCGACCTCTTTCGCCCAGGTGCCCAAACACCCAACAGTATCAGGATCCACAATGTATAGTATGGGGGAATCCGATTTCTCTTGGTGAAAGTGTAAATCGAGGCCATCTCCTCCAAACCCTAGAGAATCGACAAGTTTTTATGGCTATAGAGGGAGATTGAGCAAGCTTGAGCCTGTGCAACAATGGAGTGAAAGGAAAGGAGAGAGGTCGTTCCCTTGCAGAAGAAGACTCCCCTTTATAGCAATCTATAACACATACCTCCCCGCTAGTACCCGCGACACACCCACGGAAGTACCACCCAAGCGGTCCCGTGATGCCCATCGGTAGTACCACCAATTACCATCCACAAAAGGCAAAACACAAAAAGGGGGCAACTCCAAAGCTAAGGGAAGGGAATGTGGGTGCATTTAGATTGTGCATGTGTTGATTTCACCCATACTATCTAACGCGGACCCCTCTTAATAGTACGAATTCCCTACGACTCAAATAAAAAAGAAACATCAGAAAATCCGTCTTCACACTTTGCTTATCCGAGGGGAATCAAACCGTCTCGTGCCGTAGATATAAGTCTCTAAAATGCTCAATGCATATGATTAGTCCATAAAATGCATTTTCATCAACACCAAAACCACTTAGAGAGAGATATGCCCTAAGAAATGTATATGGCCTTACACTTGATTTTATTTTTTGCAAATTGTGCATCTACTATATATAATTATTGCATCTGAAAAGTGAGTTCCTTTTGGTATTGTAAATTTTGGTTGTAGAATCGGCAAAATATACTCTCATTGAGAGAGAGAGAAGGAAAGAAACCGAGCACCTCCTTCGTCCCTGGCAGAACCACGTCACACCTCCACCCATTCTCGTAGAATAATTCAAGGCACGCGATCATTTTTGGAACTTGCAAACATTTCTTGAAATCATGTAAAATTTGGAATTCATAAACGGTTTTTGAGACCGTGAACATTTTTTGAAATCATGCACATCTTTCGAATTTGTGAACATTTTTAGAATTCACAAACATTTTTAGAGTTTACAAACAATGTTGGAATTAAAAAGTTTGTGAACGCGAAGAGTATTTGAAATTCCTAACTATTTTTGATAAACGTAAACATTTTTTGAATTTTTGAATAAATCTTGAAGACTGAAATATTTTTCTCTTGGGCTTGATTTTTAAAAATCTATTTCTTTTGGCCTTGATGCATGCGCTTGAACCACACATAGTACACAGCTCTGTGATGTTTGTTTTCTTCGGCCTTCAACATAAAATGTTGCTGGTGGGCTGCTTCTCTCAAGTTTAGGCACATGCATCAAGCCCTTGAGAGAAGCGCAGCCCAGAGGGCACAGGCCAGACCAGCCCAGCCCACAGTCAGCCCTTCCTCTCTGCCCGTCGGTTCCTCGTGCGTTGACTCAAGCCGTCGATTTCCTCTTGCTGGGCGACCATGGCAACCGCGGCGGCGGCGCCGAGGCACAGCTGCGCGAAGCTCTCGGTGGCGGTCGAGGACCCCAAGGCGCCGGGCGGCGGCGGCATATTCGTGAAGGCCACGTGGCTCCCCACCCGCTTCTCCCTCGCCGTCACCGACGGCGCCGGCGCCTGGGTCGCCGACGCCTCCGACGCCGAGGTGCGCCTCCGGGCCGAGCAGTGGGACCAGCCCGTCTCCGAGTACCTCGCCCTCGCCGAGCGCTACCTCGCCTTCCACCAGCCCTCCTCCACCTACTCCTTCCACGAGGCCGGCAGCGGTCGCAGGGTGCGTTCGGCTCTTGTCCCTTCTCCTATCTCTGTTGCTATACGGATACATGAAAATGTATCTAAGATCAAGTTGAGATTCGTCTAATTGACTTCATTGTTGTTCGATGTGTGAAGTGTGACATTCCTTCACCGCTTATTTCGCTAATTTTGTCTATTACCAAGTAGGAGTATTTCCCATGGAACAATATTGCTCACCCAGGTGTAGTCTATCTGGTATTCTGGTGAGTATTAACCATTCTTTATTTTGACCCAAGAAGTAATTAGTGTTGACATGTCAACACAAATTGCTCCCCAAATTGTTTCATACTACTGATGGTGATGTGCTTCATTTGCACCCAATTTGGGGAGCAATTTGTGATGTTGCTGTTGCCAATGTATTACCCATCAAGAAAAGTCTTATCTCTCCCCCACCCAGCCTGAGTGCCTGACTTCCATTCAAATTTTTGGATTTGGGTCTGCGAAGCAGTCGCAAAGTTAAACTACACTTGCTTGGTTTCATTGAAAGGACAGTTGCAGATATAGACGAGTTAATTTTTTAGAAAAATGCTGATTTGGTATTCATTTGCCAATACAAGTGTTTAACCTGATATATTGTACTAACTATTTATACACTGAAATTATGCGTCACTCCTTTCTAAACTTACCATAGAAACCAGGACTTGTTCATTAGTAACCATGATTAGTAAACAAAAGTTAATCCAGCTCATCACTCCCTTTAAGATTGATGCACATTCTTCATTTCTTGTTGTCTTGATGCCTTAGCAATCTGTTTGAGCCTTTGAGGTACTGTTATTTTCAATTTACTCACATGGTATGCGCAATTGAACTTTATTGAGGTACTGGCTTACTGCCATCCTGAAATATGGGCAAAGTTGAAGATTAATAGGTTTGAATCGGACAGTGGTTTATACAATCTTTACTTATGTTGAAAAGGGGTTCTTCATGCTTTATAGCTTATGGAAGGACATCCACTTGTCCTGATCCTCTTTTATTTTCTGACATATCGCCCTTTTCAACCATTTAGTTGTCATGGACATTCGAAAAACAAGGTACCAAGCTGGAATGGCGTTGGAAACTGCAGCCGGCACCCCACCCACAACAGACTATAGCTGAGGTCTTGGATTTCCTTATGGATGCAAATATACGCTTGAGTGTACGTCCCTTTGCTTTGTATCTCTTGAATTTATAGTTCTGTGGTCTTCTCTGAGTAATTGTCAATGTATGTCGGGGTGCAAGTGGGCCAACCAACGACCCATTTACATGCAGATCATTCACTTTATGCAAATAGCAAGTAATTAGATGGGTCGTTGGGTCGCTCAACAGCCCATAGTTGTTGTAGGATTAATTGCATGTCAGGATATGGCTGAACTTGATTAAGCCTGTATTGTAGATGTAGTGTTTGAATTTACCAATGTGTTAGCTTTCTTATTCAGGAAGAGGTTGTGAGGAAGACACAATCATTTGAGAAGCTCAAACAAGAAGCTGAGAATTGCTTGCAACAGAGCGAGAGATTCAACAACGAGAAGGCTGAGTTTGAGCAAGCCTCCTTTACAAAGGTACAGTTCCTTGCATCGACCTGTTTCCTTGCGTGCTAGCGTTGTTCTGGTATTGCAATTTCGTACGGAATTCGCATCACTCTACATAGCCGTGCTGCTTCTACAGGAAGACTACTAGTCTGCCATCATTCTACAGGTCGTTGAGCACCACGTTTTCCTAATCAATTAGTCAGAGCTATCTACTTTCTACTGTGTTGACTTTTAAACTGAACTCCAGCCCCGTTCCCATTCCGTTCAGTTAAGTAGATATAATCACCTGAAGGCCTATGCTTTGGTCTTGTTATTATGCGCTGCTGCTTAGTAGCACTCACTGACCGTTGTGCCGTTGCTTTCAGTTTGTGGCCGTTCTGAACTCGAAGAAAGGCAAGCTGAGACAGCTCAAGGACAAGGTCACGGCGCTTGAGTCCACCGACAAGGTCCCGAAGGAGGAGGAGGAGGAGGAGGAGGAGGGCAACTCGACCGACAGGACGGAGCCTATCGAGGAAGGGAGCGACAAGGACCACAGCGCCAATGACAAGCCCTCGGAGACGGGCAGCGGCGGCGGCGACCCCCACAGCTCCCCCGAGAATGCCGCCGCTGCCGCGGCCACCTCCAGGGGTCGGAGAGGCGGGCGCAAGAGGGCGAGGAATTGAGTGGCCCAAACCAAGCAAAGCCTGCCGCCGGATGTTTAGACGGCCCTTGTCACGCAGCTTGTTCTATTTCTTTTCTTTTCCTCGAATGTAGCACCTTCGTCAAATGATCTTCACGTGTTTTTCGTTGTGTTTTGCTTAGAGATGGCGCAGAATTTAATTTTGTGTGATGATGATGATGATGGCCCGATGGCGGCGGCAGCTGTATAGTTGTTTAGTAGTAGTAAGTACCACTAGCTCGTAGTTAATGTGGAACAGATGCATTTCTCCATGTGTGCTTTGTCACATAGTACTCTAGTACTAGCACCATTTTCATTCCTGAGGTCGTGCTCCTGCGTGAAGACGTGTGGAAAGTCAGGGCAGGCATGTGTTTCTCATTGCGCGACGCCTGAGCTCCACATGGCTGATGGTAGTCAGGTGGTGGCCCGTCTCTTTCATGCTTGGAAAAGAACAGGAAAAATAGTAGAGGCCGGAGAACAGCCTTCGGCCGCGTGTTTTTCGTGCGATTTTGGGTGGTCAGTGGTCACGGCAATCAGCGTTCAGCGGGTCTCCTCATTGCTGGAGTCAAAGCTTCCCTCGCCCGGAGTTCAGACCCTTTCCCCCTCTGGCCTCTTCGATCCACGCGGGAAGACACACTACCTGCTCCTGCTGTTGACCGCCTCCTCCCCCGCTCCCGCTCCCGCCGTTCGGGGAAGGAAGGAAGGAAGGAAGGAAGGAAGGAATGAGCACGGCGGAGCCCTAGGAAACGGAGGAATGGATGGACCGGGAAGCGAAGCGAAAGACGGGACCAGCTCAGGATTGCGTCGTCTTCCGCGGCGAGGTCCGTTTGGAGGTCGCGGCTTCTCGTCGTCGCTGGGATTACTACGGTTTTTCCGCGGCCGATTTCTTCTTCTCTGCTTCGTGTTCTTCATCGCGTTTCTTGGCTGCGCTCTTCAGGTGCTCGCCCCCTCCGCTTGCCGGACCGGGGATTCTTTCAGCGGTTGGGCCGACGAGCAGAGGGGGATGGATCTCCTCCACGATCCGACGGCTGGCTTGGATCGGATGATATACTCGGTGAGAGCCTTTTTTTCGTCATCCGTTCGATTTCTCTTCTTCTTCCTTGCGGTCGTTTCCCTGGGTTGACTCATTTCCAGCCCTGTTTGCTTCCATTGGGACGCCCTCTCTTTGATTTCATTTTTATGTTTTGGCCGGAAATGCGCTCTTTGGGTCTCTCATCTGCATCGAAATTCCGGGACGGCTCAAACGCAGCTTAAAAAGTACGTACGGTCTTGTTGTTTGCACGGAAGAAAGCCATCTCTGCAAACATACCAGCTGTGAGAGGAAAGACTATATACCTTCTTTGGGACTGTCCGGAATTCTGCTGAATTTGTTTGCTTGTTTTCTTCTATCATTCCATTTACGAACCAAAAAATTTCCATTCTCATGTGTATCTTTGTATGATTGTATCTAATCACGCCTGTGAAAAATTGGCAGAGTTGAAATCTGAAATGGGTGCGGGTAGAATCGCTCGGAAGATACTTCGCTGATGGAGCTCACAACTTCAACCTGTTCCGTTGGAGCTGGAATCGGTTAATGTGTCTTGTTCAGGTACTTCAAACTCTAACAACTTCTACTTCATGTCTGCTTTACGAATTATGACTCTGCTCCTGAGATATGCCATCTGACTGGATATTGCTTTTGGCCCCCAAGCTTTAGTGAGCCTTTTCTTCAAAATAAAAAATGAAAGAGTGTTTACGAGTTCCAGAAAATCCATGAAACATTCTAATATGTAAGTTTTGTAATACACTATGAATCTGCAAAATTTCAAACAAACTTTAGCTTGTTTGCTGGTATTAAGTTAGCAATTTCAAAGAAACTCTAGCTTGTTTTAACCATTCAAACGAACAATATGACGAGTCTTCTAGTTAATATTTTGAGACAAACCGATTTTCATCCCGACTTTAAACAATAAGGTCCAATGCGGATGGTTGGGTAGCATCCAATCTTGGTTGTACTACATCCCTTTTAGGATACCTCACAAAAGATGGAGCACATAAACACCACATTTCCTCGTCAACAAAAGATGGAGCACATAAACACCACATTTCCTCGTTCACAAAAGATGGAGCACATAATCACTCTTTGGCAAGTAAATTAGGTTCCGGCTACTTTAGTTGGTATCTTCTTGGCCGTAGCATCTCACCGAAGGAGGCGATGTCGTGCGGAATAGAAGTCTTCCTCCTCAGTCATCATCAATAAGCATTTAGGACCCTAAGTGGATTTTGGTGCCGAGTGTTAAAAATATATTTAGTCCCAAGTGTGTTGGTTGTCGCGCGTCGGTACCCCCCCCCCCCCCCCCCGCACACACACAAAGGGAAAAGAGATGAAGGTCACATTATTAAGAGAGAACAATGATGGCAAAGATGTTTCTTCATTGCTAATCGTATTTATCTTGCCACCAACAAGCCCCAAATAAACTACGCCGAAAGTGGAGAATTGGTAAGCCTAAAGGTTCAAGTTCAGAGAAGGCTAGACCGTCCGGGGTTGCAAGTTCTGATAGTCTGGACGTACATTAGAATGACTAGGATTGGTCCTAGTAGTCGGACGGTTCAAGAGAGTGCACTGCCTCTGCTTGGAGCCGCTCGATTTCTAGGTCGTACTATCTAGGTTGATTGCCTGGACTGTCCAAGGCGTGTCATTTTGAGATACGGTTGGGTTCGGGTGAAGCCCCGGCGGGGCCATCCAGCTCTCTATCCGGCCTCTTTCCCAAAGTAGCTCGATTATTATCCTAGGTTGTCTGACAACCTTTTCACTTGAGCATTTTGAATGCATTTACTAGTTTGAATCCCTGGTACTAGGGGTTCGTGGTCCGTCTAGGGCTAATAGCCTGAACCGCTCGGGTGTGTGATTTTGCTTAAAAACGACTAGTTTTTTACTCCCCCATGGAGTTGAAAACCCCTGCAAGTAAAACTTCAAATCTAGGACCCATTGCTATTCTCCACTATCCCTTGGCCCCATTTGAGTTATTTTCTGGGATTGGGAGAGAGATTTGAGAGGGGATTAGAAGGGAAGTTGGGCCAAGTTGAGATCCAAGCTTCCCCCCTCCCCTTTGACAAAAAGATTTTAACATTTTAGCAAATTAGCCTCCCCTTGATCTTGTTACTCTTGGAGGTTGGAGATTCCAAGGAGGTTGGTGTCACTCATGAGCTTCCAAGTTGTGGATTGCCCCAAAGTTTGTGAATCTTGGAAGTCACCTTCAAGACTTACCCTAATTGGTTGAGCTCAGGATTTTTGGACGAGGATTAGGGAGAAGAAGACGAGACTTGGTATCGCATGATGCCTTGTTTGGTCTACACCTCTCAAACGGAGTTTGTGTCCCTCCAAGGATGTGAACTTTGGGTTACATCTTCGTCTCCATGCCCACTTTGGTTATCCTTTTCCTAGCTCGTATTATCGCTTGGAGTAATTTAGCTTGGTAGATTGCTTATCGTACATGGTGTTTCACTTAGTTATATTTCTAGAGAACTCATAATTCTATGACCCCTAAAATCAACTAAGAAAAGATAAAAATGTGTAGCTGCTTCACCCTTGTTTGCGCCCCTCAAGGACGTGAACTCTGGGTTACATCTTTGTCTCCATGCCCACTTTGGTTATCCTTTTCCTAGCTCTTACTATCGCTTGGAGTAATTTAGCTTGCTAGATTGCTTATCATACATGGTGTTTCACTTAGTTGTATTTTTAGAGAATTCATAATTCTATGGCCCCAAAAATCAACTAAGAAAAGATAAAAATTTGTAGTTGCTTCACCCACCCCCTCCAATTGACCCCTTCGATCCTTCGTCATCCTAGTGTGGGCCTTGTGGCCAAGGCCGAAGAATCCATGGTCTTTGTATCATGTATGTGGACTCCTGAATTGATTGTTATAGAAAACTTTAGTCTAATTGATGGCAGTAGCAATGATGGTGACATTGGGTTTGTTTTGGTTAGTGGTTCTCATATTTCATAACTATGGTAGTTTTGATGTTCAATACCAATGATTTGGCAATGAAGACCATGATATCTGGGCCACAACGGGTTCGGCTAATTTATGTTGTCCCTTGTTGGGATGGTCCGCTCATGCGGCTCTTAGAAATCTTTGATGGCATACAACTTGTGATATTTGGACTTCTACAACCTTTTCAATGGATGCTCAAAGGAATGTTGAGATGCAAACAAAAAAGTTGGAGACCAGCTTCCTCTGAGTCCACCATCCTCTCCCTATCGTAATCATCATGCTACGATGCAACTTTAACCTAACAGATGGTCCCACCTATGCCCATAACCTAGCCCCTCCTCTAGGCAAGCAGTCGTAAGTCTAGTAATCCAAAGCATAGATGGCAGAAATAGACAAGAACGAAGGTGGAAATCGCATGAGTTGAAGAGGAGACGGAAGGATGGCGGTTGACCAATGTATGCTAGTATATCAGATTTAGTGGTGTCTCTCATTGTATTTGGATGATGGTGAAGGAGGGACGGGGCTTTCCTGCTCCCCGCATATACTCCCATCCGTGCTCCCATCTAGTTCAATGGACGTGATTTTTTATGCCAAGGCCCACGTCTGCACCTTCCTGTTCCTTCCCATGCCTCCTTTCCTTCCTTTTCCTCATCCCTTCCTCGATGAAGGAGGCTGTGCGGATATATATATATACCATTTCTAGCTTAGACTCTTCAAGATGAAAGTTATCCCTTGTTTGACAAGAATATTGTGTATCGCACATTATCGCACCACATAATTTCTCCATTAAATTTCCTTAGTTGAATCGATCATCATCCATAATATTGTGCATGATGGCATTTTGGTGACTACATCGTTAATTAGGTTAGTCTATTTTTCTTTGATATACATACTTACACTTTGATATACATTCCATCTTGTCGCCCTCATAATCTTTTACTTATTGGCCACATACCCAATTTGATGGGATACAAGACAAGCATGCAACAGACAAATCCCACAAAGAAAACCACAATGCCAATTCAAATGCATATCTGAGTGATATATCTCATTTTAGATGTTGTATGTTCTTGATGTAATGTTGGAAGAAAGAAAACATTGTAAGTAGGGGATCTACCTTAATCAAGAGGCTCACATCAATAATCGATTGTGAGACCCCTCACACACTGACCAAGGATGTGGCAGTGCCATTTGGTTTGCGATAACTCTTTATAACTCCTTGCACTCATATCCTCAAGGTGTAAAGTGCAGGGCATAAACTGGAGGGTTTAGGATCATAGTTGTGCATCTAGAATAGGTCCTACAAGACCCACAAACTAAGACATGGACAATGTCAAGGAAAATATCCAAGAGGGACCGCATGCTAACAAGGAGCATATCGGTATATTCAACAATCCACATTGATTGAATGGATGCCATGTGGTAAGAGGGAATGTTCCTGATTGGGCAGACGAGGATGTCATGGTTGGGCATGCTCTAAGATAAGGGTGATTGGTGAGAGTACCCATAGCGGGACGTGTTGAGATCTGCATGGCCAAGAACACACATGGATACACAAACTCGGAGAGACATGCGCATATGACACATCGACCCTATGTCAAGGATCAAACCTAACTCACGCTACTTGGATTTTCTGAACATCATGCTGTGTGCAATTGTGCATGTATGTTGATCTTTATTTTGTAGAGAGTGGGTGTTGTACTCAGTTGTTTTGTTATTGTTTTGAACCGACTTTTGAGCTAATAAAACCCCTCTTTGTAAAAATTGCATCCAACTTCTAACTCATTTGATAAAGCAATGCAAGTCTTGACTAGGTGGTGACTTGGTGTGTATTAGGGGTCCTCTAATCCCATGTTAATTGTTAGTTCAATGTTTCACTAACATAATAGCTCCATATAATAAAAGTATTTTGCTATGTCGCAAGTTTCGTGGCTCTAAGAGCATCTACAGTGGGATTGGGCAAATTCAACGCCCTAAACATTCACGGCCGCATCCGGACGCGCCCGCGGACAGTGTTGACTGGCCCCTCATTTGTCCTCCCGGACAACTATACCCCTCATATTCATGAAAATCCATTCACGTCCATCATATAGCCTCACTTCATTGTCAATTCAACAATTCGACAGAGCAATATAAACCACAATTCAACACATGCCAAAGTAAAATTGAACAACTCATAGATTGGCGATACAAGAATGAATCATCCACCTCTCTCTTTGCAAGCATTGGTCTCCTTCTTCTTGTGTAGCCACTTCTTGCTTTCCTCGTCAAAGAGGCTAGTGTCCTGCAATATGATCCTCAAATCCTCCATGTCCCTCGCAAGCTTTAACCTCTCTCTGTCGATCTCAGTTGTTTCTAATGTCTATTCCTTTTCAAGCTCCCATTTTGCATATTTCTCTTGCTTCTCCGAGTTTATCTTCTCCCTCTCAATGCTCAACTTCTCTTTCACCCTCTTCCGGTCGAACACCATCTTCTCCCTTTGAACATCCAAGAAGAGCTTGTACTTCTCCCCCGTGGTGAAAAAATGTCAGTCCATGTTGTCGACAGTTTGCTTGCCTAGACGTCGCGCGCGGCCCTCTCCTTCTCTCACTTGTTTCCCGTCACCTGCCAATTCCTCTTTTGCATAGTCGCTTGTCCGTCCGCCTGTCCACTTTGCTCATCTTCATCACCCAATCCAATAGATTGTTGGGAGCTTGATCCATTATTTTTCTTGAACTCCTTGATGTTTTTGTAGCTCTATAACAACGAGTTTTCACTTCTGTTTCCCATTTGATTCCAGCCAACAATGATACAAAGTGAATGGCTTGCCCTTGGTTTGGCTGTACAAATTGGATCCTTGTGGCCAAGAAAGATTCACACAACAACACATTTTCATGCCTCGTGAATGCGGGTTCTTTTTCCTTGGCTACCTTCTTTTTTTAGCGTGATATGTTTGCCCAACATCAAACATAGGGGAATTGGTATTACCCAAGCCATAACGCGTAGGCTCATCACAATGAAACTATCATTCCCAAATTGATCGAATGGTATTTGCAACAAACGAAGCAAGCAATACAATGGTAGATGGTGCAAAATGTATCGTGCTTTGGTTGGTTACTTCATCGAACAACACGTGGGCATGCTCGACGGCGACGTTACCTACTTCCTTTGGAGTTCTGTCGAGCGTCGTGTCCGCAACGGCATCCTCCAGCGCCTATCCATCCGGGATGGCCCATTCAGATGTTAGACTGGAGTCAGGAACACCTGATGGAGTGTTCACTCTCATGGGCAGGTTGGATGCCCCGAAGATGGTCGCCGAACCAGACGCGTCCAAGTCCATGTATGTGGCCTCTTTCTCCGCAATGCTTTCCGCAGCTTCCTTCTTCACGGTTTCTTGGAAGCGTTGTGGGCGCCCCACTCCCTCCGGGTGATGTTCCCTGCGTTGCAAGCGACGACGGTCGGGACCGCCACAGACTTCACCGAACCATCGTCCATGGCAACAGTGGGAGACGAGGTAGTCGATGTCGAGATCGGATGACGAACGAGGACCGTGGCGGAGACGGGGGCAAGGGTGTGGTGCTACTACTCAGACAAGGAAAATGGAGGACGAATGCATAAGCAATGCGGTTGATTTGGTGTACTTGTTCAATTCGGCGCGGATAAAACGTAGGTCTGACATGTCAAACATGTCGAGCGTCTCATATCTGCCTTATATATGGACTGAATTTGAGGACTCGAATAAGCCGAACGTTTGGGTTGACTTTGGGGATGTGGTTGGCGAGGCGAGGGTCCTGTTGTAATAGAACGAATAATACCGAAACAACTGGAGTAGAAAATCATTGAAAGCCCATCAAGAACCTTTTCAATACGAAGAGCGAGGAGGCTATCACGGGGAACACGTGGATGAATTGGGCCACGACCTCGCCATGACCATCGTTGGACCTTGAACAGAGAACGACACCGTCGCCATCGGTGCACACATGCCACAAAGCGATAGACACGTTAATTAAATGAGAGGGATCCCAATAGTACCACAACATCGACTAAAATAACACGTTGTTACATTCAACACATTTGCTGACACTGGCGCCAACAACTCGCCGAGCAGCAACCGAAACTTCAGCGAAACCGTGTCCGTCCAAGGGTCGCTAGAAGACCAAGGTCCGGGCCACGTCCGTACTCGTTTGCCTGAAAAGAAGTCTCTACTCGTCGTTTGCCGTTCAAGCATTTTACCGTGGGCAGCATGCATGTTCCCGGTCGCTGGCTACTTGGCCGATTTTGGTTCACACCGGCAGGCTTCTCTTGTTCAATTCAATCTACTCGTCATTGAAATTTTCCTCTGCTTGGTTTCCCACCTCGGAGAAATCTTTAATTCTAGATGCCTTTGGCCTGCGTATATATGATAATATTGATATGTCAGACGACTAGGTGTCATATGAGAATACTACTCATCTAGGATAATATTGAGTACTGTTTTTTGGCACATATCCTTTCTAGCATATGTTTTGTATTTATGATAAACTGTCCTCAAGGATGATTAACTATTGCATACACCGAGTACCTCTTTAACTTGGAATTTTGGTAAACTATTTTTTCAGAATGTCCTAAAATATACATCGACTTTTAAGTATCTAAATCAATCCCATCTAGACTCAGTGCATTCTTCCTGGCCCTAAAATCCAAACTTGAGCCTAGCCCCGGCCAAACAAAAACAATTATTAGCATTCTTTGTATTAGAAATATGATTTAATCATTTTATGGGACACACGAATACATTTTATGCCTACATATCTATTAAATCCTAGTTTTGGACATTTTGCCTTTTTATGCATTTTTATCGGGTTTTCAGGGCAGGTTTTGAGCTGATAACTGAGCTAGAGCCTGGCCTGGCTGCCCTACTTTTGTGATAGGGCAGTACTATCAGGCCTAGATTTAGCCACATCCATGAGATAAAAAAGAAGGGTTAATTTGATAAGTACCATTATCAACTCCTTAAAATAAAGAATCTTACTGTGAAAACCGATTTTAAAAATGCCACTCTAAATTTCAGGTACTAAAAAGAATGTCATTTTAACCATTCAAGCACAATAAATACATGTCAACACGGTGACGTATGTGTGCATGCTAACCAATCAAATCTTTATGTTTGGTTAGGCATTGGCTTATACACGAGGAAAGCCAAAGCCTAGCCATGTAAATTATAGGTATTAAAATAGGTTTGTCCATGATATAGCCATATTTGGATAGGCAACAATCCTATTGTGTCCTCTGAAGTGTCCTATTTCGATGATCTTTTTGTCTGGTTGTTTCTTTTGAGATTGCTTATCACATACACCATGTGGTTACATTTCGATGATCTAATTAACGAGAAAAGCCACTTTTGTTTGTTGAAAAAAAGAAGGGAAAAATTTACTATTTCTATTTTCAAAATACAAGTGTGATGATATTTAGTTCAAATTTAAAATAAAACCACGACACTTATTTTAAAGCCAAGTAAGCACTTTCGCTAAAGAGAGAGGAAAACCGAATGTGCTCTTTGGAACGGGTGTAAAACTTGTAAGTCCGCTGACATTTTGGTCAGAGGTAAAGGTAAATGCGGATTTCATGGCATTCCCCTTAATGGGGCCACGCAAGAAGTTAAGACGAACACACTCTGTAAAAAAAAGTTTGGATAAGAGCATCTATAACCGGACCTTTCAAACCCGTCACAAACGTCCGCGCAGGCCGCTTGGTCACTTGTTCACTTTTTTTGATCCAGACGGACCCCTCAAACGGCCCTCAAATGCTTGGGTTGACCAGTACCTCCCATATCCAGCCCAAATATGAGGCGGGTATGGGGGCGCCCGGACGCGCCCGGGCACGTCTGCCACGTCGGAGCCGGCCCATGTTGGCCCACCCCTACCCCACATATATTTGTCCCCATCCGCTCGTCAGACCAAACCCTAGCCACTTCACTCCCTCCCCTTCGCCACCCGAGCTCTCCTCCGGCAGATTCTGATCGTCTTCGGCATGGCGGGCAATGGATCCGAGTCCTTCAACTCCAGATTCATCGACCCCGAGCTCATCTTGTGCGGCCCCGAGGAGGAGATGACCGTCCGGCTTATACTCCGTCGCGCCCGGGAGGATGCCCGTGGACGGCTCGGCTCGGACTCCCTTCGTCAGGAATCCATTGCGTCCGCCCAAATGGCGCATGAATCTGGCGTTAGGCAAGCCGCCGCAGCCTCACCGGAGGCCGTACGGTCTGCCTGACATCCGAACACATTGGCAGACTGCAACCCCTTCGGTGGCGCGCTGATTTTTGGGACGCTTCCGAAGAAGCCATGGCTCGGCGTGGACGCCGTGCAAGGCAGCGAGCGCGGCAGGCGGCGGAAGCCCTTGCGACGGCGGACGTCGGCGAGGCGGAGTCGCATTTTCCGGCGCCCCGTATGGCACATCAGTCCGGGCGCCGCAACCGCATCGTGATGGACGTCGGGGGCTCTTCCCCGGACGGATCCATCATCGATCTCATGTCCACTGGCACCGTTCGGGTTCCGATCTCCGACGAGGAAGAGTAAGGCATGGGAGACGGCGGGGCATCGTGTCTCATGCCCTACTCTACCTTGCCGGCGACCGGACCAACACTCTAGGGAGTGCAGCCGACATGACCACGGCGAAAGGGCGAGCTAAGAGCAGATCACGTTACATGTAATAATACAGATTTGAGGTTTCTAATTTAAAATATCCGAATATAAAATACGTTTTATGAAGGATGGCTGGTCACTGTTCGTGAACACGTCCAAACGTGTTCCAAATCGTTTGAGGGATCGGATTTGTTAAATCCGACCATAGATGCTTTAAATGGGCATGGCAACAAACGAAGTTGACACCCCGACGGTTGCCAACCGCAAATACTACCGCGAGAAAAGAGCACTCTCCTCGTCAGCCGCGCTCCCGCGTGGAACCTTCTCTGGCTGCCTCTGCCTACGTGCGTGCGACACCATCGCCCCAATCGCGTACCGCGTGGCCGCGGGTAGGCCCATCACTACCTCGTGCTCATTCCGACCCCGAGCTCACAATAATATAAAACGGGAAAAAAATATTCGCCCCGGCTTTGACCGTATCGCTCTCTCCCTCTTCTGCTTTGCTCCCTCCGCCTATCAACCAGACCGTACGGATCCATTTGACCACGTGACCCAAATCCCCCACTTGGGCCCCATCCCCCACCCCCTCCCGCCGCGGCTATATAACCGCGCGCGTCCGGACATTTTCCCGGCATTCCACACACTTGACCTTCACCAAGCAAGCAAGCACACAGCGCCCAGCAGCAGCTCGTCGGCGCAGATCAGAGGAACGAAGGAGGCCGGCGAGATCATATCCATCGACGCAAATGCAGATGGACTCCTACTACTTCCACGACGACTCCCACTTCTTCGCCGGCTGCGGCGTCCCCGGCTCCCCGGAGATGCCCTTCGCCGACCTCATTGCCTCGCTGTCGGAGCCGCTGCCCGCGGTGGCCAGCCAGGGCGCGTTCCGGGAGTACCGCGGCGTCGGGCTCGAGCTTCCGGGGACGGCGCGAGGCGGAGGGACCGGGCTAGGGAGCAAGACCAACATCCACCGGAGGATGATGGGCGTGCTGGGCAGGATGGGCCCGAGCGCCGGGGCAAGTTACTGTGAGGAGGACGGGCAGAAGGAGCCGCCGCAGCAACAGCAGCGGCAGCAGGCGGCCGGCTCCGTCGAGAGCAGCCGCGGGTTCCGGCACATGATGCGCGAGCGCCAGCGCCGCGAGAAACTCAGCCAGAGCTACGCCGACCTCTACTCCCTCGTCTCCTCCCGCTCCAAGGTACTTCCACATTCCATCTCGCTGGATGATCGATTCCCTGTGCTGAATTCGGCAAGAGCCCGAATGCCGTGTGCTGAATGAATGAGTGACGCCATCGCCATTGCAGGGGGACAAGAACTCGATCGTGCAGTCCGCGGCCGTCTACCTCCACGAGCTCAAGGTCGCCAAGGAGCAGCTCCAGAGGAGGAACGAGGAGCTCAAGGCCAAGATCCTGGGGCACGACGCGCAGCAGCAGTGCGTCAAGGTCCAGTTCGAGGTCGACGAGCCCTCCTCGTCCATCGACTCCATGATCGGGGCCCTCAGGCGCCTCAAGAGCATGAATGTCAAGACCAGGGGGATCCACTCCACCTTGTCCGGCCAGCGATTGACGACGGAGATGAATGTCGAAACCACGGTGAGCTTCATTTTTCCTTCTTAACTTAGTCCTCCTACCTGCTTTGTTGACAATGATAAACCGGAGTAAACTTTTTCAAGTTGGAAAAGATACGACAGTTGAGTCACCTACAAGATTTTTTCGGAATTTCCGTGTTCTTTTAGTACACTGCTACATCATGGATAGATATACACACTAGACACTAGTAGTACATTATTGGACTGTTAGATAGGGACTGCATCATGGATAGGATAACGATGATGATTCGGAATTAATTCTAGAAATTACTGTAATATCATCAAGCCTATTGTTCTTTACTGAAAGCTACTTCCTCTGCAGTACAAAACATCTTTATTGTGACAATTCGGGTTAAACCATGTGAAGATCAAAGTACACATATTGCCGAAAGGACATATTAACACACTTTATAATTCACTCGACCGTTGAAATTTTCTATCAAATTTCAAAACCCACTCCTTCCGATGCAAATACCAAATAAAGTAAAAAAATAAAATTGTGAATAATACAGATCACAAAATTTGACCATCTCGCATAGGAATTGTGTCAAAGTTCTGCTAGAAAACCTCTGACTTCTGAAGACACCATTTGAACATATCCTTTACCCGGTTACATGTTATAAAATCTGCAGGCCAATCCTTGTCCAATTAAGCTGCGTCCGCTGTTACCATCAAACTAAATAGATTCAGCAGCTACTGTCAGGTTCATTTCCCCCCGCTATAATCGAACAATCATGCCCTTTTTAAGAAGCAATCACCGAATGGAGCAAGTCAACGTATCCCCAATCTGAATAATACAGTGTCAATTCCTCGAAAATAATAATAATACAGTGTCAAGCTTAACATATACTCAAATTTTCATGATTGATCAGTGCTCATTTATATAGTAAGCCACTTGTACACTCTTAACTAACCACGCTGCTTTCCTCGTGCGTCCCATTCACAGATTGCGGCCTGCGAGGTGGAGAAGGCAGTGGAGGAGGCTCTCCAGGAAGTCGAGAGGAATCAGCTGCCTGACAGCGACGCCCCGTTTCCCGGAAGCAGGAGCGGCTGGACTCAAACATCACACGTGCAAAATGTGTTCTGATCGGTTTCTAATCACAATGGTCATGAGACCCATTTGTTCATTGTTCTTTCTCCTCTTTTTTTTTCCATTTTTCTTCTGATGATGGAGCAAAGTGAAGATGTCCACATGCCCTTGCCCGCGTGCTGCTGGTTGTACCCTCGACCCTCGTGTGTGGTCCTAGTGGTTTGTTTAGAGGCTGTGAAGATGTAAGTAGCTCTTCAGATGTGTAGGTAGTGAGGTCAACTTGAATCAAATGGGTTGGAGAAAATTGAAGGTGATCGATTTGCACAGTTTGGCATGGCGCTTATGTATGGCCGTAGCAAAAGCAAGAGAAAATGATACGACAACTTGACGAGGATATATGTCAGGCGTTTGGAAGAAGAGGGACCAGGAAGCCTTGGCTGCTGAGACTACATTCGTAACTGCCCAATGTTCGAAATCGAGTATATGTTTTCTTCAAACGGGATCGTTGTGTTTCGAGCTATGTTTTCACTAAAATCTCGTTGAGATTTGTTTCTCGACAAAGGGTGAATTTTATTGGCTTAAAATTGAGCATCAAGAAGATACATAACATACTAAGCACACACCAGTATGTGCATGTGCACGGCCAACACCAACTCACACATACGCGAAAGCATGCCGACAACTAGCAAAATCATATAAGACCAAAGGTAGGTAAGGACAACAGAAAAGAAAAAACCTCAAAGCGATCAGATCTATGATCGGCAACCTACAACAATGGTCATGTCACACCAACCATCTCATTACACCACATAGACGAGGTTCTTCAATAACAACGCCTTCAGAACGAGAGCAACACTCAAGCGTCACCGTCACCAAATCTAACCACAAGGTCATAATCTAGGTTTTTACCCTGAAGAAATAGTCCGAACATATCCGAGCAATGTCTTCAACAAGGTAATGACTTATGAAAAACATCGCCTTTGCCAGGTATAACCACTCGGATCCGACCTAGGCTTTCGTCCTGAAACTCGAGACATGATGCTCAAGTAACACCATCATCGTAATCAAGGCTTCAGATTCGGGTAGGTGAGGACAGGCTTAGTCCGGGTGGCGGTCAGTGGCGGCATTGACTGGGGGTCCTTTGGGTGGCAATGGGACGGTGCGACTGATGTGGTTGGCAGAGGTGCGATCTAGGTCGTTGGCGTCTTCAACAAACGGCGCAGATCTAGTTTGAGATGGTGGGCGACATCCAACGATGAGCACGCATGAGGGGCTGACTTGGTTCGTGTTGGTTTTGTTGGAAATATGCCCTAGAGGCAATAATAAATTGGTTATTATCATATTTCCTTGTTCATGATAAATCGTTTATTATCCATGCTATAATTGTATTAATCGGAAACTCAGATACATGTGTGGATACATAGACAACACCATGTCCCTAGTATGCCTCTAATAGACTAGCTCGTTGATCAAAGATGGCTATGGTTTCCTAGTGATGGACATGAGATGTCATTTGATAAACGGGATCACACTATTAGGAGTATGATGTGATGGACAAGACCCAAACTACAAACGTAGCATATGATCATGTCAGTTTATTGCTACTGTTTTCTGCATGTCAAGTATATGTTCCTATGACCATGAGATCATGCAACTCACGGATACCGGAGGAGTGCCTTGTGTGTATCAGACGTCGCAACGTAACTGGATGACTATAAAGGTGCTCTACAGGTATCTTCGATGGTGTCTATTGAGTTGGCATGGATCAAGACTGGGATTTGTTACTCCGTGTCACGGAGAGGTATCTCAGGGTCCACTTGGTAATACAACATCACAATAAGCCTTGCAAGCAATGTGACTAAGTGTTAGTCACGGGATCTTGTATTACGGAACGAGTAAAGAGACTTACCGGTAACGAGGTTGAACTAGGTATGGAGATACCGACGATCGAATCTCGGGCAAGTAACATACCGAAGAACAAAGGGAACATCATACGAGATTAACTGAATCCTTGACATAGAGGTTCGACCGATAAAGATCTTCGTAGAATATGTAGGAACCAATATGGGCATCTAGGTCCCACTATTGGTTATTGAACATAGAGGTGTCTCGGTCATGTCTACATAGTTCTCGAACCCGCAGGGTCTGCACACTTAAGGTTTGGTGACGTTTCAGTAGTATAGAGTTATGTATGGTGATGACCGAAGGTTGTTCGGAGTCCCGAATGAGATCCCAGACATCACGAGGAGCTCCAGAATGGTCCGGAGGTAAAGATTGATATATAGGAAGTCCTATTTTAGTCGTCGGAAAAGTTTCGGGCTTATCGGTAATGTACTGGGAGTGTCGGTAGTGTACCGGGAGACCATCGGGAGGGGTATTTCGATCCAAAAGGCTACATGGGCTGTGGGAGAGTGAATACCAGCCCTTAGTGGGCTGGTGGAAGTCCCACACAAGGCCCATGCGACTGGGAGAGAAAAGCCCAAAGAGAAAAGGTGGAAAAAGGCAAAAAAAAAGGCAAAAATAGGATGAATAATAGTCCTACTAGGATTTGAGGTGGATTCCACCTCTTCTTCTAGTTCGGCCGAACCAAAGGGCTTGTCCCTTGAGGGCCAAGCCTCCTCCTCTCTTCCTCTTATATATACTAGAGGTTTTAAGGTTTTTGACACCTGATTTTTAGCCACGTGTTGCCCGTTCCTCTAGTGCATAGTTTCTCCTCTAGATCGGTTTTCTGCAGTGCTTAGATGAAGCCCTGTCGGAATAGCTCCACCACCATCTCCGGAGCGCCGTCACGCTTCTGGAGAACTCTTCTACTTCTCCGCTCCCTCTTGCTGGATCAAGAAGGCGCAGATCGTCATCGAGCTGTATGTGTGCTGAACGCGGAGGTGCCGTCCGTTCGGCGTTAGATCGGAAGGACCGTGATCAAGATCGCGAGACGGATCGTGATCAAGATCGCGAGACGGATCGTGATCAAGATCTTGGGACGGATCGTGATGAGTTCGCGGGACGGATTGTGACGAGATCGCGGGACGGATCGTGATTGGATCGCGGGACGGATCATGATGAGTTCGCGGGACGGATCGTGATTGGATTGCGGGACGGATCGTGATGAGATCGCGGGACGCTTGGCGATTTAGATCACGAAGACGTTCGACTACACCAACCGCGTTTCTTAACGCTTCCCGCTTAGTGATCTACAAGGGTATGTAGATCCACTCTCCCTCTCGTAGATGCTCATCACCATGGATAGATCTTGCGTGTGCATAGGAAATTTTTTGTTTCCCATGCGACGTTCCCCAACAGTAGTATCAGAGCTAGGTCTATGTGTAGATGAGATCTCGAGTAGAACACAAAAGGTTTGTGGGCGTTGATGCTTAGATTGCTTCCTCCCTTGGTCGGATTTTGGCTCAGCGGTATTGTGAGATGAAGCGGCCCGGACCAACATTACTCGTACGCTTACGTGAGACCGGTTCCCTCGACCGCAACTTGTTGCATAGATGGCTTACGGGTGCCCGTTTCTCTTACTTTAGTTGGATCGGATTCGACAAAGGCAGTCCTTGAGAAGGTTGAAAAGCAACTAGTGTATCACCGTTGTGGTTTTTGCGTAGATGAGAATTGTTCTTGCTAGATACCCGTAGCAGCCACGTAAAACATGCAACAACAATTAGAGGACGTCTAACTTGTTTTTGTAGGGTATGTTGTGATGTGATATGGCCAATTACATGATGTGATATATGTGATGTATGAGATGATCATGTGATGTATAGATTAGCACGACTTGCATGTTGATGAGTACGGCAACCGGCAGGAGCCATAGGGTTGTCTTTAATTATTGTATGACCTGCGAGTCAATCATTAAGCGCTATGTAATGCTTTACTTTATCGCTAAACGGTAGCAATAGTAGTACAAGCATGATGGGAGCGACAACCCCAATGGCGACACGTTGATGGAGATCAAGATGATGGAGATCATGGTGTCGTGCCGGTGACGATGGAGATCACGCTGGTGCTTTCAAGATGGAGATCAAAAGCACAAGTTCACGGCCATATCATGTCACTTATGATTTGCATGTGATGTTAATCCTTTTATGCACCTTGTTTTGCTTAGGATGACGGTAGCATTATAAGGTGATCCCTCACTTAATATCAAGATAAATTGTGTTCTCCCCGAGTATGCACCGTTGCAAAAGTTCGTCGTGTTGAGACACCACGTGATGATCGGGTGTGATAGACTCTACATTCGCATACAACGGGTGCAAGCCAGTGTTGCACGTGTAGAACACTCGGGTTAAACTTGACGAGCCTAGCATGTACAGACATGGCCTCGGAACACAAGAGACCGAAAGGTCGAACATGAGTCATATAGTAGATATGATCAACATAATGATGTTCACCATTGAAACCACCTCAACTCACGTGATGATCGGACTTGAGTTGGTGAATTTGGATCATGGATCACTCGAATGACCGGAGGGATGTCAATTTGAGTGGGAGTTCTTAAGTAATATGATTAACTGAACTCATTATCATGAACATAGTCAGTAGTGACTTTGCAAAATTATGTTGTAGATTACTAGCTCACGTTGTAGCTCCCTTGAATTTGTATATGTTCCTAGAGAAATAGAGTTGAAAGATGATGGTAGCAATATTGCGGACTGGGTCCGTGATCTGAGGATTGTCCTCATTGCTGCACAGAAGGCTTATGTCCTTAATGCACCGCTCGGTGCGCCAACCCCTCTAGCATCGTCTGTAGATGTTGTGAACATCTGACAGGCGCGTTCTGATGACTACTTGATAGTTTAGTGCATCATGCATTACATCTTAGAATTGAGGCTCCGAAACGTTTTGAACGTCACGAAACATATGAGATGTTCTAAGAACTGAAATTAGGATCTCAGGCTCGTGCCCGTGTTGCAAGATATGAGATCTCCAACAAGATTCTTTGCCTACAAGATGAAAGAGAATAGCTCAATCGTTGAGCATGTGCTCAGATTGTCTGGGTGCTACAATTGCTTGAATCGAGTGGGAGTTGATCTTCCAGATAAGATAGTGATTGATATAGTTCTCCAAGTTACCGTCACTAAAGCTACCAGAACTTGGTGATGAACTATAAAATGCAAGGGATAGAAATAATGATCCCTGAGCTATTTGCGATGTTTGACACCGCGAAAGTAGAAATCAAGAAGGAACGTCAAGTGTTGATGGTTAGTCAAACCACTAGTTTCGAGAAGGGCAAGAGCAAGGAGGGAAACTTGATGGATAGCAAGTTAGTTGCTGCTCCACTGAAGCAACCCAAAGTTGAACCCAAACCCGAGACTAAGTGCTTCGATTATGAGAAGAGCGGTCGCTGAAGCGGAACAACCCTAGATACTTGGTAGATAAGAAGGCTGGCAACGTCAACAGAAGTATATTTGATATACGTGTTATTGATGTGTACCTTGCTAGTACTCCTAGTAGCACCTGGGTATTGGATACCGGTTCGGTTGCTAAATGTTAGTAACTCGAAATAAAAGCTATGGAATAAACGGAGAACTAGCTAAGGGTGAGGTGATGATGTGTGTTGAAAATGTTTCCAAGGTTGATGTGATCAACATCGCACGCTCTCTCTACCTTCGGGGTTAGTGATGAACCTAAATAAATGTTATTTGGTGTTTTGCGTTGAGCATGAACGTGATTAGATCGTGTTTATTGCAACACAGTTATTTATTTAAGTTAAAGAATAATGGTTATTCTGTTTACATGAATAATACCTTCAATGGTCATGCACCTAGTGAGAATGGTTTGTTGAATCTTGATCGTAGTAATACACATGTTCATAACATTGATGCCAAAAGATACAAAGTTAATAATGATAGTAGCACATACTTGTGGCACTGCCGCTAAATGTCCTATTGGTATAAAGCACATGAAGAAACTCCATGCTGATGGATCTTTGGACTCATTCGATTTTTAATCGGTTGAGACATCCGAACCATGCCTCTTGGGCAAGATGACTAAGGACCCCATTTTCTGGTTTGATGGAGCGAGCAAGTGATTTATTGGAAATGATACATGTTGATGTATGCAATCCAATGAGTCTTGTAGCATGCGGTGGATATTGTTATTTTCTTACCTTCACTGATGATTTGAGTAGATAATAGTGTATATTTACATAATGAAACGCAAGTCTGAATCGTTTGAAAAAGTTCAAGCAAATTCAGAGTGAAGTTTAAGATCATCGTGAGAAGAAGATAAAATGTCTGCGATATGATCGTGGAAGTGAATATCTGTGTTACGAGTTTGGTATACAACTTAAGACAATGTGAAAGTTGTTTCACAACTCACGCCACCTGGAACACCATAGTGTGATGGTGTGTCCGAACGTCATAGTCGTGCTCTATTGGATATGGTGCGAATTATGATGTCTCTTATCCTTTTACCACTATCGTTTTGGGGTTATGCATTAGGGACAACTACATTCACTTTAAATAGGGCACCATGTAAATCCGTTGAGATGACACCATGTGAATTATGGTTTGATAGAAACCTAAGCTGTCATTTCTCAATGTTTGGGGCTGCGACGCTTGTGTGGAAAATGTTTTCACCTAATGAGTTCGAACCCAAAGCGGACAAATGCATCTTCATAGAATACCCTAAGAACAGTTGGGTGAACCTTCTATCTCAGATCCAAGCATAAAATGTTTGTTTCTAAAACTGGGTCCTTTCTCGAGAAAAAGTTTCTCTTGAAAGAATTGAGTGTGAGGAAGATAGAACTTGATAAGGTTATTGAACCTCTGTTTCAACCAGAGAGTAGCGCAGCGCAGGAATTTGTTTCTGTGAAGACTACATTAGTTGAAGAGGAAGTTAATGATGATAATCATGAAGCTTTAGATCAAGTTACTATCGAACCTCGTAGGTCGACGAGGATGTGTACTGCTCCTGAGCGGTACGACAACCCTGTCTTGGAGGTCATGTTGTTGGACAACGATGAACCTACGAGCTATGGAGGAGCGATGATGGGCCCGGATTCTGACAAATGGTTAGAGGCCATGAAATCCGAGAAAGGATCCATGTATGAAAACCAAGTGTAGACTTTGGTAGACTTGCTCGTTGGACGGCAGGTCGTTGAGTACAAATGGATGTTTAAAATGAAGATAGACGCTCATGGTAAATGTCACCATTTGTAAAGCTTGACTTGTTGCAAAGAAGTTTACGACAAGTTCAAGGAGTTGACTGCGATGAAATTTTCTCACTCGTAGTGATGCTAAAGTCTGTTGGAATTATGTTAGCAGTTGCTGCATTTTTCAATTATGAAATCTGGCAGATGGATATCAAAACATCATTTCGTTAACGCTTTACTTGAGGAAAGGTTGTATGTGATACAACCAGAAGGTTTTGTCAGTCCTAAGGATGCTAAAAGGTGTGCAAGCTTCAGTGATTATTCTATGAATTGAAGCAAGCATCTCGGAGTTGGAATAAGCACTTTGATGAGGTGATCAAAGTTTTTGAGTTTATACAAAGTTTACGAGAAACTTGTATTTACAATAAAGTGAGTGGGAGTACTATAGAATTTCTGATAAGTAATGTGGATGACATATTGTTGATCGGAAATGATGTAGAATTTCTGGAAAGCATAAACGGTTGTTTGAAAAGAGTTTTTCAAAGGAATACCTGAATAAAGCTACCTAATTGTTGAGCATCAAGATCTATAGAGATAGATTAAGATGCTTGATGAGACTTTCAATGAGTACATACCTTGACAAGATTTTGAAAGAGTTCAAAATGGATTAGTCAGAGAGAAGTGTTCTCGCCTGCTTTGTAAGGTGTGAAGTTGAGTGAGACTCAAAGCTCGACCACGGCAGAAGAAAGAGAAAGGACGAATGTCGTACCCTATGCCTTAGCCATAGGCTCTGTATAGTATGCCATGCTGTGTACCGCACCTGTGTGCCTTGCCATGATTCCATCAAGGGTTACAAGAGTGATCCAGGAGTGGATCATTGTACAACGGTCAAGATTATCCTTGGTAACTAAAAGACTAAGGAGATGTTTCTCGATTATGGAGGTGATAAAGAGTTCGTCGTAAAGAGTTACATCGATGCAAGCTTTAACACCAATCCGGATGACTTGTGGTAGCAATCAGGATACGTATAGTGAAGCAGCCATTTGGAATAGTACCAAGTGAAGTGTGGTAGCAGTGTTTTCGGTTTGACATAGAGATTTTCAAAGTACACACGGATCTGAATGTCGCAGACCCGTTGACTATAAAGACCTCTCTCACATGCGAAGCATGATCGAACCCCAGAACTCATTGGGTGTTAGATTCATAACAATGTGAATCACATGGTGATGTGAACTAGATTATTGACTCCAGTGCAAGTGGGAGACTGTTGAAAATATGCCCTAGAGGCAATAATAAATTAGTTATTATCATATTTCCTTGTTCATGATCATCGTTTATTATCCATGCTATAAATTGTATTGATCGGAGACTTAGATGCATGTGTGGATACATAGACAAAACCATGTCCCTAGTATGCCTCTAATGGACTAGCTCGTTGATCAAAGATGGTTAAGGTTTCCTAGCCATGGACATGAGATGTCATTTGATAACGGGATCACATCATTAGGAGAATGATGTGATGGACAAGACCCAAACTACAAACGTAGCATATGATCATGTCAGTTTATTGCTACTGTTTTCTACATGTCAAGTATATGTTCCTATGACCATGAGATCATGCAACACACGGATACCGGAGGAGTGCCTTGTGTGTATCAAACGTCGCAACGTAACTGGGTGACTATAAAAGTGCTCTACAGGTATCTCTGATGGTGTCTATTGAGTTGGCATGGATCAAGACTGGGATTTGTTACTCCGTGTGACAGAGAGGTATCTCAGGGCCCACTCGGTAATACAACATCACAATAAGCCTTGCAAGCAATGTGACTAAGTGTTAGTCACGGGATCTTGTATTACGGAACGAGTAAAGAGACTTACCGGTAACGAGGTTGAACTAGGTATGGAGATACCGACGATCGAATCTCGGGCAAGTAACATACCGAAGAACAAAGGGAACATCATACGAGATTAACTGAATCCTTGACACAGAGGTTCGACCGATAAAGATCTTTGTAGAATATGTAGGAACCAATATGGGCATCCAGGTCCCGCTATTGGTTATTGACCGTAGAGGTGTCTCGGTCATGTCTACATAGTTCTCGAACCCATAGGGTCTACACACTTAAGGTTTGGTGACGTTTCGGTAGTATAGAGTTATGTATGGTGGGGACCGAAGGTTGTTCGGAGTCCAGGATGAGATCCCAGATGTCACAAGGAGATCCAGAATGGTCCAGAGGTAAAGATTGATATATAGGAAGTCCTATTTTGGTCGCCGGAAAAGTTTCGGGCTTATCGGTAATGTACCGGGAGTGCCGGTAGTGTATCGGGAGACCATCGGGAGGGGTATTTCGACCCAAAAGGCTACATGGGCTGTGGGAGAGTGAATACCAGCCCTTAGTGGGCTGGTGGAAGTCCCACACAAGGCCCATGCAGCTGGGAGAGAAAATCCCGAAGAGAAAAGGTGGATAAAGGCAAAAAAGGCAAAAATAGGATGAATCCTAGTCCTACTAGGATTGGAGGTGGATTCCACCTCTTCTCCTAGTCTGGCTGAACCAAAGGGCTTGTACCTTGAGGGTCAAGCCTCCTCCTCTCTTCCTCTTATATATACTAGAGGTTTTAGGGGTTTTGGCACCTGATTTTTAGCCACGTGCTGCCCGTTCCTCTAGTGCATAGTTTCTCCTCTAGATTGGTTTTCTGCAGTGCTTAGGCGAAGCCCTGTCGGAATATCTCCACCACCATCTCCGGAGCGCCGTCACGCTTCCGGAGAACTATTCTACTTCTCCGCTCCCTCTTGCTGGATCAAGAAGGCGGAGCTCGTCATCAAGCTGTACATGTGCTGAACGCGGAGGTGCCGTCCGTTCGGCGCTAGATCGGAAGGACCATAATCAAGATCGCGGGACGGATCGTGATGAGTGTTGGAAATATGCCCTAGAGGCAATAATAAAATGGTTATTATTGTATTTCCTTGTTAATGATAATTATCTATTGTTCATGCTATAATTGTGTTAACCGAAAACCATAATACATGTGTGAATACATAGACCACAACATGTCCCTAGTGAGCCTCTAGTTGACTAGCTCGTTGATCAATAGATGGTCATGGTTTCATGAACATGGACATTGGATGTCGTTGATAACGGGATCACATCATTAGGAGAATGATGTGATGGACAATACCCAATCCTAAGCATAGCACTAGATCGTGTAGTTCGTTTGCTAAAGCTTTTCAATGTCAAGTATCTTTTCCTTAGACCATAAGATTGTGCAACTCCCGAATACCGTACGAATGCTTTGGGTGTGCCAAACGTCACAACGTAACTGGGTGGCTATAAAGGTGCACTATGGGTATCTCCGAAAGTGTCTGTTGGGTTGGCATGAATCGAGAGTGGGATTTGTCACTCCGTGTGAGGGAGAGGTATCTCTGTGCCCACTCGGTAAGACATCATCATAATGAGCTCAATGTGACCAAGGAGTTAGTCACGGAATGATGTATTACAGAACGAGTAAAGAGACTTGCCGGTAACGAGATTGAACAAGGTATAGAGATACCGACGATCGAATCTCGGGCAAGTATCATACCGATAGACAAAGGGAATTGTATACGGGATTGATTGAATCCCCGACATCGTGGTTCATCCGATCATATCATCATGGAGCATGTGGGAGCCAACATGGGTATCCATATCCCGCTGTTGGTTATTGGCCGGAGAAGTGTCTCGGTCATGTCCACATGTCTCCCGAACCCGTAGGGTCTACACACTTAAGGTTCGATGACACTAGGGTTATAGGGAAATGGTATATGTGATTACCGAAAGTTGTTCGGAGTCTCGGATGAGATCCCGGACGTCACAAGGAGCTCCGGAATGGTCCGGAGGTAAAGATTGATATATAGGAAGTCCAGTTTTGGTCACCGGAAAGTTTTCGGGCTCATCGGTATTGTACCGGGAGTGCCGGGAGGGTGCCGGAGGACCCCCGGGAGGGGCGTGACGACCATAGGACTTTGTGGGCCCTTAGAGGAGGTTTGCCAGCCCTTATTGGTCTGGCCATCTAGAAAGTCCCATGTGGCTGGAGGAGTAGAGATAAGGGCAAAGGAGTTTGAAAAGGAGGAGATCCACCTCCCTTGTGGGAGGTGGACTCTCCCTTTGATTCGGCCGAAGCTCTCCTCCTTGGAGGAGAGTCCAAGCCAGCCCTCCCTCTCCCTCCTCCTATATATACTTGAGGTTTTGGCCTGTTGAGAACAGTTCTGAACTCTCTCTCTCATGGCAAAGCCCTACCTCTCTTCTTCCTCCTCCGCAACGCTTAGGCGAAGCCCTACCGGAATACCTTGCTACTCCACCACCACCACGCCGTCGTGCTGCTGTTGGAGCCCTTCACTAACCTCTCCTTCCTCCTTGATGGATCAAGGCGTAGGAGACGTCACCGGGCCGCACGTGTGTTGAATGCGGAGGCGCCGTTGTTCGGCGCTTAGATCGGAATCCACCGAGATCTGAATCGCTGCGAGTACGACTCCATCAACCGCGTTCTTGTAACGCTTCCGCTTAGCGATCTTCAAAGGTATGAAGATGCAATCTCTCCCCAGTCATTGCTGGTTTCTCCATAGATAGATCTTGGTGACACGTAGGAAAATTTTGATTTACTACTACGTCTCCCAACAGTGGCATCATGAGCTAGGTCTATGCGTAGAATCTATGCACGAGTAGAACACAAAGCAGTTGTGGGCGTTGATCTTGTTAATTTTCTTACCACTACTAGTCTTATCTTGATTCGGCGGTATTGTGGGATGAAGCGGCCCGGACTGAATTTACACGTATGCTTACGTGATACTGGTTCCACCGCTTGACATGCACTTGTTGCATAAGGTGGCTAGCAGGTGTCTGTCTCTCCCACCTTAGTCGGATTGGATTCAATGAAAAGGGTCCTTATGAAGGGTAAATAGCAATTGGCATATCACGTTGTGGTTTTGGCGTAGGTAAGAAACGTTCTTGCTAGTAACCTATAGCAGCCACGTAAAACTTGCAACTACAAATTAGAGGACGTCTAACTTGTTTTTGCAGCATATGCCTTGTGATGTGATATGGCCAACGAATGTGATGTGATGCATTGTGATGTATGAGATTGATCATGTTCTTGTAATAGGATTCACGACTTGCATGTCGATGAGTATGACAACCGGCAGGAGCCATAGGAGTTGTCTTATTTTATTGTATGACCTGCGTGTCAATCATAAACGCCATGTAATTACTTTACTTTATTCCTAAACGTTAGCCATAGTAGTAGAAGTAATAGTTGGCGAGACAACTTCATGAAGACAAAATGATGGAGATCATGATGATGGAGATCATGGTGTCGTGCCGGTGACAGTGATGATCATGGTGCCTCGAAGATGGAGATCATAGGAGCAAGATGATATTGGCCATATCATGTCACTATATTGATTGCATGTGATGTTATCATGTTTACATCTTATTTGCTTAGAACGACGGTAGTAAATAAGATGATCTCTCAATAAAATTTCAAGAGAAGTGTTCACCCTAACTATGCACCGTTGCTAAGGATCGTCGTTCCGAAGCACCACGTGATGATCGGGTGTGATAGGTTCTAACGTTCGCATACAACAGGTGTAAGCCAGATTTACACATGCGATACACTTAGGTTGACTTGACGAGCCTAGCATGTACTGACATGGCCTCGGAACACGGAAGACCAAAAGGTCGAACATGAGTCGTATAGAAGATACGATCAACATGGAGATGTTCACCATGGATGACTAGTCCGTCTCACGTGATGATCGGACACGGGCTAGTTGACATGGATCATGTGTCACTTGGATGACTAGAGAGATGTGTATCTAAGTGGGAGTTCATTAAATCATTTGATTATGTGAACTTAATTATCATGAACTTAATCTAAAATTATCTTTACAATCTATATTGTAGATCCAATGGCTAACACGAATGTCACCATCAATTTCAACGCGTTCCTAGAGAAAACCAAGCTGAAAGATGATGGAAGCAACTATGCGGACTGGGTCTGTGGCTTGAGGATCATCCTCATATCTTCCAAGAAATTGTATGTCCTTGATGCACCACTAGGTGACCCACCCCTTCTCCTAGCAGAGCAAGACGTTGCGAACGCTTGGCATTCTTGCTGCGATGATTACTCCATTGTTCAGTGCGGCATGCTTTACAGTTTAGAACCAGGGCTCCAAAAGCGTTTTGAGCAACAAGGAGCATATGAGATGTTCCAAGAGCTGAAACTGGTTTTCCAAGCTCATGCCCGGGTCAAGAGATATGACATCTCCGAAAAGTTCTTCAGCTGTAAGATGGAGGAGAATAGTTCTGTTAGTGAGCACATCCTCAAGATGTCTGGGCTACACAACCGCTTGACTCGTCTAGGAGTTAATCTCCCGGATGACTCGGTCATTGACAAAATCCTCCAGTCGCTTCCACCTAGCTACAATAGTTTTGTGATGAACTACAACATGCAAGGGATGGAGAAGTCCATTCTTGAGTTGTACTCGATGCTGAAATCAGCAGAGGTCGAGATCAGAAAGGAGCATCAAGTGTTGATGGTAAATAAGACCACTAGTTTCAAGAAAGGCAAGGATAAGAAGAACATCAAGAAGGACGGCAAAGCTATTGCCGCGCCCGGTAAGCAAGTTGTCGGGAAGAAGAAGAACAAGCATGGACCCAAGCCTGAGACCGAGTGCTTTTACTGCAAGGGTACCGGTCACTGGAAGCAGAACTGCCCCAAGTACTTAGCGGATAAGAAGGACGGCAACATTAAAGGTATATGTGATATACTTGTTATTGATGTGTACCTAACCAGCGCTCGTAGTAGCTCCTGGGTATTTGATACCTGTGCAGTTGCTCACATTTGTAACTCCAAGCAAGAGTTGCGGAATAAGCGGAGGCTGGCAAAGGACGAGGTGACGATGCGCGTCAGGAATAGTTCCAAGGTCGATGTGATCGCCGTCAGCACGCTAACTCTACATCTACCTTCGAGATTAGTGTTAAACCTTAATAATTGTTATTTAGTACCAGCTTTGAGTATGAACATTGTATCTGGATCTCGGTTGATGCGAGATGGCTACTCATTTAGATCTGAGAATAATGGTTGTTCTATTTATATGAGAGAAATGTTTTATGGTCATGCCCCGCTGGTCAATGGTTTATTTTTGATGAATCTCGAACGTGATGTTACACATGTCCATAGTGTGAGTACCAAAGAGTGTAAGGTTGATAACGATAGTCCCACTTACATGTGGCACTGCCTCCTTGGTCATATTGGTGTCAATAGTATGAAGAAGCTCCATACTGATGGACTTTTGGAGTCTCTTGATTTCAAATCATTTGACACGTGCGAACCATGCCTCATGGGCAAGATGACTAAGACTCCGTTCTCCGGAAAAATGGAGCGAGCAACTGACTTGTTGGAAATAATACATACCGATGTATGCGGTCCAATGAGTGTTGAGGCTCGTGGTGGCTACCGTTATGTTCCCACCCTCACTGATGACTTGAGTAGATATGGGTATGTCTACTTAATGAAACATAAGTCTGAAACTTTTGAAAGGTTCAAGGAATTTCAAAGTGGGTAGAGAATCAACGTGACAGGAAAATAAAGTGCCTACGATCTGATCGTGGCGGAGAATGTTTAAGTCACGAGTTTGGCACGCACCTAAGGAAATGTGGAATTGTTTCACAACTCACGCCGCCTGGCACACCTCAGCGAAATGGTGTGTCTGAACGTCGTAATCGCACTCTATTAGATATGGCACGATCTATGATGTCTCTTACCGACTTACCGCTATCATTTTGGGGATATGCATTAGAGACTGCCGCATTCACTTTAAATAGGGCACCATCAAAATTCGTTGAGACGACACCGTATGAATTATGGTTTGGAAAGAAACCTAAGCTATCGTTTCTAAAAGTTTGGGGATGTGATGCTTATGTGAAGAAACTTCAACCTAAGAAGCTCGAACCCAAAGCGAAAAAGTGCGTCTTCATAAGATATCCCAAAGAGACTATTGGGTATACCTTCTACCTACGATCCGAGGGCAAAGTCTTTGTTGCCAAGAATGGATCCTTTCTCGAGAAAGAGTTCCCTTGAAAGAAGTAAGTGGGAGGAAAATAGAACTTGATGAGGTAATTGTACCTCCACTCGAACCGGAGAGTAGCGCAACATAGGAAGTTGTTTCTGTGGAGCCTACACCGGTTGGAGAGGAAGTTAATGATGATGATCATGAAACTTCAGATCAAGTTACTATTGAACTTCGAAGGTCCACTAGGACACGTTCCGCACCAGAGTGGTACGGCAACCCTGTCCTAGAGATCATGTTGTTAGACAATGGTGAACCTTCGAACTATGAAGAAGCGATGGCGGGCCCGGATTCCAACAAATGGCTTGAAGCCATGAAATCTGAGATAGGATCCATGTATGAGAACAAAGTATGGACTTCTGTGGACTTGCCTGATGATAAGCGAGCCATTGAAAATAAATGGATCTTTAAGAAGAAGACTAACGTGGATGGTAATGTGACCGTCTATAAGGCTCGGCTTGTCGCTAAGGGTTATCGACAAGTTCAAGGAGTTGACTACGATGAGACTTTCTCACCCGTAGCGATGATGAAGTCTGTCCGAATCATGTTAGCAATTGCCGCATTTTATGATTATGAGATCTGGCAAATGGACGTCAAAACGGCATTCCTTAATGGCTTCCTCAAGGAAGAACTGTATAAGATGCAGTCGGAATGTTTTGTCGATCCTAAAGATGCTAACAAGGTATGCAAGCTCCAGCGCTCCATCTATGGGCTGGTGCAAGCATCTCGGAGTTGGAACATTCTCTTTAATGAAGTGATTAAAGCGTTTGGGTTTGTACAGGTTTATGAAGAACCCTGTATTTACAAGAAAGTGAGTGGGAGCTCTGTAGCATTTCTCGTAAAATATGTGGATGACATACTGATAATGGGAAATGATATAGAACTCTTGGAAAGTGTAAAGGCCTACTTGAATAAGTGTTTTTCAATGAAGGACCTTGGAGAAGCTGCTTACATATTAGGTATTAAGATCTATAGAGATAGATCAAGACGCCTCATAGATCTTTCACAAAGCACATACCTTGAAAAGATATTGAAGAAGTTCAATATGGATCAGTCCAAGAAGGGGTTCTTGCCTGTGTTACAAGGTGTGAGATTGAGTACGACTCAATGCCCGACCACGGCAAAGGATAGAGAAGAGATGAGTGTCATCCCCTATGCTTCAGCCATAGGCTCTATTATGTATGCCATGCTATGTACCAGATCTGATGTGAACCTTGCCATAAGTTTGGTAGGGAGGTACCAAAGTGATCCCAGAGCGGAACACTGGACAGCAGTCAAGAACATCCTGAAGTACCTGAAAAGGACAAAGGACATGTTTCTCGTATATGGAGGTGCCAAAGAGCTCGTCGTAAAGGATTACGTCGATGCTAGCTTCGACACAGATCCGGACGACTCCAAGTCGCAAACCGGATACGTGTATATTTTGAACGGAGGGGCAGTCAGCTGGTGCAGCAGCAAGCAAAGCGTCGTGGCGGCATCTACATGTGAAGCGGAGTACATAGCTGCTTCGGAAGCAGCAAAGGAAGGAGTCTGGATGAAGGAGTTCATCACCGACCTAGGAGTAATTCCAAGTGCGTCGGGCCCGATGACTCTATTCTGTGACAACACTGGAGCTATTGCCCTTGCGGAGGAGCCCAGGTTTCACAAGAAGACAAGACACATCAAGCGTCACTTCAACTCCATCCGTGATTACATTCACGAGGAAGATATAGATATTTGTAAAGTGCATACAGATCTGAGTGTCGCAGATCCGTTGACTAAACCTCTCTCACGAGCAAAACATGATCAACACCAGAATGCTATGGGTGTACGACTCATCACAATGTAACTAGATTATTGACTCTAGTGCAAGTGGGAGACTGTTGGAAATAGGCCCTAGAGGCAATAATAAAATGGTTATTATTGTATTTCCTTGTTCATGATAATTGTCTATTGTTCATGCTATAATTGTGTTAACCGGAAACCATAATACATGTGTGAATACATAGACCATAACATGTCCCTAGTGAGCCTCTAGTTGGCTAGCTCATTGATCAATAGATGGTCACGGTTTCATGACCATGGACATTGGATGTCGTTGATAACGGGATCACGTCATTAGGAGAATGATGTGATGGACAAGACCCAATCCTAAGCATAGCACTAGATCGTGCAGTTCGTTTGCTAAAGCTTTTCAATGTCAAGTATCGTTTCCTTCGACCATGAGATTGTGCAACTCCCGGATACTATAGGAATGCTTTGGGTGTGCCAAACATCACAATGTAACTGGGTGGCTATAAAGGTGCACTACGGGTATCTCCGAAAGTGTCTGTTGGGTTGGCACGAATCGAGACTGGGATTTGTCACTCCATGTGACGGAGAGGTATCTCTGGGCCCACTCGGTAAGACATCATCATAATGAGCTCAATGTGACCAAGGAGTTAGTCATGGGATGATTTATTACGGCACGATTAAAGAGACTTGCCGGTAACGAGATTGAACAAGGTATAGAGATACCGACGATCGAATCTCGGGCAAGTATCATACTGATAGACAAAGGGAATTGTATACGGGATTGATTGAATCCCCGACATCGTGGTTAATCTGATGAGGTCATCGTGGAGCATATGGGAGCTAACATGGGTATCCAGATCCCGCTGTTGGTTATTGGCCGGAGAAGTGTCTCGGTCATGTCCACATGTCTCCCAAACCCGTAGGGTCTACACACTTAAGGTTCGATGACGCTAGGGTTATAGGGAAATGGTATATGTGATTACCGAAAGTTGTTCGAAATCCTGGATGAGATCCCGGATGTCATGAGGAGCTCCGGAATGGTCCGGAGGTAAAGATTGATATATAGGAAGTCTAGTTTTGGTCACCGGAAAGTTTTCGGGCTCATCGGTATTGTACCGGGAGTGCCAGGAGGGTGTTGGAGGACCCCCGGGAGGGGTGTGACGACCATAGGACTTTGTGGGACCTTAGAGGAGGTATGTCAGCCCTTATAGGGCTGGCCAACACCTTCTAGAAAGGCCCATGCGGCTGGAGGAGTAGAGATAAGGGCAAAGGAGTTTTAAAAGGAGGAGTGTTGGAAATATGCCCTAGAGGCAATAAATAAAGTGTTTATTATTGTATTTCCTTGTTCATGATAATCGTTTATTATCCATGCTATAATTGTATTAATTGGAAACATGGATACATGTGAGGATACATAGACAAACACAATGTCCCTAGTATACCTGTACTGAACTAGCTCGTTGATTGAAAGATGGTTAAGGTTTCCTAGCCATGGACATGAGATGTCATTTGATAACGGGATCACATCATTAGGAGAATGATGTGATGGACAGGACCCAAACTACAAACGTAGCTTATGATCGTGTCAGTTTATTGCTACTGTTTTCTGCATGTCAAGTATATGTTCCTGTGACCATGAGATCATGCAACTCACAGATATCGGAGGAGTACCTTGTGTGTATCAAACGTCGCAACGTAACTGGGTGACTATAAAGGTGCTCTACAGGTGTCTCCGAGGGTGTCTGTTGAGTTGGCATGGATCAAGACTGGGATTTGTTACTCCGTGTGACGGAGAGGTATCTCAGGGCCCACTCGGTAATACAACATCACAATAAGCCTTGCAAGCAATGTGACTAAGTGTTAGTTGCAAGATCTTCTTCCTCTAGATCGGTTTTCCGCAGTGTTTAGGCGAAGCCCTGCCGGAATTACTCCACCACCATCGCCGGAGCGCCGTCAGGCTGCCGGAGAACTCTTCTTCCTCTCCACTCCTTCTTGCTGGATCAAGACGGTGGAGATCGTCATCAAGCTGTACGTGTGCTGAACACGGAGGTGCCGTCCGTTCGGTGCTAGATCGGAAGGATCGTGATCAAGTTCGTGGGACGGATCGTGATCGGATCGCGGGACGGATCGTGGTTGGATCACGGGATGGATCGTGATTCGATCGCGGGACGCACGGCGATTTGGATCGCGAAGACGTTCGACTACACCAACCGCGTTTCTTAACGCTTCCTGCTTAATGATCTACAAGGGTATGTAGATCCACTCTCCCTCTCGTAGATGCTCATCACCATGGATAGATCTTCGTGTGCGTAGGAAAATTTTTGTTTCCCATGCAACGTTCCCCAACAGTGGCATCATGAGCTAGGTCTTGTGGGGGAACGTTGCATGGGAAACAAAAAATTTCCTACACACACAAGATCTATCCATGGTGATGAGCATCTACGAGAGGGAGAGTGGATCTACATACCCTTGTAGATCGCTAAGCAGGAAGCATTAAGAAATGCAGTTGGTGTAGTCGAACGTCTTCGCGATCCAAATCGCGGAGCGTCCCGCGATCTCATCACGATCCGTCCCGTGAACTCATCACAATCCGTCCCGCGAACTCATCACGATCCGTTTTGTGATCTTGATCACGATCCGTCCCGTGAACTCATCACGATCCGTCCCGCGAACTCGTCACGAACCGTCTCGCGATCTTGATCACGGTCCTTCCGATCTAGCGCCGAACGGACGACAGCTCCGCGTTCAGCACACGTGCAGCTTGATGACGATCTCCACCGTCTTGACCCAACAAGAGGAAGTGGAGAGGAAGAAGAGTTCACCGGCAGCGTCACGGCGCTCTGGCGATGGTGGTGGAGCAATTCCGACAGGGCTTCGCCTAAGCACTGTAGAAAACCGATCTAGAGGAGAAACTATGCACTAGAGGAACGGGTAGCACGTGGCTGAAAATCTGTGCCAAAACCTTAAAATCCTCTAGTATATATAGGAGGAGAGGAGGAGGAGTCTTGGCTGCCAAAAAGCATGCCCTTGGGTCGACCAAAGTGGGGAGGAGAGGAGGACTCCTCCTCCAATCCTAGTACGACTAGGATTCCTCCCTTTTTTGGCCTTTTTCCACCTTTTTCCCTTTGGGCTTTTTCTCCCAGCCGCATGCGCCTTGCGTGGGACTTCCACCAGCCCACAAAAGTCTGGTATTTACTCTCCCACAGCCCATGAAGCCTCTTGGGTCGAAATACCCCTTCCGGTGGTCTCCCGGTACACTACCGGCACTCCCGGTACATTATCGATTAGCCCGAAACTTTTCCGGCGACCAAAATGGGACTTCCTATATATGAATCTTTACCTGCGGACCATTCCGGAGCTCCTCGTGACTTCCGGGATCTCATCCGGGACTCCGAACAATCTTCGGTCACCACCATACATAACTCTATACTACCGAAATGTCACCAAACCTTAAGTGTGCAGACCCTGCGGGTTCGAGAACTATGTAGACATGACCGAGACACCTCTACGGTCAATAACCAATGGCGGGACCTGGCTGTCCACATTGGTTCCTACATATTCTACGAAGATCTTTATCGGTCGAACCTCTATGTCAAGGATTCAGTTAATCTCGTATGATGTTCCCTTTGTTCTTCGGTATGTTACTTGCCCGAGATTCGATCGTCGGTATCTCCATACCTAGTTCAACCTCGTTACCGACAAGTCTCTTTACTCATTCCGTAATACAAGATCCCGTGACTAACACTTAGTAACATTGCTTGCAAGGCTTATTGTGATGTTGCATTACCGAGTGGGCCCTGAGATACCTCTCCGTCACACGGAGTAACAAATCCCAGTCTTGATCCATGCCAACTCAACAGACACCCTCAGAGATACCTGTAGAGCACCTTTATAGTCACCCAGTTACGTTGCGACGTTTGATACACACAAGGCACTCCTCCGATGTCCGTGAGTTGCATGATCTCATGGTCATAGGAACATATACTTGACATGCAGAAAACAGTAGCAATAAACTGACACGATCATATGCTACGTTTGTAGTTTGGGTCTTGTCCATCACATCATTCTCCTAATGATGTGATCCCGTTATCAAATGACATCTCATGTCCATGGCTAGGAAACCTTAACCATCTTTGATCAACGAGCTAGTCCATTAGAGGCATACTAGGGACATGGTTTTGTCTATGTATCCACACATGCATCTAAGTCTTCGATCAATACAATTTATAGCATGGATAATAAACGATTATCATGAACAAGGAAATATGATAATAACTAATTTATTATTGCCTCTAGGCCATATTTCCAACAGTCTCCCACTTGCACTGGAGTCAATAATCTAGTTCACATCACCACGTGATTCGCATTGTTATGAATCTAACACCCAATGAGTTCTGGGGCTCGATCATGCTTTGCATGTGAGAGAGGTCTTATAGTCAACGGGTCTGCGACATTCAGATCCATGTGTACTTTGCAAATTACTATGTCAAACCGTAAACACTGCTACCACACTCCACTTGGTACTATTCCAAATGGCTGCTCCACCATACGTATCCAGATTGCTACTACGAGTCATCTGGATTGGTGTTAAAGCTTGCATCGATGTAACTCTTTACGACAAACTCTTTATCACCTACATAATCGAGAAACATCTCCTTAGTCCTTTAGTTACTAAGGGTAATCTTGACCGCTGTCCAGTGCTCCATTCCAGGATCACTTTGAAACCTTCTGGACATACTTATGGCAAGGCTGACATCGGTTCTTGTGCACAGCATTGCATACATGATAGAGCCTATGGCTGAAGCATAGGGGATGACACTCATCTTTTCTCTATCTTCTGTAGTCACTGGGCATTGAGTCTTACTCAACTTTATACCTTACAAATCAGGCGAGAACTCTTTCTCTGACTGATCCATTTTGAACTCTTTCAAAATCTTGTCAAGGTATGTACTCATTGAAAGTCTCATCAAGTATCTTGATCTATCTCTATATATGTTGATGCTCAACAATTAGGTAGCTTTATCCAGGTCTTCCTTTGAAAAAATCTTTTCAAACACCCGTTTATGCTCTCTAGAAATTCTAAATCATTTCAGAATAGCAATATGTCATCCACATATTCTTATCAGAAACTCTTATAGTGCTCCCACTCACTTTATTGCAAATACAGGTTTCTCGTAAACTTTGTATAGACTCAAAAACTTTGATCACCTCATCAAAGTGTATATTCCAACTCCGAGATGCTTGCTTCAGTTCATAGAAGAATCACTGAAGCTTGCACATCTTTTAGCATCCTTAGGACTGACAAAACCTTCTGGTTGTATCTCATACAACCTTTCCTTAAGGAAGGAAACGATGTTTTGGCATCCATCTGCCAGATTTCATAATAGAAAAATGCAGCAACTGCTAACATAATTCCAACAGACTTTATCATCGCTACGAGTGAGAAAGTCTCATCGCAGTCAACTCTTTGAACTTGTCGTAAACTACTTTGCAACAAGTTGAGCTTTACAAATGGTAACATTTACCATCAGCGTCTGTCTTCATTTTAAAGATCCATTTGTACTTTAACGACCAGCCGTCCAACGAGCAAGTCCACCAAAGTCTATACTTGGTTTTCATACATGGATCCTTTCTCGGATTTCATGGCCTCTAACCATTTGTTGGTTTCCAGGCCCATCATCGCTTCTCCATAGTTCGTAGGTTCATCGTTGTCCAACAACATGACCTCCAAGATAGGGTTGTCGTACCGCTCAGGAGCAGTACACATCCTTGTCGCCCTACGAGGTTTGATAGTAACTTGATCCGAAGCTTCATGATCATCATCATTAACTTCCTCTTCAACTGACGTAGGCTTCACAGAAACATCTTTCTATGCTGCGCCACTTTCTGTTTGAAGTAAAGGTTCAATAACCTCATCAAGTTCTATTTTCCTTGTAGGTCGATAGTAACTTGATCCGAAGCTTCATGATCATCATCATTAACTTCCTCTTCATCTGACGTAGGCTTCACAGAAACATCTTTCTGCGCTACGCTACTTTCTGGTTGAAACAGAGGTTCAAATAACCTCATCAAGTTCTATCCTCCTCCCACTCAATTCTTTCAAGAGAAACCCTTTCTCGAGAAAGGACCCAGTTTTAGCAACAAACATTTTATGCTTGGATCTGAGATAGAAGGTTCACCCAACTATTCTTAGGGTATTCTATGAAGATGCATTTGTCCGCTTTGGGTTCGAGCTCATTAGGCGAAAACATTTTCCACACAAGCGTTGCAGCCCCAAACGTTAAGAAATGACAGCTTAGGTTTCTATCAAACCATAGTTCACACGGTGTCATCTCAACGGATTTAGATGGTGCCCTATTTAAAGTGAATGTAGTTGTCTCTAATGCATAACCCCAAAATTATAGTAACAAAACGATAATAGACATCATAGCACACACCATATCCAATAGAGCACGACTATGACGTTCGGACACACCGTCACACTATGGTGTTCCAAGTGGCGTGAGTTGTGAAACAACTTTCACATTGTCTAAAGTTGTATGCCAAACTCGTAAATTAGATATTCACCTCCATGATCATATCGCAAACATATTTATCTTGTTGTCACGATGATCTTAAACTTCACTCTGAATTTTCTTGAACCTTTCAAATGATTCAGACTTGTGTTTCATTAAGTAAATATACACTATATCTACTCAAATCATCAGTGAAGGTAAGAAAATAACGATATCCACCGCACGCTACAAGACTCATTTGATTGCATACATCAACATGTATCATTTCCAATAAATCACTTGCCCGCTTCATCAAAACAGAAAACGGGGTCCTTAGTCATCTTGACCAAGAGGCATGGTTCGCATGAATCAACCGATTCGAAATCGAATGAGTCCAAAGATCCATCAGCATGGAGTTTCTTCATGCGTTTTATACCAACATGACATTTAGCGGCAGTGCCACAAGTATGTGGTACTATTATTATTAACTTTGTATCTTTTTGGCATCAATGTTATGAACATGTGTATTACTACAATCAAGTTTCAACAAACCATTCTTAATGGGTGCATGACCATTGAAGGTATTATTCATGTAAACAGAATAACCATTATTATCTAACTTAAATGAATAACTGTGTTGCAATGAACATGATCTAATCATGTTCATGCTCAACGCAAAAAACACCAAATAACATTTATTTTAGGTTCGTCACTAATCTCGAAGGTAGAGAGAGCGTGCGATGTTGATCACATCAACCTTGGAAACATTTCCAACACACATCATCACCTCACACTTAGCTAGTTCTCCGTTTATTTCATAGCTTTTATATCGAGTTACGAACATTTAGCAACTGAACCGGTATCCAATACCCAGGTGCTACTAGGAGTACTAGCAAGGTACACATCAATAACACGTATATCAAATATACTTCTCTTGACGTTTGCCAGCCTTCTTATCTACCAAGTATCTAGGGTTGTTCCGCTTCAGCGACCGCTCTCCTCATAATCAAAGCACTTAGTCTCGGGTTTGAGTTCAACTTTGGGTTGCTTCACTGGAGCAGCAACTGACTTGCTATCCATGAAGTTTCCCTCCTTGTCTTGCCCTTCTCGAAACTAGTGGTTTTAACTAACCATCAACACTTTGACGGTCCTTCTCGATTTCTACCTTCGCAGTGTCAAACATCGTGAATAGCTCAGGGATCATTATTTCTATCCCTGGCGTTTTGTAGTTCATCACCAAGTTCTAGTAGCTCTGGTGACAGTGACTTGGACAACTATATCAATCACTATCTTATCTGGAAGATCAACTCCCACTCGATTCAAGCGATTGTAGCACTCAGACAATCTGAGCACATGCTCAACAATTGAGCTATTCTCTTTCATCTCACAGTCAAAGAATCTTGTTGGAGATCTCATATCTCGCAACATGCGCACGAGCCTGAGATCCTAATTTCAGCTCTTTGAACATCTCATATGTTCCATGACGTTCAAAACGTTTTGGAGCCTCAATTCTAAGCTGTAATGCATGACACACTAAACTATCAAGTAGTTATGCATCATGAGCTAGGTCTATGTGTAGATGAGATCTCGAGTAGAACACAAAAGGTTTGTGGGCGTTGATGCTTAGATTGCTTCATCCCTTGGTCGGATTTTGGTTCAGCGGTATTGTGAGATGAAGCGGCCCGGACCAACATTACTCGTACGCTTACGAGAGACCGGTTCCCTCGATGCAACTTGTTGCTTAGATGGCTTGCGGGTGGCAGTTTCTTTCACTTTAGTTGGATCGGATTCGACAAAGGCGGTCCTTGAGAAGGTTGAAAAGCAAATTATGTATCACCGTTGTGGTTTATGCGTAGGTGAGAATCGTTCTTGCTAGAAACCCGTAGCAGCCACGTAAAACATGCAACAACAATTAGAGGACATCTAACTTGTTTTTGCAGGGTATGTTGTGATGTGATATGGCCAATTACATGATGTGATATATGTGATGTATGAGATGATCATGTGATGTATAGAATTTCACGACTTGCATGTTGATGAGCACGGCAACCGGCAGGAGCCATAGGGTTGTCTTTAATTATTGTATGACCTGCGTGTCAATTATTAAGCGCTATGTAATGCTTTACTTTATCGCTAAACGGTAGCAATAGTAGTAGAAGCATGCAGGGCGTGACAACCTCGATGGCAACACGTTGATGGAGATCATGGTGTCGTGCCGGTGACGATGAAGATCATGCCGGTGCTTTCAAGATGGAGATCTAAAGCACAAGTTCATGGCCATATCATGTCACTTATGAATTGCATGTGATGTTAATCTTTTTATGCACCTTGTTATGCTTAGTACGGCGGTAGCATTATAAGGTGATCCCTCACTTAAATTTTGAGATAAAATTGTGTTCTCCCCGAATGTGCACCGTTGCGAAAGTTCGTCGTGTCGAGACACCACGTGATGATCGGGTGTGATAGACTCTACGTTCACATACAACGGGTGCAAACCAGTGTTGCACGCGCAGAACACTCGGGTTAAACTTGACGAGCCTACCATGTATAGACATGGCCTCGGAACACAAGAGACCGAAAGGTCGAACATGAGTCATATAGTAGATATCAACATAATGATGTTCACCATTGAAGCCACCTCAACATAATGATGATCGGACTTGAGTTGGTGGATTTGGATCATGTGACACTCAGATGACCTGAGGGATGTCAATTTGAGTGGGAGCTTTGGTAATTTGATTAACTAAACTCATTATCTTGAACAATAGTCTAAATGAACTTTGCATATTTATGTTGTAGATCAATGGCTCGCGCCGTAGCACCGCTGAATTTTATTGCGTTCCTAGAGAAAGCTAAACTGAAAGATGATGGAAGTAACTTTGTTGACTGGGCCCGTAATTTGAGGATTATCCTCACAGCTTCCCAGAAATCATATATCCTTGATGCACCGCTTGGTGACCAACCAGAAGACATGACCTCCGAAGACGTTAAGAACGCTTGGGAGGCACGTACTGGAGATTGCTCAATAGTTCAGTGTGCAATATTGTATGGCTTAGAACCGAGACTTCAAAGACGTTTTGAACGTCATGGAGCATATGAGATTTTCCAGGAGTTGAAGTTTATCTTTCAGAAGAACGCCCAGATCGAGAGGTATGAAACCTTCGATAAGTTCTATGCTTGCAAGATGGAGGAGAACGGAGTATTCAACTCGAACCGAGACTTCAAAGACGTTTTGAACATCATGGAACATATACTCAGAATGTCTAGGTATTCAACTCGTCTAGCGGAGTTGGGAATTGTCCTTCCGCCAGAGGCGATCACTGGCAGAGTTATTCAATCACTGCCACCTAGTTACAAGAGCTTTGTGATGAACTATAACATGCACGGGATGAACAAGTCAGTCGCCGAGCTGTTTGCGATGCTAAAAGTCGCTGAGTCTGAAATCCAGAAAGAACATCAAGTGTTGATGGTCAATAAAACCACTAGTTTCAAGAAAAATGGCAAAGTCAAGGGCAAGGGCAAGAAGGGTAAAACCAAGAAGGATGGCAAAGCAGTTGCTACTCCTGCAAAGAAGCCCAAGCATGGACCCAAGCCAGAAACTGAGTGCTTTCATTGCAAAGGAACTTGTCACTAGAAACAGAACTACCCCAAGTACCTGGCTGACAAGAAGGCGGCCAATGACAAACAAGGTATATATGATATACATGTTATTGATGTGTACCTTACTGGCTCTCGTAGTAGTGCCTGGGTATTTGATACCGGTTCGGTTGCTCACATTTGCAACTCAAAGTAGGAACTACGGAATAAACGAAGGCTGGCAAATGACGAAGTGACGATGCGAGTGGGAAATTGTTCCAAGGTTGATGTGATCGTCGTCGGCATGCTCTCTCTTCGATTACCATTGGGATTAGTGATGAACCTGAATAATTGTTATTTAGTGCCTGTGTTAAGCATGAACATTATATCTGGATCTTGTTTATTGCGAGATGGTTACTCATTTAAATCAGAGAATAAAGGTTGTTCTATTTATATGAGTAATATATTTTATGGTCATGCACCCAATATTAGGGGTTTATTCATATTGAATCTTGATAGTAGTGACACACATGTTCATAACATTGATGCCAAAAGATGTAGAATTGATAATGATAGTACCACTTTCTTGTGGCACTACCGTTTAGGTCATATTGGTGTAAAACGCATGAGCAAGCTCCATGCTGATGGACTTTTGGAGTCACTTGATTTTGAATCACTTGACACATGTGAAACAGGCCTCATGGGCAAGATGACTAAAACACCGTTCTCTGGAACAATGGAACGGGCGAGTGACTTATTGGAAATCATACACACTGATGTGTGCGGTCCAATGAATGTTACAGCGCGTGGTGGATATCCTTATTTTCTCACCTTCACTGATGACTTAAGTAGATATGGGTATATTTACTTAATGAAACACAAGTCTGAAACGTTTGAAAGGTTCAAGCAATTTCAGAGTGAAGTTGAGAATCATCATAACAAGAAGATTAAGTTCCTGCTTTCTAATCGAGGAGGTGAATATCTGAGTTATGAGTTTGGCAGTCACTTAAGACAGTGTGGAATTGTTTCACAGTTGACACCGCCAGGAAAACCACAGCGTAATGGTGTGTCCGAACGTCGTAATCGAACCTTATTAGATATGGAGCAGTGATGGGCCCGGATTCCGAGAAATGGTTAGAGGCCATGAAATCCGAGATGGGATCCATGTATGAAAACAAAGTTTGGACTTTGGAAGTATTACCTGAAGGGCGAAAGGCCATTCAGAACAAATGGATCTTTAAGAAGAAGACAGACGCGGACGGTAATGTCACCGTCTATAAAGCTCGACTTGTGGCAAAGGGTTTTTCACAAGTTCAAGGAGTTGACTACGATGAGACTTTCTCACCCGTAGCGATGCTTAAGTCTGTCAGAATCATGTTAGCAGTAGCTGCCTATTTCGACTATGAAATTTGGCAGATGGATGTAAAAATAGCGTTCCTCAACGGTTTCCTTGAGGAAGAGTTGTATATGATGCAACCCGAAGGTTTTGTCGATCCAGAGAATGCTGACAAAATTTGCAAACTCCAGCGATCCATTTATGGACTGGTGCAAGCATCTCGGAGTTGGAATAAGCGCTTTGATGAGGTGATCAAAGCGTTTGAGTTTATACAAGTTTACGGAGAAGCTTGTATTTACAAGAAAGTGAGTGGGAGCTCTATAGCGTTTCTAGTATTATATGTGGACGACATATTGTTGATTGGAAACAATATAGAAATGCTGGAAAGCGTGAAGGAATATTTGAACAAGAGTTTTTCAATAAAGGACCTAGGAGAAGCTGCTTTCATATTAGGCATTAAGATCTATAGAGATAGATCGAGACGCTTAATAGCACTTTCATAGAGCACATACCTTGAAAGTTCAAAATGGAACAGTCCAAGAAGGGGTTCTTGCCTGTATTACAAGGTGTGAAGTTGAGTAAGACTCAATGCCCAGTAACTGCAGAAGATAGAGAAAAGATGAGTGTCACCCCCTATGCTTCAGCCATAGGCTCTATCATGTATGCAATGCTATGCACAAGACCCGATGTCAGGCTTGCCATAAGTATGGCCGGAAGGTTTCAAAGTGATCCTGGAATGGAGCACTGACAAGCGGTCAAGAATATCCTTAAGTACCTGAAAAGGACTAAGGAAATGTTTCTCGTTTATGGAGGTGATGAAGAGCTCGTCGTAAAGGGTTACGTCGATGCAAGCTTTGACACAGATCCGGACGACTCTAAGTCGCAAACCAGATACGTATTTATTCTTAACGGGGGAGCGGTAAGCTGGTGCAGTTCCAAGCAAAGCGTGGTAGTTGATTCTACGTGCGAACCGGAATACATCGCAGCCTCAGAGGCGGCGAAGGAAGGTGTCTGGATGAAGCAGTTCATGACAGATCTTGGAGTAGTGCCCAGTGCACTGAATCCAATGAACCTGTTCTGTGACAACACTGGTGCCATTGATCTGGCCAAAGGAACCAAGGTTTCACAAGAGGACCAGACACATAAAGCGACGCTTCAACTCCATCCGCGATTACATCTTGGAGAAAGACATAAATATTTGCAAAGTGCACACGGATCTGAATGTTGCAGACCCGTTGACTAAACCTCTTCCAAGGGCTAAACATGATCAACACCAGACTGCATGGGTGTTCGATTCATTACAATGTAAATCACATAGTGATGTGAACTAGATTATTGACTCTAGTTCAAGTGGGAGACTGTTGGAAATATGCCCTAGAGGCAATAAATAAAGTGTTTATTATTGTATTTCCTTGTTCATGATAATCGTTTATTATCTATGCTATAATTGTATTAATTGGAAACATGGATACATGTGTGGATACATAGACAAACACAATGTCCCTAGTATACCTCTAGTGAACTAGCTTGTTGATTGAAAGATGGTTAAGGTTTCCTAGCCATGGACATGAGATGTCATTTTATAATGGGATCACATCATTAGGAGAATGATGTGATGGACAAGACCCAAACTACAAACGTAGCTTATGATCGTGTTAGTTTATTGCTGTTTTCTGCATGTCAAGTATATGTTCCTATGACCATGAGATCATGCAACTCACACATATCGGAGGAGTACCTTGTGTGTATCAAACGTCGCAACATAACTGGGTGACTATAAAGGTGCTCTACAGGTGTCTCCGAGGGTGTCTGTTGAGTTGGCATGGATCAAGACTGGGATTTGTTACTCCGTGTGACGGAGAGGTATCTCAGGGCCCACTCGGTAATACAACATCACAATAAGCCTTGCAAGCAATGTGACTAAGTGTTGGTCACGGGATCTTGTATTATGGAACGAATAAAGAGACTTGCCAGTAACGAGGTTGAACTAGGTATGGAGATACCGACAATCGAATTTCGGGCAAGTAACATACCGAAGAACAAAGGGAACATCATACGGGATTAACTGAATCCTTGACATAGAGGTTCGACCGATAAAGATCTTCGTAGAATATGTAGGAACCAATGTGGACATCCAGGTCCCGCCATTGGTTATTGACCGTAGAGGTGTCTCGCTCATGTCTACATAGTTCTCGAACCCGCAGGGTCTGCACACTTAAGGTTTGGTGACGTTTCGATAGTATAGAGTTATGTATGGTGGTGAACGAAGTTTGCTCGGAGTCCCGGATGAGATCATGTATGTCACGAGGAGCTCTGGAATGGTCCGGAGGTAAAGATTCATATATAGGAAGTCCTGTTTTGGTCGCCGGAAAAGTTTCGGGCTTATCGGTAGTGTACCGGGAGTGCCGGTAGTGTACCGGGAGACCTCCGGGAGGGGTATTTCGACCCAAGAGGCTTCATGGGCTGTGGGAGAGTATTAACCATCCCTTAGTGGGCTGGTGGAATAGCCACAACAGGCCCATGCGGCTGGGGGAAGCGTCCCAAAGGAAAAAGAGTGGAAAAAAGGCAAAAAGGGAGAGTCCTACTCCTACTAGGAGTGGAGGAGGAGTAGGACTCCTCCCCCTTGGCTTCGGCCGACTCCAAGAGGGGCTCAGCCCTGTGCCATCCCTCCTCCTCCCCTCCTCCTATATATACTGGTGGAATAGAAGGGTTTTGCACAGAATTTATGGCCACGTGCTACCCGTTCCACCGGTACTCCTCTAGATCAGTTTTCCGTAGTGCTTAGGCGAAGCCCTGCCGGAATTACTCCACCATCATCGCCGGAGCACCGTCAGGCTGCCGAAGAACTCTTCTTCCTCTCCACTCCTTCTTGCTGGATCAAGACGGTGGAGATCGTCATCAAGCTGTACGTGTGCTAAACGCGGAGGTGCCATCCGTTCGGTGCTAGATCAGAAGGATCGTGATGAAGTTCGTGGGACGGATCGTGATCGGATCGCGGGACGGATCATGATTGGATCACGGGACGGATCGTGATTGGATCACGGGACGCATGGCGATTTGGATCGCGAAGACGTTCGACTACACCAACCGCGTTTCTTAACGCTTCCCGCTTAGCGATCTACAAGGGTATGTAGATCCACTCTCCCTCTCGTAGATGCTCATCACCATGGATAGATCTTCATGTGCGTAGGAAAATTTTTGTTTCCCATGCAACGTTCCCCAACAAGGAGATCCACCTCCCTTGTGGGAGGTGGACTCTCCCTTTGATTCGGCCGAAGCTCTCCTCCTTGGAGGAGAGTCCAAGCCAGCCCTCCCTCTCCCTCCTCCTATATATACTTGAGGTTTTGGCCTTTTGAGAACAGTTCTGAACTCTCTCTCTCACGGCAAAGCCCTACCTCTCTTCTTCCTCCTCCGCAGCGCTTAGGCGAAGCCCTATCGGAATACCTTGCTACTCCACCACCACCACGCCGTCGTGCTGCTGTTGGAGCCCTTCCCTAACCTCTCCTTCCTCCTTGCTGGATCAAGGCGTAGGAGATGTCACTGGGCTACACGTGTGTTGAACGTGGAGGCGCCGTTGTTCGGCGCTTAGATCGGAATCCACCGCGATCTGAATTGCTGCGAGTATGACTCCATCAACCGCTTTCTTGTAACGCTTCCGCTTAGCGATCTTCAAAGGTATGAAGATGCAATCTCTCCCCACTCATTGCTGGTTTCTCCATAGATAGATCTTGGTGACACGTAGGAAAATTCTGATTTACTACTACATCTCCCAACAATGAGTTCACGGGACGGATCGTGACGAGATCGCGGGACGGATCGTGATTGGATCGTGGGACGGATCGTGATGAGTTCGCGGGACGGATCGTGATTGGATCGCGGGACGGATCGTGATGAGATCGTGGGACGCTCGGCAATTTGGATCGCGAAGACGTTCGACTACACCAACCGCGTTTCTTAACGCTTCCCGTTTAGCGATCTACAAGGGTATGTAGATCCACTCTCCCTCTCGTAGATGCTCATCACCATGGATAGATCTTGCGTGTGCGTAGGAAATTTTTTGTTTCCCATGCGACGTTCCCCAACAGGTTTCCTTCGTGGTGTGCTCTTCTTGTTTGTTGCGTATTCATGACGTCGGTCTTATTCAGGCTCTCCACGTGCTATTGTGCTCTCGAAGGGATTGGCACCGATAACCATCGATATGGTAGCATTCGAGCCCGCTCGGTGGTGGTCGTCGGTACTCACTGGGTTGTGTCCCCTTGGTCCACTAGGACCGGCTGGGGACACATATGTTGGTGCCTCATATGGTGGGGGATCGACAGAGACACGGTGGCTGATGTCCGGCTAGGAGGGAAAGGAGGTGCCTTTCGCTCCTCCTACCGTAGTTGGGTCACCTTGATGTGGATAGCTGGTGGCGCGTGAGGCATGGATGCCGAGGCGGCGAGCCCGGATGGCAAGCTTCATGGTTGGCTCTTCGGCAGGCTCCGGGATGGTGGTGGCGGCTTCACCTCTTGGTCATGTGGGCGACAAGGGATGTAGTGACTGGAGGCTCTAGTCTGTCGTGGCAATTCCTAGATCTGATGTGGACGGGGCTAGCCCTCGATGCGGTGGTGACAGAGACTTCTACGTTGGTACAGGCAAGTTTCCAAGTGAAAGCTTTGCATCTCTGGCACCAGAGACGTTGTGCCCATTGGTGTCACTTGCTTTATGAAGACGCCGTCATGGGGTCTTGTTCTTGTGCTAGGGCTCCGGGTGAAAACATATGTATGTTTGTTCGGACTTGGCAGGGTCGGCGCTTTGTGCCATCCCCTTTTGAGGGCGTTTCATGGAGCTCAGGATTTTTCGGTTGGGCATGGGCGAAATGTTAGGCCTCTTATAGGTTCATGTTGTATTTTTTATCTTCTTTGTAAGAGGGACTCCTTACCGTGGAGCTCGGGTTAAATAAAGTTCGTCAAAAATAAAAGTACCATAAACATTTCAGCAATGAACAAAACAATGTTGATTCAAATTAATGAACTGGAAAATCTAGGAACAAACGAGGACAAAAATAAATAAATAAATTTCAATCCATAAGTGAACAAAACATAAATAACGAAGAAATTTAAATCTAATGAAGAAAGAATCGTGGGAGTGGTGTTACCCTATCAAAGAAATAGAAAAAAAGATGAAAAAAGTTAAATATATGGAAGAATGAATTCCAGAAGTGTTGTTACATAAAAAAAAAGAACAAAAGCATAAAGAGGTAAGAATAAGTTTATTTCTAAGAAAGACAGAACAATAGTGTTGCTTGAGAAAAGAAATGGACAAACAGAAAAATAAAGAAGAACACATTTCTTTCTATGGAAAAAATGATTTAATCCTAATCAAAAATAATATTATGTAATTATGTCTGGCATTACTGATCATAAATACGTGTTTTCAAACTCTTCTCGTATATGTAGGAATTAGACTATATTGAAAGCTTGCACACAGAATATGCAAAACTTGCATGGTTCAATATTGTGCAACAACTAGTGTGAACTAGTGCAAGTTTGATAATAATTATGATTTAAGTACATCAATTACAAAATAGAATATATTGAAGTTCCCGACACCAAACTAAGTCATGTCACATGATTCTAGCATTCAATACGTTGTTGTAAGAACAAATATACGAGAAAATCCAATGGTGGGAAAAGCCAACTAAGCATCAATAAACAAAGACATAATAAAACAAACAAAAACTTTAATTATCAATTACCAATTTAATTCCTTAAAAGAAGTAGTGTCACACGGTTGCAACATCAATACGTTGTCGCATATACAATTATAGTAGAAAATCCAATGAATTTTTTTGGTTAAGAATCAATGAACAAAGCAATAATAAAAGAAAAAGAAAAACTATTATATTGATTCAATTTTATCAATTACAAAAGTAAAATTTATTTTATTTCCTAATACAAAACTATTTAGGTTTATATGACCATGGTATCAAATACGTCGCATGCGTAAATATAGCTGAAAATCTAATGGCAAAAAATCTCCTTAAAACAAGTACTCCCTTCGTTCCAGAATATAAGGTGCATTGTTTTCCGTGCAAGTCAACCATTTGAATGTTTGATCAAGATTATAGAATAAACTAACAACATTTGCAATACCAAATAGATAAAATATGAAAGTATTTTTCATGGTGGATCAAATGATATAAACTTTGTATTGTGGATATTGATATATTTTTCTAAAAACTTGGTCAAAGATGACCTCAGTTGACTTTTGAAAAAACAAATACACATTATATAAAGAATCGGAGGGAGTACATAATAAAAACTAAAATTAAAACACATATTATTCTAAGATAAAATGAATTAAGAGCATTGGTATTACCTAAAATAAGAAATATAAATAAATACAAACAAATGCATAAAAATAGGTGAAAATCTAATCGCCAAAATCTCCTATACCAAAGACATAACAAAATATAAAATTAAAAACAAATGTTATTCTAAGGTACAATAAATTAAGGGCACTAGCATTACCTAAAAGAAGAAATAATCGTCAATAGTTAGCCCAAAATCTCGATAGTTAGCTCCAGGTCTTCCGGCCAAAAAACAACATCAAGAAAGGCGTGTAGGTGGACAATCACGTGATAGGGATTGCCTTTACTCTCGAGTTTTTTTTTTACTCAAAGTAAAGGGAGAAACTTGCATCTTATATTTTTTCAAGATTGATGAATCAAATAGTTTCTTTTTCTGATTTATGCTGCTTTTTCTCCCTCTGAATCATTTACGTTTTTATAATTTGTCGTTGCTATTATTACCAAGTATGTGGTTGCAATCCCAGATGGAAAAATAAATAGACAAAGATATCTAAGCGAATCCTCCCTCCTTTTCAAAAGTAATGAACTGGGTATTGATACAGTACAAAAAAAATTAACCAAACTTGCCAGAGAAAATCCAACAGACATAAAAGCCAACTATGCATCAACAAACAGTAAAATAATAAAAATAAATTCTTCTACCGAGTGGATTTCTTAGCTAACAAATTAAGTAGTGTCACACAGTTGCAAAATCAAATACGTTGTCACATGCACAAATATAGTAGAAAATCTAATGAGAAAAATTGTCAAGCATCAGTAAATAAAGAGGTAATAAAACAAAAATAAAACAGATTTTTTATTGATTCAATTTGATCAATTGCAAAACTAAGTAGATTTACACGACCGCGACGTCAAATACGTCGTCGCATGCATAAATATAGGCGAAAATCTAACAACCAAAAAATATTCTAAATAACAAAGACATAATATAAAATAAAAATGAAAATATATATTATTCTATGGTTTAATGAATTAATGACATTTTTATTACCTAGAAGAAGAAGAAATGAAATAAATACAGATAGATAAATCAAAATGGATAAATATAGGTGAAAATCTAATGGCCACAAAGTTTATTAAAAAGCAAAGACATAAGGAAAAAATAAAATTAAAAATAAATATCAGTCGAATTTAGAATGAATTAAGACCTAAAAGAAGAAACAAAACTAAAAACAAAAAAAAGATTGACAGAAAAATTGCAACCGATTTTACAGAATTGCATTATTTCACAATATGCAAGACCAAACATATACTGATACGGATATAACTTAAGAATGACTGCACGAATATTAATTTCATGGGTTCAGCTCGCTAACCAGACCAGCCGCAAGGTTATAAACATATTCGATCCAGCCTACTGGAGCGATGCGGTACTAATAAACGCACAACCAGAACCGGGACTCGATTGCACGGCGCAGTGTATCGGGCTGTATCTTGGCCCAACAAGCTCCCGAAAAATTAGCTGACGGCGTGGGTCGATCGCCAGGCCCGTCCGGTAGGCTAATTCGGCTGTTCGGCGACTGCCTGTGGGAGTGTGGGTTCTTGCGCTACTGTTGAATCATTTGCATCGTGCAGAGCGACAGCAAAGCTCCGTGCTTCCTGGCGATGATGCAAAACATCATACGATCAGACTGCAGGCCACCAGTAGCAAGATCAACACGTTGGCCCAAATTATACAGGTTGCACATCGTGTCTCGTGGCACGAATGAATCTCAGGGTGAGCAAGATGTGAAAGGATCCCCACATTCAGTTACATGAAATCGTACAGATTGGCAGGTTAGACAAGATCCTCTCGACCCATGTGTCCAGTCCTAGTGGTTTTCTTAAGAGTTATAGAGGTTGTGGAGATGCAAGTTAGTGATGTACCCACTAGATCGTATGGGTTGACAATTTCCGGTAGTGAAGAGTGAGGATGGGGTGATTACCTGCTCCTTGACCTGAGGAGCTCGAGCCACCTTCCATGGCGTCGCAGTGGCGGTGGTGATGGGAGAGATCGCGTGAGAGGTAGTGGTGGAGCTTTCCGTGAGCACTGCAATAACCCTAGATCGGAAGGGATTTCGGTGGGGTGACTGGCGGCGCGGTGAACCTCGTACCGTGAGCCCCGACCCCCACCTCTTTATGTATCGCAGGTCACAGAGGCCCACCAACCATAAGAGGGTTGGGTGTCCCCGATCAGGGCGCGGATAGATCAGGGGTCCGGTGGGCCGTTGGGCCCACGCGGGAGAGCTCAACCTAACATTCTCCCCCTTGATCTCAATTTTTACTTTTAACTTTATACTTTCTGGTTTATTTGTTTCATCACATATTGATACATAGAGCATGTCTCATCGTCACAGCTTAATTACCGATAGAATCATACAGCTACAACATACGTTTTGTTCATAAACAAATTTTGTTCTTTTTGGGCCTCTCATGATCCAGGAATCATAGGCTTTCCCTTAAACCCATGTCGGCTAAGTGTTCCTTGAAAACATTGGGTGGTAAGCCTTTTGTTAGCGGATCCACAAGCATATCCTTTGTCTTTATATGCTCGAGACTTATAGTGTGATCCTGAATTTTATCTTTCACAACATAATACTTTATCTCTATTATTTTGGCAGCATTACTCGACTTGTTGTTGTGAGCATAAAATATTGCGGGCTGTTTGTCACAGTACATCTTTAGTGATTTGTGAATACAATCTACCACTTTCAAGTCGGGTATAAATTTCTTTAGCCATATCGCCTGCCCCGTGGCCTCGAAGCATGCTATGAATTCTACATACATCGTGGATGATGCAACTATTGACTGTTTAGAGCTTTTCCACGAAATAGCCCCTCCAGCGAGAGTGAAGACGTATCCTGACGTGGATTTTCTATCATCTCTGTTCCCCGCAAAATCTGCGTCCAAATACCCTTTTATCTCTAGGGAATCAGACCTCCTGTATGTTAGCATGTAGTGCTTTGTGCCTTGTGCATAACGCAATGCCTTCTTTGCCATCTTCCAGTGCTCCATGCCTGGATTCTTTTGATATCTACCGAGTACCCCGGTAACAAAAGCTAAGTCAGGGTGGGTGCACACTTGTGCATATTGTAAGCTTCCAACAACCGAAGCATATGGTACTGGTTTCATGAGATCGATCTCGTACTGGTTCTTGGGACATTGGAATTTCCCAAAACTATCGCCCTTGACTATAGGAGCAGGTGTGGCTTTACTCGCATGCATATTATACTTTTGAAGAACCTTTTCCAAATATACCTTCTGCAATAGTCCTAGGACTCCATTGTTCCTATCTTGGTGAATTTCTATGCCCAAAACATAGGATGCTTCACCAAGATCAGTGATATCAAAATTTGAGTATAAGAACTTCTTTGTCTCTAGTAGTAGACTAACATCACTGCTAGCAAGCAGGATATCATCCACATACAAGATTAGGAAAATATATTTCCCATTTTTAAACCTTGCATAAATGCAATTATCCGCAATATTTTCTTTGAACCCAAAACTTTTAATCGTTTGATTAAACTTTAAACACCACTGTCTAGACGCTTGCCTTAATCCATAAATGGATTTCTTTAGGCGGCATCCCATATTTTCCTTGCCTTCCATGATAAAACCCTTGGGTTGTTTCATGTAGACCTTTTATTTTAAATCACCGTTCAAAAATGCCGTCTTGACATCCATTTGATGTAACTCTAAATCAAAATGAGCAACTAATGCCATTATGATTCTGAAGGAATCCTTAGATGAGACTGGGGAAAAAGTCTTATTGTAATCTATCCCTTCTCTTTGTGTGAATCCTTTTGCTACAGGTCGTGCTTTATACTTTTCTTCATTCCCATTAGGATCATACTTAGTTTTGTAGACCCATTTGCAGCCTACTATTTTGGATCCTTTAGGAATTTCCACTAAGTCCCAAACATCTTTGGAACTCATAGAATTCATCTCATCTTCCATTGCTTGTAGCCATTTTGATGAGTTAGGGCTTTTAATGGCTTCTTCATATGTAGCGGGATCACCTTCCATATGAACCATTTCTGTGTTATAAACTTTATAACCAGTAGAGATAGCAGATCTTCTTGTTCTATTAGTTCTTCTAAGGGCCTTAGTTTCTAGCACATTTTGTGCCTCAACTTGCGGCACATATTCTACTATTGACTGTTGTACCTCCCTTTCATGCTCAACAACGGGTTCAGTCGGCTCCTGACGGACAGGTTCCGGGTCTTCTCCCATAGTTGTCGCGGGTGGAGTTACAGCTGGTAGTGAGAAAATGGCTCCTGAATCATCGGATTAGGTGCATGCACCCTCTTCTCCTCAAGATCAATTTTCCGAGCTACCAAGCTCCCCTTCATCATTTCGGCCTCTAAGAAGACTGTGTGTCTTGTTTGTACAAACTTTGTATATCTGTCTGGGCAGTAGAAACGAAAACCTTTTGATCTGTCTAGATAGCCAATGAAGTGGCAACTCACTGTTTTGGGATCTAACTTTGCAATGTTTTGATTAAACATTTTGGCCTCAGCGGGGCACCCCAACACCCTGAAGTGTTGTAAAGAGGGCACTCTTCCTGTCCACATCTCGTACGGTGTTTTGGGCACCGACTTGCTTGGCACTCTATTGGAAATGTGAATGGCGGTTTTAAGCGCCTCCATCCATAATCCCAATGGCAAGGTGGAGTAACTCATCATGCTACGCACCATATCCATCAGAGTACGGTTACGCCTTTCAGCTACTCCATTTTGCGGAGGCTCCCTCGGCATTGAATACTGGGCTATTATGCCAGTCTCCTATAAGAACTTTGCAAAAGGTCCAGGGATTGGCCATATGGGGTGTGCCGACCGTAGTACTGTCCCCCACGATTGGACCTTACTATCTTTATTCTTTTATCATGCTAATTTTCAACTTCAGCTTTGAATATTTTAAACTTATCCAACACTTCGGATCTTTCTTTGATTGGATAAATATAACCAAAACGAGAGTAATCATCTGTGAAGGTTATGAACGGGTCATATCCATCCACACTTTTCACCGTAAATGGTCCACAAATGTCAGTGTGGATGACTTCCAGTGTGCCTGTGCTATGAATTGCGCCCTTTTTGATTTATTTGACATACTTTCCTTTAATGCAATATACGCATTGTTCTAAGTCTGAAAACTCTAACGAAGGAAGAATTTCACTTTTGACTAATCTTTCTATTCTCCCCCTGGAAATATGGCCCAAGCGACAGTGCCATAATTTCGATGAGTCGTCAGCTCTTTTTCTTTTCTTTTGTGCTTTGTTCGACGGGGAAGCTTGAGCATTCACATTGGACACATAATGCACTTTTTCATAGAGTGATAGTAAATAAAGCTCATTGTGAAGTAAAGCATCACCAACATAAGCATTATTACACCATATGGCACACTTGCCATGTCCAAAATAACACTCATAATTGTCTTTGTCCAAACAAGAAACACTAATTAAGTTTCTATTACATGAAGGAACAAATAAGACATCTCGAAATAGAAGGTTGAATCCATCAGCTAACTCCAAGGAGATGTCACCGACAGCTTCAACTTCTGCTTGGACTCCATTAGCGACTTCAATGCATCTTTCTCTTCTTTCCATAGTCCTCGTCGAACGGAATCCCTGTAAAGAGTTTGCAACATGAACAGTTGCTCCTGAGTCAATCCACCAAGTAGATTTTGAAAACCATGTATACAAGGATTCATTTACAAAGGAAACGATGTTGTTACATCTCTTTGCTATAACATACTTTAGCCAAGCAGGGCAATCCTTCTTGTAGTGCCCTGTCTGCTTACAGTGGAGGCAAGTGTCTTTGTCCACTGGAAAGAACTTCTGCTGATTCTGATGCTGATAGGGTGCTTTTCCATGTGGCTTTTAAGCAGAACCTTTGCTATTTGGATTGTAGTTCTTCGTCTTATGGTCCTTCACATAGTTGAGAGAACCACCATGTGAGGCTTTCAGTTTGTCCTCTTCTTGGACGCACATGGCTATTGTCTTTTCTATGTCCCATTTATCAGGCGACATGTTATAATTGAAAACAAATGTGTCAAACTCTTTAGGCAACAAAGCCATAATCAGGTGGACCAGGAGCGCAGGTTTGAGCTCCAAGTCCGCATCCATGGGCTTGAGTTTGGCAGCCATGTTGTTCATCTTGAGAATATGCTCTCGAATGCCATGACCACCACCAGTGTAGTTCTCTCTGACCAGTTGCTTTATCAATTGGGTGGCATATGTCTTTGAAGAACCAGTGAACTGGTTCTTTATCTTTGTAAGCAACTCCCCTACGGAAGTGCACTCTGCAATTGAGCCCACAATGGCGTTCTCAATTGTATTCTTTATAAATGCCATACACTTTTTGTTGGCATTTATCCACTTTTGATTGTTGATAGTGTAGGACAACTCCAATGGAGCATAGTCCATCTTCTTTCTGTCGCATACAGCATCATCGTCAGTGGCCTCTCTGACTGGCTCTATAGGTCTAACTGGCTACGGTTCATCTATTGGTGAACGTTGCATGGGAAACAAAAAAATCCTACGCACACGGAAGATCTATCCATGGTATTGAGCATCTATGAGAGGGAGAGTGGATCTACGTACCCTTGGAGATCGCTAAGCAGGAAGCGTTACGAAACGCGGTTGATGTAGTCGAACGTCTTCACGATCCAAATCGCCGAGCGTCCCGCGATCCAATCACGATCCGTCTCGATCTAGCACCGAACGGACGGCACCTCCGCGTTCAGCACACGTACAGCTTAATGACGATCTCCGCCTTCTTGATCTAGAAAGAGGGAGCGGATAGGTAGATAAGTTCTCCGGCAGCGCGACGGCATTGCGGCGATGGTGGTGGAGTAAATCTAGCAGGGCTTTGCCTAAGCACTGCTGAAACTGATCTAGAGGAGAAACTACGGACGAGAGGGTAGGGTTGCACGTGGCTGAAAATCTTAGTGCAAAAACCTTAAAACCTCTAGTATATATAGGAGGAGGAGAGGAGGAGGCTTGGCGCAAGAGCCAGCCCTAGGAGGCTTCGGCCGAAGTGGAGAGGAGGAGTCCTCCTCTTCCAATCCTAGTAGGATTAGGACTCCTCCCTTATTTCCACCTTTTTGCCTTTTCCCACCTTTTTCTCTTTGGAATTTCTTCCCAGCCACATGGGCCTTCTGTGGGACTTCGGCCAGCCCAATAAGGGCTGGTATTCATCCTCTCACAGCCCATGTAGCCTCTTGGGTCGAAATACACCTCCCGATGGTCCCCCGGTACCCTCCCGGCACTCCCGGTACACTACCGATGAGCCCGGAACTTTTTCGGTGACCAAAACAGGACTTCCTATATATATCAATATTTACCTCCAGACCATTCCGGAGCTCCTCGTGACGTTCGAGATCTCATATGTGACTCCGAATAACCTTCGGTAACCACCATGCATAACTTTATACTAGCAAAACGTCACCGAACCTTAAGTGTGCAGACCCTGCGGGTTAGAGAACTATGTAGACATGACCGAGACACCCCTACGGTCAATAACCAATAGCGGGACCTGGATGCCCATATTTGTTCATACATATTCTACGAAGATATTTAGCAGTCGAACCTCCATGTCAAGGATTCAGTTAATCCGGTATGATGTTCCCTTTGTTCTTCGGTATGTTACTTGCCCGGGATTCGATCATCGGTATCTCGATACCTAGTTCAACCTCATTACCGGCAAGTCTCTTTACTCGTTTCCGTAATAGAAGATCCCCTGACTAACACTTAGTCACATTGCTTGCAAGGCTTGTTGTGATGTTGTATTACTGAGTAGGCCCTGAGATACCTCTCCGTCACACGGAGTAACAAATCCCAGTCTTGATCCATGCCAACCCAACAGGCACCCTTGGAGATACCTATAGAGCACCTTTATAGTCACCCAGTTACGTCGTGATGTTTGATACACACAAGGCACTCCTCCGATATCCGTGAGTTGCATGATCTCATGGTCGTAGGAACATATACTTGACATGCAGAAAACTATAGCAATAAACTGACACGATCATATGCTACGTTTATTGTTTGGTTCTCGTCCATCCCATCATTATCCTAATGATGTGATCCCGTTATCAAATGAGATCTCATGTCAATGGCCAGGAAACCTTGACCATGTTTGATTTACGAGCTAGTTCACTAGAGGCATACTAGGGACAAAGTGTTGTCTATTTATCCACACATGCAATGTGTTTCCAGTCAATACAATTATAGCATGGATAATAAACAATTATCATGAACAAGGAAATATAATAATAAACACTTTATTTATTGCGTCTAGGGCATATTTCCAACAGTCTCCCACTTGCACTAGAGTCAATAATCTAGTTCACATCACTATATGATTTACATTCTAATGAATCGAACACCCATGCAGTTCTGGTGTTGATCATGTTTAGCCCTTGGAAGAGGTTTAGTCAACGGGTCTGCAACATTCAGATTAGTGTGTACTTTGCAAATATTTATGACCTTGTCCTCGATGTAATCGCGGATGGAATTGAAGCGTCGCTTTATGTGTCTGGTCCTCTTGTGAAACCTTGGTTCCTTGGCCAGAGCAATGGCACCAGTGTTGTCACAAAACAGAGTCATTGGATTCAGTGCACTAGGCACTACAACAAGATCTGTCATGAACTGCTTCATCCAGACACCTTTCTTCCCCACCTCCGAGGCTGCGATGTACTCCGCTTCGCATATAGTATCGGCTACCACATTTTGCTTGGAACTGCACCAGCTTACCGCTCCCCCGTTAAGAATAAATACGTATCCGGTTTGCGACTTAGAGTCATTCGGATCAGTGTCAAAGCTTGCATCGACGTAACCCTTTACGACGAGGTCTTGATCACCTCCATAAACGAGAAACATTTCCTTAGTCCTTTTCAAGTACTTAAGGACATTCTTGACCGCCGTCCAGTGCTCCGTTCCAGGATCACTTTGAAACCTTCCGCCATACTAATGGCAAGGCTGACATCGGGTCTTGTGCACAACATTGCGTACATGATAGAGCCTATGGCTGAAGTATAGGGGATGACATTCATCTTATCTCTATCTTCTGTAGTCACTGTGTTGGAAATATGCCCTAGAGGCAATAATAAAGTGATTATTATTATATTTCCTTGTTCATGATAATTGTCTATTGTTCATGCTATAATTGTATTAACCAGAAACTGTAATACATGTGTGAATACATAGACCACAACATGTCCCTAGTGAGCCTCTAGTTGGCTAGCTCGTTGATCAATAGATGGTCACAGTTTCATGACCATGGACATTGGATGTCATTGATAACGGGATCACATCATTAGGAGAATGATGTGATGTATAAGACCTAATCCTAAGCATAGCACAAGATCGTGTAGTTCGTTTGCTAAAGCTTTTCTAATGTCAAGTATCGTTTCTTTAGACCATGAGATTGTGCAACTCTTGGATACCGTAGGAATACTTTGGGTGTGCCAAACGTCACAACATAACTAGGTGGCTATAAAGGTATACTACGGGTACCCCTGAAAGTATCTATTGGGTTGGCACGAATCGAGACTGAGATTTGTCACTCCGTGTGACGGAGAGGTATCTCTGGGCCCACTCGGTAAGACATCATCATAATGAGCTCAGTGTGACTAAGGAGTTAGACACGAGATGATGTGTTATGAAACGAGTAAAGAGACTTGCCGGTAACAAGATTGAACAAGGTATAGGGATACCGACGATCGAATCTCAGGCAAGTAACATACCGATGGACAAAGGGAATTATATACGGGATTGATTGAATCCCCGACATTGTGGTTCATCCGATGATGTCATCGTCGAGCATGTGGGAGACAACAGGGGTATCCAGATCCCTTTGTTGGTTATTGACCGGATAGGTATCTCGGTCACGTCTACATGCCTCCCGAACCCGTAGGGTCTACACACTTAAGGTTCGGTGACGCTAGGGTTATATGGGAATAGTGTATGTGGTTACCGAAGGTTGTTCAGAGTCCCGGATGAGATCCTGAATGTCACAAGGAGTTCCGGAATGGTCAGGAGGTAAAGATTCATATATAGGAAGTGAGGATTTGGTCACCGGAAGTGTTCCGGGTAACACCGGTAATGTACCGAGACCACCGGAAGGGTTCCGGGGGTCCATCATGAGGGCCCACTGGTACCAGAGGCCTGCATGGGCCGAAAGTAGGAGGGAACCAGCCCCTGGGTGGGCTGGTGTGCCTCCCACTAGGCCCAAGGCGCAGCAAAGGAGGAGAGGGGGCAAACCCTAGGCGCAGATGGGCCCTAGGCCCACCCTAGGGCGTGCCCCCCTCTCTCCTCTCTTGGCTGTCGGCCACCTCCCATCTAGGGCTGCCACACCCCCTAGGGTGGGAACCCTAGAGGGTGCGCACCCTCCTCCCCTCGTCCTATAAATAGTGAGGGTTTGGGGGCTGCCCACACAACAGATCTCTCTCTCTCTCTCGGCGCAACCCTACCCATCCTCCTCCTCGTCCTCCATAGCGCTTGGCGAAGCCCTACCGGAGTACCATGCAGCTCCACCGTCACCATGCCGTGGTGCTGCCGAAGCTCTCCCTCAACCTCTCCTTCCTCCTTGCTGGATCAAGGCGTAGGAGACGTCACCGGGCTACACGTGTGTTGAACGCAGAGGCATCGTTGTTCGACGCTTAGATCGGAATCGACCGCGATCTGAATCGCTGTGAGTACAACTCCACCAACCGCGTTCTTGTAGTTCTTCTGCTTTGCGATCTTCAAAGGTATGAAGATGATCTACCCCTTTGCTCATTGCTGGTTTCTCCATAGATTGATCTTGGTGACACGTAGGAATTTTTTTGATTTACTACTACGTTCCCCAACAGTGGCATCATGAGCTAGGTCTATGCGTAGAATCTATGCACGAGTAGAACACAAGCTGTTGTGGGTGTCGATTTTTTCAATTTGCTTGCCGTTACTAGTCTTATCTTGATTCGGCGGCACTGTGGGATGAAGCGGCCTGGACCGACTTTACACGTACTCTTACGTGAGACTGGTTCCACCGCCTGACATGCACTTATTACATAAGGTGGCTAGTAGGTGTCTGTCCCTCCCACTTTAGTCGGATCGGATTCGATGAAAATGGTCCTTATGAAGGGTAAATAGAAATTGGCATATCACGTTGTGGTTTTTGCGTAGGTAAGAAACGTTCTTGCTAGAAACATATAGCAGCCACGTAAAAACTTGCAACAACAATTAGAGGACGTCTAACTTGTTTTTGCAGCATATGCTGTGTGATGTGATATGGCCTAAGGATGTGATGTGATATATATGTGATGTATGAGATTTATCATGTTCTTGTAATAGGATTCACGACTTGCATGTCAACGAGTATGACAACCGACAGGAGCCATAGGAGTTGTCTTAATTTATTGTATGACCTACGTGTCAATCAAAAACGCCATATAATTACTTTACTTTATTGCTAACCGTTAGCCATAGTAGTAGAAGTAATAGTTGGCGAGACAACTTCATGAAGACACGATGATGGAGATCATGATGATGGAGATCATGGTGTCATGCCGGTGGCAATGATGATCATGGTGCCCCGAAGATGGAGATCAAAGGAGCAAGATGATATTGGCCATATCATGTCACTATATGATTGCATGTGATGTTTATCATGTTTTACATCTTATTTGCTTAGAACGACGGTAGCTTAAATAAGATGATCTCTCACTAAAATTTCAAGAAATGGGTTCCCCCTAACTGTGCACCGTTGCTAAGGTTCGTTGTTCCGAAGCACCATGTGATGATCGGGTGTGATAGGTTCTAACGTTCGCATGCAACGGGTGTAAGCCAGATTTACACATGCAATACACTTAGGTTGACTTGATGAACCTAGCATGTACAGACATGGCCTCAGAACACGGGAGGCCGAAAGGTCGAACATGAGTCATATAGAAGATACAATCAACATGGAGATGTTCACCATTGATGACTAGTCCGTCTGATGTGATGATCGGACACGGGCTAGTTGACGTGGATCATGTGTCACTTGGATGACTAGAGAGATGTCTATCTAAGTGGGAGTTCATTGAATAATTTGATTATGTGAACTTAATTATCATGAACTTAGTCTAAAATTGTCTTTACTATCTATATTGTAGATCCAATGGCCCACTCTAATGTTGCCCTTAACTTCAATGCGTTCCTAGAGAAAACCAAGCTGAAAGACGATGGAAGCAACTATACGGACTGGGTCCGTAGCTTGAGGATCATCCTCATAGCTTCCAAGAAATTATATGTCCTTGATACACCGCTAGGTGATGCACGCGTTTTCCCAGCAACTCAAGACATTATGAACGTCTGGTAGTTGCGTGGTGATGATTACTCCCTGGTTCAGTGCGGCATGCTTTACAACTTAGAATCGGGGCTCCAAAAGCGTTTTGAGCAACACGGAGCATATGAGATGTTCCAAGAGCTGAGAATGGTTTTCCAAGCTCATGCCCGGGTCGAGAGATATGATGTATCTAACAAGTTATTCAGTTGTAAGATGGAGGAAAATAGTTTTGTCAGCGAGCACATACTCAAAATGTCTGGGTTGCACAAACGCTTGTCTCAGCTGGGAGTTAATCTTTCGGATGACTCGGTTATTGACAGAATCCTCCAGTCGCTCCCACCTAGCTATAAGAGCTTTGTGATGAAGTACAATATGCAAGGGATGGAGAAGTCCATTCCTGAGTTATATTCGATGCTGAAATCAACGGAGGTGGAAGTCAAAAAGGAACATCAAATGTTGATGGTCAATAAGACCACTAGTTTCAAGAAAGGCAAGGGTAAGAAGAACTTCAAGAAGGACGGCAAAGCAGTTGCCGTGCCCGGTAAGCAAGTTGCTAGGAAGAAGAACAAGAATGGACCCAAGCCTGAGACTGAGTGCTTTTATTGCAAGGGTACCGGTCACTAGAAGCGGAACTGCCCTAAGTACTTAGCGGATAAGAAGGCCGGCAACGGTAAAGGTATATGTGATATACTTGTTATTGATGTGTACCTTACCAATGCTCATAGTAGCTCCTGGGTATTTGATATCGATGCAGTTGCTCACATTTGTAACTCCAAGGAGATGTGGAATAAGCGGAGACTGGCAAAGGACGAGGTGACGATGCGCGTCGGGAATGGTTCCAAGGTCGATGTGATCGCCGTCGGCACGCTACCTCTACATCTACCTCCGGGATTAGTTTTAAACCTTAATAATTGTTATTTAGTACCAGCTTTGAGCATGAACATTGTATCTGGAGCTTGCTTGATGCGAGATGGCTACTCATTTGAATCTGAGAATAATGGTTGTTCTATTTATATGAGACAAATGTTTTATGGTCATGCCCCGCTGGTCAATGGTTTATTTTTGATGAATCTCGAACGTGATGTTACACATGTTCATAGTGTGAGTACCAAAAGATGTAGGGTTGATAAAGATAGTCCCACTTACATGTGGCATTGCCGCCTTGGTGATATTGGTGTCAAACGCATGAAGAAACTCCATGCTGATGGACTTTTGGAGTCTCTTGATTTTGAATCATTTGACACGTGCGAACCATGCCTCATGGGCAAGATGACCAAGACTCCGTTCTCCGGAACAATGGAGCGAGCAACTGACTTGTTGCAAATAATACATACTGATGTATGCGGTCCAATGAGCATCGAGGCTCACGGTGGCTACCGTTATGTTCTCACCCTCACCGATGATTTAAGGAGATATGGGTATGTCTACTTAATGAAACTCAAGTATGAAACCTTTGAAAAGTTCAAGGAATTTCAGAGTGGGGTGGATAATCAACATGATAGGAAAATAAAGTGTTGGGGAATGTTGCATGGGAAAGAAAAAATTCCTACGCACACGCAGATCTATCCATGGTGATGAGCATCTACGAGAGGGAGAGTGAATCTACATACCCTTGTAGATCGCTAAGCGGGAAGCATTAAGAAACGCGGTTGGTGTATTCGAACGTCTTCGCGATCCAAATCGTCATGCGTCCCGCGATCGAATCACGATCCGTCCCACGATACAATCACGATCCGTCCCGCGATCCGATCACGATCCGTCCCACGAACTTGATCATGATCCGTCCCACGAACTTGATCATGATCCTTCCGATCTAGCACCGAACGGACGGCACCTCCGCGTTCAGCACACGTACAGATTGATGACGATCTCCACCGTGTTGATCCAGCAAGAAGGAGTGGAGAGGAAGAAGAGTTCTCCGGAAGCCTAATGGTGCTCCGGCGATGGTGGTGGAGCAATTCCGGTAGGGCTTCGCCTAAGCACTGCAGAAATCCAATCTAGAGGAGAAACTATGCACTAGAGGAACGAGTAGCACGTGGCGGAAATTCTAGTGCAAAAACCCTCTATACCACCAGTATATATAGGAGGAAGAGAGGAGAGGAGGCAGCCTTGGCTTCCCAAGCCAAGGGCTTCGGCCGAAAGGAGGTGGAGGAGGTGGAGTCCACCTCCTCGTGACATCCGGGATCTCATCCGAGACTCCGAACAAACTTCGGTCACCACCATACATAACAATATACTACCGAAACGTCACCAAACCTTAAGTGTGCAGACCCTGCGAGTTCGAGAACTATGTAGACATGACCGAGACACCTCTACGGTCAATAACCAATGGCGGGACCTGGATGTCCACATTGGTTCCTACATATTCTACGAAGATCTTTATCGGTCGAACCTCTATGTCAAGGATTCAGTTAATCCATATGATGTTCCCTTTGTTCTTCGGTATGTTACTTGCCCGAGATTCGATCGTCGGTATCTCCATACATAGTTCAACCTCGTTACTAGAAAGTCTCTTTACTCGTTCCGTAATACAAGATCTCGCAACTAACACTTAGTCACATTGCTTGCAAGGCTTATTGTGATGTTGTATTACCGAGTGGGCCCTGAGGTACCTCTCCGTCACACGGAGTAACAAATTCCAGTCTTGATCCATGCCAACTCAACAAACACTCTCGGAGACACCTGTAGAGCACCTGTATAGTCACCCAGTTACATTGCGACATTTGATACACACAAGGTACTCCTCCGATATTTGTGAGTTGCATGATCTCATGGTCATAGGAACATATACTTGACATGCAGAAAACAATAGCAATAAACTGACACGATCATAAGGTACGTTTGTAGTTTGGGTCTTGTCCATCACATCATTCTCCTAATGATGTGATCCCGTTATCAAATGACATCTCATGTCCATGGCTAGGAAACCTTAACCATCTTTCGATCAACGAGCTAGTTCACTAGAGGCATACTAGGGACATAGTGTTTGTCTATGTATCCACACATGTATCCATGTTTCCAATTAATACAATTATAGCATGGATAATAAACGATTATCATGAACAAGGAAATACAATAATAAACACTTTATTTATTGCCTCTAGGGCATATTTACAACAGTCTCCCACTTGCACTAGAGTCAACAATCTAGTTCACATCACTATGTGATTTACATTGTAATGAATCAAACACCCATGCAGTTCTGGTGTTGATCATGTTTAGCCCTTGGAAGAGGTTTAGTCAACGGGTCTACAACATTCAGATCTATGTGCACTTTGCAAATATTTATGTCTTTCTCCACGATGTAATCGCGGATGGAGTTGAAGCGTCACTTTATGTGTCTGGTCTTCTTGTGATACCTTTGTTCCTTGGCCACAGCAATGGAACCAGTGTTGTCACAGAACAGGTTCATTGGATTCAGTGCACTAGGCACTACTCCAAGATCTGTCATGAACTGCTTCATCCAGACACCTTCCTTCGTCGCATCCGTGGCTGCGATGTATTCTGCTTCGCACGTAGAATCAGCTACCATGCTTTGCTTGGAACTGCACCAGCTTACCGCTCCCCCGTTAAGAATAAATACATATCTGATTTGCGACTTAGAGTCGTCCGGATCAGTGTCAAAGCTTGCATCGACGTAACCCTTTACGATGAGCTCTTTATCACCTCCATAAACGAGAAACATTTCCTTAGTCCTTTTCAGGTACTTGAGGATATTCTTGACCGCTTGTCAGTGCTCCATTCCAGGATCACTTTGAAACCTTCCGGCCATACTTATGGCAAGCCTGACATCGGGTCTTGTGCATAGCATTGCATACATGATAGAGCCTATGGCTGAAGCATAGGGGATGACACTCATCTTTTGTCTATCTTCTGCAGTTACTGGGCATTGAGTCTTACTCAACTTCATACCTTGTAACACAGGCAAGAACCCCTTCTTGGACTGTTCCATTTTGAACTTCTTCAAAACTTTATCAGGGTATGTGCTCTGTGAAAGTGCTATTAAGCATCTCAATCTATCTCTATAGATCTTAATGCCTAATATGAAAGCAGCTTCTCCTAGGTCCTTCATTGAAAAACGCTTGTTCAAATATTCCTTCACGCTTTCCAGCATTTCTATATTGTTTCCAATCAGCAATATGTCATCCACATATAATACTAGAAACGCTATAGAGCTCCCACTCACTTTCTTGTAAATACAAGATTCTCCGTAAACTTGTATAAACTCAAATGGTTTGATCACCTCATCAAAGCGCTTATTCCAACTCCGAGATGCTTGCACCGGTCCATAAATGGAACGCTGGAGTTTGCAAACTTTGTCAGCATTCTCTGGATCGACAAAACCTTCGGGTTGCATCATATACAACTCTTCCTCAAGGAAACCGTTGAGGAACGCTGTTTTTACATCCATCTGCCAAATTTCATAGTCGAAATAGGCAGCTATTGCTAACATGATTCTGACAGACTTAAGCATCGCTACGGATGAGAAAGTCTCATCATAGTGAACTCCTTGAACTTGTGAAAAACCCTTTGCCACAAGTCAAGCTTTATAGACGGTGACATTACCGTCTGTATTTGTTTTCTTCTTAAAGATCCATTTGTTCTGAATGGCCCTTCGCCCTTCAGGTAATACTTCCAAAGTCCATACTTTGTTTTCATACATGGATCCCATCTCGGATTTCATGGCCTCTAACCATTTCTCGGAATCCGGGCCCATCACCACTCCTCCATAGCTCGTAGGTTCATTGTTGTCCAACAACATGACTTCCAAAACAAGGTTGCCATACCACTCAAGGGTAGTACGCAGCCTTGTCGACCTACGAGGTTCAATAGCTGCTTGATCCGAAGCTTCATGATCATCATCATTAAATTCCTCTTCTACCATCGTAGGTTCCATAGAAACATCTTTCTGCGCTATGCTACTTTCTAGTTGAAGTAAAGGTTCAATAACCTCATCAAGCTCTATTTTCCTCCCACTCAATTCTTTCGAGAGAAACTCTTTCTCAAGAAATGTTCCGTTTTTAGCGACAAACACTTTGCCTTCGGATCTGAGATAGAAGGTATACCCGACTGTCTCTTTCAGGTATCCTATGAAGATGCATTTCTCCGCTTTGGGTTCCAGCTTTTTAGGCTGAAGCTTTTTGACATAAGCATCACATCCCCAAACTTTAAGAAACGACAACTTTGGCTTCTTGCCAAACCACAGTTCATATGGTGTCGTCTCAACGGATTTTGATGGTGCCTTATTTAAAGTGAATGCAGTTGTCTCTAATGCATAACCCCAAAACGATAGTGGCAAAACAGCAAGAGACATCATAGAACTCACCATATCTAATAAGGTTCGATTACGATGTTCGGACACACCATTACGCTGTGGTGTTCCGGGCGGTGTCAACTGTGAAATAATTCCACATTGTCTTAAGTGACTGCCAAACTCATAACTCAGATATTCACCTCCTCGATCAGATCGCAGGAACTTAATCTTCTTGTTACGATGATTCTCAACTTCACTCTGAAATTGCTTCAACTTTTCAAACGTTTCAGACTTGTGTTTCATTAAGTAAATATACCCATATCTACTTAAGTCATCAGTGAAGGTGAGAAAATAACGATATCCACCACGCGCTGCAACATTCATTGGACCGCACACATCAGTGTGTATGATTTCCAATAAGTCACTCGCCCGTTCCATAGTTCCAGAAAACGGCGTTTTAGTCATCTTGCCCATGAGGCATGGTTCACATGTGTCAAGTGATTCAAAATCAAGTGACTCCAAAAGTCCATCAGCATGGAGTTTCCTCATGCGTTTTACACCAATATGACCTAAATGGCAGTGCCACAAGAAAGTGGTACTATCATTATCAATTCTACATCTTTTGGCATCAATGTCATGAACATGTGTGTCATCACTATCAAGATTCAATATGAATAAACCCCTAACATTGGGTGCATGACCATAAAAGATATTACTCATATAAATAGAACAACCTTTATTCTCTGATTTAAATGAGTAACCGTCTCACAATAAACAAGATCCAGATATAATGTTCATGCTTAACGCAGGCACTAAATAACAATTATTCAGGTTCATCACTAATCCCGATGGTAATCGAAGAGAGAGCGTGCCGACGGCGATCACATCAACCTTGGAACCATTTCCCATGCTCATCTTCACTTCGTCCTTTGCCAGCCTTCGTTTATTCCGTAGTTCCTTCTTTGAGTTGCAAATGTGAGCAACCGAACCGGTATCAAATACCCAAGCACTACTACGAGAGCTAGTAAGTTACACATCAATAACATGTATATAATATATACCTTGTTTTTCATTGGCCACCTTCTTGTCAGCCAGGTATTTGGGGCAGTTCCGCTTCCAGTGACAAGTTCCCTTGCAATGAAAGCACTCAATTTCTGGCTTGGGTCCATGCTTGGGCTTCTTTGCAGGAGTAGCAATTGCTTTGCCATCCTTCTTGGTTTTACCCTTCTTGCCCTTGCCCTTGACTTTGCCATTTTTCTTGAAACTAGTGGTTTTATTGACCATCAACACTTGATGTTCTTTCTGGATTTCAGACTCAGCGACTTTTAGCATCGCAAATAGCTCGGCGACTGACTTGTTCATCCCGTGCATGTTATAGTTCATCACAAAGCTCTTGTAACTAGGTGGCAGTGATTGAGGAACTCTGTCAGTGATCACTTCTGGCGGAAGGGAAATTCCCAACTCCACTAGACGAGTTGAATATCCACACATTCTGAGTATATGTTCACTGATAGACCTGTTCTCTTCCATCTTTTAAGCATAGAACTTATCGGAGGTTTCATACCTCTCGATCCGGGCGTTCTTCTGAAAGGTAAACTTCAACTCCTGGAAAATCTCATATGCTCCATGACGTTCAAAACATCTTTGAAGTCCCGATTCTAAGCCATACAATATTGCACACTGAACTATTGAGTAATCTCCAGTACGTGCCTCCCAAGCGTTCTTAACGTCTTCGGAGGTCATGTCTTTTGGTTGGTCACCAAGCGGTGCATCAAGGACATATGATTTCTAGGAAGCCGTGAGGATAATCCTTAGATTACGAGCCCAGTCAACAAAGTTACTTCCATCATCTTTCAACTTAGCTTTCTCTAGGAACGCATTAAAATTCAGGGGTGCTACTGCACGAGCCATTGATCTACAACATAAATATGCAAAGTTTACTTAGACTATTGCTTAATATAATGAGTTTAGTTAATCAAATTACTAAAGATTCCACTCAAATTGACATCCCTCAGGTCATCTGAGTGTCACATGATCCAAATCCACCAACTCAAGTCCGATCATCACGTGAGTTGAGGTGGCTTCAATGGTGAATATCATTATGTTGATCATATCTACTATATGACTCATGTTCGACCTTTCGGTCTCTTGTGTTGCGAGGCCATGTCTGTACATGCTAGGCTCATCAAGTTTAACCCGAGTGTTCTGTGTGTGCAACACTGGCTTGCACCCGTTGTATGTGAACATAGAGTCTATCACACCCGATCATCACGTGGTGTCTCAACACGACGAACTTTCGCAACAGTGCACACTCGGGGAGAACACAATTTATCTTGAAATTTAAGTGAGAGATCACCTTATAATGCTACCATCGTACTAAGCAAAACAAGGTGCATAAAAGGATTAACATCACATGCAATTCATAAGTGACATGATATGGCCATGAACTTGTGCTTTAGATCTCCATCTTGAAAGCACCGACATGATCTCCATCGTCCCCGGCAAGCCACCATGATCTTCATCAACGTGTCGCCATCGGGGTTGTCGCGCCCAACATGCTTCTACTCCTATTGCTACCATTTAGCGATAAAGTAAATCATTACATAGTGCTTAATGATTTACACGCAGGTCATACAATAATTAAAGACAACCCTATGGCTCCTGCCGGTTGCCGTACTCATCGACATGCAAGTCGTGAAATTCTGTGCATCGCATGATCATCTCATACATCACATATATCACATCATGAAATTGGCCATATCACATCACAACATACCCTGCAAAAACAAGGTAGACGTCCTCTAATTGTTGTTGCATGTTTTACGTGGCTGCTATGGGTTTCTAGCAAGAACGATTCTCACCTACGCATAAACCACAACGGTGATACATAATTTTCTTTTCAACCTTCTCAAGGACCGCCTTTGTCGAATCCGATCTAACTAAAGTGAGAGAAACTGCCACCCGCAAGCCATCTAGGAAACAAGTTGCGTCGAGGGAATCGGTCTCTCGTAAGTGTACGAGTAATGTTGGTCCGGGCCGCTTCATCTCACAATACCGCTGAACCAAAACCCGACCAAGGGAGGAAGCAATCTAAGCATCAACACCCACAAACCTTTTGTGTTCTACTCGAGATCTCATCAACACATAGACCTAGCTCTGATACCACTGTTGGGGAACGTTGCATGGGAAACAAAAAAATTCCTACGCACACGCAGATCTATCCATGGTGATGAGCATCTACGAGAGGGAGAGTGAATCTACATACCCTTGTAGATCGCTAAGCGGGAAGCGTTAAGAAACGCGGTTGGTGTAGTCGAACGTCTTCGCGATCCAAATCGCTGTGCGTCCTGTGATCCAATCACGATCCATCCCGTGATTCGATCACGATCCATCCCACGAACTTGATCACGATCCTTCTGATCTAGCACCGAACGGACGGCACCTCCACGTTCAGCACACATACAGCTTGATGAGAATCTCCACCGTCTTGATCCAGCATGAAGGAGTGGAGAGGAAGAAGAGTTCTCCGGAAGCCTGACGGTGCTCCAGCGATGGTGGTGGAGCAATTCCAGCAGGGCTTCACCTAAGCACTGCAGAAATCCGATCTAGAGGAGAAACTATGCACTGGAGGAACGGGTAGCACGTGGCTGAAATTCTAGTGCAAAAACCCTCTATACCATCAGTACATATAGGAGGAAGAGAGGAGAGGAGGCAGCCTTGGCCTCCCAAGCTAAGGGCTTCGGCCGAAAGGAGGTGGAGGAGGTGGAGTCCACCTCCAATCCTAGTAGGACTAGGATTCACCTATTTTGCCTTTTTTCCCACCTTTTCTCTTGGGCTTTTTTCTTCCAGCCGCATGGGCCTCTTGTGGTTGTTCCACCAGCCCACTAAGGGCTGGTTTACACTCTCCCACATTCCATGTAGCCTCTTGGGTCGAAATACCCCTCCCGGAGGTCTCCCGGTACACTACCGGCACTCCCGGTACACTACCGATGAGCCCGAAACTTTTTCGGCGACCAAAACAGGACTTCCTATATATGAATCTTTACCTCCGAACCATTCCGGAGCTCCTCGTGACTTCCGGGATCTCATCCGGGACTCCGAACAAACTTCGGTCACCACCATACATAACTCTATACTACCGAAACGTCACCAAACCTTAAGTGTGCAAACCCTGCGGGTTCGAGAACTATGTAGACATGACCGAGACACCTCTACGGTCAATAACCAATGGAGGGACCTGGATTTCCACATTGGTTCCTACATATTCTACGAAGATCTTTATCGGTCGAACCTCTATGTCAAGGATTCAGTTAATCCCGTATGATGTTCCCTTTGTTCTTCGGTATGTTACTTGCCCGAGATTCGATCGTCGGTATCTCCATACCGAGTTCAACCTCGTTACTGGCAAGTCTCTTTACTCATTCTGTAATACAAGATCTTGCAACTAACACTTAGTCACATTGCTTGCAAGGCTTATTGTGATGTTGTATTACCGAGTGGGCCCTGAGATACCTCTCCATCACACGGAGTAACAAATTCCAGTCTTGATCCATGCCAACTCAACAGACACTCTCGGAGACACCTGTAGAGCACCTTTATAGTCACCCAGTTACGTTGCGACGTTTGATACACACAAGGTACTCCTCCAATATCTGTGAGTTGCATGATCTCATGGTCATAGGAACATATACTTGACATGCAGAAAACAGTAGCAATAAACTGACACGATCATAAGCTACGTTTGTAGTTTGGGTCTTGTCCATCACATCATTCTCCTAATGATGTGATCCCGTTATCAAATGACATCTCATATCCATGGCTAGGAAACCTTAACCATCTTTCGATCAACGAGCTAGTTCACTAGAGGCATACTAGGGACATTGTGTTTGTCTATGTATCCACACATGTCCATGTTTCCAATTAATACAATTATAGCATGGATAATAAACGATTATCATGAACAAGGAAATACAATAATAAACACTTTATTTATTGCCTCTAGGGCATATTTCCAACATAAAGTGCCTACGATCTGATCGTGGTGGAGAATATTTGAGTCGCGAGTTTGGCACGCACCTAAGGAAATGTAGAATTGTTTCACAACTCACGCCGCCTGGCATACCTCAGCGAAATGGTGTGTCTGAACATCGTAATCGCACTCTATTGGAGATGGTGCAATCTATGATGTCTCTCACCGCCTTACCGCTATCATTTTGGGGATATGCATTAGAGACTGTCACATTCACTTTAAATAGGGCACCGTCTAAGTCCGTTGGGACGACACCGTATGAATGGTTTGGAAAGAAACCTAAGATGTCGTTTCTAAAAGTTTGGGGATGCTATGCTTATGTGAAGAAACTTCAACCTGAGAAGCTTGAACCCAAAGCGGAAAAGTGTGTCTTCATAGGATACCCCAAAGAAACTGTTGGGTATACCTTCTACCTCAGATCCGAAGGCAAAGTCTTTGTTGCCAAGAATGGATCCTTTATAGAGAAAGAGTTTCTCTCGAAAGAAGTAAGTGGGAGGAAAATAGAACTTGATGAGGTAATTGTACCTCCACTCGAACCGGAGAGTAGTGCAGCACAGGAAGTTGTTTCTGTGGAGCCTGCACCGGCTGGAGAGGAAGTTAATGATGATGATCATGAAACTTCAGATCAAGTTGCTATTCAACCTTGAAGGTCCACAAGGACACGTTCCGCACCAGAGTGGTACGGCAACCCTGTCCTGGAGATCATGTTGTTGGACAACGGTGAACCTTCGAACTATGAAGAAGCGATGGCGGGCCCGGATTCCAACAAATGGCTTGAAGCCATGAAATTCGAGATAGGATCCATGTATGAGAACAAAGTATGGACTTTGGTGGACTTGCCCGATGATCGGCGAGCCATAGAAAATAAATGGATCTTTAAGAAGAAGACTGACGCGGATTGTAATGTGACCGTCTATAAGGCTCGTCTTGTCGCTAAGGGTTATCGACAAGTTCAAGGAGTTGACTATGATGAGACTTTCTCACCCGTAGCGATGCTGAAGTCCGTCCGAATCATGTTAGCAATTGCCGCATTTTATGATAACGAGATCTGACAAATGGACGTCAAAACGACATTCCTTAATGGTTTCCTTAAGGAAGAACTGTATATGATGCAGCCGGAAGGTTTTGTGATCCTAAAGATGCTAACAAAGTATGCAAGCTTCAGTGCTCCATCTATGGGCTGGTGCAAGCATCTCGGAGTTGGAACATTCGCTTTAACGAGGTGATTAAAGCGTTTGGATTTATACAGGTTTATGGAGAACCCTGTATTTACAAGAAAGTGAGTGGGAGCTCTCTAGCATTTCTCATATTATATGTGGATGACATATTATTGATGGGAAATGATATAGAAATTTTGGAAAGCATAAAGGCCTATTTTAATAAGTGTTTTTCAATGAAGGGCCTTGGAGAAGCTGCTTACATATTAGGCATCAAGATCTATAGAGATAGACTAAGACGCCTCATAGGTCTTTCACAAAGCACATACCTTGCCAAGATATTGAAGAAGTTCAATATGAATCAGTTCAAGAAGGGGTTCTTGTGTGTGTTACAAGGTGTGAGATTGAGTACGACTCAATGCCCGACCACGGCTAAGGATAGAGAAAAGATGAGTGTCATCCCCTATGCTTCAGCCATAGGCTCTATTATGTATGCCATGCTGTGTACCAGACCTGATGTGAACCTTGCCATAAGTTTGGTAGGGAAGTACCAAAGTGATCCCGGAGCAGAACACTGGACAGCGGTCAAGAATATCCTGAAGTACCTGAAAAGGACCAAGGACATGTTTCTCGTATATGGAGGTGCCGAACAGCTCGTCGTAAAGGGTTATGTCGATGCTAGTTTCGACAAAGATCCGGATGACTCCAAGTCACAAACCGGATACGTGTATATTTTGAACGGAGGGATAGTCAGCCGGTGCAGCAGCAAGCAAAGTGTCATGGCGGCATCTACATGTGAAGTGGAGTACATAGTTGCTTCGGAAGCAGCACAGGAAGGAGTCTGGATGAAGGAGTTCATCACCAACCTAGGAGTGATTCCCAATGTATTCGGCCCGATGACTCTACTTTTGACAACACTGGAGCTATTGCCCTTGCCAAGGAGCCTAGGTTTCACAAGAAGACAAGCATCAACCGCCACTTCAACTCCATTCGTGGATATGTCCAGGATGGAGATATAGACATTTGTAAAGTACATATGGATTTGAATGTGGCAGATCCGTTGACTAAACCTCTCTCACAAGCAAAACATGATCAACACTAGAACTCTACGGGTGTTCGATACATCACAATGTAACTAGATTATTGACTCTAGTGCAAGTGGGAGACTGTTGGAAATATGCCCTAGAGGCAATAATAAAGTGATCATTATTATATTTCCTTATTCATGATAATTGTCTATTGTTCATGCTATAATTGTATTAACTGTAAACCATAATACATGTGTGAATACATAGACCACAACATGTCCATAGTGAGCCTCTAGTTGGCTAGCTTGTTGATCATTATATGGTCACCGTTTCATGACCATGGACATTGGATGTCGTTGATAACAGGTTCACATCATTAGGAGAATGATGTGATGGACAAGACCCAATCCTAAGCATAGCACAAGATCGTGTAGTTCGTCTGCTAAAGCTTTTCTAGAGTCAAGTATCGTTTCCTTAGACCATGAGATTGTGCAACTCCCGGATACCGTAGGAATACTTTGGGTGTGCCAAACGTCACAACTTAACTGGGTGGCTATAAAGGTACACTACGGGTATCCCCAAAAGTATCTGTTGGGTTGGCACGAATCGAGACTGGGATTTGTCACTCCGTGTGACGGAGTGATATCTCTAGGTCCACTCAGTAAGACATCATCATAATGAGATCAATGTGACTAAGGAGTTAGCCATTGTATGATGTGTTACAAAACAAGTAAAGAGACTTCCCGGTAACGAGATTGAACAAGGTATAGGGATACCGACGATCGAATCTCGGGCAAGTAACATACCGATGGACAAAGGGAATTGTATACGGGATTGATTGAATCCCCGACATCGTGATTCATCCAATGAGATCATCATGGAGCATGTGGGAGCCAACATGGGTATCCATATCCCGCTGTTGGTTATTGACCGGAGAGGTCTCTCGGTCATGTCTACATGCCTCCCGAACCCGTAGGGTCTACACACTTAAGGTTCGATGACGATAGGATTATATGGGAATAGTGTACATGGTTACCGAAGTTTGTTCGGAGTCTCGGATGAGATCCTGGACATCACGAGGAGTTCCGAAATGGTCTGGAGGTAAAGATTCATATATAGGAAGTGGGAATTTGGTCATCGGAAGTGTTCCGGGCATCACCGGTAATGTACCGGGACCACCGGAAGGGTTCCGGGGGTCCACCATGAGGGGCCACCGGCACTAGAGGCCTGCATGGGTCGAAAGTGGGAGGGAACCAGCCCTTGGGTGGGCTAGTGCACCTCCCACCAGGCCCAAGGCGCAAAAAAGGAGGAGAGGGGGCAAACCCTAGGCGCAGATGGGCCCTAGGCCCACCCTAGGGCACGCCCCCCTCTCTCCCTCTCTTGGCCGCTGGCCACCTCCCATCTAGGGCTTCCGCACCCCCTATGATGGGAACACTAGAGGGAGCACACCCTCCTCCCCTCCTCCTATATATAGTGAGGGTGTTGGGGCTGCCCACACAACAGATCTCTCTCTCTCTCGACGCAGCCCTACCCCTCCTCCTCCTCGTCCTTCGTAGCGCTTCGCGAAGCCCTGCCAGAGTACCACACAGCTCCACCATCACCACACCGTCATGCTGCCGGAGCTCTCCCTCAAACTCTCCTTCGTCCTTGCTGGATCAGGGCATAGGAGACGTCACCGGGCTGCATGTGTGTTGAACACGGAGGCACTGTTGTTCGGCACTTAGATCGAAATCGATCGCGATTTGAATCGCTACGAGTACGACTCCACCAACCACGTTCTTGTAATGCTTCTGCTTTGCGATCTTCAAAGGTATGAAGTTGCTCTACCCCTTTTCTCATTGTTGGTTTCTCCATAGATTGATCTTGGTGACACGTACGAATTTTTTTGATTTACTACTACGTTCCCCAACACACTGGGCATTGAGTCTTACTCAACTTCACACCTTGTAACACAGGCAAGAACCCCTTCTTGGACTGATCCATTTTGAACTTCTTCAAAACTTTATCAAGGTATGTGCTCTGTGAAAGTGCTAATAAGCGTCTCGATCTATCTCTATAGATCTTAATGCCTAATATGAAAGCAGCTTCTCCTAGGTCCTTCATTGAAAAACTCTTGTTCAAATATTCCTTCATGCTTTCTAGCATTTCTATATTGTTTCCAATCAGCAATATGTCATCCACATATAATATTAGAAGCGTTATAGATCTCCCACTCAATTTCTTGTAAATACAAGCTTCTCCATAAACTTGTATAAACCCAAACGCTTTGATCACCTCATCAAAGCGCTTATTCCAACTCCGAGATGCTTGCACCAGTCCATAAATGGATCGCTGAAGTTTGCAAACTTTGTCAGCATTCTCTGGATCGACAAAACCTTCGGGTTGCATCATATACAAGTCTTCCTTAAGGAAACCGTTGAGGAACGTTGTTTTGACATCCATATGCCAAAATTCATAGTCAAAATAAGCAGCTATTGTTAACATGATTCTGACGGACTTAAGCATCGCTACGGGTGAGAAGGTCTCATCGTAGTCAACTCCTTGAACTTGTGAAAAACCCTTTGCCACAAGTCGAGCATTGTAGACGATGACATTACCGTTCGCATCCGTCTTCTTCTTAAAGATCCATTTATTCTGAATAGCCTTTCTCCCTTCAGGTAATACTTCCAAAGTCCATACTTTGTTTTCATACATGGATCCCATCTCGAATTTCATGGCCTCTAACCATTTCTCGGAATCTGGGCCCATCATCACTCCTCCATAGCTCATAGGTTCATTGTTGTCCAACAACATGACCTCCAAGACAGGGTTGACGTACCACTCAGGAGCAGTACACACCCTTGTTGACCTATGAAGTTCAATAGTAACTTGATCCGAAGCTTCATGATCATCATCATTAACTTCCTCTTCAACTATCGTAGGCTCCACGGAAACATCTTTCTACGCTGCGCTACTCTCTGGTTGAAGTAAAGGTTCAATAACCTCATAAAGCTCTATTTTCCTCCCACTCAATTCTTTTGAGAGAAACTCTTTCTCAAGAAATGTTCAGTTCTTAGCGACAAACACTTTGCCTTCGGATCTGAGATAGAAGGTATACCCAACTATCTCTTTCGGGTATCCTATGAAGACGCATTTCTCCGCTTTGGGTTCCAGCTTTTCAGGTTGAAGCTTTTTGACATAAGCATCACATCCCCAAACTTTAAGAAACAACAACTTTGGCCTCTTGCCAAACCACAGTTCATACGGCGTCGTATCAACGGATTTCAATGGTGCCCTATTTAAAGTGAATGCAGCAGTCTCTAATGCATAACCCCAAAACGATAGTGGCAAGACGGCAAGAGACATCATAGAACGCACCATATCTAATAAGGTTCGATTACGACGTTTGGACACACCATTACGCTGTGGTGTTCCAGGCTGTGTCAACTGTGAAACAATTCCACACTGTCTTAAGTGACTGCCAAACTCATAACTTAGATATTCACCTCCTCGATCAGATCGTAGGAATTTGATATTCTTGTTACGATGATTCTCAACTTCACTCTGAAATTGCTTGAACTTTTCAAATGTTTCAGACTTATGTTTCATTAAGTAAATATACCCATATCTACTTAAGTCATCAGTGAAGGTGATAAAATAATGATATCCACCGCATGCTGCAACATTCATTGGACCGCACACATCAGTATGTATGATTTCCAACAAGTCACTTGCCCGTTCCATTGTTCGAGAGAACGGCGTTTTAGTCATCTTGCCCATGAGGCATGGTTCACATATGTCAAGTGATTCAAAATCAAGTGACTCCAAAAGTCCATTAGCATGGAGCTTTCTCATGCGTTTTACACCAATATGACCCAAACGGTAGTGCCACAAGAAAGCGGTACTATCATTATCAACTCTACATCTTTTGGCATCAATGTTGTGAACATGTGTATCATCACTATCAAGATTCAATATGAATAAACCCCTCACAGTGGGTGCATGACCATAAAAGATATCACTCATATAAATAGAACAACCATTATTCTCTGATTTAAACGAGTAACCGTCTCGCAATAAACAAGATCCAGTTATAATGGTCATGCTTAACGCAGGCACTAAATAACAATTATTTAGGTTCATCACTAATCCCAATGTTAATCAAAGAGAGAGCATGCCGACGGCGATCACATCAACCTTGGAACCATTTCCCACGCGCATCGTCACTTCGTCCTTAGCCAGCCTCTGTCTATTCCGTAGGTCCTGCTTTGAGTTGCAAATGTGAGCAACCGAACCGGTATCAAATATCCATGCACTGGAACGAGAGCTAGTAAGGTACACATCAATAACATGTATATCATATATACCTTGTTTATTGTTGGCTGCCTTCTTGCCAGCCAGGTACTTGGGGCAGTTCCGCTTCCAATGACCAGTTCCCTTGCAATGAAAGCACTCGGTTTCTAGCTTGGGTTCAGCCTTGGGTTTCTTTACAGGAGGAGCAACTACTTTGCCATCCTTCTTGGATTTACCCTTCTTGACCTTTCCCTTGCCATTCTTCTTGAAACTAGTGGTCTTATTGACCATCAACACTTGATGATCTTTCTGGATTTCAGACTCAGCGACTTTCAGCTTCGCAAACAGCTCGACGACTGACTCGTTCATCTTGTGCATGTTATAGTTCATCACAAAGCTCTTGTAGCTAGGTGGCAGTGATTGAAGAACTCTGTCAGTGATCGCCTTTGGCGGAAGGGCAATTCCCAACTCCGCCAGACGAGTCGAATACCCAGACATTCTGAGTATATGTTCACTGATAGACCCGTTCTCCTCCATTTTGCAAGCATAGAACTTATTGGAGGTCTCATACCTCTCGATCCGGGCATTCTTCTGAAAGATAAACTTCAACTCCTGGAACATCTCATATGCTCCATGACGTTCAAAACGTTTTTGAAGTCCCGGTTCTAAGCCATTCAATATTGCACACTGAACTATTGAGTAATCTCCAGAACGTGCCTCCCAAGCATTCTTAACATCTTCGGATGACATGTCTTCGGGTTGGTCACCAAGCGGTGCATCAAGGACATATGATTTCTGGGAAGCCATGAGGATAATGCTCGAATTACGGGCCTAGTCCACAAAGTTACTTCCATCATCTTTTGAACTTAGCTTTCTCTAGGAATGCATTGAAATTCAGGGGTGCTACTGCATGAGCCATTGATCTACAACTTACACTACAAGAAATATGCTATCTTGTGACCTTCACTATTGGTCACTAAATGGTCACTGTTTTCCGTTTGTGACCTTTTTGTGACCAAAAACTAATGGTCAAAAGCTGAGGGTCAAGAATGGAAATTAACGACCTTTCTTCTGAAAAGGTCGTAGAAGTTTATGACCAAAAAAAGGTCATAGGTTCAATGACCAATTTTTTTGGTCACTAGCTATCCACTCACGCCACGTCAGATCCACCGTGGCAAGCTGACCTGGCATCATTATGACCAAATGAGAAGGTCATAAATTAGAATCAGCCCGGTCCATTTCGACAACCTACATGGGCCAAGCCCAATAATTCAGCCCATTTTATGATTTTTTTCCTCTTTATTTTTCTTAGTGGCATGGGCCTGGCCCAATAATTTGGCCTTTTATTTTCTGGGATGTTGCCTTTTGCAGTCCACTTTTTTCCTAGTCAACTATTTTTTGGGCTGCAGCCTTTTTAGTCTAGTTCTTGTTTGGGCCTTGGCCTTTTATTTTCTGGGATGCAGCCCTTTACAGACTATATTTTTTTATAGTCAATACTTTATTAGGCCCAAGCCATTTTACTCTAATTCTTGTTTGGGCCTCGGCCTTTTTGCGGTCCAACTAAGGTCAGAGCCCAATTCAATAATTATCCTGTGAACCAGGTGCTCAGCTTCACAAAATGGTCCAAACAAAACTCAAATAATTCACAAAAAATGCATAACTTCACAGTTTCACAAAATGCATAACTTCACAGGTTCACAAACTGCATAACTTCATAGTTTCACCAATTTAGCATCACCAAAATGAGCCATCTATCTAAAACAGGTCCTACGACACGTTAAACTTCACATGTTCACCAAAATGAGCATAGAGCTTCGACGATGCTTCAGCCATCATAATGCTTTAGATCCAAAGAGAGCCATCAAGTGGTCTAACTTCTCATCCTGTTCTTGAGCCTTCTTGTGCAGCAGCTCAAGTCCTTGTCGCGTGCAGCTTGAGCTTCTTCCGCCTTCATCTTGATTGCCGCCACTTCTTCTTGCATCAATTCTGCTTGAAGCTCTGGCCTCTCCAGCTTCTCCTCAAGGTCACGAGCATGAGCAGCCACAGCAGCACTTGCTTTGGCCAAGTTGTTCGTAGATGACTGGAGCCCAACATTCCTGAGGAATGTGCTTCACTTTACTTCGGTCTTGAGCACTTCGTCAACAATTTCAACAGCAGACTTTGGCTCTTCACCATCTGGTACCGGCATGTCCTTCTTTTTCTCCATCTTAAGCTAGCATATGGAGGAAAATGATAGACATTAGTGGCAGATCTATTTCACATTTTGCAAACCAAACCAAGCAAGAGAAACCAAACGAGAATGCCACCAAACCAGCACACAAAATGAATTATTTGAAGTAACCAAACCAGCACACAAAATCTATACGTAGATATTTTACCATATCATAAAAAATGCAACAAATAGCTACAGCAAATTCTGTTATCTTTGTTTAGAACTATACAACAAATTCTGATATCTTTGTTGAGATAGCAAACCTATCTTATGCAGTAGCAAACAACATCAAAGCATGGAACATAGTTTGTGTTCTTGCTGACTGTGACTCAAACAGTACATGACAGAAGTTTGAACTGGCTGGACAAACCAGTCAAACAACATCAAACATATCTTAGGCTCTAGAAGTTTGAACTGGCTAGACAAACCAGTCAAACAACATCAAACAGGGCATGACAGAAGTTTGAACTGGCTGTGAATCAAAACAGGGCATGACAGAATTGTGAATCAAACAGCATCAAACCTGTCTTAGGCTCTAGCAAACAGCCTCAAAGCATACCAAATCTAGACAAAAGATTGAACTGGCTGGACAAAGCATGGAGTGACTTACTATAGCTTTCTTTATTGGCTCCGAAAACCTGTGCTTCTTGCTATTGTGGGTGGCCTTGAACAAGTCAATCGCAGACAGCTCCTCACCCTTCCGCTCTTCTTTCTGAAATGATTTTCAACAAAAATCAAAATTTTATTCGGCAAGAATCAAAAATGTTATTCAACGAGGATCAAATGGTCAGGTCTCTAGACAAAAGTTCTCACAGTGGCAAAAATGTGTGTTGTGTAGTGCCTAGAACCAGTTGTTTGATGGTACACAACTTTATCTCGATTCATCTTGTTCGACAGACAAGTTTCCTACAAAAAAAGCATACTGTCGACATGATCTAGCACTAGCATATCATGTGCAGAACATAAAGCAGCAAACAAAGGAGAGACAAACCTTGTGTCTTGGGGTAGACCACATCTCCACTAGAGCTTGCCATTCACGGTCTATCAGATCCGGCACCATAGACTTGATGCTGACTTTGTTTGCTGCTATGGTATCTAAATACTTCTTCTTGATCTGATGGCGTCTGTTCTTTGAATTTTTCTAGAGAATATCTTTGCAAGCGGTCTTGATGATCTACGAGTCGGTGTTCATCTCAAAATTTGCCTACCAAGACAGCAAACAAGGTAGGAAGAATATTAGTGATCATACATAGGTGTAACAGAAAAAGATCGCACATCAACTACAAAACAAGTAGCTTACAATAACTTTCCCAATGTAGTCCGCCATTAGATTAGAGTTTTTTTGTATTCCTTGAAGTGAGGAAGAACTGGCAACGGGTTCTTGCAATGAGTCCACACTCAAAAGCAAACTTTGCTGCCTGCAGGGGCTTCTCTGGACGCTTCATCCCTTCGGCAATTTGGATAGGCACCTTGCTACCAAGCGACTTGGTGATTTTCTCTAGTCATTTGCCCTTTCTCTGTCTAAGCTTGGTAGTCAGTGCATCTGAAAATGAAATTGAACTCATAAATTTGAAGAGAAATCGACAAATGCAGGAATGGTTTTGCTAAACAGGTAACCATACATGATCACTTCCATTTGGAAAATGCACTGGTAAAACAGAGCATTGCAAAGGTGAACTTGCCTAATTGAAGCACAAGTTGGTGTTCTTCTTCACAAATGACAGCATTCCTCTTTCATCCATGCAAACAGTGGTTTCATCATCCATGGGCGAAAACTCATCACCCATTTGCACCGAGCTCTCAGAGTCCATGCGCAGCGTTCTTTCCTGATGGTCCATCACAGTCGGCATGTTTGCTTTCTGTCTCGTGAATCTAGCAGGGCCGGTTCATCAGGTTCCAGGATCCTCTTTGTTTGTCCTGGAGGTGGGGCCATCACCATTCCTGGAGGCATTGCAACAGATGTTTCTGAGCTCTTCCTCTTCTTGTTGACTGTCTTCTTAACAGCAGGCCTCTTCTTCAGAGACTTCAGTGCCTCGTATAAATAGCACGGAAAAAAGCATTAGATCACACGACAAATATGTGAGCACAAGGGAACACAGAGCATACAAGAACCACAACCCTCCAAGCAAGACAGAGTTTGCACCTTAACAGTCTTTTGCACTACAACATCATCCACTTCCTCCCCATCAATAACTCCATCCTCCTTAGGATTGTACTCTAGGTCATCATTGATAACTCCACTACGTTCTTGAACCTCTTTAGTTCTACCTTCTTGTACAACATTCGAATTCCTAATCATCAATGCTATTGCATCGATGCCAAGAGACTGGAACATCCGATTGTTCCTCATGATATTTCTAGCCCTAACCTTCTCATACTCGGTGAGAAGATCCTCTTTGCATGATAAAGGAAACATAGTTATTAGGTGAATGGTTGGAATGCATGGACAAACAGCCAAACATATCTTATAAGATTTTATTATCATTTAATCCTAGTTATTCGAGTACGAAAGACTAACAACAAACATTTAAGACATCTTATTCACAATTAAGACAACTTATTCAGATTATTCACAATTAAGACAACAAACATTTAAACCTAGTTGCACAATTAAGACAGCTTATTCAGATTATTCACAATTAAGACACCAAACATTTAATCCTATTTGCACAATTAAGACAGCTTATTTAGATTATTCACAATTAAGACAACAAACATTTAATCCTAGTTGCACAATTAAGACAGCTTATTCAGATTATTCATAATTAAGACAGTAAACATTTAATCCTAGTTGCACAATTAAGACAGCTTATTTAGATTGCAACAATACATTTCACTTATCGTATTAAGACACATATTTTATAAAACTAACAGTATAACCACAAGGAGCAAGCTGCATACCAACGGTTGGCCGATTACTTGACCTTGTCATCCTTGCCATGGATGATCTTGAGGTGGTGCTTGCAAAAAAGAATAAACAACAATCAGATACAACAGGGATAAAGTAAAATGATGCACTTGTATCAATAAAGAAAAGCATTTGGACTAGCATGCACATACATGGAATACATGTGAAGCAAACTTGATGGATCAACAATGTAGTGATGTAGTGTTATTAATTAAGCAAACATGTAAGTGCACTAAACAAGCATGCATGTACACTGGAAAGATATGAAGCATATCTTAATATATTCACTACATCAACATGGCAATTTATATGCAACATTTAATTATGATGAAGAACTCAAACAAGGAAACAAATGAAATGGAATGATAGTTGATAACATTGAGTACAAAACAGGCTTACTGAACTATTTCTAAAACTTCTTATATCATTAGGAAAACAGCATGGCTAACTGATAAGTGATACAGATTTCCATACTTAGTGAAAACACAGTTCATGGCAGAAAACAGATTCATGATGCAATGTTTAGAGCTAGCAAACTACATGCAACAAGAGTTGTTCATGGAAAATATGAGCATGGCAGGCTTGTACTAGATAACATGAGCATCCACAACAACTTCTTGTAGTAAAATAACAAGGCATTAACAGATTTGAGTAGGCAATAACAACATGAGCAGCCACAACAACTTCTACTCCATCTACAACATGAGCAGCAACTTCTACTATATCTACGACATGAGCAGCAACAACATGAACCCTAAACCATGGCGTGCAACAAGAACCCTAACCCCATCAATAGTTTAGCCATGCTGCATAAATACACGAAACCAAGAGATCCAGCTTGAACAAGAATCACCATCAATCCTTCCCCATGAACAAGAAAACTAGGAGATCCATCCCCATCCAGAACCCCATGAACCAGAGAGAAACGTGTACCAGATGAACCCTAACCCTAACCCCATGGATCTACCGAACCATCCCTATCCCCATCAATCCATTCCCATGAACCGTGGAAGAAACCATGGAGGGGATCTACCAAACCCTAGAAAATCTACCCTAACCCTAGAAGATCGAGGGGAGATGGAGCGAGGGAGAAGTACCTGGTAGATGATGTAGCGGTAGATGTGGCCGTCATCGTCAATGACGAAGCGGTGGTCATCTTCGATGTGGTCGCCGTCGTGGTGGCCTAGGGTTACGAGGCGAGCGATGTCGTCGATGGTGTCGTCGTCAGGGAGAGAGGAGGAGTGGCGGTGCGGAAAAGAGTAGGGGAGGGACGGGGCGGCACGGAGCAGGGGAGGGGCGGCGGAGCGGCGGCGGGGCAGCTCGATCGTGGGAAGGAGGAGAGGGGAGCGGAATGGAGAAATTTTGGGAGGGAGGAGAGGGGACCCCGTGGGTTAATGGGAGAGGGGTGGTGGTTCCCGCCTGTTAGTGGGAGAGGTTTTGGAGGGAAATTTTGGGAGACGGAGGGAAATTTTGGGAGAGGGAGGGAAATTTTGGGAGAGTGGAGGGAAATTTTTGGGGTGGGACAGAAATTCTTTTGGGTTTTGAGGCAGAAAATTTTAGGTTTTTTTTGTAAACTTTGTGCAAATAATGGTTAAAATCATACCGAATAGCTCAAGAAAACATTGGTATTCCAAGTTTAATATTTTTACTAGTTGGTAGGCCACATTTGATGATGTGACGCGGAGGTCTCCCATTTTTTGAATTTTTTTGAACTTTTTACGGTGTTTTCAAAAAACCGGTCTAACTCGTCGCGTCAGCCATCCGTGGATAAGGGTTTGATCATGGATATTTGTTGGTGATTCTATGATGAAATGCCTACCTGTGAAGCTAAAAAAGTTTTTTAGCAAAAATAACGGGAAAGCTATGGAGGACCCGCAGTTCAAATTCTAGCAGGTTCCAACAGAATCTGCCAATGGTTGTCTGAATGGCCGGGAGTAGCTACGAGGGTCGAAAATGCATGATTTTTGGCAACCGTCCGTAGAATAGGGTCTACTTTGAGATAGACATGGAATGGCGCCGTTTGGAATGTCCCTCTTTGTAGTCGCTTCACGAAAAACATGTGTTTTTGGCATTCAAAAAATGAAAAATGGTTTTTTTGTGAAACAAGCTGGAACCTCTCCTTGGCAACACTATTTTCCATGACAAGATGGAGGCATGTGCCAAATTTGGGCATATTATCACAAACTATTCAACGAATGTGGCCACATCATTGCTCGTTTGGCTTGAAAGCCATGAATCTTCATTCATGATAGGTCGTTTTTGAGAACACTTTTTCAAGAAAACATCGGTATTACAAGTTTAATATTTTTACTAGTTGGTAGGCCACATTTGATGATGTGACGTGGAGGTCTCCCATTTTTTTGAATTTTTTTGACTTTTTACGGTGTTTTCAAAAAACCGGTCTAACTTGTCGCGTCGGTCGTCCGTGGCTAGGGGTTTGATCATGCATATTTGTTGGTGATTCTATGATGAAATGCCTACCTGTGAAGCTAAAAATGATTTTTAGCAAAAATAATGGGCAAGCTATGGAGGACCCGCAGTTCAAAGTCCAGCCGGTTCCGGCAGAATCGGCCGA